>OZ030013.1:47942500-48542500 GCA_964023405.1 Apodemus agrarius | reverse complement strand
GAACATGGCATGGTGGAGAAATGGCTAATTCTATTGTCTTAGGCAGAGAAAATATAAGTTTGGGACATTTTACTAAATCATAAAGGAATGCAATGCTCAAAGAATAGTAGTAGCTCAACGGATATAAAGGGCAGATGAAAGGGCTCTCACTGGCCAAATATGACAGGGAAAACAAGAATAGTATTCGGTACCCAGTCAGATATTAGTAAGCTTAAATGTTGAGTATGGACTCCACTCTCAGCAGCAAGCCTCCAGTGAAACAAGCTATATCTTTGGGTTTTGGTAGAGACATGGTGTTCTAAACTGCCCAAGAGTTCATAAGCTACTATCTAGTAAGGAACAAAGCCATACTATCTCCTCTCCCTCAAGAGCTAACCCAAATGGGGGGTTGGGAGTGATGCCTCAATGGTCAAGGACACTGCAGAGGACCTGAATTTGGTTCCCTACATCCCCAGTGGGTGGCCTAGGATCACTTGTAACTCCTGTTCTAGGACATTTAGTGCCTTAGCCTGGAAATCTCAGGCATCTACATTCACATACTCACACATGCACACACACAAAATAAATAAATAAAAACAAGCCTGAAATGTAGTTACTAAAAATAGGACTGTCAATCACTTGGGCAACAAAACACACTACAGAAACTTTAAGAACTAGTACAAAACCTATCTAAAATTCTTAGGTTGGCACAATGATCCCGTTAGTCACTGACCATGTTCACCTTTAAGAATCCCTCGCTTTAGCAAATTCTGAGTTACAAATGCTGCCTGCCTTCTACTCTGTTCCTTGGGCGTCTTGTATGAATTAATTCAACAGAGATCAACAGTGATCAGGGAACTGAGAGCAGTCCAGAATGAAATCACAGAAACAACAGTAACATATTTTATAACCCATTGAATAAGGTAAAGATTCATGAGTCCCTATTTGCATAAACAATTGAAAAGGGTTATTCTCCACTGGAAAGAGAACACTGGTTAATTTAAAAGGAATGATGAAGTCTGAAATTACTATTTTATATTCATAAATGATTCAGGCAAAAAAAAAAATCCGCGGATGCTAAAATCAGTGGGTAAAAGTTTGATGAGGAGCTGGATGTTTGCATAGCCTCAAAGTATCTCCCCACAAATTGCCGATCAACTGCTTATTAATTATTTAAAAGCCCCACAGTGGAGAAACCCAGCATGTGTCGTCTTAAACCAAGTGATTATAGTCTACAGTGCCAATAACAGGACAAGCCATCACCATGCACTTCCCAACATGATACACTGAGAAAAACACACCATCCTTCTGTGGGATTCCTGCCAAAAACGCACAGCTTTGTTTGAATCTTGATGAAACATCAGACAAAGACAAATTAAAAATCACTCTGCAAAGTTACTGGCCTGTGCTCTTCAAAAAAAAAAACCATCAAAATCATAGAAAGGGGGAAGTCTGGAGATATTTTTTCTAGCTTGAAAGAGATCAGAGAAATACATCAAAATTAAATGCTCCAGCATTGAATCCTAGGTCATGAATCATTGCCTGAATCATTTACTTTTTTGTTTATGAATCTTTTATTGGAACAACTTGAAAAAAGTTGAGTAGAGTTTCATGTATTAGATGGGAATGTGTGTCAGTGTTAAATTCTTGATTTTCATGAGTATGCTCTGGTTGTTTAAGGGGGTGTACACCAAAATATTCAGGAGCCGTAGGAAAACGGCACTGAAAGGATTGAAGCAAAGAATATGTTGGAAAGCCCCCTTGGGCTCAAGTTGGACTCCCCAGAGTATAGGGTTCATGCCTTTGGTGTCTCTGAAGGTGCTGTGTTTGGGGAAGAGGCCTTTGCCTATGCACCCATTAAGTTAGTCACACTGACTACATCTAAGCTTTTTAAGAAGAGAGAAGTGAAACACACAGAGAAGTGTTGTGACATCCAGGGGAGAAGCTTCTGGGATGTAGCTTCAAGCCAGGGATACCGAGGACTTCTGGCCAATATCAGAAGCTATCCCAGGAAGACACGATCCTGCCAACACCTTTGAACTTGTAGCCTCCAGAACCGAGAGAGCGAATGTCTGTTATCTTAAACTACCCAGCGTGCGGAATTTGGCTATGGCAGCCCCAGAAGTGAATAGATGCTTTTTTGGTTGCTTATTAGGCGTATGTTCTTGTGAGTTGAAAATTCTGAGATCCAGTGAAACAGATTTTAAGTTTTGTGTGTGTGTGTGTGTGTGTGTGTGTGTCTATGCATGTGAGTGTGGGCATCCATGAATGAAAGAGCCGTTATGTTCCCTGAGGCTGGGCTGGAGGTAAAGGCAGTTGTAGGTTGCCTGACATGGGTGCTGGGCACTGAACTTGAGCGTCCTCTACAAGAGCAGTATATGATCTGAAAACCCCTGAGCCAAAAGCCCCTAAGTGAAACATTTAAGAGATGCTTTCTCCCTTTTCTATCCACACACTTTTATATGCTGTTGCTATGCATTTTAGCCCCCTCCCCTCCTCCCTGGATGTTGTCTTTAAAGAATCTAACCAGATATAACAAAAATATTGACTGATTTATACTTGAAGCTATCTTGGGATTAACACAACACAATAAAAAATGCCTCAAATTGTCTGACCCGGAGAAATATCCCAGTCACTATGAATATAAACACATGTATAAAAATCAAGTAAGAGCTCTGAGCTATGTGCACCACTGTGAAAATCGAGAAACATTATTTTCAAAAACAGTGATTTTATTTGTGTGTTTGTGTGTCTGTTTGTTTGTCTGTCTCTGCGTGCATGCATATAGCAGCCTGAGGTTGACATTGGCTGTCTTCCTTGCCTTTAAAAGACGTATTTGTGTGTGTGTGTGTGTGTGTGTGTGTGTGTGTACATGTCTGTGTGAATGTACACACTAGTGCTCGCACCTGAGTATATGCAGAGGCTAAGAGGCATCCAAAGCCTTCCTCTATCACCCCTATCATTCCTTTGAGGCAGGGTCTCTCCCTGAGGCTGGGGCTCATGTTTCATCGGCTGGGGACGCTGCAGTGAGATCTTCCTTTCTCCGAGTTGGCATTTTAGGCATGCACAGGGTTCCCAGCTTCCTATGTGAGTGCTGAGAGTCCTCACAACTAACTGCTCAGGAAGTGCTGAATTATTTTTTCAGTCCCTTTATCTTAATTTTTGAGACGTGATTTCTGTCGCTCTCAGGACCTCTGAAACCCATGACATCACATAGGTGACAATGTGACCTGCACACTCTCGTTGCCAAGGCAACAGCCACCATAGTCCCAGAATTCACCATCCATATATAAAGAAAGGCCCCTCTCATCTCTCCCTCTTTCTCTCTCCCCCACCTTCTCTTTCCGCTGCTGCTGCCCCCGCCACCTTGCCCTTTCCTCTCTCAATAAACCTCCCATGGGTCAGTTTGGCCTGGTGTGGTCTTTCTGGAGCCGCCCAAGGGTCACAACAGTTTCTCATGGGAGCTTACCAGTCGGCTAGCCTGACCAGCCAGCAAACCCCAAGGCTCTTGTGTCCCTGCTTCCCCAGCACTGGGGTGCTAGAGAGCTGAACTCAGGTCTTCACGCTTGCCTTGCAAGCGCTTTACCCCTGAGCCATCCCTCCTTCCACCGATAAGGGGGACTTGTTGAAAATTCTTAAAACTCTGGTTCCAGTCATCTCTCTAGAACATAGCTCAGCACTTCAGAGAGAATGAAACGTCTGGTTTGAAGAAAGGCTTGCTGACGCAGAGCTCAAGCCCAAAGCTACCCATTACTGTTTATATCAGGATCTGTTGATTTGATGTTCGCCTCTCACCACGTTGAAAAGTTCACGTTGACACCTCATGCCCAGAAGCACATTCGGCTACAATGTGCCCAACAGGGACAATAGCATGATAATCCCAGGGTTTATGCAATCAACAACAACAACAACAACAACATAAGCCTACTTTGGCGAAATACAATTAGGAGAGGAAAGAGAAAATACTGTTTTTTGTGTTTTTATTTTGGTCTCAACTCCGGTTTTGGGTAGCCAGACTATATAAGCATCGGAGACAAGTCTGCTAGATTGTCTAAGTCTAAAATAAATACCCAGACCTCTATTGCCGCCATCTTCTGCCTATCCTGCTTTCCTAGCTTTTTTTCTTGTTTCCCCTACACGATCGCCATGTTAAATTACTGTAACCACAGGGGGTTCAGGGTGGCACGGGTCCGCTTCCACTTTTCATACTATGGTGCCACAAAACCCACCTCGCCAGTGCAATCTCTCCGCACTCCAGCCACAAGCACAGGGTGACCTTTGCAGGATCAGTTGCAGAAGATAAGTAACCAGAGACACCTTTGGAAGGAGATGTGAAAATGCTAAACAGTGATAACTTCTGACCTCAGTAATCTTTATACTTTTACTTTTGCTATATTCTACTGAAAAGATGCCAGGTGTTAAGGCCACTGCCAAAGCCCTTGTTTTAGGACAAGGTGTAAACGTATTTCATTAGCGCCGTCTTGTGTGGTAGTTGATGTCACTTCGGCTGTACCATGTACATGGCGCTCTATCTACCAACCTGCCCTATCACAAGCAACAAGGAAGCGGCCCCAAGGGATGTGCGAGCATCCATCCCCCAGGTCCTTAGCCAGATGTTGTTCTAAGAAACAGCAACAGGCTCCCCAGTTGTTCTTGTTTTCTTTCTGCATCAAGATAGAAAGCTACAGCGCGCCATGGCCCAACCCACTGCAGGGCTTTCCCAAGCCAGGGCCTGAACATTCCCTGTGCCAGATCCCTCAGAACCTCAGACAAATTCCATATCCTGCCCGCCTTGCTGCGGGCACTCGAGTGAGACATGCCTTTTCTCTCTGTGTCTGTCTGAGGGGGTACACAGCACCTCTCTGTGGGTTCCCCCAGTACACGGTACTGGACGCCCCAACATTTCATGCGTTTCCTGGATTTCCATCCGGCTCCCTATGGGTAGATGGGGGCGATCCGTGATTCTCTGCGAGAATTCCCACTGCTGCTGAGTTTGCTTTAATTCCAGTCTGGGGGTTTTGGAGAGATGAAATAAAGTGAGCTTCTAAAAGCAATGTAAACTAGTTGGTCAATACTTCTTCCTATTCTTTGTCTGTTTGTTTTGTTTAACCTTCTGAGCTATCTGTCGTCTTTATTCAGGACAATAAGCAAAGAACTGCTGTTACAGTGTTGGTGTGGTGAGTCAGCAATGGTAATGCTCTCCAGCCGCAGCGGTGCAGTGTGCAGCGGGGCCACCGGGGGCGCTGGTGAGCACTCACAAATGCCATGACTACCCAGGAATGAGTGGTCCTGTGGACATTATACCTAAAACTCCATGCTTTCATTCGCTTCCCATTCTCTTTCTTCTTTCATGTTTTTCTTCCTTACTTGTCTTAGGTATCTTTCTCTACATGAAATTAATTACCTTCATGATATAGTTTAAAATAACATTAAACACTCATTCTCCCAAATAACCACTATCCGTTTGTGTGTGTGTGTGTGTGTGTGTGTGTGTGTGTGTCTGTAGTCATGTCTGTGTGGGAACAAAGGCTTGCTTTCTAGCTTAGGCTGCACTTATGTTATCACAGCATCTCCAAACTGAGTTACAGACACTTGAATGAGTGTCAGTGTCTATGAGTTAGAAACGTAGAGAGAGCTAACCCGCGTGTTTCTCAGCTATAGTCTTGCTGGCAGATAGCTCCCAAACTGCAAAGAAGAGCAAAACAAGATGTGAGCTAAAGCTGTGGTCTTACTGCTGGAGGTGAAGCCATGCAGTCACGTTGAATGCTGGGGGCGGGGAGGCTTAAAGAAATAAATGCTAGAAGACAAGACCTCCTGAAGCCTAGCTACTTACTGCAGTGTGTGCGTCTAATTCAGGCTAGGTCCTTTGGCTGCTTGAACCCTAGCTTGGCCATCTAAAATGCAGGCAAAAGTGAAGTGTATTTCTCAGAAGGGAGAATCTTGCCCACCTCTGCTTTCCTTTCCGCCTTCTCATTGGCTGGATTATGTATGAGTCAGATGCGAATAAGGGGGAAGACTCAGAGGAAGCAGAGCAGCAGGACTGAAGAATCCCAGACCCTGCCACTATGGAGACACTATACATACCATACACACTATACATGCTATGCACCTCATACACACCATACACGCTATAAACACCATACACATCATACACACTATACACACCAAACACACCATGCACACAATACATACTATATACACCATAATACTATACACATCATACACACTATATGCACTATATATACCATACACACAATATATACTATACACACTATATACACCATACATACTATACACACCGTACACACTATACACACTATATATACTATACACACCATATACACTATACACACTATATATACTACACACACCATATACACCATAGACACCATATAGACCATACACATTATATACACTATACACACCATATATACCATACGCACCATGCCCACTATACAAACTATGCACACTATACACACTGTACATACCATATACACTATATACTATACACTGTATACTATGGAGTTCCAGCTTGCATATGTGTAGACTGGTAACTTAAAGCAAACTTCCAGGTCATGCCACTCACATCTGTTCTGCGTCTCTATTACTGCAGTTTGAGCCTATGGTTTCCACTATAAGGTTCATAGGTGAAAGGAGCTAGGGCCGAAAGATTATGGCCAATTATTAGTACTGAAAGACAAACAACCCTGGTGCATGTCTGTAGTCCTAGTTCTTGGAAGGGTGAGGCAGGAGGATTGTGAATTGCAGGTGAGTCTGCACTATAGCGTAGTATACATGGGGCTAGTCTGTTGTAAAAGTAAGTAAAAATGACAATACAGGACTTCCTTACATACAACATTAAGTTTAGACTCAGCCATACCTAAAAATTTAATGCACGTATATAGTGTGATATAGTGTGTCATAATCATATTCACTCCTCCCTCCATTTACCCCTGGTATCCCTTAAATACACCTTCCCCAAAACGTTATGTTCTGTTAACAATTTAAAAAACAATAATCCACTAAGTCAAATTAGTGCTACCCATATACTCATGGATGTAGGGATCATCCCCTGGAGCATGGGCGATCTTTCAATGGATATCCTCTTCTTTCCTCAATGACCAACAACGATGAACCACTCCTCAATGGAGGCAGGACTAGGTTGATCTTGCGCAGGTCTTATGCAAATATCTACAGTTCTGTGAGTTCACTTATAAGTTTGGTGAGCACATCATATCCACAGGTCAGCATTTCAAAGTCCTCCTTCCCCTTCAGCTCTTACACTCACTTGTCCTCTTATCTTGGTTATTGTTCTATGGCTGTAAAGAGACACTATAGCCATGGGAACTTATAAAAGAGAGCATTTAATTGGAGGCTTACCTACTGTTTCAAAGTCCATGGCCATAGTGGCAGAAAGCATGGTCACAGGTAGGGCAGGAGCTGAAAACTGACTTTTGATCCACAAGCAGCAGGCAGAGGGAGAGGGAGAGGGAGAGGGAGAGAGAGAGGGAGAAGGAAGCAGGGGGAGAGGGAGAGAGAGAGAGAGAGAGAGAGAGAGAGAGAGAGAGAGGAGGGGGAGGGGGACAGAAACAGAGGGAGAGAGAGGAGAGGGAGAGGGAAGGGAAGAGGGAAAGGGAGGAGGGGAGGGGGACAGAGACCTAGGGAGAGGGAGGGGAAGGGGAGGGGCACAGAGACAGAGGGAGAGGGAGGGAAAGGGGGAGGGACACCAAGGCAGAGGAAGAGAGAGGAAAGGGAGAGGGAAGGGAAGGAGGGGAGGGGGACAGAGACCTAGGGAGAGGGAGGGGAAGGGGAGGGGCACAGAGACAGAGGGAGAGGGAGGGAAAGGGGTTGGGGACAGAGATAGAGGGAGAGGGAGGGGGAAGGAAAAAGGGAGAGGCAGAGGGAAGAGGGGGAGGGGAGGGAGACAGAAACAGAGGGAGAGAGAGGAGAGGGAAAGGGAAGGGAAGAGGAAGAGGGAGGAGGGGAGGGGAGGGGGGACAGAGACAGAGGGAGGGAAAGGGGGAGGGGCACAGAAACAGAGAGGGAGGGAGAAGGGAAAAAGGAGAGGGAGAGGGAAGAGGGGGAGGGAAGGGGGATAGAAACAGAGGGAAAGAGAGGGAGAGAGAGAAGAAGGGGAACAGAGACAGAGAGATAGAAAGACTGGCCTGGGATTTTGAAATTCAAAGCCCACCCCCCAGTGACACACCTTCCCCAACAAGGCCACACCTCCTAATCCTTCCTTAATAATTCTACTAACTGGAAGTCAAATATTCAAATATGTTTGTGTTGGCCTATGGAAGGCATTCTCATTCAAACCACCACACCTCTCTTCTTCAATGTTCCTTGAGAATTGAGTTGGAGAGGGTTCTTAAGTAGATGTCCCGTCTGTAGCCGAGCACCCCCAGTCACTGTTATAGATGTCCCGTCTGTACCCGAGCACTCCCAATCACTTACTCTCAGCATTTCAGACAGTTACAAGCCTCTGCATTTACCACTGCCTTCTGCAGTTACCAATAGATGGGCCTTTGAGTAGTTTCTGGTTTCCGTGCTAGTGAGTAATGCCAATCTGGACATTTCACACGTGATTTTAATGAACACAGGCACACGGTTGTGCTGTGCATCTTACAGTGGAATGCCTAGATATGAAAACGTTCAGACAGAAGTATTCTTTCAGGTTTTCCTAAGGGGATATGATCATTTTCAAGCCCACCAGCACAGTGCAAAAATGTAGCTGTTTATAGGCTTTTCTGTAATATTTCTAGCTGCATTGTAGATATTTATCCATTTTAGCCACATTGTTGAATATGTAGCAATACCTCATTATAATTTGTATTTTTTTTCATGTCAAATGGAGTCAAATATGTTTATTATCCCTTTGGGTGCCTTTCTGTGTAAAGGACTTTTTTTTTTACTATTCATTTTATTTATTATTTAATGCAGGCAAGTGTTCTTCCTATGAGCTGTTCCCAAGTCTTTAACTCAGTTTTAAAAAGGCAGAGGCTCCATTCTCCCTAAGTTGCAGAGGTTGGCCTTAAACTGGGGTCTAGCCGAGGCTAGACTTGAACTTGAGATCCTATTATCTCAACTTCCAGTATGGCTGGGATTGCCGGCCTGTGCCCCCATACCTGAATCAGTTTAGTTTTTGAGGGCTTATATTACAACGATCACTACATTCATAACCCTGGGTAAGTGTTAGGAAAAACTCTGATCTTACAGATACATAACACAGTTCAGTGAGGCTGTAACTGCGGCAGGTGCTGATCAAATTAAGATGCGGTCACATAGAAACATACCGTTTACAAATAAACATACCGTTCCTTAATAACGTCCTAACTTTAAGCTGCATTTACCTCATGCTCATAACCTACTAGGCATCACAGCCCACTGCTGAGCCTCAGTTGTTACTCCTCGTGATCATGAGGCCGACTGCAAACTGCTGCTCAGGATTGGAAAACAATGTATCTCCATACCCCGTGAGAGGAGCAGAGCCCATCTCCATGCCAACCTCCACAAACAGAAGTCTGTACACAAGTGTCCACTGTTTCAAGGTCCAAGATTAGGACCATCATATATTGGCTACTTATTTTTCTGAATCGAGTCATCACGTTCATATATCACAGTGTATGTGAAAACAGATTTATTATTACATGCAGATAGCAAAGACAGAAGACTCAGTTCCATCCTGAACTGTTCCCTAAAACTCAGGGAAGCTGCCTGGAGCGGAAGGAATCTTGACTGGCCATGCCCTGTATTACATCACAGTTAAGTGACCCCAGAAAGCAGGCTGCTTTTAGAGAACGCTTTGAAGAACACCCTGCTTTTAGAAGAGAGAGGAGGAAATTCTGGCTTGTTTCAGATAGCTCTTCTGTAAATTGAAAAGGGGAACAAGAAGAAAGGTTAGGTTATTTAGGGAAGTGCCTAAATACTATATCCCTGCACACCCTCAAAGCACTTTTGAAAACTACAAAAAAGAAAGATGAAAGACCTGGTTCTGGCCACCCAGAGAATTGTCCTATACTAGTGGATAAAGCCGGATGCCCACACTTCCTGCAGACTGCGTGTAACCTCAACCTAACCTTGGTCTTCTCACTTACAATGCCAGGAATAGTCTCACTGGTAACTTGAGGCAAGGAGACATATGATGGGTTGGTCCCTATGGAGCATCGAGAATAATCCTGAACACTCAGTCATGTGCTGAGCCTGTAACCATGCCAGCCTTAGGAAAAAAATATATTTTGCAAAGTTGTATGCTTTCGTATGTGCTCATGCATGTGTTCTTGCAAACATGGAGGCTAGAGGCTGATGTCAGGTGTCTTCCTCAATCTCTTCTCCACCTTATTATTTTGAGGCAGGACTTCTTCCTGGCCTGGAGCTCACCCACTGGGCCGCCATCATGCCCCAGGGATTCTCCTATCTTCATGGTGTTGGGATTACAGACCCCACCTGGCTTTTTACAGGGTTGCTAGGGACTGGAACTCAGATCTATTTGTAAGTTATTTACTAGCCATCTTTCAAACCCCCAAAGTAGCAAAGACATTACAAGATACTTGTGTCCCCCCCTATGGCTAGTAGTATTCAGATATGGGGCCCAGAGAACTGGAATTCCCCAGGAATCTCATGCTGAGGAAGCTAAAACCTAGAGCCCTTGTGTCAGCTGGATGGAACTGACTTCCAGAAAGATTTCACACAGTGCTGACACCCATTGCCTAGACAATAATGTGTCATTGATGGGGAGGATAGTATGCTACCAGTTTGATCATGCATACTTATTGCCCTCTATTTAAACCTCATATCAGGAAGGGGAGATGGCTCTGGACAAGGGGATTTGTTACAATGTATCCTCTTAACATAGCTACATTGAATTAATCTCCTGTCTCTGCTTTTCACCATTGTTTGTTAACATAATTGGGCCACTGAGGAAGGATGGCTGAGCCTAGCTTGTTAATGCTGTCAGAGCTTAGGCCTGAACCTGATAATCTCTAGTCACAATCTTGTGGGGGAATCCCATCCCCCCCCCCACTGGAAGCCTTCAAATGTGGGGATTTCTAAAATGATGACTTCTCTATGTAAATCGAACAGAAACCTAGGGATTATCCACAGCAATGGAATTTCCATTATCTTCCAGAAGTTGCTAGGGTAGCAGCATGTCACAAAACGTCTGTGCAGTTCTTAGTGCCATCCAACAATGAATGGCAGCACAGCTTCACGGCAGAGTGTGCTCCTGTGGCAGCAGTGACTCCTCCTCCTCCTCTTCCTCCTCCTCTTTCTTGTCCTCCTCCTCCTCCTCCTCCTCCTCCTCTTTCTTCTCCTCCTCCTCCCAAGGTTATACTTTGTAGCCCAGGCTGACCTCAAACTCACCATTCTTTTATACCAGCCCTATGCCAGGCAGTTCCATAGCAGTCTGTAAAAGTACACATTCTATATAGTTTTTCCTCTGGAGGGGGTTTAAATTTAAAACACACTGTGGATATAGTTCTGTGATGGCTTAGGAATTGAAAACCAAAACCCTTGAGAATTAAAATTAAAAATCTTTTAAAATAAATTTTGGTTTTAATAGAAAGAAAGAAAAAAGTTTTTTTCCTTTTTTCTTTTTTTTCTTTTTCTTTTTTTTTTTTTTTTTTTTTTTTTTTTTTTTTTTGCATTGAAAGCTTAAAGGTGCATGTCCACTGCAGCTTGGAGTGACATATGAACCACTTTCCCATCATTGACTTGGCCAACCCCAACAGACCTTGACAAGGTCCGTGGGACAGGTGAGGTGGCTCTGAGTTATACTGCTGTCCTGCAGACGCAGCCACTGGACTCAGATCAGTGGTTGTCTGAAGTCAGGCATGCCTTGACCGAATCCACCAATCCCAGCTTAGGGTTTCTGCATTTATGTCTCCCGCTCTTTCCCACATGGTTGCTGGTTTCCTGACATACTTGGAGATGTTCACAAAGGACTTTGAACTTTGCCACACTATTAGTTTAGAGTTAGAGTATAAGACCTATGGGCAGGTCCCTTAAAAGTAGATTTTGGTGCTCAGGTATTTGGTGAAATCTGAGCATTCTTCAGATAGTTTCTGTTTGAATCACTTAAAAAAAAAAAAAAAAAAAAAACCAGGGAATCTCCTAGCTGAGAGTCTGCAGAAGTTTCCTGAGGGAAATTCTTCCAAGCCCTATAGCCTACAGAGATCTTGTGATTAGTACACAGCGTGAAAATCCAAGAGGGCAGCTGCTATCTTTCTCTTAGGTCTGAATTTCCAAACAAGGAAATCAGCCTGCTGCCAGATGAAAAGAACGAAAAGTGGATTTCTAGTCCCTCATTTGCCAAGACAGTATTCGTTATCATTGAAAGTTCATAGAACAAACGCACAGTTCTCCACTGCTAGTGTGATCCTCTGCCCTCCGCGGCAGAGCTCACTGAGGAGAGTGAAAGTTTGACACGTTGTTCACTAGTCTGTCACCATAGCAATCACTTGATCAAAATCATAGATGTGCACGGTAGAGTGAATGGGTTTGTATTTGTTAGTGTTGACTGTGATAGGTCTACTTTGTCCTGTGGGTTTTGGCTTTGGAAAATAATGCATAGCTAACTTTTGGGGATTTTATACTTAGAATTATTTGAAAGGATGAATTTTTGTAAAGAAATGTATTTTGTGGCACTTGTCTTACAAAATGTAAAGGGGCTGACTTTGATTTGAAAGGCTCACATTCAAGTTCCACTTCTGCTACAAACTCCCCACTGCCTGGAAAGTCACGGGACCCCGTGAGTTTCTGTTTCCTCGTACTTAAAATGAAACAGTTGGGTTTTGAACACGGAGACAGAATACTAATGTTTATTTGCCACAGCGGCTCTCATGCCCAGGGAAGCAAGCAGAGTGCGCTTCTCAGTAAACATTTCTTGCAGGACCTGAGGCGATCGGAAATCATGGCATTCCATAATACAAGGATTGAAGCGCGTCATTTAAAATATGAAATTGTCACAGAATCAATAGTGTACATGCATATGTATATGTAAGTGATGAGATGCTCAGAGATATGTGACATTTACAGAACTCCATTGTCCAAAGTGGGGAGAACGGCTTTAACATTATTGCTGTCCTGTCCTGGATTTGCTGGCTTAATTTTTTTTTAAAATGTGTGTTTTTTTAATTGTATGAGTGTTTTTTTTTTTAAAGAACTTTTAAACCTCCAATTTTCTTGAATGTATATGGGTGTTCTGCCTGCATGGAAATCTGTGTAGCACTTCTTTCTGTGTGGTGCCTACGGATGACAGATGAGGGCTTCTCCTGAGACTAGAGTTAAAAAGACTCTTGTGAGAGGCCACTTGGGTGCTTGGAAATCTCACCTGGATCCTCTGGGAAAACAACTAGCACTCTTAACGGACTGAGCCAACTCTCCAGCCCTGTGTAGAAGTATTGGGCCTACATGTACGCACACTGCCGGGATGCCTGGCGCAAAGGGAGAAGGTGCCAGATCTCCTGGAACTGGAGCTGTAGCCACCATGTGGGGACTGGGAACTGAGCTCAGATCCTCTAGGGATCAGCAAGTGCTTTTTTTTTTTTTCCCCAGCAAGTGCTCTTAACAGGTCCCCATCTCTCTGGCTTCAACTGTGTTATTCTAATTTCCTAGTGAAGCAAAAAAATTAAGGAAGCAAGACTAGAGACTTGGCTTTAAAAAAATTAAATTTATTTATGTATTGACTTTACAACCCAATATCAGTCCTTCCTTTCCTCCCAGTATCCCCTCGTGAAAGTCCTTCCCCATTCTCCTTAGAAGGGCAAGCCTCCCTCTGGGTGCCAACCCCGCATCCCCATCTCACCCCCATCTCACCCTCTACCCTGCACATCAAGTTGCTGCAGGACTAGGCACATCCTCTCCCACTGAAGCCAGACAAGGCTGTCTATTTATTGGTACGGGAACCACAGGCAGGCAGGGAGACAGCAGGCTCAGGGACAGCCCCTGTTCCAAGTATTTGGGGGACTCACATGAAGATTAAGCTGCACATCTGCTACATGTGTACAGGGGCCTAGGTCCAGCCCATGCTTTCTCTTTGGTGGGTGATTTAGTCTCTGGGAGCCTCCAGGGGTCCAGGTGAGTTGACTCTGTTGATCTTCCTGTGGAGTCCCTGTCCTCTTCAGGTCCCTCAATCTTTCTCCCAACTTTTCTGTAAGACTTCCAGAGCACAATCTACTGCTTGGGTGTGAGTCTCTGCATCTCATTCCACTGGCTGCTCGATAGAGCCTCTCAGAGGACAGTCATGCTAGGTTCCTGTCTATAAGAATAATAGAGTTTCTTTAATACTGTCAGAGATTGGTTCTTACCCATGGAATGGGTCTCAATTTGAGGCAGTCATTGGTTGACCATTCCCTAAGACTCTGATCTATCTTTGTCTCTGTACATCTTGAGGGCAGGGTCTAAGGCTTTGTGGATGGGTCACTGTCCTTATCCTTCCATTGAGAGTCTGCCTGGCTACAGGAAGCGGCCGCTTCTGGATCCATGCCCCCCACTGCTGGGAATCTCAGCTAAAGTTGTCCCCTGAGACCGACCCTCTGGGGCCTCTCCCCATCCCAGGTTTCTGGCACATCAAAGGTGCTTTCTGCCAAGCTGGATCACCTGAGTTCAATTCCTTCAGAACCCAGATGATGGAAAGAAGGAAGAGATTCCCACAAGTTGTCCTCCGTCCTCCACATAAGCAGTAGTTTGGTAGCACATTTGCGTGCGCGCGCGCGCGCGCGCGCACACACACACACACACACACACACACACACAGAGTAAACATCAAAATAAATGAAGACATGTCAAAAACATTAAGAAGCTTTCTTACTTTCTTTTCCTTCCTTTCTCCCCCTCCTTCCCACCCTCCCCCTTTTCCTTTTCTTTTCCTTTTCCTTTTCTTTTCTTTTCTTTCTTCTTCTTCTTCTTTTTTTTTTTTTTAGAATTTTCATTAAGACATTGCACAGCAGGAGAGGGTTCAGAGCTTAAGCATCTTACAATCTCATACACACCGATGAAAGGCTAATCTAAGCTAACTTAAAAAATCGAATCCTTTGATTTTCTTGGAACAGAAAGGCATATGTGGATCTGTTACCCATGCAAACCAGACTGAGGAAGGTTCTTTTTGGTTCAGTCCTGTCTTTTAAAGCTCGGTGGGTCAGCTAAATTGCCTACTTTGCTCCGGAATTTTTCATCATTTTAGAGCATTTTCTTTGCATAATTTTTTTTGAATTCTCCTTTTCCACTCTGCTTTCCTCTTCCCGACCCCAAACGTCTTTTGCTCACATTAAAGTCATTTACCCAAAGGAATAAGTAAATGAGTGTTTCCCAAGGAGAGCAATATCTTTAAAAAGAGCCATTTCCTAAATGAATATCTATTTGGTAAAATTTCAATAGATTTTGGGTCAGTCTCCTGTCCCTTAAAATATGTTCCTTCGCCGTTTTTTGGTATGGTGGTTTTTAAAACAGTAAAAGCCATAGAGTTCTCCCATGGAAAAATATTAGACATCATCTCAGTATGTAGGAGAGAAGTACTTTGTTGGAACAGGGATGGGGACACCCAGGTTTTCCGAAAGTCCCCAGGCACTGCCTCTTTTCATCAGCATTTCCCGCAGAGATATACATCCCAACACCTTGGTAACAAGCCAGGCACACACACACACACACACGCACGCACGCACGCACGCACGCACGCACGAGCGCGCGCATAAATGGTAAGAGAGTAAGTCACATACAAGTTAATAACCCATCCTGGAATATCCCAGAGAAACATGTAGGCACCTCCTGCTATATGAATCACAAATATGAGTTTAAACAGGGAACATGGTAGAAGAGTGAGCAGGCTAAGAATTTCTATCTTGCCTGTCGGGCTCTGATTCTGTCTCATGTAAGAACTTGAATGTAGAGTATGTTCGGGTTATATGGTCAATAGGGTCAAACAAATCTATCTTTGAAATCAGTACCACCATTACTAGCTGTTTGGGGTTGGGCCTGGCTTTCCCTAACTTGTCTTTTCCCGTTCCTCAAATGTTAAATTCCAATGCAACTGCCAAATGGCAGATCTTCTCTTTGAAGCAAGAATTCCTGTTGACCTTCCCCAAGCATGCATGACTAGGACCAGTCCAGCCTCCAGGCAGATCATGCTGGCCTCCTTCTAAGGTCACCATGGCAGCTGTGACATTATTGGAGCCTATCCTGAGGACTTTGCAGCTTCTGGGCCTTGGGCCTTTGGGGCTGGGTGACTCCCGTGGGGCTGCTCTCTCCACAGCGTTTTATGTTTTGCAGGATTTTTGGCTTCTTCCTTGTAGACGCCGGGTATCCCTCCTCCTCCAGGTCTGACCATGGCAACTGTCACTAGGCTTTGCCTAATGTCTGTGGGAGGTAAAAATCAACTCCGACAGCCATGGATATGAAGTATTTTCCTTACTCCTCACAACACCTTACAAGGTGGAGACTGGGACTTTATGTCACATTGTGCAGATGAGAGAAATGGGACCACAAAGAATGCAGACTTACCTCTGTCATGGGGCCAGCATGTGTCCTTGTTGATCTCAAAGTGGTGTAAGGCCTCCCCTCCCTCTGCTGCCCCTGGTGATCAGTTCTCTCTGGTTTTCGTTTGTTTGTTTTGTTGTTTGTTTGTTTTGTTGTTTGTTTGTTTTGTTGTTTGTTTAACCTATGTTATCTCTAGTTTGGTTTGGGTTTTAATATCTACTTTGTACTGCCCACACAACGGCCTTACTGCTAATATGCATCTCTGGCCTAGATTTACTAGTCGGGTCCTCAGTTTTTCTCCATGATATTAACCTGTTCATCTTTCCATCTCACCTTCGCCTTGACTTTTTCAAGGATGTTGTTAGATATCTGCTCTATGGAGCACCCACCCCCACCCCCACCCCCACCCTCACCCCTACCCCCACCCCCGTTGCTGTCTATATTGCCTTGGGTGCTGGTTCACCGAATGGTCTTGGATCGGCCACACTGGGAACTGTTGGAAAGGCAATTCCTTAGGCCCACTCCAGAGCTGAACTCCAGGGTGGGCACCTACATACCCATTCTAACACACCCATCATGTGGTACTAATGCCCTCTGAACTTTGAGACTCTCTGGCCCACTTTCCCAAGCCCCGACACCTCGCTGGGCATGTATCAGACGGACTTTGCACACCTATGGCCACCGACTGCTTTCCCCCTTCCTGTTTTATCACTTGCACTGAACGGCCTTTCACTTTTATTCTCTCATTAGCTATCCAACACGCGTTTGTCTTTCTGTTCTAAGCACCAATAGTAAACCAAGACGGCGAAGCTTCTGGGTGGCCAGTTGCCGAGCCGAGCGGAAGGGCTCTGCCGTAGGCCATCACCTGGGTGGGGTATACCCCACATAATGCTCCGGCCACCACCCCCGCCACCACCACCCCCGCCACACAATCACATCAGGATTTTTCTCGAACCTTAAAAACAAAACCAAAGAAAGGATGCCAGAACATATTCCAAGACCTACAGAAATCTGTAAATCTTGTAAATCTGTTTTTTTTTCTTGTTTGTTTTTACCATTTCAACAGAGCTGGATCCCTGGAAGCTGTGCCCAGGGCCGGCGTGTCATCCCTCCGGTTTTGAATGTTCAGTCAATCACTTCGTGTGGGGCTAACAGGTCCTCGGCTCTGCCTAGCCCGCAGCTTGCCTCTCTGGCTCTGCTGGGCTTTGGCTTTCTTCTGATTTCACTTTCCCCTTCCTCTAACAGCCAAACAGCAGTCACGACTGACACACGGAAGTATCCTTTTTCTGATCCATTGATTTTGGTTATTGTTCTAATCTATGGGGACTCAAGGTAATATGTCCCCGGTCTCCAGCTTCTGACAGTGACCTCAAATCAGACACACCTGTTAAGCAGCTCCTAAAGTATTTCCTGGATTTGGGTTATTTTGCACCAGCTCAGCAGCTGCCCAAAGCTCGTCTTAATGATCCTTGGTGCTCTTTGCAGTGGTTATGAAGCCATGAGCCCACTCCCCTGCAGCTGGGCGAACGGGTGCACAGTTCTTTATCCTTGCTGAAAGGAGGCTCAGCCCAGGATGCTATCCTGTGAAAAAAGTCAAGAGGGCGGCTGGGTAGAGAATGAATGAGGAAGTTCTCCGCGGGCCCTGAACCCAGCGGGTGGTTAAAGAGAAATCGAAACTCAGCTGTTAAAACCGCTCTCCTTGCTCCTTCAGAACCCTCTCCTCGAGCCTCCGAGAAGCCCTCACCAGCATCCGTCCCTCAAAGGTGGTGGCCAGGACCCCACGGGCTGTGGACCATGTACACCCGCAGTAGGGTGGTGGGCTCAGGCTTGAGCACTTCCTCCATCTCTCGGGACCATGCTGGAGCTGGGCAGCGCCGGGAGCTGGGCCTGCAGCCAAACCGGAGACAGAGTTTGGAGGTGGCCGCTCCTGAGGGCCCTAAGTTGGAGAGGCAGGGGCGTGCTGACCAGAGGAGGTAAGTATTTGCAAGCTGCTTTGGAAGCAGGAAGTCCTGGCCCCAAACATAATTAGGCACCAGGTACCTTCCTGGTTTTTGGAGTTTGAAATCACAGAGGCTCAATTATAGGGATTTTGAAAGAGTTATATATCATTTACCTCTTTAAAATCACCTAGGAATTGATTTATTATGCCTTGCACCTGCAGGTTTGCAGACCTTTATAGCATACTCACCCTCCAGTCCACTGATTAAGAGTGGCTCTAGGATTAAAAGACGGATGTTTGCAACCTGGGCTTTTCATTCTTTATGAAAGTAAGCCTTTCTTTATTGGAGAAAGGAGTGGCGGCTCTAAATGGGACCGCCATGCCAGAATAAAGGCATGAAGGAATGTGATGCATCCGGTTCAGACAGCCTTAGAGCTATCTGGAAGTTCTCTAGTGGTCTAACTTGAAGTTTCCATCAGCTGGGAGTGAGGATCCCAGCCGCTTAAGATTGGAATGCATGCTAATCAGAAACACACAGGAGGGTTTATTCTTGATGTGTGGTTTAAGGGCTGAGGATGGCATCCTGGGTATCCTGAAGGCATGTTCTGTAGAGTGCCAGCGACCCTCTCCTTGCGCCAGGTGGAATGGATTCTTTTTCCCGCTCAGCACGGTGGTTTGACGCGCTACCTCTGTGAATCAGAACTGTACAAATGGTTTTATTTTTAGTTTCCCGCTTTGCAGCGACTTCTTTGTTGCAAGAAAGACAAATGCTGGTTGCTAAGGAACAGCTACATAACCTTATGACCAATACACACTAGCAGCAGCGTTTCTTTCATCCCGGTGCCGTTTCTGAAGGTACCGAGGTTATAGCGGTGTTCAGTGTAGTTACCCTTAGATGGGGCAGATGATCTGGGAGTCAATCAGAGACCGGAATTTCTCTCAGAATAATTGGCATCGGACCATAATGGAAGTTCATTAACTCCGAGTCACGTGTCTATAAGCTGGCCTCACACTTCTGAGTAGTCAATGATAAAAATCCTTTTTACTGGGAAGCATTTATTTAGATATAAGCACTTCTTTGTATGCACCTACCATCTCCTGAGCACTAAGCGGTTGTCTCTTTCTGTTTTCTGATGTGATGCTAATCTCTCCGACATCTTGCTGGACCAAAACCCCAAGAAAGGAACAGTTTGCTGTTAGACCATTAGGGAACTTCCTGAAAGAATTCAGTTGCTTCGTGAGAGTTGGTGGCAGTCAGCAGTGTTAGAGGATGCTCTTCCTTTTGGGTGTTTAACATCTGAGGGTTTGGACCACTCTGGATTCAGCTGGTCTCTTCATGCACTATGCCACCTTTCTGAGTTGCTGCCTCAATTAAATTGGTAGTAGGTAAAGGGGCTTGTATGAGAGATAAATGTCATCTCAGCAAAAACAAGAGCAGAAGAATTAGGGAGGTCTTACTTATCTGGGGGAGAGAATTTAGGTGTGTGTGTGTGTGTGTGTGTGTGTGTGTGAGATGGAAAATAAGAAAGAAGGTCTCTAAGTATCTTAATCATCCATTTGTGTGGTAAAGGTAACTTTAACCTCATTTGTGCCAGCCTTCTTCTGCTAGTTCATTTGGATCCCATGTGCGGATTGCAGTCATGGGCTTTGATATCTAGCCAATGAATTCAAGTTCTGACTCTGTGGTTATTTGCTCTCTGAATAACATGCTTAGCTACTGCGTGCCTCCGTTTCCTCATTACCAAAGGTGATATAATCACATCCTTTAAGCCAGTATTCGGTAACTGTTGGAAAGCTGACCATCATGACTTCATTTAACAACCATTTATTGGTGATGATGATGATGCTATCACCCTCAGATTGAGATAATATCCTTTTTACCAAATAAAATACACAAGTGTTCTGGCAGTTTTGTACCAATTTGAGGTAAGCTAGAGACCGTTCAGAAGAGGGAACCTCAATTGAGAAAGTCCTCCCACCTGATTAGCCCATAGCAAAAGCCTGTGGTTGCTATGATTTAATTTCTTCATTAAAGATTAACATGGGACGGCAGAGCTCACTGCAAGTTGTGCCGCTCCTGCTCCTGAGTGCTATAAGAAAGCGGGCCTAGCAAGCCACGGGAAGAAGCCAGTATGCAGCACTCCTTCGTGGATCCTGCATCAGCTTCTGCTTCCGGGTTCTAGCCTTGAGTCCTTGCCCTGACTTCCTTTGGTGATAGAGAATGACCTGAGAGTTGTAAGATGAAATATGCCCTTTCCTCCCTGAACTGCTTTCGGTCATGATGTTTTATCTGTACAGCAGCAGAAAACTAGGACTGAATCTGGTACCAGGCCATGGGGGATTACTGCAGGAGACCTTACCCCACCATGGTTTTAGAAGGATTGTGGAAGGACTTTGGAATTCAGAGCTTAATGAGCTGTTCTGGGCACTTAGAAGGGAATGCTGAGAGCAGCGTAGAGGAGGGAAGCCTGACTCCGAGGTATCAGAGGGAAATTTAAGAGTCCCTGAAAGACTCTAGCAAGGCCACTTGAAATTTTGAATTATAAACTACCAAAATGAAACCTTTGCTTTGCTGGGACACGGCAATACTGGGACTGAAGAATCATCCGAGATTAAAGAGACCAACATCACAAACGTGAAATCCTCTGGGAAACATCTTGGCAGAGTCAACATACAAGCTGTGGTCCAAAGGTGGCCAAGGCTGTGTGCCTTGTGCTCCCAGCAGACCTGGCAATGCGGTACTTTGGAGGTGTGAAGGGGCCGTGGGGAGAAGCTGATGCACCACACTAGGCAGGAGGGTTAGAGTTCCTGAAGAGAGCTCGGAAGAGGTGGTTGGTGAAGATGGATCCTTTCGTGGACCCCAAGCATTTTGGAGAAGGCAGTAGCATAGGATGACTGCCGAGGACCACAGCAGCTGCAGAGCGAGTCAGCCACAGCCTAGGAGACCAGCTGTGTGTGTGTGTGTGTGTGTGTGTGTGTGTGTGTGCAGAGGATGAGTCCAGGAGCTGAGCTCGCTGGCCAGCGAGTCTGGAGGGTCTTGAGCAGAATCTCAGAAGCCAAACACTGAACTTTCAATACCATTGGACTTTGGGTTTGCTTTGATTTGATTGTGAGTGGGCATTGATTCTTCCTTCTTAGATCTAAGACATCATATATATATATTTCTTTAATTTCACAGGAATCTACATCTAACAGACTTTGGATTTTTATAGAGATTTTGGAATTTGAAAAAGACGTTTCATTTTTCGAAAGACTGGAACTTTAGAGAGACTTTGGTGTTTCAGAGAGACTTTAGATAATTTAGAGAGATTGGGCATTTTAGAATCCTAAGTGCTTGGGTTTGTAACGCGTGTGGGACTTTTAAAGTTTGGACTATGTTTTATATTGTGGTATTGATATTAATGGCATCTTGGGGACAAGGAGAAAGGTTTTGGCTTAACACTGACATGTTTGCATATAAAGCTGACAGGAAGTCAATGTGCTGGGAGTTTTGTGTCAACTTGACAGAAAGAGTCATTTGGGAAGAGGGGACTTCAAAAGAGAAAATGCCCCTAACAGGTCCTGCCTGCGGGAAAGCCTGTGGTGCAATTTCTTGATTGAATATTGATGTAGGAAGGATCAGGCCACTGTGGGTGCCAGCTCTCCTGGGCTGGTGGCTTTGGGTGCTGTAAGAAAAGAGAATGAGCAAGCCGTGGACAAACTTCCTCGATGGCCTCTTGCTTCAGTTCCTGACTCCAAGTTCCTTCCTGGAGTTCCTGACCACCATGTCCTTTGATGATAGACTGTGACATGGAGATATTACCAAACTAACTGCTACCTCCCCAATTCCTTTTGGTCATGGTCTTTATTAGAGTAATAGAAAAGTAATTAAGACAACAAGTAAAAAAAAAATCTATGAAATTCTTTAAAATCGGTGATTCTTGTTCTGTGACAGACTGCCAGGTAAGATAGCCTTTTTTTTTTTTAATACTGCATTTGGATTTCAGTTATCGCAAGTGTTTGCTATTTCATTTTGGCTTTTATAGTTATTCTTACCCGGTGCTATGTACCTTGCTCCCAACTATGATAAACTATCCGCACAGATTTAGAGAGAAACAAAAAGCTTATATAAACCTGTAATCCAAAGCAATCTTTCGTTCTCTCTTTTATTATTTTGCTTGCTTTTAAGCAAATTTTACCTCCATCAATATGGGTATTAGAGGTACAGATTTCCAGCCTGATTATACCCAATTGTGGCCATAGGCTCTTGCCCGTGTTAGTGATAAAAGCCCGATGCTGTTTAGGAAAAAGTAAAAAGACATTCTGAAAATGGATCTACCATGCAGAACTTTACTATACAATAGTTAACTTTAATAGAATTTATATACACATTCAGCTCCCCATCACACCTTTGTGGTCTACTGTATATGGAGTATATAGAGACTTGCAGATTGAGCAGCAATAACAGCAAATACTTATGAAGCACTTACTGTATTAACAGTGCATCACACATACTAACAGCCCGGCAGTCACTCAGGTTCTCCAGCTCTGGATAGTTTTAAAATATTGGAACAATTATCTACCTAGCAAACTTCATAAGGACTTTTTAAAAAAAAATCTATCTAATGGAAGAGATACTTCTGCAATAATTACACAAATAAATCTTTATGTGTGCTATAATGGAAAGCCAGTATCTGGGCTAGTTTTCAGGGCAGGAAAGTATTTCCTAAGATAGGATATTTAAACTGAGACCTATTGGAGAACGAGATGTATGTATGTATGTATGTGTATATATATATATATATATATATATATAAATTTGTATGTAGGGATGATGAGATTGTCAACTTGACAGGACTTGAAATTATTTAGAAGACAAGTTTGCAGTTAGACCTGGGAAGGTTTATTCAATTAGATTAGCCTCTGGGCATGCCTGTGAAGAATTGTTTTGATTAAGTGAATTGAGGAGGGAAGACTCACCCTAATGGAGGGTAGCATTGTACTCTGGCCTCAGGTAGAGAGTTGCATAAAAAGGAGGAAGCTAGTTGAGTCCAGTCCGTATTCACTACTTTTGTCTTCCTGACTGAATGCAATGGTAATCCCTGTCACCACTGCTTTGATTTCCCTGCTGTGATGGACTTTACCCTTGAACTGGGAGCCAAAATTAAACCTGTGGTGGTCTGAATGAAAATGGCTCCCATTGACTCAGGTTTGAATGCTTATTTCCGGTCTGTGGAACTATTTGGGAAGGATTAGGAGGTGTGGCCTTATTGGAGGAGGGGTGTCACTATGAGTGGGCTTTGAGGTATAAAAGTTCCATACCATTCCAGTTAGCATCTGTCTTTGCCTCATGGTTGTTGCCTCTGGAGTAGTAGCCTCTCAGCTACTGCTTCAGTGCTGCACCTACCTGACGGATGCCAGGCTCCCTGCTGTAATGGTCTATAAATCTCAAATTAAATGTTTGCTTTTATACATTGCCTTGGTCATGATGTTTTGTCATGACAATAGAAAAGTAACTAAGACTAATTCTTTCTTGAGTTTTTTGTTTTTGTTTTTGTTTTTTTTCCTGAGACAGGGTTTCTCTGTATAGCCCTGGCTGTCCTGGAACTCACGCTGTAGACCAGGCTGCCCTCGAACTCAGAAATCTGCCTGCCTCTGCCTCCCAGAGTCCTGGGATTACAGGCATGTGCCACCACTGCCCAGCTCCTGAGTTATTTTTTTGTCATGTTTTCCTGTCACAGTGACAGGGAAGAAACAAACTATGAGGTTTACTTGGATTTTGTTTTTTTCTGTTTTTTTTGTTTTTCTTTGTTGCTAGCTTGTTTTGGCGTTTAGAGACAGACTCTTTCCAGGTAGCCCATAATGCCCTGAACTCATTATGTAGCCCACGCTGGCTTTGAACATGTGATCCTTTGCCTCAGCTAGATTACAGACATGCTCCACTACCCCCAGCTTTCAAGTAACCCATTGGTAGTTATTAGAGCCTATAAAAACCAATTTACTATTTCCTCTCCACAAGAGTGTTCCAGATTTCAATTTCCTGTCTCCCTATGATTAAAAGAGAATAAGTTTTTGCCAGTAGATGTTAAATGGTGTGAAAGCAGTGGCCTTATTCTTCCTGGCGATGAAGAACTGGATAGTGCAGAAGTTTCTCTTAATGCTATGAAATAATACTACATGGTTCTCTTAATGAGCAATCTTCCCAATGGCTCAATATAGATGGCTAGTCATTAGGGGGTTGTTTAACTCAACTCCTAGACAAGGGCCATAAGCAGTTAGAAAGTCTGTAACATAATAGATGGTGTTTAACTCTTAATGATAATGATGCAGTTCAATGAGCTGGGTAGGTACCTCAACTACTACCAGATTCTAATAGCAAACTAATTAGTTGAGCTCCTCTTGCACAGCTTACCCTTGGAATGATAAATGTGTTAGGACATTGCAATACCGTAGTAGTAGTATCACAATGCAGATTAGCTATAGCCTCAAATGAGCTGAGTACCCCTCAAATTAACTGCAGAAACAAAACAGACAAGCACCAAAATAACAATCAGTTGGGCTGTTTATGTACACTAGGTAAGTTCTCTACCGCACCAAGTCAGCGGTAGAGTACTCTTCTAGTATACACGAAGCCCTAAGGCCAAGCCAATATCACCAGAAAAACAAAACAAATAGTTAAAAAACAAAGAGAGAGAGAAGCACTCCAAATAATCTCAAATGCCAAACGATGCATTTATATCTTGTACTTAGAGTGACAAGAACATTATTGAATTTTATCTTCAAAATAAGCACTTTACCACCTGACAGATGAGGAAAGCAAGCCTTGGAAAATTAAATGAGTTTCCCAAGTTTCCATTGCTTTTCTTAATCAGTAGCTAGAACTCAAACCTATGTCTTTCCGCCAAAGTAGAAACTTCTCAGGAGCTGAAGGAGGAAGTGACATCAAATTTTACTTATTGTTTTGTGTCCACATTAGGAAAAATTCAGTAGGTCAAAGAGAGCACTAATATAGAAGCAGTAATGTGGCATTTACTCACAGCTTTGAAGGGAGAAACAATTTCTTCAGCCACCTATCCCTTGCTTGGTTAATGACAGAGACATCTATAAGAAAGTCAGATTAACAAGATAAAAGAAGCATTTAGTAAGTTATATGTGACACAAGAGCCTTTAGAAATGATGATGCAAAGATACAGGGAAATATTATATATTGGTAATTTTTCTTCTTACCATGAAAACTGCTTGACCAAAGCAACTTAAGGGAGGAAGAATTAACCTTGGCTCATGGTTTCAAAGGGTACAGTTCCTCATGGCAGGACAATTTCATGGCAGGTGGAGTTTATGATGAAGTCTTGTGACAATGTGACTACAAAGAGGACAAAAAAAATTACAAACTGGAATCAGAACAGAAGCATCCATAACTTTCACAGGTTTGCCACAAGAACCATACTGCTATCAGTCAGGCCCCATCTCTTAAAGACTTTACACATTTTAGAACAGTGCCACCAGTGGGTAGAGAGATGGCACAGCAGTCTATGTTCCTCTTGGAGGCGACCTAGCTTCAGTTCTCAGTACCTACCTACATCAGGGCTCATGACCATCAGTTACAACAGTTCCAGGGCATCTCATATTCTCTTCTGACTCTAAGGGCATCAGGCATGCATGTGGTGCACATACTTATATAAAGGCAACATGCACATAAAATAAAATTAAACACCTGAAATAAAAAATTAAAGATAAACTACTGCCACAAGTTGGGTGCCAAGTGCCCAAAGCATGTCCCTGTAAGAGACATTTTATAGAAAATCATCTTATTTTTATCCATAGGCTTGAAGAAAGGTGAAGAGTTTGCAGCTATGGGATTGGTTGGGAAAGGTTAGGAACTAACAATCCATGAAACAAAGGAGGCCTGCTCATTTAGCTTCTTCATGTTAAAGAAGTCCATCATGGTCTGCTTTTAGGGACAGGGAAAGACAAGATCTTTCTGCTTCTATCTTCTCAAATGCCAAGGTGCTACATTTTGAACAAAATGTGCCTTGAATCCTATCACTATTTCTAAGTTATTTTCTAAGTGACTTAGAGGTGTGTGTGTGTGTGTGTGTGTGTGTGTGTGTGTGTGTGTGAGTGAATCTCCTTTTTGGTGATGCTTTCTACAGAAGCTACAGAGATTGGTGGCCTCCTGTTAGAATAGGTTGTTGTCATTGTTTCTAAGCAACCTAAAGTACATGGTGACTTTTGATTAAAACCTACATTGAATGATTTGTTTGATGCTATGACCTAGAACATGGATCAATATGTAGGCTTAGATTTTTCTCAACCTACTTTATTTAGTGTTCTTAAATGCTTTACCCTCCCTTCTAGCCTCCTGACCAGAGGTAGAGGAAAAAGGTTTATAGGAAAAGGGGGTTGTAGATCTGCTTAGAAGTAGTTCTTTAGGGCAATTCCACTCTTCATTGTCAGGATACCAGCAGTCCGATCCAATATCAAACACCAAACATCAATCTGTAGCAGTGGCACAATTCAGCAGAAACCACAAGGCTCCACCAAGTCAGCATGAGTAGGTAGAAGGGGCCAGAATCAGCTAGAATACCCCGAGTTCTTTGGCCTGTTTCTCTCTATGAAGTCAAGGAAAGCGAAGACCAGTGAAGACCAGCAAAGTGTTGCATGGTGTTGCAGTGGCAATGCAAGAGAGACCTTTTTCTGTCTGTGGGGTTCTATTTAATTCTTTCTAAACATCACATGCCCTATCAAGCATCTGTTTTCAGTAAAATATCTCATGCCCTCTCACAAAACGTCACTTGACACAATCGAGTTTTTAAAGAAACCAGATTCTTCCACTTCATCAGTATGTATAAAGATACATACAACAGAAAAATTGCATAAAAACAATTCTCACTACATGTGGCACATTGACACTTTCTATTCTTTTGTGTGTGTGTGGTACATACACGTGAGTTTGCACATGTGTGCGTATACATGGGGTAGCCAGAGCAGAGGACATTGGGGACTTTCTCTATCCCTATCTTACTACTCAGAGACAGGGTTTCTCACTGAATTACAAGTTCACATTCTTGCCTAGGCAAGATAGCCAATGAGCTCTCTGAACCTGCCCACCTCTGTCTCCTCAATACTGGGATCTCAAACATACAGAGCAGCCATGCCTAGCTCTTTACATATGTGTTGGGGATTTGAACTAAGGTCCTCATGATGGCAGAGCAACTGCTCTTACCCACTAAGTAATCACTCCAGCCTCCATTTTCTATTCTTGTTCATTAAAAACAAGTTCATTACAAGATTTCTTAAAGCATTAGTGGGTTACCACCTACAGTCTGAAAAGCACAGTTCAATGCAGAGGAGTTTGTTAGAGTGGATAGAAAGAAAGACATTTTAGTTTTTAGTTTGATTAGATCAAATTTACCTTCCTGTTTATGGCAGAGGGTATAAATTACAGTTAGAATGAATTTTTAACTTTTTGTGTGTGTGTGTGCTAGCCTCTGCTCCTTGATGTGGTATGCATTTGTGATTTGCCAAGTCTCGGGGAGCAATCTTTTTTTGTTCAAATACAGTATCATCCAAAATGAATGGACATTTTTCAAAAAGCCTTTGACAGCTGCAACAGTGAAACAATAAATCAACAGGATGACGAGAGCCTGAAAATACATAATACCTATAATAATCAGTAGAAGTGTTGCAGAAATGAGGAAAAAAATGAAACTTAGCTCAATTACACAGTAAGGTGACTCACTTCAAAGTCAGTAGAGTGCCGTGAGGTTATGGATATTGTTAAGGTTAATTGCATCTATTCAGAATGTATTTGAATCTGAGACAAAAGCTTGGGAGAAAAAAATAATCGAAAGGAACAGACGGCTTAGGAAGGTTTGTTCTTTATCAGAAAATCAGCCATGACAGCTCCTTTGTTCTGTAATGTTTGTAGTTTTCCCTCCAAATGTGAAGATTAAAAAACAATCTATTAAAGTAATGTACAAAAATTCAAGATATTTTCCATCATTAAAATCCAAGCGGTAGAGCAGGGTGTGGTGGCTCATATCTTAGCATTTAGGACACTGAGGTACGGGGACCGTTAGTTAAGGTTCTGTATGGACTAAATCAGTAGGAAGACATCTCGTAAAGAAAGGAAGAAAGAAACAGAGGGGGAGAGAAAGAAAGACAGACAGACCAATTGTGCTCTTAGTTCCACTGTTAAGAGATGGTGATGAATATTTTTTCTTTTTTAATTTTTTTTTTTGCCCCTTTTGAGATAGGGCTTTGTATAATCCAGTCTGTCCTTGAACTCAGGATCCTCCTGCCTCTGCCTCTCAAGCGCTGGTATTAATCCTTTCCATAATAATCACCCCTGCCTCCAGATCATGAGACATTCTAGAAGGCAATACACTCAGACTTCTTAAATATGCCAATCACGAAAGGGAGAAAGTCCAGGAAATTGTCCTAGATTAACATTCTGCAGAGACCTATGCAATTTGTGACTGATTCCAGGATATGGTGAGAATGGGAAAATTAAACAACAACATGTGAAATGTGAATATAATTAGGTAAATTCCTCGGGTATGATGATGCTTTATGTATGAGTAGGATAGTGTCTGTTTTCCCCTTGGAAGTACATGCTAGAGTGTTTAGGGATTATATTCCATCATGACCCTGTGGTTTGGAGAGAGAAATAACTATGTAAGGCATTCAGAACTAATGACTACAAGCAGAGAGTCATGGTCTTTGTCTTATTAAAGTGGTTTGTTAGGCCATATCTGTGTGTGTGCTCTGTGAGGATGGAAGCCAGGCCCAGTATGTACTGGACACACACTCTACCCCTGAATTGAATACCCATCCCAGTCCAAGGCTTCTAAAGAATTTTAAAATAAACGATTGGGGAGGAATACTTCTTGGTAACATCCAAACGCTTGTTTTGTTTCTCTGCTTCTTTTTTCCTTTTCTAGTTGGAACCCAGGGGACTTAAAGGAAGATTTTTCACAGAGCTATGTACTTAAGACTTTACAGTTCATCGTAGGTCTGTTTTATTTCAATAAATTAAGGAGCAAAGCCTGGGCTCAGAACTATGCTGCCAATTGCATGGTAATAACATTTACTAATCTTTAAAGTTATCTTTCTCATACAACATTTTGTTTTGTGGAATGGGTCTTAGTACTTCTAGGACACATGGAAAAAGATGGAGAAATTATGGCATAGATATTAGAGTAAAGAACCAGAACCAGGGGTATGAAAAGAATTTAGTAAAACTATGCTTATGAAAAAAAAATACAGGAAGGGATTAACTTACAGCGTTGAGGAGATGGACTAGTGATGGGTGAGGGTCTGGTACTGAAAACAGCCATCATATATATCACATATGCCAACAATACCATCTGCAAAACAGAACCTTCGCATGGGCATTCTAAAGCAGAGCTTTGAATAGGTTTTTTCTTTACAAGATAAGCCTGAAGGTAGCAAACTAGAACTGGTACAAAAACTTGGCAATTATAGTAGAACAGAGTTGCTGTCTTTTAATCTTTCTTTATCTCTGTGTGTATGCATGTACATATGTATGGATATTACATGTGTGGGTGCTCATGAAAGACAGAAGAGGACATCAGGTCCTCTGGAGCTGGCGTTACAGGCAGGCGGGAGCCAGTGCGTGTGGGTGCTGAGCACTAAACTCGGATCCTCTGCAAGAAGGGAGAACAGCATTCACAGCTAAGCCACCTCTCCGGCTCCTGTTACTTTCCGATATTATTTTCCATAAACAAAATTTGCTATTATCATATGTGTGTAGTGTGGCACACACATGCCATGGTGTGTGTTTGGAGGTCCGGGATAATTTTGGTAGTTTTCTCCTTCCGCTGTAGATTACAGGAACCAAACCCAGGTCCTCAAGCTTATGTGGCAAATACGACATTTAACCAGCTTAGCCATCTTTTTGGACTCTGAAATTGCCTGATGCATTTTCTACCTGTGAAGTGGATAATCGTCCCCATTTTTAAAGTGGAAAAAGAGAGAGAGAGAGAGAGAGAGAGAGAGAGAGAGAGAGCAAGTAGTTTGCTCAAAGCCGTTGGTCAGGGAGTAATGGTATGACGCTTGACCTGGGCGGGTTGGTTCTAGGTCAGCAGTACCGAGGTGGTTTTGTAGTTAGAGGGCAGGCAGGGAGGGGCAGGGACCAGGGACGGGCTGGGGCAGGGGCGGGCCAGGGCAGGGGCGGGCCAGGGCAGGCTGTCCAGCCATTTGTGCATCAACTCTCACCTCACCCCCTTCAGGAAGGGAAACACAACCCAAAGCCCAACCGTCCGGTCTCCAGTTAGAAGTCTCTTTCTCAGTACTGTACCGATGTACCCAAGCCCCACATCAATCACATGGTAGCACTCAGCTATAAAGCCAGGCAGACTGTTAGGAGGAAGGGACAAGACACCTTAGGAGGGGCTCTCGTCGCTTGTAGTTTGAAAACTGAGGAGAATGAGGAGGAAGAATGAAGACCAATCGTGCGGTCTAGATCGACATCATCTACGGCTCTTCGGAAATGCAAGTGGGGAGCCGATCTTTGGAAGAAAATCTAAATTGGGCAAGTGCTTGAGCCCAAGTGATTATTCTAGAAGTCTGTTAGGGCCTTCTAGACAGTGCTTGGTGCAAAGGTTAGTTTGGTATAAACTATAGGACTCTTTAGAACAGTGAATGTTTCAAACAAATGAAATGGCTCAGTGTTGTGTTAGAACATGGGATGAAGCCATTTAGTATTAAGCTTGGGATGTTTATAATTTAACAGAAAAACCATTTAACATGGAAAATAAGATCAAAATTGTACTTGAGATAGGATTGCACGCTGTGGAGAGAACATCTGGTGTGCGGACACACACCTGTAATCCTTGGTAATCTGAGGCAGGAGGATGGTGGTGGGTTTGAGACTAGCCTGACCTGCCAGGCAAGCATGAAGTCAGGCTTGGGACAGAATGAGGTTTTTCCTCAAATGAAAGCAACAAAAAGTAGAGACCATGGATTGAATGGAAACTCACTCAGCCAAATAAAATACGATTGTAATCGATGAGAAGGGGGGTTTGAGTGGCTTTCAAATGCTACTTTCTGCATTGTCCTGTATGTGACTTTAAAAATTAAAAGTAAGAATTTTGCCTAAGCGCTCTTTGTGTGGACTGAGATATACATCATCAGATGAGGGGATTCTGGTTTTATGTGCTGGAGGAAACCTGTAAAGAGCCGTAGTTTAAGTTGAATGAAGATCAGAAGGATAAGAGGCATGGCCGGTCTGACGTGGATAAGCTGGGCGGCGCGGTCAGTCTGCTCCACTGGCTTGTTCCCTGGAAGGCGGCCTTTGCCCAGCTGCTTGCTCTCTTTAAACTTTTAACTTCAGATTCTTATTTTCTGTATTTCTGTCATTGTTCTGAAGGGGGATGTGTGTGTGTGTGTGTGTGTGTGTGTATGTGTGTGTGTGTGTGTGTGTGTGTGTGTATCTTACTATCCTTCTTAGCTAGTGTTGAAGTCCTAGGCTGAAGAGTTCATCCAGCACCCCGAGGACTTGAGAACGAACTCATGCACTCCTTTGGCCAGCTAACCTGGCTGCTTCTAGGGATGCCTTTCTACCAGCAAGCTTGGGAGGCAGGCACACAGGTGCACTCTTTTCAAGACCAGATCGTGTGACCGCCCACTGTAGTGATGGTAGATTAGTTGGGCATGATGTCATCTACCTGGAACCCGAACTCCACGGACTCAGGGGCAGCAGAATGGAGGGGGCGGGGCCAGGCTGAGCTGCATCCCGAGGCCCTGACTCAGAAAACAAAGAAAAGCCTATTATGTTTCTTAGCCTCAGGGCAAGCATGTCAGGCACTCAGCACTCAGCACAGTGCCCCTGTCAGACCTAGGGGCAGAGCTGGTGTGAGGTAGCTTTGGGCCATGCTGTGGGCTGCCTTCAGAGGAGTGAAGTCTTTTGTCTCTGACCAGGAACCTCCAGGCCCCCCCCCTCCCAGTCAGTGTCCAGGAAGTAGCCACAGGCTAGTTTATTAACTCTTAGTAGTCCATCAAAATCTCGCACCTGACACATGGTCTGAAAACACAAAATTTCTTCCTATATTTCCCAAGGAAGTGATTCTAAACATTCTATAAATTTACCTCCCAATTGGTCCCAATCTCAAAGATGGCAGTTCTCTATAGCATTATTTTTTCCCCACTGATATATTTGTTTTTATCTTTCGTGTTGATGACTCTTGATAGCTTTCTTTTCTCTGTGTGTATAGTGTTTATTGCGTATGTTTTTAAGGGAAGCCGTATAACATCTCTTGACCATACTCAATGGCTGCGCATTTTATCTGCCCATCTTGCCTTGGTTAAATTAGTAATAGAGGCATAAAATATGTATCAAGCCATGAATCTCTAGTAGGGTGTGTTTTTCTAATCTGTGTAAACTGGTCATATCTTATCAAGACACGGGATACCTAGGCCATGAATTTATGTACATGCGTCCGTGTCTTTTTCTGATGTGCACAAAGGCTTTCTATACACAGAAAGCCCTGGGCTCTTGCTTCTTTTTACCTAGTGTGTACTCTTTCTCCTTTCCAACAGAAGCCAGAGGGAAATACTGCTGAAATAACATCTGTGAGTCCATCCACACCAGAGTGAGGAATGCTGGATCAGGGCTAGTAGAAAGCCCCAGACAGGGTCAAGGGTGATCCAGCCAGCACTATCTGGTTTGGGTTTTGGATTGAGAATTTAGACTGTTTGAAAAGGAACTCTGATGACTTAAATGCATCACAAACTCTGAGGTGTATTGGTTAAAAATAATAAGCTTCATGGTCTGGAAAGACACCTCAGCCATTAAGAACACTGGCTGCCCCTTCCAGAGAACCTGGGTTCAATTCCTAGTACCTAAGTGCCAGCTCATCCGATACCCTCTTCTGGTTTTTTTTTTTTTTTGGGGGGGGGGAGTTGCACATACACGGTATACAAGCAATACATGCAAGCAAAACACCCATACACAAAATACAAATGTAAAATAGATAGTGAAAATGATCAGGTTAGTATCTCCACACTGAAGAGCATATAACCAAACCAACATGGAATCCCATATAGCCATCGGGTGCATTTCTTCCCTCAGACCTTCTCCCCATTGCTAATTGTATCTGAGATTAAAGTTTTCTTGAACTATAAAAAAGCAAAGAACAAACAACAACAACAACAACAAAACAGTCACTGGGGAAACCGAGGTTCACGTTTAGGGTTCTTAGTCTCATTAATAGAAGAAATTAGAAAGGGACTCAAAAGGAAACTCATTCTAATGTTTTTAGAGTTTAAGAGGAAGCCATGGTGTGGTTAGGTGATGCCAGCGATGGAGGCACATGCTTACCAAGCTAGGCATGGAATAGACATGAAAATTTATTAAAACAGAACAAAAACCTCTGAGGGGTGGACGTGAGTTAGTGAGCTGAGGAAAGAGCCCGCCAAACATCCCGACGGGGGTGAGTGGTTTTTTTTTATATCCTCCCCACCTGCCCTCTTATACATCAAGGCTTTCTTCCACACATTCTTTGTTCATTGGACACGGCCATGGAGAAGCAGGGGCTCCAGCCTCGCTCTGAAGAGTAGCTTCTTTTCACGGTCCTCCTGAGCCAGCCTGCTCAGTTCCTAGTCTCCATTAGAGCATATAACCAGGGCTTGCTTGGAGAGTAAACTCCACACATCTGTTATTCAGTTTGAAGTTGTCTATAATTCACTCATCTGTCCCTTTCTGAATTGTTGCTATCCAGTACATTTTATCTCTCCAATCAACCCAACGCTGGTCTTAATTAGAGAATTTAAATACACCGGGTACAGTCTGTACACTCCAGGGGATATATGTATGTAACACCTTTGCCAGCCAATATATTTTTTCACAGCTTGTACTCAGCAATTTTTCAGAGAGTGCTTATGGATGAGATGCCATAAAAATGGCCCATAGTGTGCGTGGGAGAAGCCCCTGTGTAACTGTCCACAATGGAAACATGGCTTGCACAGCCTTTTCCTCAAAACATTTTCTTTAGTATATATATATGTGTGTGTGTGTGTGTGTGTGTGTGTGTGTGTGTGTGTGTAGGACAAGGGTAGATACGTATTCTTCAATTACTTTTCCACTATGCGTTTTGAGAAAGGGGCTGTAGCTGAATCTGGGGCTCACTGATTGGCTATGCTGGCTGCCCATCAAACCCTAGGGATCTGTGTATCTCCACTTCCTCATGCACTGGGGTTACCTCTCTGGACTTTTTATGCAGATTCTGGGGATCTGAATTCACATCCTGACGCTTGCACAGTACCCACTTTACTTGCTGAGCCTCTTCCCTAGCCTCCCTCCCTCTTTAAGAATGGCATAGAAAAGATCTTTATCATTGCCTTGGACTGTTGTCTCCTAGGCCCGTCTCTCTGTCTCACGGAAGTGCGCTGTTGCAAATTGGAAACAATCTTAACCAACAGATATTTCATTAAATTTCAATGAGATAATTAAGGAAACTCATTTTCAAAAGTATATATTTGTTTCTCGGCAGTTTGCATGTTGCCTCGTTGGGAAATGACCAGAATGCTAAGTCTAGGAAGTTTGAGCCTGTTGGAGCCGCAGCTCCTGGGTCCACTTGGCGGAGGAAATGCCACGTAGCTAAATGGCAAAGGTCTGCTGTGGGTGGGAACTAATTGGTTGAGAACATTAATAAATTATACTTGCTATTCATGTCAAAAAAAGTTCAGAGGGAAGAGATGAATATTTTTGATCTCTCAGGGTCTTGCACCCTGCCACACAATATTAAAAATAAAAAGCATAGCCTTAGACTTAAGCCTCGTCCTACTGCAAAAGGGAGAGAAAAACTAAATCACTTGCCAGTGCTTTCTTATATTAAGATGTTTCCGGCTTGGCATTTCCAGCCAATAAAATATCGCTAAGGCGTTCTCTCACATAAAGTGGATATTACTAGGGCCACTGTTAGTGTTAGGCTAAAATGCTTTTGATTAAAATCCTTTACTTTCAGGGCTAGCTAGCTGTCTCTTCTCTCTTTTCCCTTTTACAATGTGTATGGGTACTGCCCAGCTCTGTTTCAGGACAGTTCCTCAAATGTGGAGCCAGAGAGGGAGAAAGATGTAAATAGTCCTAGCAGGTCATACTGTTTCCTGTGCAATGAACACTAAATGTTTTCTCTCTGACCCAGGAGTCTCATGTCTTCTGTGATTGACAAATGCTACTGTTCTGTCATCAGTCTTAGTCAAGTTAGAGATTATAAAGTGCAATCTTTAATAAACAGTCCCCCCCCCAACTCTCTTCTGTAATTTGTATAAGCAGAATGATGGGCCTGGAAAAATTCCCTGTGAAATATTCTTAGCAAACTCATTTGCGGCGTCTTCAGCTTGGCATCTCCCCTGAAGTTTACCCTGTTCCCGGGTCTCTGTGGGTCTCCCTGCTTGCAGCTCTGACTACCTACATCATCTCACTATGGCACTTGTTCCGATCTTCCTGTCGTTGAGCTATGTTGGCTTCTTGAATTGTTCCCAGCGAATGTGTGAGATTGGTGGAAATGGCTGGTGTGTGTGTGTGTGTGTGTGTGTGTGTGTGTGTGTGTGTGAGACACCTCTCCCACGCCCTGTAAGTCTCCAGAATAATAATTCTGTAATAGGTTTTGGCTGAGTGTTCATATGGCTTGGAAGTATTTCATGGGGCTGAAGTTATAGGAAATGGGACCTGCTTTTTATTCATTCATTATCTCATGAAAGGAAAAAAAAACCTATATACACAATGGAATTTATGAAGACAATGAAGACACAAGACATTTGTAGAACAATGATTTCAGCTAGATATCATCTCACCAAATGAAATCAGCCAGGCCCAGAGAGACAAATGCCACATGTTTTTAAGTTTTCTCTCGTAGGCAGAGCCTAGGTTTAAATATATATTTATATACATATATATGTATATATATATGTGTGTGTGTGAGTACATGCACATAGTGCGCGTGTGTAATATCTGTTTAGGTCATGAAACTAGAAAGGGGGTCATGAGAGGTGAAGAAATGTTAGGGGAGTGGTAAGTAGGGAAACAGAATATATGTAACAAGAAAGAAAAGTAAGTGTGCAGCTGGGAAAAGGAGGAGAAACAGCTGGAACGGAAGAGGCCGTTGGAGGAGGACAATGAATTAGAAAAGAATATAATGACACATCTGCATGACAGTCCCACGGCTTAGGAGGCCGAGCTGACTAATTCATAAAGGAGCTGGGGGCTGGAGTAAAACAAAAGGCATAATTTAAGCTTTCTATGTTAAATTGAAAAATCAGCTACAGTTAATTGGTATAGGTTAAAAGCCGTGACTTCTGAGTCTTAGCCCTGTTGTTTAATCTAGTGGTTTTTAGCCTATAGCTTAACATTGGTTCGTTTATCAAAAATTTATTAATCTCTAAACAGTTTTTGTTGTTTGTGTGTGTGTGTGTAGATTTGTTTTTATTTTTTTGTTTTGGAGATAGCATTTCTCTATGTGGCCCTGCTGATCTGGAACCCCTTATATAGACCAGGCTGGACTGTACCCACAGAGATGACTGCCTCTACCTCTCAAGTGGTGTGCACCACCACACATGACCTTGGCCATCATTTCATCAACGTATCCCAAGACAGTTTCTTGGTGCTTGTATGTTGCTATAACAAGATACCATAGGAGGGTAGTGCATTTTAAAAAGAGAGATTCATTTGGTTCACGAATTTGGTGGCCAGAAAGTTTCAAGAGGATGGTATCAGCACCTATACACCTTTGGCTGTGGAAGGTGGTGAGGTAGAACGGGATAGCAGGTATGTGCAGATCAAGCAGGTGACTAGCTTTGAGTTACAGCAATATTTAATACTCTTACCGAATCCTTACCTAATCCAGTCCTGGGAGGCCTAACCCACTTCTGTGAGAATGGCGTTGATCCATTAGTCCATTGTAAGAGTGCTGTTCCTATGGCCAATAATGTCTCTTAAAGGCCCTACCCGCTCTATGGGATTAAGCCTCAACATGGGTCTCCATGGGGACAAGCCATATGGGAAGCACAGAAGGTGTAACTGTTCTACAGGAGTGGTTCTTTAAGTGTGAAACCTTGGGCAGCGCGGTGTTAATCCCTTTTCTTGTTGCTGTCAAGATGGAAGAGGAAGTGTTGGTGGGAGGCAGGTGGCCACACAGAGTGTGCAGTTGGGAAGCAGAGAGACGAACACTGGCTTTTTGCATTACTTTCTTCCTCCCCCTTTTATTCCATCCACATCCAGGGTGGGTCACCCCTCTTCAGTCAACCCTCTGGGAAATGCCCCCGCAGACTGGTCCAGAGACGTTTCTTCTACGAGATTTTAAATCCAGCAGAGATGATGATGATTAACCTCTGCAAACATCAACCCCAGAACTGATTTTTTTTTTTAAATGCCTGTTATCGAGCCTCACCCAAGAGCCATTGAATCAGAAACTCTGCCCTTTAACAAGCCGGCCGACAAGCCCTCCAGGTGATTCTGATGTACGGTAAAGGTTAAAAGTTACTGATGTGCAGCACAGGCAAATCCCCAGCCTAGACTCCGCATCACAGCCTCGGCGCTGAGAATGGCGCAGCAATTTCACAGTTGGCCTTTAAATCCAACGCCTTGTGCTTTGGCTTTAGGGCTCCGCAGAATGGCTCACCACTGCATCCTGTTGAAGTTCCCAGATACTACTCACAGGATGGCAGCACCCCCAGCACCTATAAAGTAGTGACAATTGAGGAGCGAAACAGTCTTTCTCAGGGTGATCGAAGACTATGCAACAGATAAGGGATTAATTTCCAGTGGCCGTCTCCTAATTCCGTATTCATAACGTCGTGTGCGAGCGAGGCTACCCATGCACCGTCTGCTGATATGCATTGGGTAATTGGGCACCCAGCAGCCCCATTTGCATGCAGAGGTGGTTGCGCACCTCACATTACAAGTCTAAAATTAAAGTCCAGGATGAAGCTGGTTGAAGGCTCACAGCACGGAAAATAATGAGATAAGGAAAAATGGCTTTGGTTAATCAGCACGTTTGGCCTCTACTGTTCTCTCTTTGCTAATTTGCCCTTAGAAATGGCACATTCCAGGTGGAGGAGAGACTTCTAAGAGTATCTAGGGGTATTCTTTTAAACATCTATTTATAAGCTGGTTGCATTTATCCACAGCATTTTTTCCCCCAAACTGTACCCGTATGTATGCTGCAGTCCACTGCTGTACTATATTTTTGCTTTACAAAGTGTTCGTGCTCTGGTGGGACCACGTGCGTTGGCTCAAAAGGAACCACTCCAGCATAGACTCACAGCTGGGATATATGACATTGGACCTCATCAGTCAGCCACTGTGTGCCAGGCACCAGGCCACAGATCTGGAATCCATACCAATGAAGTCCACCTCTGCCCTTAAAGGTTCACCGTGTTTTATGTATCTCAGTATTCCTGGTTATCTAGGTGTGGAATATTTTGGTTTATGAAAAAAGGGTCTGGGGAGATGGCCCAGTGCGCCAAGTGCTTGCTGGGCACACATGAAGACCTGACTCTAGATTCCCAGCGACCAGGGGGAAGAGTCCAGCATGCACTGGTGTGTCTCTAACCCCAGGGATGCAAGGGACAGATGTGGAAGGAGCAGAGATGGGGGCCCTCTGGTCAGCCAATCTAGTCAAAATAGGACTCCAGCTTCCGAGAGACATCCCACCTCAAAAAAAAAAAAATCAAGGTGTTAAACAGAAGGCATCCAATGTCGACCTCAGCTCCTTACATACCCGCGCACAGACAAGTGCACACAAGTATACACACGTATTTGGACAGCACCTGCTAAAGAAAGCCAAAGATACAACTGACAAAAAGAAATTCTTCCTTGATTGCCATGTTCAAAGTGTCCATGCTTCCCTGGGCTCCTGATTATTGATGTCCAGCCTTTGTCCTCAGGAAAGCCAGGAGGCTAGGGGATCGAGGCTGGTAAGATAACACCCTTCACAATAGCCACAAACAACATAAAGTATCTCGGCGTAACTCTAACCAAACAAGCGAAAGATCTGTACAACAGGAACTTCAAGTCCTTGAAGAAAGAAATCGAAGAAGACCTCAGAAGATGGAAAAATATTTCTTGCTCCTGTATTGGCAGGATCAATATAGTAAAAATGGCCATCTTGCCAAAAGCAATATACAGATTCAATGCAATCCCCATCAAAATCCCAACTCAATTCTTCATAGATCTAGAAAGAGCAATTCTCAAATTCATCTGGAGCAACAAAAAACCCAGGATAGCTAAAACTATTCTCAACAATAAAAGGACTTCTGGGGGAATCAATATCCCTGACCTCAAGCAGTACTACAGAGCAATTGTGTTAAAAACTGCATGGTATTGGTATAGCAACAGGCAAGTAGATCAATGGAACAGGATTGAAGACCCAGAAATTAACCCACAGACTTATGGTCACTTGATCTTTGATAAAGGAGCCACAACCATCCGGTGGAATAAAGATAGCCTTTTCAACAAATGGTGCTGGTTCAACTGGAGGTCAACATGCAGAAGAATGCAAATTGACCCACTCTTATCTCTTTGCACTAAGATCAACTCCAAGTGGATCAAGGACCTCCACATAAAACCAGACACACTGAAACTATTAGAAAAGAAACTTGGGAAGACCCTGGAGGACTTGGGCACAGGGGAAAAGTTCCTGAACAGAACACCAATAGCGTACGCACTAAGATCAAGGATCGACAAATGGGACCTCATAAAATTACAAAGTTTCTGCAAAGCAAAGGACACTGTCAGAAGGACAAAACGGCAACCAACAAAGTGGGAAAAGATCTTCACCAACCCTACATCCGACAGAGGGCTAATATCCAATATATACAAAGAACTCAAGAAGTTAGACCGCAAAGAACCAAATAACCCTATCAAAAAATGGGGCACAGAGCTAAACAAAGAATTTTCACCAGAAGAAATTCAGATGGCCGAGAAACACCTTAAAAGATGTTCAACATCATTAGTCATCAGGGAAATGCAAATCAAAACAACCCTGAGATTCCACCTCACACCAGTCAGAATGGCTAAGATTAAAAACTCAAGAGACAACAAGTGCTGGCGAGGATGTGGAGAAAGAGGAACACTCCTCCACTGTTGGTGGGATTGCAAAATGGTAAAACCGCTCTGGAAATCAGTTTGGCGGATCCTCAGAAAATTGGGCATGTCACTCCCAGAGGACCCTGGCATACCACTCCTGGGCATATACCCAGAGGATTCCCCTGCATGCAATAAAGACACATGCTCCACTATGTTTATAGCAGCCTTGTTTATAATAGCCAGAAATTGGAAGGAGCCCAAATATCCCTCAAAGGAGGAATGGATACAGAAAATGTGGTATATTTATACAATGGAATACTACTCAGCAATTAAAAATAATGAATTCATGCAATTTGTAGGTAAATGGTTAGACCTGGAAAATATCATCCTGAGTGAGCTAACCCAATCACAAAAGAATGCACATGAAATGCAATCACTGATAAGTGGATATTAATGAGCCCAGAAGCACTAAATACTCAAGACACAAATAGCAAGTCAAATGATTCCCAAGAAGAAGAAAGGAGAGGACCCTGGGCATGTAAAGATTGCATCCAGCTTAGTAAAGAAACTGAGGGGGGAGGGGGAATGATTGGGGAATAGTTGGGGGGGAGAGGAACTATGGGAACTATGGTGGGTGGGAACTGGGAAAGGGGAAAGCCCTTGGAATTTAAACATAGAATATAGAAAAAAAATAAAAAAAAAACTGAAGATTATCATGAAAAATAATGCAGATAAAATCATAGACATAAAAGTAATTACTCAATTAATTAAAAGTGGAATTACAAACATTTTCTGATTAAAATCGAAGATTTACATGAAAAAAAAAAAGACTAGTAGGCTTGTCACATGGGTCACAAAGAAGATGTGGCTGCATGGTGAATAACTTGGACTCTTGTTTGTATGAACTAAGAACACACCAGATGTCCCAGCATTTATTTTTCTCCTAAGGTGGGCCTACAGGAGAAAATGAGCCTTATTGGGACTGGCAAGTGCCACCTAGAGGAGAGATGCCCTACAAAGATGCCCCCCCCCAAACCAGTGGTGACTGAAGATCAGCAGGAGCTAGTCACTGGGCCCGTTGCTTTGCGCCTTTCCACTGGATTGGAAGGTAGCAGAGAACAGAGCAAGCTCTTAAGGAAGGCTCTCTTTTTCAGTGCCTCTCTCATGGTATAAGATGGTCTGTTGGCTTAGACTCCTCAGGAAACTGTCATGATGATAACCACTGTTTTCCCTTCATTCCAGCGCAGGCACATACACCTTGATCGTACCCAGCGAGAGCCGAAGGCAGAAGATGCAGAAAAGTACGTGCGTGCTTTCACTCGGCACTCGGGATGCTTCTCCTCTTTATAATTGTTTTTTTTATTAGATATATTCTTTATTTACATTTCAAATGATTTCCCCTTTCTTGGTTGTTTCTTTTTTAAAGTATTTTTATTTTCTTATTTTTAGAGACTCATGGGATCTCACTGAGTTTTGTTTTTTAAACCTTAGAGTTTCAATTACACTTGTGAAAATTATTCTATTGTTAGCACTTCTAAATTTGCTTCTCTACATTAGCAACAGAAGTCATGGGATGAGTGACTGTAAGCTTTGGATTTTTCTTGGGTTTAAACAACTTCACACCTGTTGTTATTGTTTGGATCTTGTCCCTGATATACCAAGTAAGCTGGTGGTGATATTTCAATAGTGCCATGAATACCTTTGAAATAGACAAGCTATATATCGAAAAGATTATGAGGGAATTTGTACCTTTTAAAAACTATGTTCCATCCCTCCATAATAGACTTTTTTGCCTCTGTATTCTTACCCTTCTGTATATGTCAATCTGTTCTCTACAATCTTACCTTATACAATCTGTATCATCACTTCTTTCCCTAGATAATTAGGGAGCATGCCTTAACCTTTGGCTGTACCCCTTGTACTTAGGGCATGAGTAGCAGGTTTAATTGAGGCCCAGTAATAACAGATGCTGCCTTCTGACACTGTAGCACTATTTTTAGTTGTAAGGGGAGATAATGTTTGCATGGTTCACCAGGACATTGTGTGAGTGCCCATGTTGGCCATGTTTCCAGCTCTGGGATTCCGTGCTCTCCCGTCTTAGGTTATTGGTAGAGAATTCGGTGACCACTGAGGCCATAATGGTACAGCCAGGAAAGAAGTTGTCGGAAGAGACCACACTGGACAAGTATCAATCTGGGTGGTCCAGTGAGTCGGTACAGCAAATGACAGTGATCTTCAGTGACTGTGGGAACTGCAGACATTTAGCCTACAGAACCCCAAGGTTCCGACATCTTACAGGCTTCGAGTTCAAATTTCTAACAGGGACTAAACTGGGAGATTGGGTTGTATGCCGGAGCAACAGAACTAAGACTCCCAGGCGCCCCCTGCTGTCTCAAGCACTGAATATTTGGGCAATGAAGACTACCAAGCCTCAAAGCAGGGTGCCAATGCACAGGGCAGAAACCCCCGCCCACTCAGAGTTGTAGCCAGCTCGAGGAATGTTAAAAATATAGCAAACATAGGCATCAGAATTCTTTGGGGATCTATATTTACCTGGATCTTATTGACATATGAATATTCTAGTTTTTGTACACATTTGCTATAGAAAAACCTCTCAAAATAATTCATGAGGTTTTAAGAATGTCGGTGTTGGAGGGAAAACTATATTTCTTTGTGTTAGTAGGAGTTTAGCTGTTGTTCAAATTTGTACCTTCTGTGAGGACACTTAGGAGTTGCCAGGGGTGGGCCCCGCATGCTTGGGGGGCAGGGAGGGCTGGGAGCTGTCTGCTTTTCATGGTCATGTTTCTCTGTCTCATTCTGGAAAGCTCATTAACTGCTGTCTGCTGGGTGTTTTGATGTTTGGAATGACCAGGTTTCTTTTCAAAGAGTCGACGACTTGCTGTTTCTCTCCTGGTTAGTTGCTGAGCAAGAACTGGCAGACCTGGAGAGGTGGAAGCAACAGAACAGAGCAAAACCAGTCCACGTGGTGCCACAACGGCTGGGTGAGTGGCAGACGGAAAGCCAGAGCGGGTAGGCAGGGTCCCTGGCAGATCCTGCTGAGACACACAGGGCTATGGTAGTTCTGCTGGAGATGGAATTCATCCGACAGGAAACATTCAAATGTGCAGGTAGGCTGCTGTCTCTGGTTTTATGCAAGGAAGCAAATGCATCTGCCACAGCTGTGTGTGAATAAAGTGCTGGCTTAATTGGCAAATAATTTAGAGCCTCTTAGATGATCAGCTCTGAAGAGAGCTTACCTGGGGCGCTGCATATGCCCAGTCACAGCCCTCATCAGGATGTAAGGGACAGCCACCACAGCCTAGCCATCCTGGCAGCTAGCTGCTAGTGTGACGAAACTGAAGGGAAAGTCAGTTGGGAGTACACAGTGAGAGTAAGCCGGGACCCAGCTCGGGGTACAAAGATGGATGTCTCCTGGGTTTTCACGCTAGGGCCGGGGGCACAATTGCATTGGCAGAGCAGGTGCTGCCAGGGCGATGGGCTGTCTGGGTCTCCTGTGTGGGGTTTCAGGCCTTTAGAGGGGATGCCCCCCCACCCCCACCCCTCCACGGGAGTCCTTAGCTTCCTGCCTTGCCTTCTCTTCATGGCCAGCCACAGCTTAGCGCATAGAGGCGTGGCACAGTTCCAGTTAACACAAAGATGCCTTAAGCTAGAAGCCACCTACCAATAGAATAGTCTTAGAGATATTGGGGCGGGGGGTGGGGGGGTGGGGGGGGAGAAAAGCTAATTTGGAAATCTCTTAATGAATGAAAGATACAGAACTATTCATTTCACCTTTAGCGGAATAAGCCAGACTTGAGGAATATCGTCTAAACCTCCTCTCTCTTTTTTCTAAATCTTTGTCCTTTTCTTTTTAAAGATTTATTTATTCTATGCATGTGAGCACACTGTTCCTGTCTTCAGACACACCAGAAGAGGGCATTGGATCTCATTACAGATGGTTGTGAGCCACCATGTGGTTGCTGGGATTTGAACTCAGGACCTTAGGAAGAGCAGTCAGTGTTCTTAACCGCTGAGCCATCTCTCCGGCCCCAAACCTGTTCTCCTTAACAGGTCCTCTCAAGTGCTCTTCCACCTCTCACGTGGCTTTGAGGTGAAGTAAGAGAGTTTTTTTTTTTTCTCTTTGTGTTTTGAGACAGTTTCATTCCAGTAATTAGGGCTCAGTCCTAGGTAGTGGCCAGACTCGGCCACCTCCAGGATGACGTTAGATGTAAATTCTCTCATGAGATCCTCATTAGAACTGCAGATAACAGCATTGTATCCGTTCTCCTTCAACTCAGGAAGGCAAACCACCCACGAGGCAGCCACTTCCTTCTCCGAGACAACGTCTCTCTGTCCAGGCTAGTCTTTAACCCAGCCCTGTGCCAGCTCCAACCGCAACCTCCTGGGGACCCGTTCGGCCACACTGCTGCTGTGCTTCTAGGCTTAGATAGCAGGGTCTCCTGTGCTCCTAGGAGTGTATGTTGCGGGTGATTTTCATTAAAGCTCTCCATCATTCTGATAGGAAACCTTTCTTCCCCAAACACAAACACTGAGGAGTGGGAACTTAGAAAGACAACCCTGCCTCAGCATTCCGCTTCCCCCATGAAACTTATTTTTTCAAGTTTGAAATTTTTTTCTATATTCTTTGTTTACATTCCAAAGGCTTTCCCCTTTCCAAGTTTCCCCCCTTACCATATGTCCCATAAGTCTTCTCCCCCCCCATTCCCCAATCAGCCCCCCCTCCCCACCATTTCTCTGTTCTGGTACTCTCCCTGGTCCTGAAACTTTTTTTATAGGCCAAAGAGAGCTCCCAGAGCAGGCTCTGCAGATTCGTTTTCAGTTCTTTCTTCTGGATTTTTCTCTGTGGCCCAGATGCCACTCCACTGCGGAATCAGGAGAAGCTTGTACCTATTGCTTTGTAGCTTTCACAGAAAAATGAATAACATTTCAGTTTTTTCCCCTGTCTGTTATATGAAGTATTTAGAAATAGCTAGGTATGTGTCTTTGTGGGGGGCCAGGTGGTTTGAAAAAGCAATTATAAAATGTTGTAGCCCTTAAAATGAATTTTGAAAAATTTAAAAAAAATAGACATCTGGCTACCTCCACTTTTTAAACTATTAATTTCTTGGCTGTGTCTCCATCACTTAAAATTTTGGAATGACTGCAGGAGACACAGAGACTAGCTGTAATTATTCCTGCTTCCATCCCATCTTCCCTAGCAGTAACATAAGAGTCCAAACCAAACTGGCCTTGTGTAGGTAAGAAGAAAAGCCACCATTAGTGTCTTTATCAAATCAATTATAAACACCTCAGTAAATATAAATTGTTTTCATATAACTTCCGTGACAGTGACTCTGAAGGAGAACTGACACTTTTAGTAACCAAAGTACCAGAGAATTATCACAAAGAAGCCTTTCTTTTTAAAGAGAAAATGTATTTACTTTCACGTTTTTGTGTACGGGTGTGTTGCCTGCATGTACGATGGTATACTACCACATGTATGCAGTGCCTGTGCAGGGCAGAAGAGGGTGTCAGATCTCCTGGAACTGGAGTTACAGATAGGTGTGAGCTGTGATGTGAGTACTTGGAACAGAACCCAAATCCTCTGCAGGAGCAGCCATTTCTCTGGCCCATGAAAGGAGTCCTTTAAATGTAACTCCCAAACTTGTCTAAACACTGAGAAATCACGAAATGACTGCTGTTAGACTGGTTGCCAGGCTGTGAAGAAGCTTCCTGGCCCTAGATAATTTCGTTTTAAGAATAGGAGCAAGTAAATCATTGCAAGTCCTTGTTTTCGGCTCGAATACCAGTTTTTAAAAGGCAGTCAATGGCATGGATTAACAGTTACTGCCTGGAATATTTTCATTATACTCTAAAAGACTGGAATAAAAGATTTCAGAGTACGTAGCCATAAAGGGAATATATACTGCCTCCCCCCTCCCCATGGCCCAGGAGTCATGTCAGAAGGGGATGCAGAAAGCATTACAGCTGAAGTCTGTGGAGAACTGCAGGGAAACATTATTATCTGGGCACAGAAAGGAAGTTTTACAAATAAACTTAAACTGGTCAGGACAGCACTAGCAAAGCCTGTGTAAGCTCAAGCCAAACCAAATCTCAGTATGGAACTGGGAGTTGGGAATACCATTCTACCCCTAACCATGGAGCCATTAGCAGCTATTACATGCTGGGGGTGGGGAGGGGGGAATAACAGAGGTGGGGAGAGGGGGAGAGAGGGAGAGGGAAAAGAGAGGAGAGGAGAGAGAGAGAGAGAGAGAGAGAGAGAGAGAGAGAGAGAGAGAGAGAGAGAGAAGCTTCTCTAAGCATGCCATCATTGATAAGTTGACTGTTCTCCAGGGGAAGACCACACAAACAAGAATATTTGAGTAGCACAACTGGTCTTAAAGGATTTACAAACTAAATAGGACGCAGTGCACAGTGGGCAGGAAGGGAAGAGGCATGGATCTGAGAAGAGCTGGGGGAGGGTAGCTGAATATGATCAAAACACACTGTACGGAAAGGCTCAAAGAACTAATAAAAATATTGGGGAAAATGAGTAGGTAATAAAGATTACATACATCTGTGGTGCCAAGAATCCTAAGGGTTCTTATGTTGGAGGAATGCTCCAGAATTCTTAGCGAAGGCAGAATTACCTAATGTCTAGTGTGGTCCTTCAGGCATGGTTTCAAGCTCGGTGGCCCTAGTGTTATCATCAAGAATAAAGGCTCATCCTCCCGCCCATCTGTTAGCTTTGAAAGTCACCGCTGCTCTTAGAGAACTTTTGAAGATGACCGGCTGTATACTGATGTCCAGGGGTATGAAAGACTTCAAGCCACACTGCCGGCTTCCCATGCGTTGACTAGTACTGGGCAGCTGGCCTTGCAGATTAATACTCTAGCTTTACCTTTATGGCTTATTTATTTATTATTTATTTTCATTAGGTGGAAGCCAGTCTGAGGCTGAAGTCAGACAGAAACAACAGCTCCAACAGACGCGATCTAAATACCAGCAAAAGGTCAGAATCCATTTCTCCTAGTTTCGTCTTGTCCACGAGTTTCAGCACCATCATTTCCGTGTAACCATGAAATAACACTATGACTCAAAATACAAAACCTCTAAATCAATCGCAAAATGTAATTCTCAAAATTTAAAAAAAAAAAAAATACCGGACAGTGAGAAGCAAAGAGAATATCTAGAATTCTTACTCAAGCCACGTGCGCTATGCATGACCTTTGGTTAAAGGCCGTCCTTCAGCTTCATTACATATTAATTATAGTTTGGGTTTGTGTATTCCAAGCTAGTGATGTAGGTAGTACAAAAAACGATTTAAGATAAGCAGTGATTTTTACAATGAATACTGTGAGTTTTATAATAAGAAATAATTGTCTATGTTTTTGTCCTGTGTGCATGGATAAACACACACCACACACACACACATATACATACATGGAGGGGGGGATGGGAGGAAGGGAGAGGGGGAAGGAAAGGGAGAGAGAGGGGGAGAGGAAGGGGGGGAGAAGGAGAGGGAGAGAGAGAGGGAGAGAGAAAGGGAGCAAGACAGGTAGGTAGGCAGATAGAGGATAGATGGATGGATAGATAGATAGATAGATAGATAGACATGTTGGTAGATAATAGATGATAGGTATATTTGTAGGTAGATAAGTAGGTAGATAGGTAGGTAGATGATAGATAGATAGATAGATAGATAGATAGATAGATAGATACAGATACCCATGAAGAAGTACTGAGATTTCTCAGACAGGAGATGCAGCCTGGCCATTTTCTGAGATCTAAGTGGCTTAAAGTAACAACCTATAATCATGGCGAGGTATAATACAAACAATACTGTAATTTGCCTTTCATCATAATTTTGTGTTCCAGAAGTTCAGACTGAAAAATGGTAACTGCTTTTTTTTTTTTTTCCTGTCCTCTGTAATCTCAATACAATTCAGCTGAAGAGAGACGAATCTATCCGAATCCAGAAGGAAGCAGAGGAAGCTGAGCTCCAAAAAATGAAGGCCATCCAGAGGGAGAAGGTGAGGTGGGGGTCTGCTGGTGCTTACTGGGGACCAGCGGTCAGGTTCTCCAGCGCACACAGACGGTCTGAGTCCTACTCATGTAACCCTCGCCGTAGTCTGAGAAGGTGGCTGTTATCCAATTGTGCAAATGAGGAAATGACAGAGAGCGGAGAGATGACCCACAGACATAATTAGAATAAATGGGTTTCATATTCCAACATACTAGTCTGAGAGCCGGGGGTGTGAGTTACCACACCCACCGCCTCACCTCTAAGCAGGGTGGTTGTCCAAAAGGCAAAGCAATAAGCAACAGCGCCAGTCAGCATCAGTCAGCCGGCCATGGTCAGATTTGGATCCAAACAGAGCTTTCCAGGGAGAGTGTGTTGAAGGTAAACAGTCTTCTCGTCACCGAGCAGAAGAGCATGTGAGCACCGGCCTTTCAGCGGCAGTGATGTCAGACTTTCTCAACTCGACAGCCATACTTAAGTTTTGGGGAACATCCAGAACTTGGGGGGGGGGAAATCTCTTACAAATCCTCCTGTGCTAGAGAACAAGAAACAATATGGCGATGGTTTAGCCCCGCCCCTTCGACAAAGTCCTAACCGGAAGTGAGGCTTAGTGTCGGAGGTTTGGGAATCAACTCATGGTTTTGAGTGCCATGTGTGGCACCTATTGCAGCTGCTTCTTAAAGATTTATTTATTTTATGGATATTAGTATACTAGCTGTACTGATGATTGTGATCCACCATGTGGTTGCAAGGAATTGATCTCGGGACCTTTAGAAGAACAGTCAGTGCTCTGAACCGCTGAGCCGTCTCTCCAGCCTGGAGCCACTTCTTAGAAACAGAACTGTTCCGGTGGCCTGCTTGTTTCTCGCTCCCTCTCTACTTCTTTCCCTCTCATCTGTCTCTCCCCCTTCCTCCCCCCTCTTTCCTCCTCATCTCTCTGTTTCTCCCTTTCTATTTTCATTTTTCTTCCTCCTCTTTCTTCTCTTGCTTATTTTTAAGATTATTGTTCAAAGTTTAAATGCCATTTTAAGCAGATCTATCCATCCATCCATCTATCCATCCATCCATCCATCCATCCATCCATCCATCCATCCATCCATCCATCTATCTAGTCTCACTCTGCAGCCTTGCCTAGCCTAGAACACACAGAAATTAGCTGCTTCTGCCTCTCGAGCGCTAGAGTTAAAGGCATGAGCCACCACACCTAGCCATAATAGATGTTTTTAGCAGTTCCAGTTAGGAAGCAGGACGCTGATGGCTTATGCGACACTGAGAGGGAATTCGGGTTCACTCCTCCCTGAAGGAATTCTCTAGTCTTTCTTGGAAAGTATCTGCTATTGTTGTCTGACCTTGGGCAGGCTCCCAACTCTCTCAGAACTCTTCCTGTAAAAAGATTCTGCAACTACTACCTCCCAACTCCAAGAGCAACTGTTGCCATAGTGATGCAGGTGGCACCAAGGGCATACCAACTGTAATAAAATGCTGAAAATATATATATATATTTCATATATATATTTCCATATATATATTTCAATATATATATATATACATATATATATATATGTATATATATATATATATATCCCCACAGGTAATTCATTTACAAATTTTGATCCAGCAATTCACTACCAGTTGTCTGTTACACAAAAGAGCTTTACTGAAACCACCCTTTCTCCACCTCTTTCTCTCATATGTGTCTCTTCACCATAGTTCTGTTCACCTCTTTCTCTTCCCGTCTCCCACCTGAAGAGCTGGAGCTTCGGTCTGTGGTTGCAGCAGGAAGAACACATGTCACATAGTCTACCTGCCTGTCAAGTGGTGGAACCAAGGAAAACCCCACCAGAAGCTGGATTAGAGGCTGAGAGGACCTAGAGAATGTCAGTCGTTCTTATAGACGCTCACCTACGTCTTGTTTGGTGTCATTTGGTCCCCTATAAATTGGCTGGCTTGTGGGTCGTCTACAGTTCATTTCTTCATGCTCAACAACACACATTCTTAATGGGTGGGTGAAACCCTGTTCTTTAACACTCAGGTGAAAGCAATGATTCCTCTTTCCAGGTCACGCCCCACAGCTATAGAGCCACAGAAATCTTTAGACACCAAAACATTAATTGGATTAGCTTCCCTAAATTGGTAATAATGATGAACCTGATGGAGAAGGATCAGCTCTCTAGCCTTTCCAACCAAAAGGTCAGTGAGCAGGGTTGCTGATGTGAAGGCTCTCTTGAGCCTACCTTGGACCTACTGCACATTGTATCCTTCCAAACACTCTAAGCTGCTTCCTAGGTAGTTGAAAAATTGTGGAGCATTCATTAAGTGGGACTTGGTCGATCTGGCTGGCTGGCTTGTACTCTTACCCAGACCTTTCTATTGAATTATGAATCTGTGTTCATGGCTATGTATGCCCATTTAGTAGCTTGCGTCAGACAGAAAAGTGGATATTAGCTATCTAGTGGTGACATATTCTGCATTGCCAGTGTGATAATGGCTGGGAGAAGTGATAATGACTATGCGTATGGAGCACTTAGTCTTTAAAATGCACAGCAAACACATGCACGGACACCAGCCTGCAGAAGTCTGCCCTCCTCCCCCAGCAGATGGGTACTTACTGCCCAGGAAGTCTGAGCCAACGCAGAGCCAAACAGCTACTGCCACCCAGAAATCTGGCAAATCCCCGAGATACCCTCGAGGTGTCTTTCTTATTGCCGATTAATACGTCGGTGAGATGATGGATGCAGCAATCAGATCCCTCCCAGATCAGGAACTTCCTCGACGCCCCGACCGTGGCCACTGCTTGTCATGGAGACCAAGCTTTTCATACATGAGTCTTTGAGAAGTTACTTCATATATATATAGACTACAGTAATAAGTTTTCATAGGTCACCGCCATAATCTTGTCAGCTAAACTGGATGTTCTGAAAATAAATATCTGTTATATTCTACTCATATTCCTATTGATGAAATAATCGCTTGATTTTTCCATACTTCCGCAATATTCACACACCCGAAAGATGGAAACCTTCCACCTCCATGTTGAAGAACTTCCCCACCCTTTGAATTCATCTTAACTCTGTTGTTTATTTCTGAAATAGTTTACAATGCGATGACCTTGCCACATACTTCCGTTTAATTTTTCCCAAGCTCCCTCTATCATTATAACTTTGCAAAGTGTTAAAAAATAGCTAGAGATTTGGGTGCATCTAAAACCTTTTCTCGTTCCTCAAGTTGTGGCTACCAAAGTCATTTGGCAGCGAGGGAAGCCATTGTGGTTTTTTTTATAGACCTCCAAGAAACATAGTTCATTTGAATGTTGCTCAGTGCTGTAGGCACAAACCAGTAGAACATAAATTATGCATATTAGATGTAAATGCATTCATATACATATTTTTAGGGCAGCCGAATAGTAAGAAGCAATGACCAATGGCTTTAAGGACAAAAAAAAAATAATTGACACTCATAAAATTATTTAAGCATCTTATGAACTGGGAAATATTTCAAATTCTGTAAACTCTCAAGACACACCAGTTTTCCAAGAAATATGTTTCTTATACCCAGCACTTTTGAGGTGGTGTTGACATAGGCATTAGTTCTTTATTGTTGAAGTGCAGTGGGCTTTCATCAATTAATACCATGATGTTGGAATGAGAATGGTATCTCTGGGACACAGGCATTTAGAGTCTAGACTGCTAGTTATCCTGGGATCCATTTGCCTTAATTATAAAATGGGTACAATAATGAGGGTAGTAGAATTAACATAGTCCTGAGCACAACGACTTGCTCTCAGCTCTTTTATTTATCTTTAGACAGGGCTTTACTCTACTGCCCTAGCTGCCCTAGAAGTCACTATATAGTCCCTGCTGCCGCCGCCTTCCAAGCGTCCCCATGCCCAGCCCTAGCTCTTAGTGAAGGCACCTTACCCTAATTATAAGAATAAAGAAACTCTCTAATATTCTTCCATTTGGATTTAGTCTCTCGGCTTCTTGCAAGGCAGGAGAGGCAAGGCTTCCTGTTATTTATCACAAATCTAATAGGTTGGATGATTTCACTTGTGTTAAACTTTCACCGGTGAGATTGCTGGAAAAAGAGGCACATGGCACTCTTGGCCTCATCAAACTTCCAGGCTGACTGTTAGCATTGGCCAGTGCCCAGTTTCCCTTTGTATTCTAGGCCCCGTGTTACCTCACTTTCTTTTTTCTTTCACTTCTTTTTATTCAATATAATCTTCATTTACATTTCAAATGCTTACAATAGGACTTCCTCTACTCTTTCATAGAAACAATGGCCATTAGGCTGTGAATATCCTTATATTTTGTTACTCTGTTACTTTTCAATCTTCCACCCCCTTCTCTTCCTTTCCTCCTTCTTCTTCTCTTTCTTTCCTTCCTTTTGTTCTTGGACAAAGTCTTACTATATAGCACAAGCTAGCTTTGAACTGTTGGTTTTCCTGACCCAGTTTCTTGGTTGCTCAACTATTATCGTCATACATTACCATGTCTAGCTCTTCACCCTGTCTGTCTCCAAGCCCGACTTAAGAGGAAGGAGGTGTCTCTCCTTGCCGCCATGCTGGAATCCTCCATCTGCCTTAGCTCTCTCTGGCTCTCTCTAACCCCTCCAGGGACCTGGCTGTTTCCCTGGTTAAGCCTCCCAGCCCCTTGTCTCCTTTGCCTATCACAGACTCTTTAGTTCTCTTACGCTAACGCCTCACATTGCTGTACGGACTTTCATCTACTTTCGACCCCTGCACCCCAAGAATCACAGTCTTTCTCCTTAGTCTTTGATTTGAAATATGAGTTCATGGACTGAGTTTAATAATCACTTGAGTTTTTGCTTTAAAAAGCACCAATGCTGTGCCCATCAGACCAAGAAAATGAATGGCTCTAGATCCTTTCTTTACTTTGTTTCTTTGTACACTAAACTTGGTCTCTGTCTCTAGTACTTTTCTGGTAGAGATGTAGCCAAGATGCACAATGTTGTTCTCAATAGAAAAATGATAATATATTAATTCCTAGCTTATTAATAGCTAAAAATGGCATGTTTGTCGATGACTTCATGAGACCTGGAATGTTGAAGTCTTTCTGGTAACTGAATTTGAAAAGAAAAAGTCTTTCCCCCCATCCCACAAGCTTTAAGAGACTTTCAAAGAAGTTTTCTTTTCCAGTGTGAAAGATTATGGTCCAACTGTTCAAATTTTAAAAAATGTTAAATCATACAGTATTTTTAAATTGCATTAAGTGTGCATACATAAAGTAGGTACTGATAACCCAGTGGACAAGGTGTCTTAGAGGCTGTGGTAAGAACTTACATATTAGAGAAGCATGCTGTCTGCCTTGTTCCTTAAATGTTTTTAAAATTTTAAACAGTATAATACATTCTCCTAAGGAGGGGAAGGTGGTATGTGCCTATAATCCCAGTGCTTGGGAAGTGAAGTGAGGAAGACTAGGAAATTTGAAGCCAACATAAGCAACATGGGACAAAAGAAAAATAACGGTGTTTTCCTATGCGTGTGTTTTAAATTAGCCAACATCTACCTGTTAACCATAAAGTTTCATGCTGCTGTAGATCGCAGCTTGTCTGAGTTATGAATTTAGAAACGTCCCTACTAAAGACCCAGGAGCACGTCCCTAAATCTCACACATTTTTGAAAAGGCCAGCGTGATCTCATGAGAAAAGGTGATCCCTTGGAGGCCAAGGCAGGAAGAAGACAAGTCTGAACCCCAACCAAAGACTGAACCCCAAAGCAGAGACTGTAGGAGTGCAAGTAGGAGTAAGCAGAGGGGTCCGCAGGGGTCTGCATGGCTGAGGGAAAGGCAGAGGGAAAGGTGCTGAGGAAAGAGGATGGCAGGAACACACGGCTTCTGGGCTATTTGTAGGTTTACCAGCTTATGCTTCCGCACAACTCTGTGATGAGCCCTCCCGAGTCAAGGCTTACTCACCCAAGTCACAATTTAGCATTTGCTGATATCCACCATTGCTGAAGTGGAGTGTGGAGCTCAGCATTCTACAGTGAGAAAAATAAAAAGTTGAAATCTCAAAGCAGCGACAAACTAAATCGAATCAAGCGACAAAAATCTCCACACCTCCATATTTAAATTGCACCTTTCTGGATTTCTAAGGGTCTCCTTCTGAAATGGTTCATTTGTGACTGTCTCTCCGTTGGCGTATTTAACATCATTTCTCCGTTGTTCTATTGTCTATATCTTTTATAGGACAGGTACTTCTGGGTTCATATTATAAATATATAAATCATACTATATAATATAGTATAATGCATTCATATAATAGGGCATTCGATAAATATTGACTGCATGTGATTTAGAGATATTGTCTCTCAGCCAGTGGTAATATCCTGGCTGAGTTTCCTTCCACATTTGTATTTGTGCAAATATGTTTGGGTGATCTGACGAAATCTAAGAATTTGGGCTGATATCAAAATCTGTTTTAGCAATCGGTTTAATCAGTACATTCTGTTCACACTCTGTTTGCTTGTAGCCCTCCACCATTTTGCTGCCTCCACCCCAGGGATATGGAGAAATCCTCACAATTCGCAAATCCTCACAAATCGCAGCATGTCTGGGCTCACTCTTGAGGATGTTATCTAGATTGTAATAGTTTCTTGATATTAAGTTCCCCTTTCATTTCCTTGCTAGAATCCTACTTCATTAACAGCTGAATTGCTAGCTGCATAATTGATTTTCTGAACTCTACAATACTTACTACAAGGTTTTTGTTTGTTTGTGTTGTTTTGATTTTGTTTTTGTTGTTTCATGAGAAAAATTTCTTTTGCCTATCAAAGTGGGACAGCCTCCCACTCTTGAATGACGGAGATAGACTCAGATCAGAGTCTAAAAGTGATGCTGCCTATTTTTTTCTTTCACACACCTTCCTGGAGTAAATCTGATTATGTATGTATGATGTGTGTATGTATGTTTATATATGCATGTATGTATGATGTATATATGTATGTGTGTATGATGCATGTGTATGATGTATGTATGATGTATGTATATATATGTATGTATGTGTATATGGTATATGCATGTATTGTGATGTATGAGTATATGTGTGATGTATGAGTGTATGTGTGATATATGCATGTATGTGTGATGTATGTATGATATATGTATGCATGATGCATGCATGCATGTATGATGTATGTATGATATATGTATGTATGATGTATTATGATGTATGTATGTATGATGTATGTATTTAAGCCAAGCTGCCTTCTGGCTCCTGCTTCACCTCCCTCCTGAGTTGCAGAACTTGTTTCTACTCCTTACTGCATTTTGTTTTTGTCTAAGAACGTGATCTATTTTTCCTTAGGCACATTTTAAAAAATGACAGTAGTGTCACAGCAAGCACAAAGCAAGTGGCTTTGGTTGTTCAAATCAGGTTAAAATGTGCCAACGCTGTGATGACAGTGATATCAAATATGAAGTCACATCTCGGAAGGCTCTCTAGACAGCTAATTAAGAAAAAAACGCTTTTTCCTCAAGTGGATGGCTTTTTTCAGACATAACACTACTCAGTTTTTCAACAGCTTGAAATGTCTAAGTCAGGGGGGAGTTGGGCTGGGTTATTGAAAACCTTTTCCCTAATATTTTGGTAGAATGTTGTGACACACACACACACACACACACACACACACACACATTTTGTATGAACTGTTTAATCATGTGTTGTTTTTTTTTAATTTTAACATGCTTGGTATGGAAATTTGTTATTTCCATTGGAACATTTCATAAATTCACTTCCTTCAAGATAGATCTTGCTATCATTTGAGCTGAAATAAAAACATGAAATTTGATTCTGTGATTTAGTCAGTTGAGTTGTGAGGGGGGAGCAAAGTGAGGACTAGGGGCCTTCTGTGTAGTGCTTATGGGTTGTGAGAGAGGAGACCACCTTGTTGGGACCTCTGGGGCCACTAGAGCACAGGATTTGGGGGTTGGAATGACTTAAGCACCATGATTCTACCTAAAGCTTCCAGAACAGATCACATTTTGGTAATTCAATTTCAGAGTAATAAACTAGAGGAGAAAAAGCAACTTCAAGAAGACATCAGAAGAGCCAAATTTCGGGAGCATCATGAGTTGTAAGTTTATCACATCATAAGTTTGTTTCTTTATATGTTCATTGTTAAGATTTTGGGCCCTAGGGAATGACAACTTTTAAAACATTGGGTGTTGGATGGTTGGTACTATGTTGATCATGTAATTGAGCTGTTCAGGAATCTGAGATCAGGACGCTTACACTCATCACAGTATTTTCTAGTGGTCAACAGTTGAGCATTCGTCCGACTAAATTTGAGAATTTGCCCCTTATAAATAAGTTGGATTCCAGGGTTTAGCTGATTGTGCTGGTTTTCAGGAGGTTGCTGTAAAGAGAATGGTGTTTGAGGTGAAATATCTAAGCAATATTTAAGAAATATTTAAGTAGTATTTATCTACTGGACCAAAGTCTGTTTACCATTATATTTTTCTAGCTGAGAATTGAGATATCATTTTTTTTTGACACTCAAAATCAATGATTATAAACAAGGTATTTTTTTAGTATGATTCCTAAATAGTAATACTTAATATGCTAATAATATACTTCGATAATGCAGAAAATCTACTCTTGTGCTGTATTTCAAGGCAGTGGTTCTCAACCTGTGAGTCACGACCCCTTGTGGGGAGGGTCGCACATCAATATTTACATCATGATTCATAATAGTAGCAAAATTGCAGTTATGAAGTAGCAATGAAAATAATTTTATGGTTGGGGGGGTCACCACAACATGAGGAACTGTATTAAAGGGTCACAGTGTTGAGAAGGTTGAGAACCACTGGTTAAAAGAGAAATCCCTGTCCGACCCTAACCTTTGATAGGTTACCTGAGCCCTGATTATGAGAAGACAAAAGCAATATACTCTTTATTTTACAATGTAATTCTAAATGTCAAGTTAGGACCAAGCCTCTTGTTCCAAATCTCAGCCCCATTGCTCAGCTCTGGAACCCTTCTGAACTTCAGTGTTTTGTTGATTTGATTATATTTCAGTCCTAAAAAGCTTAAACATCCCTGGCATCTTCTGGGGACGTGGGGGTGGAATTTCTTACAGGAGCCCTTATCTGATGGAATCATGCAATTTCATTAGGTAGGAACATTAAGGTGGATCTCTGTTCCCACTAGAACCAGTAAGTAGACTCGCACCTCCTTTGTAGCATTCGCAGCATTCCCTCTGCCCACTCTGGTCCCTCATTCATCTACCTAGCTCGGGTCCTGAGCTGCTCAGGGGCGTGACATTCTAGAGGGTGGTGCTTCCTCCCAAGTCTAGCGCCCTCTAGTGTTCCAAGAGCACTGCGCTCAGCGGTCCTCTATCAAGCCCTGCTGAAACTCAGCAACAAGAATGAAAAAGCAGTTTCCAACCCTGGGCACCGCTCCTTACCAAGTTAAGACCATGGCTGAGAAGTTGAAGGAGTCTTCGGTGGGTTTGAGACTGAGACGGCAGGTTAAGGGAGGAGAGATTTTTGGAGTTTTCAAAGGTTGGAGGTTGGTCTACCCAGCCTCCTTTCTTTTCAAAGTAACCCAGATTCTTGAGTTTGTGTTTCACTAAATGCTAAAGATCAATCACCCTTATTCTAAAGAGAAGAAAAGAAGGCGTCGCTGTCAGCCACCTCACACGATCAGCGGAGCTGAATTCAATTACATGCACATTTTGCTCCTGCTCCTTCTCCTGCTTATCATGAAAGTCCCGGTTAGCCAGGAAAAAAGGGATGTCGGCTAAAAAATGAGAAGTATCTCAAATTGATTTTTAAAGCCTATTGAGGAACACAAGAAGTATAGATATGTAAGGGTGTATGGTTTTTTTCTTTTTCTTTTAAGAACATTGTGTTTTGAATTACTTTTGAAATTAAGGAACCAATAGCGGATGAAACCAATGGCCATTATCATATAGCTGAAAATATTAAGAGAAATTTCTTAGAAAAGGTGGATCCTCTATAGAGTCTTTATCACACTTTCTTGGAACCAGTGTTTAGAAGGTTAAAAAAAAAATGTCTAACAGAGCTGTTAGAATCCTAACAGTACAAACCAAACAGATTTGGATTTCACCAAACTCACTGGACCTTCTACCTCCCATACCCGAATGAGATTCTCTTGAAGCTGTCAGGCAAGGGAACACAAAATAGAAACCAAATAAGCGGTTTTTCCAAAGGAGGTAATGCCTTGCCAGTCTGAGCATGCTGTGACCGTGTGGTGCCAACAGCAGACCAGGAACAATGTGTGTTGCTGTGGAGAAGGGCAGCTGTGGACTTGAGTGGACTGTAAAATCCAGCTACCGGAGAAACAGAGAAAAGGCATGATGTCCACCCTCGGTACCGGGGCGCATCTTAAGGCATTCTTTCTCCACACCTTGTTCCTGACTCTGTTCATTCGCCTCTGATTATTTTTAGTGTTGTCAATTATTTAGCTAACAGGCAGAAAACTAGGCTTTTATTGACAACCAAAGGCACTCTCTTGAGTGTAATAATGAAGGCAGTTTATTGAATGCCTGTGAGGTTGCTTTCTAATTGTACGCATTAATCTGCCCATGCAAGCTGGCTGAAAATACACAAGCAGATTGCACATGCAGATGGAGCACACGGGATGGTTTTTATGAAAAGACCTCTACAATGCTCTTCGGCAGCACCGGCTCTCCCTTAAAAATCGAACGGCTGTGACTGTTTCGATTGGCGGCTGAGAGCAGCCCCAATTAACGATGCAGTGAGTTTGCCGCTCTGGCTGGGGCAGACTCCAATTTCACAACTCCGAATTAGTTCCAGGATTCTCGAACCTGAAAGCAGAGGGTGGAAATGGGCCTTTAACCTTGACATAGTCCGTTTCACCATTACTTTTAGTCTCTATTTACTGCCTATAAAAATTCAAATGTGATTTTTTTCCCCTTTGGGGTGTGTGTGTGTGTGTGTGTGTGTGTGCGCGCGCGCACACACACGCGCGCTCGCGCTTTCCTATTAGCTGATGGTACAAAAGAATGCCTGGCTCTGAAGAACCAGCGAATGAGCTTTTATTTTTAATAGCAAAGAGATACTTGTGATTTAGCCTATTTAGAACATTGCATAACATAAATCTCAATATTTTAATTTTTCCTTTTTTTTTTTTTTTTTTTTTTTTAATTTTATTTTCTATATTCTATGTTTACATTCCAAAGGCTTTCCCCTTTCCCAGTTCCCACCCACCATAGTTCCCATAGTTCCTCTCCCCCCCATCTGTTCCCCAATAATTCCCCCTCCCCCCTCGGTTTCTTTACTAAACTGGAAGCAATCTTTACAGGCCCAGGGTCCTCTCCTTTCTTCTTCTTGGGAATCATTTGACTTGCTATTTGTGTCTTGAGTATTTAGGGCTTCTGGGCTCATTAATATCCACTTATCAGTGATTGCATTTCAGGTGCATTCTTTTGTGATTGGATTAATTCACTCAGGATGATATTTTCCAGGTCTAACCATTTACCTACAAATTGCATGAATTCATTATTTTTAATTGCTGTGTAGTATTCCATTGAGCATCTTTTAAGGTGTTTCTCGGCCATCCGAATTTCTTCTGGTGAGAATTCTTTGTTTAGCTCTGTGCCCCATTTTTTGATAGGGTTATTTGGTTCTTTGCGGTCTAACTTCTTGAGTTCTTTGTATATATTGGATATTAGCCCTCTGTCGGATGTGGGGTTGGTGAAGATCTTTTCCCACTTTGTTGGTTGCCGTTTTGTCCTTCTGACAGTGTCCTTTGCTTTGCAGAAACTTTGTAATTTTATGAGGTCCCATTTGTCGATTCTTGATCTTAGAGCATAAGCTATTGGTGTTCTGTTCAGGAACTTTTCCCCTGTGCCCAAGTCCTCCAGGGTCTTCCCAAGTTTCTTTTCTAATAGTTTCAGTGTGTCTGGTTTTATGTGGAGGTCCTTGATCCACTTGGAGTTGATCTTAGTACAAGGAGATAAGAGTGGGTCAATTCGCATAATTTTTCCTTTTTTAAAAAACATTTTATTCATTTTTTGAGGACTTCACATAATGAATTTTTGTCATATTCATTCTAACAACTGTGCCTAATTTTTCCCAGGTCTGCCTCCATCTTGTTACCCATTTCGTCTCCCAACTTTGTACCCTCATTTTTCTTAATCTAATAATATACTGGCTCCAGCATATATATATATATATATATATATATATATATATATATATATTTTTTTTTTTTTTTTTTTGGTTTTTCGAGACAGGGTTTCTCTGTGTGGTCCTGGCTGTCCTGGAACTCACTCTGTAGACCAGGCTGGCCTTGAACTCTGAAATCCGCCTGCCTCTGCCTCCCAAGTGCTAGGATTAAAGGCGTGCGCCACCAACGCCCGGCTGGCTCCAGCATATTTTAAGTTTTAATAATAATCCATCCTGGGAGTGTTGTCATTTTTATAATTTTGTGGGTTTTTTTTATTTTTCTAATTGTGTGTGTGTGTGTGTGTGTGTGTGTGTGTGTGTTTCCAGTGTTTGTCTTTTGTGACAAGGTCTCACCATTTAGCCCAGGCCGTCCTGGAACTTGCTATGAAGATCAGGCTGGTCTTGGACTCACAGAAAACTGCTTGCCCTTTGCCTCCCTGAGTATTGGGGCTGAAGGTGTGTGCAGCCACAGCCAGCTGTGTTTGGGTTTTGAGTCTCTTTAACAATGATGGTGAGGGTAGGATAGGGCGAGGCAATTTGTGTGTTGGTATTAGGAAAAGGTAGCATTCTTTGAAGATTTTTTCTGGAAGCATGTGAATGGGCTAAATATTTAAAACTTGCAATACTTTTCTAGTGATTATTTACTGTAAGTGATCGTGTATTTATGCCATCCAAAAAGTACTAAATGCTCAGCTCTTTCAAATCAAAGTAATAAGAAGCTGCCAGGCAGTTGAGAAATGGAGTGCCAGGCTCTGCAGTGAACACTGAGCCTTTAAAAAGTGTTTACTCTTCAGGTTAAACTTACTAGAGATGCATTTTTTCTCTCTTTTACAGTTATAGCTAGCCTTGGATAGTTGAAATTTTCCAAAGTCATAGAGGCAGTAAGTAATTCAGCCAAACTGAGGTCCCCAAATTTGGGGAACTTTTGAGAAATAGGTAATTTGAGGGCACAGGGTGCCACAAGGGTTAGGATTAAAAGTGTACGTATCTAGCCGGGCGGTGGGCACTTGGGAGGCAGAGGCAGGTGGATTTCTGAGTTCAAGGTCAGCCTGGTCTACAGAGTGAGTTCCAGGACAGCCAGGGCTAAACAGAGAAACCCTGTCTCGGAGAAAAAAAAAAAAGAAGAAGAAGAAGAAGAAAAAAAAAGTGTAGGTAGGTGGGTGGGACCACACGGCTACTTGATATAAGACTATTGGAGAGGGTGGGGCAGCCCTTGTCACACTTAACCAAATTTGCCTTCTAGTTCTTTCTACTAAGTTCTAAATTTGGTCTAGGGTGGACAAAAGAAAGGCTAGAAAAAAATCAGTCTAGTGTTTTCCCCAGTCATCAAATGGGAGCAGTGTGCCTGCTCTCCAGGCTCAAGCCTGGTGAACCCTACGGCTGATCTCAGGACAGAGATGAGACATGTCTGTGATCTCTATGAGGTGTACTCTTCTCAATGTCCACAATGGTTTCTGCAGGAATGAGATGTTAAGTTATTTAAAATGTATTAATTTACTAGTGCATGCGGTGTGGAGTGTGTGTATGCTCGCGTACAGTATACACGTGGAGGTTAGAGAACAACTTTCAACATCAGCTGTCTTTCACTCTGGGATCCTGAAATCCAGCTCAGGTTGTCAAGTCTAGCCACTATGCTATCTTGCTAGCCAAAGGATCTCAAGTCTTAAAACTTTGGTTGGGGCAGGGAAACAGGAGAGGAGAGACTGTGACCAGGATGTAAAGAGGATAGTAACAACAACAACAACAACAACAACAACAACAACAACAACAGTAAGCCCTTTGGTTGGAAAAACCTTTTGAAACTAAGCCAATTGCCCCGCCCCTCCTGCAACTCTGCCCCATGACTATAATATTGGGGGACTGCCCTGTCCCTCCTGCAGCTCTGCTCCATGACTATAATTTTGGGAAAATTTCCCCATTTCCACCATTGGAGCCTTGTGTCTCTTTTCCTTACATGTGAATAGTTATGTGTGCTAAGATCCTCTGAGGCACATCTGCATCTATTTTAGTTTTCCTCGAGCTGAGAATCCAGACAGGTCTGCTGAATATGCACAGTTCAGCCCCAAGTTTGCCTTCTAATCTGCTCGCAAGACTTCTGATGCCCTTCCTGGGAACTTCTGAAAGACACTTAAGGGCTTCAGTGCTCCCTTATCCATGTGGTAGGCTTTAATCCAACCTTGAGTTTTATAATTTAGGTAAGGTTACCAGAAAGTCATCCTGTTCATAACTTCCTAGCTTATGCTAATGAAGCGAACTTAGAGATATAAAATCCCTGTGTCTATTCTGTTCAGAATGAAAGTGAACAGCTTATGACAGATTCCATCTGAGGGAATTCCCCACTGGTGAGTGTTAAATCGGGCTGTGGGTGGGGTGCATCAGCTTTTACCCTGTAGTTAGTCTAGCAAGCATACATCATCACCTTTGGTTCCTATGAACACTGTTCTCTTGTTGGTACTTTTTGTGACACCAGGGCCAAGGATGGGGGTGGGATGAGAGGTGATGGAATCATGTGATGAATCCTAGGAAAGCCGACCAGCATCAGGGTATAGATCTGAGTTTATGACCCAGTACGTAAGCTTATAGACGGTGTTTGAGCCAATCCCGAGACTCCAAATCACTGGCCAATCGCATCTTGCCACACCATCTCCATGCTCCAATGAAAGCCCTGCCTAATGAGGTAACTCAGAAGGAGTATGTGTGGAGGGGTACCCTCACCTGTGAGGGCTTCCGTTGAGGATAGGGGAAGTAGCCACTGCTACGGCCTCGGTTCATTTTTGCTGTCGTACATGTGTGCCGGGAGCCATCTTAGACCTAATGCATGTACGGCAGATCAGGGCTCTGAGGAGTCGCAGGAGCCCGTGGCGCCATGCTCTCCACCTACTTTTTCCTTCATGAGGTTGACATCCGCACCCCCCACAATGTATAACATGCCTGTTCCTTTTGTGTTTGCTGGTGACCCTAGGGACTCATGCAACATCTCAAATTCTGTCACGATTAGTTTTAAACTTGTGAGTTACATTTATTTATTGTTTAGTTTATGTGTCTTTTGCATATGCATGTATAGAAGTTGCCGTGCATATGCATGTGTAGGAGTTAGAGTTGGTTCTCTCTTCCATTGTCCCAGAGATTAGGCTCAGGTGGTAAGACCTGGCGCCCTTTCACACTGAACATCTTACAAGCCCCTGATTTAATTTTAAAAAACGTAGTTTGAGTCATGTCATGCCCTATTCCAAAACACTTGATTATTTCCTATTCCTATTGCCTTAAAAATGAAGTCCAGGCTCCAGAGTTGAATTTTAGGGTGCCATGAGGTACCTTAGGAAGATTTCAGAAGGAATTCCTTACAGGTTTTAGGCCCATGGCGGGGGAAAGGTTTGAGGAAACTTTGCCTTGAGTTCTACACTATCAGGAATCTGGGGGTTGTGATATGATTGTCTTATCACTTTAAAAAGAGTCAGCCATGGGAAAAGGTCAGAGCGAGGGCCACACTGTCACTGACAAAGCAGTGGCAATCATTCCTTATAGCCAGAGTTTGGGGCATCCAGTCATTGTTATGGTTTGCAGAAGGCTATGTATGTTCTTTCCTATGTTCGGACATGTTATAGAGTGACTTTACACATGTCATAACGTACCTCACTCACGTACCAACCTCTCTGGTGTCACTATTGCACAGAGCTGCTTACTTTCGGGAGAACGCTAAAGCCTGGGCATTAATGCTAGGTTCATTTTCATTTTCCTCTGTACTGAAGGAAGATTAAACACTAGCCAGTGTTTTATTGTAAAAGAATCTAACTTGATTATCTCATTGCTGGAACCAGGCATGAGTGTTTCCCTCCTGGGGGGAGAGTATTTGAGCCTTGACTTCCTTAGTTCAAACTCTTTCTTCTTTCCACTAGCTGACCTCTGAGGCTCTGCTTCCTCAAGGTTACAATAGAGTGAGAACTGATAGCAGCCACTCACAGGGGGTTTGATGGATACAGTCCACTGAAGAACCAGCATCGTGCCCAGGGTGATGTGCTGGACCGAGTAAGCCCCAATAAGCCTAACACGTAAGAACCCTGGATGCTAAAGTCCAGCCTTGCTGGGTTCAGAACCCGAAGGAGTTCTGGAAGTGTGGACTAGGAGAAAGAAAACGTGGACCAAGAGGTGCAGCTCACACACTCAGGCACCGAGATGTCTCAGGGCACCTTTCTTTTACGCTTAGGTTTTCACAGCTGAAGAGGTTTTCATACTCATTTTCTCATTATCTCACGTCCGACCTCTTTAAAGAACTTCCTACGTTTAACAATAATGTGCACACCATACTTTTCCCCTTCCTTCTCCTCCTCAATCTCTGCAGTTTTCTGCTAACCCATGAACTGTTATCAAGAGAGAAGAAACAGCTCCAGCAAGCAGTTACTATCTAACCCAGCACACTGGTACATAACCAAGTGACTATGGTTGGTAGCAATTGTGGTTACAGTATAGAGAGGTGACAGACTACATACCCAGGGGATTCTGATTTAACTCTTGGTACCTCCCCATCTGATCATCTCCCCATATCCTGATCAAGAGATCTAATTCTTCTAATGCCCAGGGCTCTCAGCATATTGGTCACCTGAGTTAGTTTCTGTTCCTTGCTTGACTTACCTCTCTGAATGTTCCCAGTGACTAAGCAAGACCTTTCTAAACTTTTGATAATCAACGACTTGTTATTTGGAAGAGGTTCTCAGGCAAATTGTTATCTCAACTAAGTTCCCATCAGAAGAAAACATCCAGATGTTAGCTGATGTTAGCAGACTAGGGCTTTGTGTTGACTCAACCGCATCTCGGTTATTAGCAAACTCCCACGATCCTCAGAGACAAACAAGAATGAGTCATAGTCTGATTGTCCCTTTTAAGGTTCTGGGGAAATGTGTGTCACAGATAAGGAGCCAAGAATGCAAAGGCGAGGCAAAAGTGAACCAAGCACTGTCTCAGGAAAGGCCAGGAGAGTGCACGAATATCCTCAGAGGTCCTTGCCACGTGGGGACCCAGCTGCTCAGGCCTCGCCAGAAGGAGAGCCGAGAGAGCCAGAGAGAGCCGTCTGCATTACACTTGTGCGCCTTTCCCAGCAGAGGCTTGGCCACCTCCACCTGGGAACCACTTTTTGAATCCATGAGAGTCACAAAGGCAGCCCTAGGGCCAAAAAAAAAAAAAAAAAAAAAAAAAAAAAAAAATGTCCCTGGTGAACATACCACACCTGGGAGAAAGTATGCCCATCCTGGAGACAAGTTCTTCTACACAGCTGACTTTATCATTTCCATGTGGGTTCTAGAAGCCTTTCTGAAGTAAAACAAAAAAACAAAAACAAAAACAAAAACAAAAACAAAACAGCAACAGAACCCCACCAGAAAAGGAGCTCTAGACAAATAAATAGCTCAACAGAGGAGCAAGGCTTGACATGGCAGGAAAATGTCAAAGGAAATGAGATTTATGGTTCAAAGATGTATCCGTTTCCTTCTTCCTCCATTTCCTCTGCTTCTTTCCCCCCCTCACGCTCTTCACGAAGCAAGAGCAGGATACAGTTCAGAGCCTGGGGGATTCTTACCCTAGAAGAGACACAAATGGGAGAGAAGGGGCTGAGGTATGCTAAGCACGGTTCCCTTTGGTGTGTGCTCAGAGGCCCGTTGGTTCCAGATACTGTCCAGAAACTTGCTGTGCGTGTGTTTAGTTGTGCATGTTAATGCTTTGTATGAACTTGGTTATAAAACCATGAGAAAGTGGGGCAAGGGACAATGTGATCACAACAAAATGCAGAAAATGTTGAACTTTGACAATAAAACACAAGAAAGGAAAATATTAAATCTAACAAGCTAATGCTTAGAAAAGGTATATAAACCGTGTTTATATACTTCTAAAAGTTCTCTTGGGCAGCATAAAAATAAATATCTAACTGTGCTATTATGAGGTACATCAATAAAAGAGTTAAAAATCAAAAGCATGGAAACTATATCCATAAATGCCAACACAAGAGAGCAGATGTAGCAATATTAATATGAGACAAATTCGATTCCAGGTGAAAAGCGTTCAACATTTTATGAAGATAAAATACATTATCTCAAAGAAAATGAAACATAAATCTTTAGTAACAATGATTTGAAATGTATATAGGACACAAAAAGTAGACAAAATACTCTTATGATCTCTAATACTGAGTATGGCTTTGCTGAATTCTTCATTTATTTAGCTAATTCTCCATGGAAATGGATCAATCAAAAGACTGACACAGGAGTATAGGAATGGAATAACAATTACATCACATGACAACAAAGCCCTGCACCTGGTATATGAGAACACATTCCCTTCGAACACGGTGTTAACTTCTATAGTTCCAACCATGGCAGAAACCTCAGACACTGTCAGTACATTCCAAATGTCTCTCCAGATCCTGGAGATCCTCAACTCTTGAAAACAGGGTAAAACTAGAAATTGTGCAGTAAGATACTTTAAAGTTATAAGAATTTAAATACCCATTTACCTTTTATCCTAGTTTTGAGACAAAGTCTTGCTATGTAGCCTAAGCTGACCTAGAACTCAAAATCCTTCTGCTTTAGCCTCTTGAGTGTTGTGATTATGGGCATCAACCACTATGAAGAGCTCAAATATCCTTTTAAATGGCTAATGTGGAAAGCTAGAAGTCAAAACTGATATTGTTTTGTGAAAATGAAAAAAATATAAATTTTGAAACTTTGATAGGTATAGTCAAATGTTAGTAGTATTGTAACCCATAGATAGATATATTAAATGCTATAGAAAATCTATGGGGAGATCCACAGTCATATAAAAATTCAGTGTTTAAGACTTTAGTTATCTATGGAAATCAGGATCAAACAGATGGATGATTTGACAAACTGTATTGAACCAACATAGGTAGAATGTAATGATATAATTATAGGGCTTATTCATTTCTAAATATTATATAAATCCCAGAAGCTGTGAAGAAAAAACAAGACTTAAGAGCATAATACTTTTAACTTTATAGTCAGTCGAAGGCATAGTGAGTAAAACTACATGTAAATGATGATCTAAAAGCAAATATTACCTAAGATATAGTAGAATAAAGACCTAATTCATAAGAAATTCTTCTATAATATGAAAAGGCTAACTATGAAAACCAATGAAGTTATTAAGTAAGCAATTAAGAGGAAAATATTTAGAAAGCATAAATACAAATTTTATCATTGCAATGAGAAAAGTATCACTGTATTGATAAATGCATCAGGAAACATGCTTTCATTGATTGATAGTGAGTACCTAGTGTGTGTCCAGCACTGTCCTAGGTTCTGAGTGTGTTCTGTGAATGAATAACAAGTGAATGTTATTCCATGACTAAATATGAAAACTCAGATGATGGGCAAGCTGTTAAGGATAAATACACAGGTGGTGGTCATTCCTTAAAGGAGCACAAGGGTGGAGAGATATACAGTGATCAAGAGAAAAGGGACGCAGAGGGGTGAATCTCCTTAGGGGAGTCCTGATTCCCTAAGAAGATGACATTTGAACTGAGGGCACATGCAAATCTTGAGCAAATGTGTAAGGCATGCAGGTTTAGGAATTGCTAGGCTACCAAGAGCCATGAAAGTGGATGAACATCACTTAGAAAAAACCATAGATTTGAGAGAAGACCCAGGGTAGAAGAGCTCTATCATTTAGAGTTTTGATTGATGTGGAAGAACATCTGAGAAGAAGAGTGATCGGGTCATGGAAATCAAGAGAGATGAGTTCCCAAAAGGAGAGACCTTTCAGTTCTCCATTACTGCTGAGAGGAGAAGTCAGGTCTGGCCACACCAGCAGCCAAGACAGGGGTTCTTAGCTCAGGGATCATCATACAGTGATTCAGTCAATCAAAAAGAAGTTGTATATTAGAGTTGAAGTGAAAATTGGAGAAGAGGTGAATTTGATGAGACAGGCAGTAGCTAGACAGATTAGATGGGCCATAAAGAAAACAGATTTTATTCTTATGGGGAAACCACCACCACCACCACCACCATCATCCATTCCCCTTCCTCTCCATCCCTCTCTTTTTTAAAGAAGTAACTACTCAACTGTTTTGAGACTATATCTGAGGAGATGAGAGTAAAATAGAGAAACTATTAATGACATTATGTTGGGGTTTGGGTGGGGGGTTTATGGTGGCTTCACTTAGGGAAATTTCTGGGAAGAGAATAGAACAAACATCTATTGTATGGAGAATCTGTATGGAACATCAGTGGGATAGGCTGGTGTACAGGAGCAGGGAGAAGAAAGAACCAAAAATGTGCTATATTTGGATGTATGGTGGTGTCAAACACAAGGATGGGGATGATGAGGAATGGATCAAGGTTTCAGAAAAAATATCAAAGTTTAATATTTAAACACACTAAGCTTGAAATGTCTATGAGATGTGCAATGAGGTGCTGTACATATAAATTTGTGAGTAAATATGTGGGATGGATAAGTCTAAAAATTACTAGCATGTAATGTAAATCTAAGACATGACATGCATAGAATTACTTATGATTGAATGGATTTGGGCAGAATCCCAGGGCCACCTATACAGGAACTAAACCCATTGAGAGTTCAGGTGGATGGAGAAGAAGATCTGAGAGGGAGAGTATGGAGTAAGGGGTCATGGGAATCAGAGGGGAGACAGTGCTGAGAGGATGGATTTGTCAATCCTCCATTGCTGCTGAGATGCTGAATGAGAGAGAAACATTGTCTAGGACTGTGAGGAAATTACCTGTCTTAGGAAGTAAAGATTCATTTGGGTGAGGGGGGAACTAGAGCAAAGAGAGGTAGAAGTAGAGATGCCAAACTCCTGAGTAGTTTGAGAAAGAGAACAATGAAATGCAGCAACAGGAGGAGAGTTCCTAAACTGTGTAAAGATACAACAATGTTCACCAGAGTAGAGACAGAGACAGAGACAGAGACAGAGACAGAGACAGAGACAGAGACAGAGACAGAGACAGAGACAGAGACAGAGACAGGGAAGGGAAGGGAAGGGAAGGGAAGGGAAGGGAAGGGAAGGGAAGGGAAGGAAAGGAAAGGAAAGGAAAGGAAAGGAAAGGAAAGGAAAGGAAAGGAAAGGAAAGGAAAGAAGTTTTAAAAGATGACAGGATAGGTTAATGACAATATAAAATTAAGGGATTAACTAATGGTTAAAAAGACAGCATACACTTCTCTCTCTCTCTCTCTCTCTCTCTCTCTCTCTCTCTCTCTCTCTCTCGTCTCTGTCTCTATCTCTGTCTGTCTCTATATGCTATTGATGCACGACTGGAGATTTAACCCAGAGCTTCTGCCTTACAGACCAGTCCTCTCTCACTGAGCTATGGTAGCTTCATTCTCAGTCCTAAAAAGATTGTTTTTTAAAGGAGAAGGTAATAGAGGAGTTTCAGTTTTGGGAAAGATGTAATATTTGTTTTTCCTCTACTCTCAAAGTATAATGAGACTGCAGCTGAGAGGTATAAGATTGGACACACGTTTTAGAGGAGAGGGACTCATCAGAGGAATGGAATAGAATTATGATTGACACTTACAAACTAGGACCTAAGGTGAGGGGAATGGACCAGTGGGGTGTATCATCTCATTTTTTCCTTTTCTCTCCTATGATTGCCAACTGTCATCAGATAAGCAACTTTGTTCTGCTCTGACCTTCCTATCAGATGCTCTATCTTGATGGTGATGGGACAAAGTGACCATGGGTAGAGTCTTCTGCTGCCTTAGTCAGCATAAAGCTTTCCTCCTAACATGGATTTCCCCAGGTATTTGTCATAGCAACAGAAAGCTGACTGGCATGCTCTAGGAGTCTGTGATTCACATAAAGTAGAGAAAAGCTATTGGAGATGAGAAAGCTGAAAAGAAATAGAGATGTGTGGTTGGTTGGCAGAATATTGGTTTGACTCAGTCTGGCCTGAGATTTGTTCTGGTAGATGTACTGGAAGGAAAGGGCCTTTTCAGAGGAAAAGTAGGATATCTCTGTTGGTGACAGCTGTTGACATAGGGAGTGTCTTGGTTACTTTTCCTGTGGCTGTAGTAAAATAGCTCAATGAGAGGAACTTAAGGCAGAAAGGGCTTATTTTGGCTAAAGGATGACGTTCTTGTCTGCCACAGTGGCAAAGTCAAAGCAAGAGAAGCTTATGGTGGCTGGTCACCTTGCATCCACCCTCAAGGGACAGAGGAGAAAAAATGTTTATGCTCAACTCATTTTCTCCTCTTTATATAGTCCAGTATCCCAGCCCAGGGAATGGTACTATTTACAGTGGGTAGGTCTTACTCCTTGGTTAACCCAGTCAAGACAATGTCTCACAGGCATGCCCAGTGGCTTGTCTCCTAGGCGATTCAAGAGCTCATTGAGATTAGCCATTGCATGGAGGAAGGATGAAGTCTTCTGCAAATGAGAAATGGTGGACAGGAAAGCCGACTGGCAAAGAGGATGCTATATTCTAATTGTTGCAAGTATTACAGAAGTGAATGTTTTTCCAAATAGGCAGAAGCAACGGTCTACCAACAGGACAGGAGCAAAGAGGATGCTGGCCCACTCTCAGGCACTGGCACTACATGTGCATGAGAAATGGTACATAAGGGGTGCAATGGTTAATATTGTCAACCTGATGGAATCTAGACTTAATAAAGAGAAGCCACTAGGCATATGGGTAAGGGATCATCTAGATTAGGTTAGTTGATATGGGCTGCGAGTCCTGACTGCTTCATAAAGAGGGAGAAAACATCATTCTTCTCTGCCTACTGAACATGGATGTAGTGTTAGCCACTAGTTATGCCAAGGTCCTGCCACCACGACTTCCCAGCTGTGATGGATAATACCTCCAAAATGTGAGCCAAAATAGAGCCTTCCTTGTTTCAGTTGCTTTTGTTCTTTATTTTGTCACAACAATGACAATGGACTAAACTCTGAAACTCTGAGCCAGCCCCAGTTACACGCATCCTTTTATAAGAGTTGCCTCAGTCATGGTGTCTCTTCACAGCAATACAAGAGTGATTAAGACAGAAGTTGGTATTATGGAACAGTATACTGACAGGGCTGACCATGCTGCTTGTTGTCAGAATGTGTCCATTCAGATTAGGAAAGGAGTTGGGTGCTTCGAACCATTCCTGTGATATTTAGGCAAAGAATTTGGATGTCCTTTGCTGTTATTCTAAAAATTTGTCTTAGGCTAAATTGAAGAGTTTTGGATTCATGGTGTTCCAGAGATTTCAAGACAGCCTAAGATTGACTGTGTCCTGTGATTATTAGGGATCACTCTTATGCAGATCTATAACAAAAAGGACAAAGTTAGACAAGGAGAAATACAAAATGGACAGTGAGGGGAGAAAAGGAGGCAGGAAGTGTAATGGAGCTATGTCCAGTCTCTCAAGGAGATTAAAAAGTTGAAAGAAAATCCTGATGTTAAATGGAGTAAAGGGAGTAGTAGCCTCAGGAAAAGTCCCCCCCCCCCCAGCTCAGCTTCTGGCTTTGGAAAAGGGATTTAAGGAAACCATCGGTCACAGAAGGTTGATGCAAAAGTAATCGGAACACGGGCCAAGCACCAGCACCATCAAGCAGCAGAGCTCAGCTGCTTCTGCCGCAGGGTTCCGGCTTTAGAGTCAAAGATACAAGAAAGGGTTGTGGAATCTCCCTCTGTGGCTAAAGACGGCCTCTGAGGCTGGGTGCATGCCAGAGGTGCCTCTGCATGGAGGCCGAGAGAGGCCATGTCGTGGAGCTAAGAAGGTGAAGTCTGAAGATCCCAAGATGGTGGAGATGTCAGTCATGGAACACATTCCAAGGAGAGATGCAATATGTTGTAGTTAACAAGGCTGAAAGGAGTTGGAGATCTGAAGAACTCTTTGACATCAGACAAGCAGAATTCAGTTTGTCCTACTGGCTTTTGCTCTCATTTTGGTCCACTATTTCCTCACTATGCCCCATTCCTCCCATTTGAAATGGTAATGCATATTTTGCGCTTTTGTCTGTTGGAAGTGTGCAGTCTGGTTTTTTGTTGTTGTTTTTGTTTTTAAATTTTATAGGGGTTACAGTTAAAAGAGATTGCCTTCAGTCTCAGAAGAGACTTTGAACTTTGGACTCTTACACCATGTTGAGACTGTATATTGTGGGGACCTTTGAAGTTGGGTTGAATGTATTTTTGGATGAATATATGGTTACAGGTCTATGGGGGGGCAGGACTGGAATGTGGTGGTTTGAATAAGAATGGCCCACCCATAGAGTCATAGATTTGATTCCTTAGATACTAGGTTGTGGAACTCTTTAATAGGATTACAAGGATTAGGAGTTGTTGCCCTGTTGGAGGAAGTGTTTCACTGAGGGGGTGAACTTTGAGGCTTCATGAGCCCTTTCCAGGGTGTCTGTCTGTCTGTCTGTCTGTCTGTCTCTCTTTGTCTCTGTGTCTTTGTCTGTCTGTATGTCTGTCTCTGTCTCTGTCTCTATCTCTATCTCTCTCTGCCAATAGATCAAAACAGAGCTCTGAGCTACTGTTCCAGCATGCATGCCATTATGCTCCCTGGATTATGATAATGGACTGAATTTCTGAAACTGTATCCACACACACCCCACACACACAATTGAACATCCTTTCTAAAGAACTATCTTGGTCATGATATCCCAGCAATGGAACAGTGACAAAGACATAGCTAATTCAGAAGCACAGGGGAAGCACTTTTTCAAATACAGTTAAATTTCAAGTAGTACATTAAAAGAAGACCTTCCCCCCTTTTTACTTTGAAATAATTTTCACCTTAAAGACAAGATATAAAAATAGTATAATTGCCATTGACATCTTCATCCAAGAGAATTTAATAGCCTACGTAACTGTGTATAATTCTCAACATCAGGTAATTAGTATTGGTATATTACTATATATGTAAAACACGTTGTTAGAAATTTGCAATTTTTCTTCCAAGTCTCTTTTCTCTTTCAGGGTCTGATTTAAGAGCATAAAAACATCTATTCACCATGACCTCTTAGTTTTCTCATATCCATGATGGTCTATTATTTTAGCAGCCTTCCAGTTGGATCTGTTTGATACATCTCACTATTAGACTAAAGATGTACATTTTAATAAGCAGTACTATATAGAATGATACCACACTCTTGCTGCATCATATCAGAAGGTACATGACACTTAAGTCCCTTCCACTTGTGATGTTTCTTTGGCTGTTTAGTTAAATAAAGTAGTATTTAAAAAAAAAGCAGTTGCCATTTGTAACTGACATGTGTCTTCACAGCAATATTGTAATATTATAAGAATATCCTGTTAATCCTCAACTTTTGCTCATTGAATTTATTAACATCCACATGTGTGGTATGTAAAGAAAACTTTATTTTTTACTTTGTTATTTACCTGGTAATGATTTTATATTTGAGGAAAATTTTACAAATGTTTCTATATGGTATGTGTGTGGTGTCCATGTGTATATATGGAGGCCTAATAAAGGTGCTATTACTCTTGAGGGAGAGCTTCTGATACAACATTACAGCTATAAAGTTATTGGATTTTAGTTGTTGAAGCTCTTAATTTTCATGGCAGAAAGTTCTAGAAGACTGCTCTGAGAGGGAGCAGATATCCAGAGTAGTATAGAATTGAAAGATATAGCGGTAATGGGTGATAGGTCTATTAATTTTCCATTATCATAATAAAATAATTGAGATACTAAAATTAAATATATATATATAAATTCTTTTGCCTCACAGTTTTGGAGGTATAATCTATAATTAATTGGTTCTGTTGCTTTGGGACTGTGCCAATGTACCACATCCTGATAGAAGTACATGGTGGAGCAAAACTATTACCCTACTGGCCAAGCAAGAAAAGATAGAAGAAAAGACTATGGTCTCACGATCCCCTTCAAGGGCACAACAAAAGCCTAAAGACCTCCCTTTAGATACCTCTTCTTAAAGGTTCTACTACCCACCAGTTATATCACCCAGGGACTGGCTTCTAACACATAAGTCTTTGGGGAAAGTTTACAGTCTCAATTTTATCAGTGGGTAAGTCTATGTTATTTGAAGGTGCCTGAGATCAATAGAATATACAAGGATTGATGCTCAGTTGAAGCAGATTGTGGTTCCAAATTGGTAGTTTCAATACACATAGTTTTAACATTTAACATAGAGTAACATTTATTTATGTATAGCATTGTGACATCATTAAGCATGATATAAATATGGGTATCTAATATGAACATATACTAGACAATAATTTCTAGTTATATATCTTAGTAGAGTATTATATATAGGTATATATAGTATGATGCTCACTAGAATAACCTAAGTATTCATCAGTAAGAATGTGGTAAAACTGTATTTGTCTAGTAAAGAATTAAGTTAGATATGTAAGAATTAATATGGATAGAATTCGAAGGATGAGCCTAATTCAGAAACATCAGAGTGAAACAGAAGATCATGGTATTCCACTTGGGGGAAAGTATCTCTGTTTAGTGAGAGACAAAAAAGCTATGGTGAAGAAGAAACCAAATCAATAATCAAGAAGAACATGTCTTCCAGGTAAAGTGATAAGGTCTGGTATGTGACTCCAAAGATTAACTTTTGTCCCCTGGAAGTGGGAAACTCCAGCAAATGTAGCCTCTACCCTGCTTGGCAAGCATCTTCCAGGTCTACTTTGAGTGCCACCATCAAACAAGAGGAAAGAGTACCAGGGCCATCTGGTCTGGTTTTTGTTGTTGTTGTTGTTGTTGGGTTTTTTGTTTTTGTTTTTGTTTTTTTCAGCCCAGAGCTCAGATACAGCTGCAGGGAGCAAGGAAATGTTATCCCCTCTATGCCAAGGCCCAGAGAAACTCACTTAAGAAGATCTGGCCTTTCTGCTCCCTCCTAATTATCATCCCCTGAATTAAACCATGCCTCACATCTGTATCTTCCTAAACATATGTTTACCAATAATTGGAAATTGCCCAGGAAGATACATATGAAACAATTCATACTGAGAGGAGTATTACCTAGGACATCATTATTTTATTACATGAACTTTTCTGTTTTCTATTCCTTTTTAATAACTCATATTACATGTATTAGTTTTGTGATGAAAGATTAAAGCATTAAAAACTGTTAAATAACTTGAAACCATTGTTTTAAATACATGAATAATTTAGGAAAATGTATCCCTCCTGACATTACTAGATCATTTCATTCTGATTTTGTAAATGGTACTTACATGTCTATTATAGGCCAGTTTCTCCTGGATTCTTATTACACAGGCTTCGTTAGTGTCGATAGATGTGTGACTGTCTTTTGTTTATACCAGTTACAGGAAATTGGACCGTGCAAAATAATGCTTCCAAAGTACACAGCAGAGACTCAGGATGCATACGTTGTCCGTATGAATGAAAAAGTGATTACTCATTCCCCCAGGCTTCCCAGAACCAAAGTTAGGTTTGGGAAGCGTTGGGAAGGAAGAGGCAGAATGCCCTGTTAGCACTTACACAGACCGTCTCTGAGATATGCTCAAGTTTTATTTCCAACTGTGTTCTACTACATGAATTATTCATAAGTCAGAATCATATGGATCTAAGATAATTATGTGTATTAAATACCCATCTGTAGTAATGTGGTAGCTCTTAAGATCACCGAGGGTGCTTTTAAAAACCAGATTTCTGGATTCCATTCCAGACGTGTTAGAAAGTCGAAGGCCTGGGCCCAGTGACTTCTAAGCCACTCCACTAGTGAGTCTCAGTTTTACAGTTCCTCACTGTAGGATTCACTACGGGCATTTGGAAAGCTTTTGTCCGAAGAAAGCTACAATGGAACTTGCTTGCACTTTCCCAGCTCAGTGTAACCCAGGTACTTGTGCCTGTTCTCCATGTGATACACTGCTTATGCTGTGTTAATTTTAAAAGGAAATGAAGTGCTAGAGACTGCTATAATGCTACCGTTCGCTAGTCCTTCCCTGTAGAATTCCTGTCCTGGTGTGTCACATTTGTCAGAATCCTTTCCCTCTGACCACTAGAGACACACCTATAGGTGAATACATTGTATTGATTGTTGAAGCAAAATGAACACTCTAGAGAATAGTGGTATATCTGGGGGGTGGGTGGCATTCGACAGAGCCTAGTATAGGATTTGAACTCCCGTGAGGTAATTTGGGGAAGAGACTAAATAGACAGAAGGTGGCATAAGGTGACGGGGGAATTTTATGATTGGATGTCTTTGTAACTTGTCAGAGTAGGCGTGACATCCCAACACGAGGAAGACGCTCTGACAGCTGAAGGAGGGGGTAGCGTGGGTCATTTGTAGGTGACTTTGCATGAATCAGATGTGGCCGTTTGACAGTGGAACAAGTCTTCGTCACTCTCAGATGTGAGACCTGCATGTACGGATTCATAACACCAATTAATTCGTTTCCTTTCCCTTACTGTTCTCCCTCCTTCCCATGTGTCTCCTTTCTTGTCTCTTCCTTTCTTGTCTGGGACACTTACAAGTGGTGCTGGATTCTGTGTCCTTTCCCAGTTCTTAGGTGTCAAGAGTCCTGCTATTACAAGCATCTAGACAATGCACATGTATTCAGCTCCACCCGGTGTTGTCAAATTTCCTTCTCCCAGGCAATTAATTTGCTCTTCCATCAGCAATTCATGAGAGAAATTCTGCCAAATATTCTCCTTAGCATGGGGCAATTTTGTATACTTAAAAAGTATTTTTTTTGGCTCATGTGTGGTTGTGTCTTGTTTAAATTTTCCTATTTTCACTTGTTACTGAGACAGAGCATCTCTGCATGTGGGTCTTCCTCCCTGGGAGCAGTTGAATGTCCTGGCTGAAAGTATGGCCTCTGCAGGTGGAGTGCCTGGGTCTGAGTCCTGGGTCTGATATTTGCTAACTGTATGGCCTTGACCTAGTTGCTTCTGTGAAGTGAAGATGTTGACGTCTTTGCAATGGTTGCCATGAAGTTCATAGATGTAAGGATCTCCCTGCAGGCCTTGACACTGTGATGTTATAGAAACTTAAGCCATCGTTACCATTTGTATTATTGATTGTATTTCTTCTTCAGCGGAGTGTATATATCTACCTCCTGCCCACTTGTAGGTTCTTTGCCTTTTTGAAATTTGATTTATCAGTGTTCTTCATGAATTTTGTTCAGTAGTCCCTTTCTTATGTTTCTTTGGTTATAAATATTTTCTGTGGTTCTCCCTTTCCTTTTATATGTAGTATTTGCTTTTCATGTATTAACACAAATACACAGAGCTGTAAGTGTAAATAAAAATGATATGTCTTAGTATTTGGCATAAAAATGAAATACTGTGTGATATCTTTTAGCTGGCAGATATGAAGCCATATAGAAGCCATTTCTTGGCTGTTCTTGCCCCTATTTTTAAAGAAAAAGAACCCATAGTTCTAAAATAATTTTCTTTTCAGTAACACAAACATGGTCAGGCAGAAGCAATGATTTAATCATGACAACGAGCCCCTGGGACCACATCTGGCTTGCAGAGGACTTTGCTTTGTTTATTTCATAGTTTGCTTGGGAACAGCGGTATAAGCCTGCAAAAGCTTTAAAAGTTTTAAATAATTGCCAGATTATTTCACATGAAAAATTTCAGCACTTTGGTTTTAATAGTAAAACCTGGCCCATCTGGCATTGTTGGCTTGTCAACCATTGGCAGTGCTGGTCTGTAGCTAAGTAGCGGCTGATCCCCTTGCATGGGAAATAATTTTCAGGTTTGTCAAAAGCCCCAACACAATTGATGTTCTCCTAGTCTTTGATCTGATAGGAATATGCCATTTATTGCTAAGCCTAATCTATTTTCTCTACTCGTATACATATTCTGTCTGGACCCTGTGGCTAACTGAGTCTGCGTGTTAGCTAAAAGAAAGTAAGATAAGGTAAAACCGGCCCCTCCCAACAGCACAAACCTGGCCGGGAAGGTTACTCATTATTTACGGTTTTCAATGAGGATCGTTTCATACTTGTGACATAAAACTGTAGTTTAACATTTGCATGCTGTACTCCAATGGTCACTAGAGTGACATAAATACCCACCAGGAAGAACGTTAAGTGCAGTATACCTATGTGGCAGGACTGTCTCCAATTTTACGTTATCGATTTCAAAAGCATTACATTGTGTGACATCATTAGTTTCCGTCTATTCCAGGCAAGGTGAGTAATCCTAGTGGACTAGTGGACGGGTTGTGTGCTGTGTGATTGCTGAGGTCCTGTGCTCCTCTGGGTTGTGACCTTTGCTTCACTTTTAGCACATTCCTTTCTTAGCTCAAGCATCTAACTTGGTTTAAATGCCGTGTTCTACCCAAGAAACTTCACCGCGATGTCGTGTTGGCGTCTTTGTTCCATCTCAAACTCCTTGAATTGTCTTCCCCTGCACGCACACCCGGATGCCACTGGCTCTTTTCAGCCCGCTGTTGTTTCCTTTGATGCCCATGTCCTGTGTTCTGGATGATCCAGTCTTAGCATCAGACCTGAAGTTATAGTAGGTAGGAGAGCAGAGGGAAGATGGGAGCAGGCCACAGGGGACTGGAGCAACATAAGTCAGGCTTCTCTAAATGTGGACTCAGAAGTGGAAATTCCAGATGTTACAAAGGGAAAGGAGAAAAGGAGCTAACCTAAGTTGTCACAATGAGCAGAACTTGAAGTAAGGAGTAGACAGGAACTCCAGTGCTCTGGGCTTGATGTGGGTGAGAGAGAAAAACTGAGTGGTGATTTGGATTAAGGAAAAGCAAAGGCCCTATTACCTGTCTAGTATATATCAAGGTGAAAATCTATAGGAAAATACCAGAAATGTGTGTTTGAGTTAGTAGCACTGTGTATATTTGGGTGTGTGCTATACACACTTGTATGTTAATATGTGTCTGTAGGTCTGTATATATGCATGTAGAGGTCAGAGCTCACTTTTGAGTATTTAATTCTATTGCTTCTTTACTTCAGTTAGTCAATTAATTAATTCAATAGTACAGGGTCTCACTATGCAGCTCTAGGTGTCCTGGAACTCGCTGTGTAGACCAGGCTGACCTCCAACTCACAGAGATCCTCCTATCTTTGTCTTCAGGGTGCTAGGATTAGAGACGTGGGCCGTAGAACCCAGGTGGCATCACATGTTTTGAGCTAGAATGTCTTAATGGATTGGGAACTCCCTGATCTTCTAGACTGGCTGGTCAACAGGCCTCAGGAAGTCTCTAATTTCTGTGTTGCCAGCACTGAGATTACAGGTGTGTGTTGCCACGCCCAATTTTTTATGTGGGCCATGGGGTTCAGGCCTCAAGCCTTCATGCTTATAAAGCAAGGACTTCATTGACTGAGCCATTTTCTTATGCCAAGCAGAAAGATATGTGTGCATGTGTATGTGTGTGTGCATGTGTATGTGTGTATATATGTATGTATGTGTAAAATGTGTGTATATGTGTGTATGTATATATATATGTGTGTATACATATGTGTGTGCGTGTATGTGTGTATATGTGTGAAGTATGTATAAATGTGTGTATGTGTGTGTGTGTGTGTGTGTGTGTGTGTGTGTGTGTTGTGGGCTGTATTTCTGTGCCTGGATAAAGGGTCTATTTCTATTTTCGAATCATGAAGGGTCCCTGGTCCATAAATGGAAGAGAACTGCTGGCCGATGGGCTCTGTGTGTCCTGTGAGTGGTGAGAGCTGTGTGGGAGATGAGACGTGGAGGGCTCGGGGCTTAATGTAAATCTGAACTGAAGTGAGCTGTTGGCAGGGATTAGTGTTCCTTGGGTCTAGACGCAAGTCTGATGTCAAACTCGAGATATGCACAGAGGAAATTAAGCAGCATCCCGTGGAGTCGCAGGGAGGATTTGTCTCTGTCGATAAGACAAAATGCAAGATACGAACTAACAGGCTCACATTTCACAAAGCCAAATTTATATTTTTAAAGCACATGCTCTCCAAGATGCAGTCCTGCAAAACCACTTAGTTTTGACTTTCTATTACACCTCGACCTTTAACCTTTTGTTGTCCCTAGGATAGTCCTCACTCCATGGAAGTCCAGGCTGGTATCCAAAGGCACAGTAAATAGTGCTGTTTGTATTTTATTTTATTTTATTTTATTTTATTTTATTTTATTTTATTTTATTTTATTTTAATTTTTTAATTTAATTTAATTTAATTTAATTTAATTTTTTGAATATTAACACCTATTTGTTTTCCTGGTAGCAAAACCGCTGAGCTCTTGAGCAGACTGGACAAGGACCTGAGGACCAGAAGTGCCCGTCAAATTGCTCCCCCTGCTGCCCAGTCCTCAAGATGGGTGAGTGGAAACTCATGCGGGGTGCTGTCTGGCACCTTCTGGAGAGATGTTTAGGGACTGAAGATTAAGTACATGCAAAGGCAAAGTGACAGAGATAGCACAGAATCACGCAAACTCTACCCTGCCTCCAGCAACTACTCCTCGGGGGTGTGAAATAATGCTCGTATTTGTTCCCAGCATGGGCATTTGAAGAGCCTGTTATCTTACCCAGCCATCTACCTAAGCCTCCCCCAAACTCTTATCTTGTACAGAATAATGTGGTTCCTTCTAATATTCTTATGTGAGGATGTGATACACTTTGATTACATTATTAACCCCTTCTGTCCTCAGCCCTGAGCCCTCTCTGTCTAGTCTTTCTGGTCCTTTTCCTTTCCCCAAATAGTCCTGCCATTTTCATGTTTTTATTTTTTTTTTAACCTTAATTCTTCATATGAGAAGAACCCTTTGACCTTTGGTCAGCTGAGTCTAGCTTATTTTGCTTAGTGCTATAATTTTTTCATTCAGTTCATTGTCCCGAAAACAACACAGTTTTGTTCTTGATGGTGAGAGCCACTGTGCCATGGTGTTCCTGCGGTACTTTCCTTAGCCTCCACCCACTCACAGGTGCTTGTGTTGATCCCACGGCTGTGTGCTGAGCACAGAGCTTGGCACCACTAGCAGGGGCTGCTGCCCGTTGAGAGGGAAGTGGGTGAGCCAGGCCGTGGGCGGCTCTTCCTGGTAGAGGACATCGGGGCTGCCAGTGACAAAAGGAGTTAGTAAAATGATGAGAACCATCCCAGGTGTTAGAATTCATCGCCACAAGGTATAGTAAAGGCAAGGACAAAGCACGGCTGCCATAGGAGAGAGTGGCTTCCGCAGGTTCGAGGGAGAAATAAGCCGGAAGGCTCAAGAACTAAGCCGAAACCATGAGGAGCTTTCGTCAACTGGAGCATCAGTGGCAAACTGGGTGGGGCCGGTTATTGTCCAGTGTGCGTAGCATCTCTTGTCCCCAAATTCTAGTGCCATCACCTACATCAGTGGTTCTCAACCTCCCTAATTCTGCAACCCTTTAATACGGCTCCTCATGTTGTGGTGGAGCCCACCCCCTCAGCCATAAAATTATTTTTGTTGCTATTTCATAACTGTAATTTTGCTACTATTATGAATGATAATGTAAATATCTGTGCTTTCTGAAGGTCTTGGGTGAGCCTCTTAAAGGGTCATTGAGCTCTCCCCCCAAAAAAAATAAAGGTTATGACCCATAGGTTCAGAAGTGCTGACCTAGACAGTGAGACACATAGAAAGGTCCCTAACAGGAAGCTGGTGGCACTTCTGGTAGAAGAGCCATTAAGGACATTTATGTGTCAAATTGGCAAACTGTGGGGGCTACTAGGCCTAAAATGCTGTGAAAGGAGGATTCGAGATCTCTTGTATTTTTCTGGGACCAGACAGACAGTGGTATGAAGGACAGATCCAAAAGAATTGAGAGCAAGAATCCTTAAGGCCCTGGTCTAGGCATGCATGTCTCAGACTTAAATTATGTGTGTAGGGCAGGTCCTAAGCAAGTCTGGATATCCCAAAGGCTGTGCAGGAACACAAGGACAGATAGGAACGGGAACATTTAGGTTCTGCATGCCAGTGGGTCTTGCTTGCTAGTTGGGAGCCTCTGAATCCTGCTGTTTGAAACATGCACCAGGACTACATCTGCTGGCTCTGTTGATTTCAAGTCATTCCCTTGATTTCACAAGACCATCCTGAATTCTTGACATTGTCATCTGGAAGGCATCAGCCATGTCTCCCGGAGCTGCATCTTCTGTGGATTGATTATGCACACTTCACATCCTCCTCCGGCTATCAATGGGAAACGCGGAGCAGGATCAGCCTCAGGATGGTTCCTCGGGGGCTGCATGCACAAGACACTCCATCTTGGCACGAAGCTATTAATAAGCTGTCAATGTTCGATATACTTTACTGACTTCATACCGCAGTGTACTCCTCTCCGTCTATCTAATCCGTATGCATAGGAGTTTGAGAACGCGTTGTGAAGCCGTTTCCAGTGCTTCGGGAAGGTCAAGTGTGCACATTGCACTTCTGTGAGAAGCATTGGTTCCCTGTAGAGAGGATAACCAGTCATTGTCCTGAATGTGAACACTCTGTCCCTTCCATCTTCGTGTGTGTGAAGAGCCATGAGGACTTAAATTATTATTATTATTATTATTTTACCATTTCCTAATTTTAGTATGCCCTTCAAAGCAACTTCTATAAAAGTTTTCTTCCTACATTTACAAAATAATATTTTATATTTATGCTTAATGTATCTTTAGCATATCTATCTCATTGTTCTGGCTTTACCAGCACAACTCTTCCCCAACTGCATGTCTTTCTTTTTTTAAAAAAATTTGATTTTATTTTACTAAAATTTTCATATTTTTTATATTCTTTTATATTCTTTCCCCTTTCCCAACACCTCCCACATTCTCCCTGCTATCTCTCCCACACCTAATTTCATGTTCTTTCTCTCTCCAAAAACAAAAGAGAAAGAATAAAAATAAGCCCCCCAAAAGAAACAAAAACAAAAACAAAAAATACCCAATAAGACAAAAAATTAAATATTTAAACAAGACAAAAGGCAAACCAGAAATGATGGAATCTTATTGCATTGTCTCACTGCTTCTGGGAAGGCATCTGGAGTATGGCTCTCCTCTCCCAGAAGATTAATTAACTATGAATAGCTTCTTAGTGAGAGCTGGGACTCTGCCCCTTCTCTGTGCTGGGAGAAAGCACTGCAGGTCCTGTGCATTCTCCTCCCGGTCTCTGAGAGCTCGTGTGTGCATCCACCACCTCTGACTCTTGAAACATTCCATTTCCTCTTCTACATAGATCCCCAGAGAGGGAGGGCTTTGATGAAGACGTCCCATGTAGCAGGGAGTGCTCCAGAATCTCTCTCTGTACACTGCCCAGTTGAGTTTAATAAGTGCTGCTCATTCCTTTGGGCATGGGCCACCTACCAGAGGATCTCACGCCCTAGGAAATATGACTCTCCCTTCCCAGCCAGGTATCAACTGCCAATAGCTCCTCAGCTACGGATGGCATCTTATAACCCTCCATAAGCATGCATGTATGTATGTGTGTGTGTGTGTGTGTGTATATATATGTAAGCATATAATATATGTATATTTATGTACATATATAGTAACACACATAAACATGCACATATATATATTTTTAAGCAGAGGTATCCTACATAAAAGGTCGATGCTGCTTTGTCCACCAAATTCCTGGGTTAATAAAGGAAATTCTCAGTACCAGACCTGGGTTAGCTCCCCATGAGTTCTTAGACACTTTTCTAATTTGCACATCTATCCACCATTGGAAGATAGGGATTAAATATATATATTTAATATAAATACTACAGGTATAAAAGGCTGCAAGGAAATTCCTTTGTGTGTTAGAATAAAGCCTTTTGAGCTTTAGGACTCTAGGCCAAAAGGAATTTGCAAAATTCACTTACACATAGATGCCATCACTCTCTCTAGTAAGGATGTGTTGGGGTTAAGGTGGGGCCAGAAATCTTTTCGAGCTCTTAGCAATGGATATTTCCGGATACATTTTAAATTTTATATCCATGTGCACGTTGATATTGCAGGGAAGCTGCCCTCTGGTTATCTCCCCCCCACCCCCCTGTATACTCTATACACTCCATCACACGTTCCTTCCTTTAAGGTGCCACACGGTGCTCATGTGTCTACACTCTCTCCACTCTGTTTCACACGGTTTATACCCAAACACCACAAAGGCCATGTATTTTCTGTGCGGCTGTTACAAAGCACCGTTGATTGACAGTGGGCGGCCGTAACGTGCAGGCAAGGCCGAGAAAGGCTGCACTGAGGACATCACCACGAAAGCAAACTCAATTATCCTTTTACATGTCTGAGGGCCAGAAATCCAAAATGAGTCCAGGGGTGCTAGAAATTTACGGGACAGTTCGTTTTGTGGAGACCGTGGGCATCTGCGCCTTGCTTTCTGGTGAGTCTGGGTATTCGTGGGCTGCCCGTCCCTTGCTTCATCAACCTGATCTCTCGTTCTCCCTTCTCCCTGCCCTGACCTTCTTGTCCTATTGTTCTGCAGACTCTTGGAACTACATTGGGTCTACTTAACACAAACTAGTCTCCCAGCTCAAGATCCCGCAGTTTCGCTGTGCCTTTGGACACAGGTAGTGAGTGCTAGTAACATAGTCTAGAAGTTGGGTTGGCACTCTCTCTGGGAGACCATCCTGTACCCTTTTGGATTTTTGACAATATCCGTTGACATGTCCATATTGCTATCTCTTCATGACTTTCGATCCTTGCTGACTCATTTTTTTTTTTCTTGTCATTTTCTCAATACCACCAGTGTCTCAGGTTTCCCAGTGTTATGACCTATCTGAGTAGTCTCTGTTCTTGGCCAGATAGTATATTCTGGTTACATTTTCTTTTTCTTTTTCTTTTCTTTTCTTTTTCTTTTTCTTTTTGATTTATTTATTACATATAAGTACACGGTAGCTGTTTTCAGACACACCAGAAGAGGGCATCAGATCTCATGACGGATGGTTGTGAGCCACCATGTGGTTGCTGGGATTTGAACTAATGACCTTCGGGGAAGAGCAGTCAGTACTCTTAACTGCCGAGCCATCTCTCCAGCCCCTGGTTACATTTTCTGTGTCTTGCAACCTGTAAACATTTGAAAAGACTCTATTTTATTTTTGCGTTCTTAATCAAATGTTCAAAGGAAACCCTCCACCATTCTGGCCAGTGCTTCTTGATTAAGGTTTGCACACATTTTCCATTTTGTGACTATCAGCTAGATCATCACAGATGGTCAGTTATGCTCCCCATTCAGATCTCATTTCACTGCAGCTCTAGTTGCAGCTTGTTCTTCTGATCCTCAGCACAGGGGTTCTTCTGGAACTTTCCTTTACCACAACGGGTCAGAGCCTCCTCTGTCCAGTAAACCCATCTGGGGAGCTTTAAAACGTGTTCATGACTAGGTCACACACCCCAGAGGTACAGCTACAGTGTGACCTGGACCTGAGGGTTTTTTTAAAGCCCCCGAGGCAGCTGTGAGATGCAGCCGAGGTTGAGAAGGATGCTGAGGGTGTCTTGGGAATTACCTTCCTTTATTGCCGCCGTATCCTCTGCTCCCTGGATCTCCTTGGCAGTCTTTTCATGCTTTGCTTCCTTGCGTCATTCTGTGTTTTAATGTAACATCTGATCTAATGGATGTCCTGAAGAAGATGCACGGAGGCAAATGTGCTCAGGTCCTCCTGTGACTGAGCTATTCCTTATTAGTCTCCCCTGCTGCGCCCGCAGCTTGACTGGAGGCTGCTCCACGCTGGGAGGAGCATCTGAGTTTTGATGGTCTTGCTCTTCCACTTTCAGTGTTGGCTCCCGAGGGGTCCCAGGGCGTCTGGATTTCAGCCCTTACAGGAGCTTTTGAAACGCGCTTTCCCTGGGAGTAATTTAACATCTTCCTTTGCTCTCCTGATCTTCTGTAATGGTGTGACTGAGTATGAGGGGTTTTTTTATTATTCATTTTCAATTTGGAAACTCATTTCTAGTTCTAGATGACTTTCTAGTGTTATCTGTTTTCATTCATTTCCCTTCATTTTCTCCTTATAGAATTCCTATCCTCCGAATCCCAGGCTACCTGGATTTATTTTCTTACCTTTTCCATTGAACATTTTTTTTTCTCCTCCTCGAATTTATTACCAGGTACTTTTAACTGGCTGCTGACACGTTTTCTTGACTCTAACCACAAACTGTTTTTCACTGACTTAATAGCTTTCATGGAGAAGGGAAATCTTCATCTTCTAGGAATCTGTCTTTGATGCTTTTGAAAGAATACAGCCTCTCTTTCCTCTGGGTGGCAACAGTGCAGGAGTCAGGTGCGAACTCCACCGAAGGTACCAGGATGCAGGATGTGATGTAGCCGGTTCGGCCAGGCTGCTCACCACTGCTGCCTTCTGCATGTGGTGTACCTGCTTCCAACCCCCCATCAAGAGAACACACTTGCGGTTTCCCATTAGCACTAATGCACTTGGATTTTCAGGGCAAGAGTAGGCATATGAGGTAAACAGCATCTATTTTGACTTTTTAAATAATTCCTTTCTTTCATCTTCCTAGGACCCATCTGGCTTCCCAAGTAGCTGGTGCACTCATTTCTTATGCCCTTGTGAAGCTCTGAAGAAGGAAAATAAAATGCTCATTGTGTGTGTGTGTGTGTGTGTGTGTGTGTGTGTGTGTTTGTGTGTGTGTGTATGTGTGTGTGTGTGTGTGTGTGTGTGTGTGTGTGTGTGTTTTGATGTGAAGTGTCTCCCATTGGCTCATGGATTTGAGAACTTGATCCCTAGCTGCAGATGGTGTTCAGACAGGTCATGGGAACTTTAGAACAGCAGTTCTCAACCTGTCGGTCAGGACCCCTTTGCAGGGTCACATATCAGATATCCTGTATATCAGATATTTAATTTTCAATTCATACCAGTAGCCAAATTACAATTATGAAGCAGCAATAAAATACTTTTATGGCTAGAGTGGGGGGTCACCACAACATAGTGAACTTAATATATTAAAAGGCCACAGCATCGGGCAGGTTGAAAAGCCCTGCTTTAGAAGATACAGCTCTGCTGAAGGGCGTGGATACTGGGAACGGGCCTTGAGATTTTGTAGCCTGGCCAGGCAGGCTCTCTGTTCACTCCTCCTTCCTGACAGAGGCTGCAGCGTGACAGCGGGGTCCCTGCTCAGGCCACTGTGCTCTTCTCACTGTGGAGGAAAGAGTGGGTCCCTAAACTGTGAACCAGAACAATCCCTTTCTCCTTTAAACTGCATCTTGCCAGACACTTGCAGAGCGAAGAGAACAGTAACTAGTCCACCCTACCCCGGTCTTCGGCCGCTTGCCGGACACTGGCTAGGCTCACTCTTTTCTTGTATTACTTTCTTTAAAAGTTTGCCAAAATAAAACAAAAAAGGTCAAAAACAAAACAAAGACCCACAGAGCAGGTGTCCATTGCAAATGGCTTCTTGGGTAGAGGTGGGGCCCAGGTCCCATTTCCCCTTCTCTGTGCTAGGATTTTGTCTGGTTTGAACCTGTGCATGTCTTTCATGTGCTGCCGCGGTCTCTGAGAGTTCATATGTGCATCAGCCCTGCCATGTCTGACAGACACTGTCTCCTCGAAGTCATGGCTTCTGGCTCTTAGCATCTCTCTGTCTCCATTTTCACAGAGATCTCTGAGCCTTGAAGGGTGGGGCTTTAAAGAAGACATTCCATTTAGGACTAGATCCTGGCTAACACAATGTGATTTGTCATTTGTTCATACGATGCAATTTTCTTCCCTTAATCTGTTTCCTATTCACTCTGAAGTACAGCTTAGCGCCACCCACATGGAGAAGGTGTCTTTGACCCTGTTTATTAAATGTTATCTCTACTAGCTTTATTTATCATGACGGTTATCACGCACTGGTGCTGTAATCATTGTCTCACGTGTCAACTTCCACATAATGTTATTTACAGTGGGACTTTCTTGGTCCCACCAGCAATATAACTAAGATATGGAGTCTTCTATAAATTTTAAAACTTAGACCTTTCGCATGGGCAGTCTTCTAGCTATCTCAAATAGTCCACGACCCATGATATGGCAAACTCTATACCTCTCTGTTCCTCTGTGCTTCTTGTCTGTTTCCTCCGTGTCCACCCCCACCTCTGCTTTGCATCTCTCCTCTGACCAGAGTTCCGCCCCCTACTTCCTGCCCAGCTATTGGCCATTAGTTCTTTTTACAACCAATCAGCTGTGAGGCAACCTCTGATCCATTTCTAAATTGTCTTTAGGCAGTCAAGGAAGGACAAACGTTTTTACAAAAATAGAAAACTCAGTGAAGAGTCATAGAAATGACAATATCAAAATCCTGCTGGCACTTAGTCCTTTGCCAGTCCAGTATTAACAATTGAAAATACAGAGACACACCTTCACATAATGTAAAGAAAGTTACCACAACAGTTACTAATATGTGGGATCTCGTTTGACATAATACTTGCACACAGGAGGCTCAGGTATAGTTTACAAATACATATATTGTAAGTATAACTTACAATGGATAAAGCTGTGTTTTGCTTTGAAGACAAAACTTTATTAATATCAATATTATATATTGATATATAATATCAATATTATATATTGATATATATCAATATATTATTATAAATATAAATATGATATTTATAAATGTCAAGTGAATATTTAATTCTACAGAATTATGTGAATGCAGTGATTTAGACTTGGCTAGTATTAAGAACTAAGAAAAAAGTAGAAAATAAAAATATATTTTGTTCTGTATTTTTTTTAAACAGAAACTTCCAGTTCTGCTTAGAGATCCCAGCTGGGTAAGCATGAATTAGGGTTGCAGGTAATTTTGAGCTTTCCATAGCTAAGATACCCCACGACTCCGACTCCTAAGGTACCCCGGCAACTCCCGGGTTCTTGTAGCCTTTTATATGGTATCTTCTATATTGTATCTCATGTTGCAACTTATGTTGCAACTAAAAATTAAGATTCATATCCTGATACAGAGTAGTGTGATGCATTTATAGAGAAAGTACTCTAGTAGAATTCACACTCCTTGTTCAAACCATGGCATTTCCCAACATTCTTCACTCCCTGGATCTGATGTGGAATGTCTGTGACTAAGACTGGCTTTCTCTAACGTAAAGGGAAGGGGTGTGAGAAAGCCGCTACCCACCTGCTGTGGCTTATCACAACTGTGTTGTTTGGGAATATAGATAAGAGAAAGCCGTGGTGTGCAGGCTGCTCATGTGATAAAGCAGGCTTCGGGTATAGGAGGGATTTCTGAGCACACAGAGCCTCTCTCGTCTCACTGGTGCTTCTGCCTGACGTGATTCTGAAAGCTTCTCTCCCTCCCTGAAGAGAGGTTCTTGCTATTTGTTGGTAGATGGATTTTTATAGTTATAAGAACTGGGGAATGATCTAAGAAGCACTTGAGAAAAATTATAGTAAAGGAACAGGGGGAGGCAGCCTGCATGGGCTATCTGGATTATTAGTCCAGAGAATGGGGCCTGAAGTATGGGGCTTTCCCACATGCGCAGCTCCCAGGGGTGGAGTTTCTGGAGCATTAGGTTATCAGGTTGTGCTTCTCGCTTTTAGGAGGCTGGGGTTACAAGGTCAGAAAAAATGATGGGACACATGACTGAAATACAGAAAGTCTGGGCTCCCGATGGGGGCTCCACCCAGATAAACCCATCCATCGTAATTTGAAAATGTTGCAAATCAGAATGTATTTAATGTATGTAACTCAGAGAACAGTCTAGCTTAGCAACCTCCCAGGGCCAGCTGTTTATCTTCCTGACTGCATGGCTGATGGGGTCTGTGGCTTGCTTCCCCTGCCACGCATCCAGAGGTAATGCGTTACTACCTATCAGCAGCCAGGGGGAGGATCAGAGCTCAATTCTACTGCATGTACTTCATTTCTGTACAGCCATAAAGCTGGGGGTGAAAACCACCACAAGTGAACTGTAAGTCAGGGGCCATTACTACTTGAAATCTCATACATTTTCCAATAGTAGACCCTGGCTACTAGGCCAGGGCTAGGACAGTAAGTCAGACAGACTGCAAGGCATCCTGATAAAGGAGCTGGCTCTTCCAAGTCTCCCGTGCTGCCCGAACAGGCTTTTGTTTCCTCTTCTTGGGAATAGAACCATGGTTTGGGTACAGACAGAGGCTTAGAAAGAAGTACATCGGCTGGGCGTGGTGGCGCACTCCTGTAATCCCAGCACTTGGGAGGCAGAGGCAGGTGGATTTCTAAGTTCGAAGCCAGCCTGGTCTACAGAGTGAGTTCCAGGACAGCCAGGTCTACACAGAGAAACCCTGTCTCGAAAAACAAAAAACAAAAAACAAAAAAAAAAAAAAAAAAAAAAGAAGTACATCTTTGGAGTTACAATTGTATCAACCACCAGTTGACAGAGTTCAGTAGGATACCACTAACGAGCAGTGGCCAAACAGTGATTCTAATGCCGGTGTCACTACCGCTTGCCTGTGACAGGGACCAATCAGTCGGTTGGAATAATCTTGAAAACATCTTCAGCTTTCCACCAGAAGGGATGAATTATGTTGGTTATCTCCAAGGGGGGAAAATTTTTTTTTTACAGCTTAATTAAACAAACATTTAAATCATCCTCTAAAATGTGCTGGGTGATTGTGCTTACACTAGCCTTCTTTTTATATATCCCAGGGGACGTCTTCAGATGTGTGTATAAATCACTCAGTAAGCAAGTGTGTATGGAAAAGCTTAGCGTGCGCTCCACACGGAGGCTGAGTTATTAACAGCAGTCCCTTGGTAGGGAGATTGATGCACTGAGGGTGGTGCTTCCCCCTGCTGTACCTTTACAGGCTGGTAGCCAGGCACGCAAGGATTCTCCATGGAAGGAAGACAACCCCAAACTGCACAAGACGAGGGATGGACATCAGAAGGTATTTACGAGGCCTTCCTTGTCATTGAAAACTGCTTCAAGTAGCGTGTGCTTTTGCAGGCTTGGTGAACAGAAATGTTTGCATTCTTAAAAACTGGAAAAGCCGGCAGTGCTTTACAAACCAAGGACGGATTCTGGGTTTGTCCTACGGAGGTGGCTCCTTCCAGCCACGACGTCCGTGGATGTAGCCCAACAGTGGCCCACAGTTGGCAATGGCAGCTCACAAAGAAGATGATAACACACACACAGGAACACACCACACAACCAACCCCACATTGTGACCAAGGCTCTATGAAGTTACAGATGGCATCCAGAGAAGATTCCAGTGCTTTGAATGAAACAGGCGTTATGAAACTGCTCTAAAAGTCTGCACATACCTGTGAAGCATTCCACACAATAGGAACCAGTGGGGGTGGGGTGGGGTGGGGTGGGGTGGGGTGAGAGTGAGGGTCGGGGTGCAGCACCTCCTCACTTCCTGATGGTGGAATCTCACAATTTAAAATTGGTCGTCTGGTGACTAAACCCACTCAGGGCTGTGATCTGATGGTCAGACCTGCTTTTGATAAGCAGGCTCAGACGATGGAGCACACAGGCAGTTAAAAGGAGCCAGAGAAGCAAAGTGTCGTGCTTTTAATGGCATCGGCCTTGAGGACAGTGGGGCACTCAGTGCTGTAGGGAAGCAGAGGCGAAGCCGGGAGACCTGCCCTGTGGTCCCTCGCTGTGCTGACGACCTACTGTTCTTCTACGTCCTCAGCTCCTCGCCAGAATTTCTGTTCACTTTGCACGGGCCATGTGCCAGAAAGTGGAGAGACCATGCCAGGCCAAAGGTTTACTCCTAACACATCATGGTGTGCAGGGGATTTCCACTTCCCCTTGTCTGGGACTGGCGTTCACCGGGAACATAGGCTGTAGATCTGCTCAGTGATGCTAAGGCGGAGTTTACTGTCCAGTGTAGATTGTTTATTGTTTTGATATAGTCTGTTCTTCTCATTAATTTTCTTGCAGGTAAATTTCCTTTTGGTCTCTCTGTATTTTATCTAATATTTGCTATACCCCACTGTTCTTAGTGTCCATGTGGCCCTTTCTCTGTCTATTGACTTAGTTTTTAGCCACTCCATGTTGCTGGTTTAAAATATATCTGTGGCAATAAAAGTGGCTGGCTTTCCCCTTACCCCGTTGCGTGGTCTCTTCTCATTTGTGGATTGGTACGTTCTCATTTGCTGTGGCTGGCAGTTCATTTGCACATATTTGTACTCTCGCCGCGTAACTGGCATTCCGTTCACGGGATTCTCTTTATTTTTATGATCTCTGGCTGCATTTCCTCTGTTGTGGTTATTAATCATTTCCTTCCCCTCCCCTCCCGAATTATGAGAAGATTTACGGCGCTTCTATTTCTGTTTTTAATCTTCCGTGCCGCCTCTGCTTGTCTCTTCAGATCCGAGGATGCATGCATCTCTCTGGCTTTCTATCCGAGTTTATCCCCCTGTTCCATCGTGGTTCGCCATTCCTGGGACGTCTAGCAAAGGGATTCGAGATGCGCATGCGCAGGGTCAGGCCTCCATACATCTTCGTTGTTTCCCTTGCTTCCTCCCTTTGCATCTCGTCCTGAAGAAGGTCCTGGGTCATCCCACCAAACACATTTGCTCAGCAGTCTCCCCCGTGCTTACCCGACACATAGACTGTGTTCATTTGCTTACCCAAGCTGCCCGTTGGTCTTATCATAGCAACGGTTTGCTTATGAGTCTAGCATTCTCATCTCTCTAATGCTGGCGGCTATACAGTTATTAACGATCTCTACTTTTTCTACCAACACCATTTCCCCCGATCTGATCTACTATGCATTTGTTTCTTAATATGGTGATCCTTGCTTATGTTTGTGCAGACATGCCGACACCCAAGATAAGCAGCCACTGTCCTTATGTGGGGTGTCTTGTTCCATGGTCACAGGTACCTGGCATACTGCCCTGTTTTCTCTGAGCTCATTCTCTCCTCCTTTGTTTAGTGCTCCTGCCTGAGGAAAGAACCCACACCACAATGCTCTGGCTCTCGTCCTCCAGCCGGTGCCCTCGGCGAGACTGCAGCCAGTATTCCCGTGCGAAGCTCCTTTGCAGGCACGGTTAACCCAGGTCTGGCGTGTCCTCCTCATAGGGATACATCATTTTTATATATACATTTTTATATATACATTTTTGGCCTTTCCTAAAGTTTCTCATAGGTTGATTGTACTTCTTGAGTTTTCCATGGTTATTGGGTTAATTTTTTAAAAAAAGGAAAGGTAACAAAGAAAACCAGAAGACATGTAAACAGTTATGAGGCAAAATGGTTTACGGAGGCCATAAAAAAATGTAGTACTGCGCTGGCATCTTACGGGGAATGCATGCAGAGCTGTGCACAGAGAGAGGAAATTATAACCTTTAAATCCATTTAATACGAAAGGAAAAAAAAAGACATGAATTCTGCACCAAGGAATTTGCAGCAGCAACAGTACGTGAAACTAAAGGAAGTAATTAAGATAAAAACAGAAATTAATAAGTTAATAATTAGAAACTTTGGGAAGCTGCTGTTTTGATTCTCTAGCCGCATATTCTGAGATAAAGTCAAGGGATGAAGGACTCTGCAGTAAGCCGGATGCTGGATCAGGGAGATTAAACGCGCCAATACAAACGTGCAACATTAGAACTGAGAGGCCAGGCATGCAGCTCCGGAGGATTAAGCCCTGGCTGCTGCAGGTAGGCGATGATGATGAGTGAAAATCATCATGGAGGGGGTGACTTGCTAGGAAAATGTGAAAAGACAGAGTTACAAACTCACAAAGACAAATGAGAGCATCTTGATTTGGAAAGTTTTCTGGGAGTTCTTTGCCCTCCAACAGACTAAGCTTAAAAGTAAGTTCTTTAGAATTTTTTACAGGGCAGATTAATATTTTTTCCTTGTGGTCAGAAACTGTTTCAGATCTAGGAAAAAGGTTAAACATTTTTGGCTTTTTATTTAAGTCTGTGTGCATGTAAGTGTGCATTGCGCACGCGCGCGCGCGCACACACACACACACGCACACACACACACACACAGAGAGAGAGAAAGAGAGGTAAAGATCCTTTAGATATGTTTCAAAAGATTAAGATTTAACATTGAAAAGAAAATCAAAGTAGAATTTTTCTCTTAAATAATAATTCATCAAGACAAAAGAGCTTATTCTAAGAATGCAAAGATAACTAGCTAAATTGGAATTTTTTATATTTTAATTTTGCAATTGGAAAAACTACCAAGAGAAAATATATTTGGCCATCTTTAAATTTGCAGGAAAAAAATAATAGATTTTGAAATTCTATCAATTAAACAAAATTTTAATAAACTATAATAAAAATTTATTCTTAGCATACATATAACTTTCCAAAACAACCCCTCCCCAATGTATCCATTATTAGTGCCAAAATAACGGAAGTATTATAAAGATGTGTACAATCCCTGCCATATACACCAAGATCACTCTGGAAACTCCCACCCAGGATTCCTCAAAGCTATTTGATGGAAAACTATTAATATTGTATAGAACGAGCTTTGAGAATTATTTTAGCCACCTTGATAAGGCAAGAAATGAACATTTAAAGGACCTCTTCTGACTATGGGCAATAAGCTAATGTCTGTGGATGGCAGCGGTTTGCCTACACAACCCGAGAGGGTTTGTAGAAGTGTGATTAGTCAACATGAGAGTTGGCTACAAGAGATTTATCAAGATTTATCACTCTTCCAAATGCCAGTGAAAATTGACTAGAAAATGTAGTAAGGCAAAAAGGAGCCACAAACTTAACTGTGTTAAAAAATCATTAAGTAGCTTAAAACAAACAAACAAACAAGCCAAAGCATAGCTTCCTTTTATTCAGAAAAGTCCAGTTGGGTGAACAGAGGTAGTGGTGTCTCTGGTTGGAAAAACCCACCACTGTAGTAACTACTGTTGTATCCAAAATAACTTATGAGTTTAATTCCAGTGAAATTTAAAATACTTTGAAAAGTCCTTTCTAAATCTCAACTCTGAGAATAATGGAGAAATTAAGTGAGAAACTTCACATAAAAAATATTACTACTGATTTATATGTTTGCTGGAGTGGGGACTTAGAGTAGTGTTTACAATATGGCGCATACAAACTCGACGAGGTGACTGCTGCCAGGAGAAAGTGAGAGGCTCTTGGGCACTATCATTTAAAAAGAAGCAAGAGTTGTGTTTCTATCTATCTATCTATCTATCTATCTATCTATCTATCTATCTATCTATCCATCCATCCATCCATCCATCCATCCATCCATCCATCTATCTACCCATCCGTCTATCTATCTATCTATCTATCTATCTATCTATCTATCTATCTATGTACTTACCTACTTACCTTCCTACCTACCTACCTACCTATTTTTGACAGAGTGCCATACTATGAAATAAATAACCCAGGCTAGCCTACTGAGCACTAAGATGATGAACATGTAACAACATCATGCCTGGCAAAGATATGCACTTGTTATGAGAGAATAATCAGAAATGTTATCTTAGTAAGGGTTTTACTGCTGTGAACAGACACCATGACCAAGGCAACTCTTATAAGGAGGACTGGCTTACAGGTTCAGCGGTTCAGTCCATTACCAACAAGGTGGGAGCATGCAGCATCCAGGCAGGCATGGTGCAGGAGGAGATGAGAGTTCTACGTCTTCATCTGAAGGCTGCTAGCAGAATACTGACTCCCAGGCAGCTAGGATGAGGGTCTTAAAGCCCACACCCACAGTGACACACCTACTTCAACAAAGCCACACCCACTCCAACAAGGCCACACCTTCTAATAGTGCCACTCCCTGGGCCAGGCATATACATCACAGATGCCCACAAGGAGTATGCACACATTTATTTTCCTAATGATTAATGAAAATTTGAAATGATTTGTTCCCTGGTAGAAGACTGGAAGATTCCAGAAGTGCATATGGTAGTTGCCAGCATGTCTTAATGGCAGGAATATGTTCACATTTGTGAAAATGAAAACAGAGATTAAAAATAGAGTGCAGACAGATTTTTTAAGTCCTCCCGCGCCTTGTGTAGCTTGCTTCCTTGTCCCGGCCTTGTGTGTGGTGTTTGATAGTGCTGGTATTTGCCTCGTGACATTTTGTTAGGATCAAATGAGAGGACGCATCTCTAGAGTTGATCCTGATGCCTGGCACACGCTAAGCCTGATAATGTGACCCGGGGTCATAAGCTGTATCACCCTGTTTAATCAGGAAGAAAATACAAGGATTTGCTATAGGGACATATCTCTGGATGGGGAGTCTTCTGACTAATTATTTGTTTTCTTTTATACTTTCTACATTTTCAAACCTTCAGCAAAGTTTTTTTGTTTTGTTTTGTTTTTGTTTTTGTTTTGTTTTGTTTTTTTTAGGAAATTCATAGTTGATGTGAAATGTTTCTAGCTGACACACAGAGAATGGTAAAATCAAAGATGGTGGAGGAGCTGGACTCCGTTTGTTAATACTGACACTAAATGATAGCGCTCACAGGCACTGGTTAAGGGAAACCTAGTCATACTGTGTGTCGTTTTCAGTAAGTGTTCCGTCTCACTGTATAGTTTTCTTTACTCTCCCATGCTACCCCTCAGCGCTTACTTCCTTCCATTTGGTCGGGCGCCTCTTTCCCAGGATCCTTTCAATCTGTTCTCGTCATTCTTGCTGGCCAAGGTCATCTCTGTCCTTCCGCCGAGGTTCCCCTTCTGTATGGGAGCCCCGGAACCAGGCCCCTTCAGGCTCTCCCATCCGCTCAGTCTTTGCAGATGTTCAAAGATGTTCAAAGGCAGCGCTTCTTTTCCTGTCCTGGCCTCGGCCCTTCTGCTTCCGTTGTGCTTCGCCTCCAGTTGAGCTGAGAGAACATCCTCTCCTGGGAGAAATTCATCCCACCAAGGCGACGGCACTTGAATGTTTACATGAAGCTGCCAGGCTGAACCGTGTCTGTACACGCCACAGTGGCAATCGGACACGATTTCCAAACCGCGCCACCTTCATTTTCAATTAGTGCACTCTGGAGTTGCTTTGGAGCTGGTCTTTTGCTCTAGTCTCATCCCTTCTCAAAACTTCCATAGCTTTGCACACGCCTGAATGTGGTACCAGGGCTCCTTTGATAGTGCAGGGCGCTAGGAAATAAACAGAGGCACAGGACTGATCTTATCTCTATCAGGAAATGCACACCCTAAGCCCTGCGAGACTGAAGCTGGGTAGCAGCTCTCCAGCACACCGTGCTCCCTACCTCCTGGCTTAGCCAGATGAGTCTTTGTTTGGAACAGATTCCTTACAGGTAATAGGCTACCAGACCAGTGTTTACACTTTTCCATTCTTGACATCTCAAGGTGGTATCTTCCCATTTCCTGGAAGTGCCCTCTTTGCCTGGAGAAGATCCACCCCCCCCCTTCCTGGGAGAGCTTTTATAAGCATTGAACACTCGTTTCTCTTGGTCACCTTTCTTGCTTTGTCTTTCTGGGTTACTGTTGGGACATATGTTCAACAGAGCCTTTATTTCTTTTTGCTTCATTTCATGGTTCTTTCTGGGTCTGCTTCCATTTTAAAAGGCCGTTTCCTTCGGGGAAAGAGCTTCACTGAACTTGCGTCGGCACAAATGTGGGTGTCTAGGGAGAGGCTGGTACTTAACATATATACACGGAGGGAGATAAAGATGCAGGGTCTGGTGTGTTGTGCGTCGCAGCCATCTTGATTTTCTTCACGTTACAGTCTCAGTTGCTGGGACCAGAACAACTTTCGTGAGAGAATACAAGGAAACGAGCCACAGATACGCTTATGAGGCATGTAGACACATCCTCGGTGGCTGTCAGTTCAGCAGAACAAATTAATTAGTTGAAATTATCTTTCTTGGTACTGAAGAAAAATCGGCCTCTCTTTGGAATACACTGTGCTGATGATCAGAAAATAATCCTGACAGCAGCGGTACCGGGCCCCCCTCCCCCTTCCGCCATCTGGACCTATGTTCTCGCACGGCCACGGCTCCGGCTCATCAGCTCCCCGTCCCTGCTTCCCACCAGGTCCTGCCTCTCCCCATCTTTGCCTCTGCAAGAAGATGGATAAGTCACCATCTCTCCTGCTTCCTTCCTTCTCCCTTTCAGTGCTAAGCTTCGTAATATACTCATTTCCTGTTTTGTTACCTCTAAAAGTTCAAAACTGTACCTATTAGAATATTTTTTTTACTTATTTGCTTATTTTAATATATTTTAACTAAAGCAGAATTACATATTTAAACAAAGAGAAAAATTAAGAAAGCAGAGGTAGCCTTTTGCATGAATTACAAATTACCATCATTGGTATGAGGAAGTAATATGTGCACAGATAGATCATAAGACCCAAGGTGCGTCAGATGGTAAAACTTTCTTTCTCTATCTACCATCCGAGTTCTCTACCAATGACAATGAACATTTTCTTGAAATTTTCTACAAGATAGTTTAAGTACGATATAGGCAAGCATTTAAAAGTTGAAAATGGGGGTGATAGAGAGATGGCTCAGTCATTTAGAGCTCTCGTCTCCTCTTGCAGAGGATGTGGGTTCAATTCCCACTACTCACATGGTAGCTCACAGCTGTCTGTAACTCCAGTTCCCAGGATGCTAACCCATTTTCCTGACCACCATGGATACCAGATACACACATGGTATATTAAGAAATCAGAGGTAGCCTTTTGCATGAGTATATATATATATATATATATATATACACACATATATATATACACACACATACACATACACACATACCATGTGCATTTTGCATATATATGCATGCAAAATGGTCATGCAAATAAAATGTAAAAAATCTAAATATTAAAATGGTTATTTGTGTATAGTTTCTATTTTTAGGTCTGGATATTGAGAAAGCTGCTCTAGGCTTCTATTTTTATTTTTTGGTGTATTTTATATATGTATGTGTTGTATGTCTGTATATGAATGAATGAATATGTAGTATGCGTGCCTATGTTCATAGACATTCACATGGGTATAGACACACATGCATACATGCATGCAGCGTGTGCATATGTACATGTTCACGTGGGGGGGGCAGAGATCACTGGTGAGCGTCTTCCCTGATTGCTTTAATACTTTAATTACTTGAGGTAGGGTCTCTCACTACACTCAGGAGCCTCCACTGCCCTGGGCCTTTAGATTCTGGGATTACCCGTGGGTTATTTACTGTGTCCACCCAGCTCTTATGTGAGTTCTCATGCTTCTGTGGTAAGAACTTTATTCGTCCCAGTCTCTGCTCTGGCTTATTATCAATTAATGTATCTTACAGCCCTTCCCCCTCCCAGGCTATATCTTATTCTCTGAAACTGTTTCATAGATTTCCGTTATGTGGACGATCTACCTTATTTATTGCTTCTCATTGATAGACATTAAGATTTGCTTCTTAACATTCACAGTTTTGGACACAGCTGGAAACATCTGTATCCACATCCTACTCATCCTCAAACCCTTCTATAGAGGGCAGGTGCATTTTATGTCTTGGTGATTGCTGCTATATTGTGCTCCAAAAAACGAAATTTTGGTCTACCAAAGTGAATGTGCCCCATTCTCTGTCAGACTTTTCTGGGTTTTGTAAATAGGTTAGAAACATTTTATCTCACTGTTTTGATTCATGTTTCTCTGAGTGAAGATGAGAGCAGCCTTGAGCTGACAGCCCTGGCTTTTTCTTACACCGTCTATTCTCGGCGATTGCCTTCTCCGTGTGGTGTTCCCTCTTCCTTGCTGGATTGATACAGCTCTTCAAACATTTTCTCAGGCCTCTGCCTAAAACGGTCACGTGGAGAAGGGTTTAAGAAGTCGAGTGGACTCTATGAGAAAGAGTGAGAGCGGGCTGTGCGAGGAGGAGGAGGAAGGAGGAGGAGGAGGAGGAGGAGGAGGAGGAGGAGGAGGGTGGGAATCGGTGTGAGGATAGTAATACACACATCAATTTCATTCCATAATAGGAAATAAAGTGAATATAAGAAAAATTCGTGAGTAGAATATGAATGGTTATCGTGGAGATAATTTGAACAGGAACACAAGAGGAGTTGAATTGGGGACAAAGACAAAGGAAGGGGCCACAGCCAGTGGACTTCAGAGTAAGCCTGGGAAGGGCTAGTAAACGCTTCCCATACATTGACTTATTCTTTGAAACAGGTCTTAATAGGTAGCCTAGGCTAACCTCAAACTTAGTCTCAGGCCACAACTTCCCGAGGGCTAAGGGCACAGCCCTGTGCCACTATGCCTGGCTAATTGATAGAGTGTTAAAACTCTGTGTGTGTGTGTGTGTGTGTGTGTGTGTGTGTGTGTTTGTGTGTGTATGTGTGTGTCTGTCTGTCTGTCTCTGTCTCTGTGTGTGTGTGTGTGTGTCTGTCTGTCTGTCTGCCTGCCTGTCTATCTGTCTGTCTGTCTGTCTCTGTGTGTCTGTGTGTGTGTGTCTGTCTGTCTGCCTGCCTGTCTATCTGTCTGTCTGTCTGTCTGTCTCTGTGTGTCTGTGTGTGTGTGTCTGTCTGCCTGCCTGTCTGCCTGCCTGCCTGTCTGTCTGTCTCTGTCTCTGTCTCTGTCTCTGTCTCTGTCTCTGTCTCTGTGTGTCTGCGTGTGTGTCTGTGTGTGTCTCTGTGTGTGTGTGTGCATGCGTGCGTGCATGCGTGTGTGTGTGTGTGTGTGTGTGTGTGTGTGTGTGTGTGTGTTTGTATTAAAGTCATAAAGCAGAAGAGGAAGGATGATATTCAGGGGTAGAACACCCATATAACATATCCATGGCCCTGGCTTTGGTCCCCAGGAGAAAAATGTGATTAAGAGAAATAGAGACTTTATGTCATTGTGGAAAAGTAAGAACTTCAGCACTAGGCTTGACATCCAGGCTCTTGGGAAGTGTTGAATGGGTAAATAGTATGCATAATTTTATAAAAATAAAAAAAAAAAAAACAACCAACAACTCAGCCGGGCGGTGGTGGCTCACGCCTTTAATCCCAGCACTTGGGAGGCAGAGGCAGGTGGATTACTGAGTTTGAGGCCAGCCTGGTCTACAGAGTGAGTTTCCGGACAGCCAGGGCTATACAGAGAAACCCTGTCTCAAGAATCCCCCCCCCCAAAAAAAAAAAAGCTCAATTTTCACTTACTAGCATTGTGTTGAGTATGAGGATAAACCAATGTTCTGTAGCATCTGGAAAGCAATAGTTTTAGAGTATAATGAATAAGAAACAAGTGCTTTGTTTTTTTGTTTGTTTGTTTGTTTTATGTTTTTTGGTTTTTTGGTTTTGTTTTGTTTTGTTTTTTGTTTGTTTGTTCTTTGAGATGACTTCCAAATGAAGTTTAAAAGAAAAAGTCAGCATGAATGTTCAGTTTAGCTTTTCACCGGGAAATGTGGTGGTTCTAACACATCAGCCACAAGCATGACCATTCATTGGTATGCACTTATCAGGACACCACAGTGTAGTACCTTATGAGAAAATTCTTTGTAGCTCAAGGGCTGGCTTATCCCTGGGCCTCGTGGTTTTCTTTCTTCTGCTCTTGTCTGTCTTTGAGAATGAGATTAAAACTTGGTCTACCTGAAGGTAGATGACAGGTATTCAGGAAATCCTGGCCCTTGGTTCTCCCTGTGATATAAGCCTATAAATGGAGTGTCTGTGTCTGCAATAACTTCGTCCTTCCAAGAAGACAATCAAATATTAGAAACTAGAGACTCACAGCTATGTGATGTAGTTGAAACCAAGAACACCTAGGAAACCTAAAGTTCTGGTAGCAAGAGAAATAACTTTAAAAAATAGATGTAACTGCTCAATATTAGGGGAGAACTGATTCTCTGGCAAAGGCTGAGAACTCTTTACCAACAGAATTACACTGCAAAATTGAGTTCAATATTTACTTTTAAGTTGCAATGGTTTTTTTACTAGGAAAGAAAGGTTACAGAAATAAGAAGAAATGGCATTGTGTGATATTCTTAAGGGAACGAATTTGATTCGTTTTTCTTTGTAAGACACAGATGAGTTTGAGTCACATTGTGTTTTCTTCTCTGCATTTTGTACACCTTAGTTTAATTTCTTGACCATGCGCATTGGCTTTTTAATCTGACAATTTTACACTCAAGGAGCTATTCTGTTAGACTAAGCTGCAATTATTTTTGCTACCTACTTATTGAGGGAAAATAATTTCATGTCCAAATAGATTTAAATAGAAGTTTCAAAAGTGAAATGTTGCACCAGCTAAGGTTAAATGTGTAATTGATTTGGGTGCCTTCTGTACAACCGTGTTAATTGAAAACCATATCTTAAAACTTTTATTGTTCCTAGAATAAATTACTGGAAACTAAAGGACAGCACCAGGAGGAAGAAAGAGCCCAAATCCATCAAGCCGAGCACTGGAGGTACAACTAGCTAATAAAATGAGCATCCTTGGTAAAATCAATTACTTATAAAGTTGCGCGGCATTTTGGGAAAACATTAGAGCAACATTAAATAATGTTCTGGACTTCAAATCACCCCTAAATCTTTGTTACTGCAGTACAGTGTATGTGATATGCCAACTGCAGCATATCCATACATATATTTGCTTGTATACATACATATGTGCATGCATACAGAATATCCAGACCTCCCGGATTAAGGACATTCAGGCTTACATGAGAAGTTTGAATCATGGGGTTGGAGAGATGGATCACTGGCTTAGAGCACTTCCTAAAGTTGAATTCTCATTGCCCATATGCAGCCACTCACAGTTTCCTGTAACGCCTGATTCCGGGAATCTAACCCCTCTCTGGCTTCCGTGGGCACCTGTACTTGTGTGAGCATGCATGCACTGGCATAAAGAAAGAAGGTGGAACTACACTTTCTGTTTACGTACGCTGCGATTTTTGTCCCCTTCCCTCTGAGGCTGTATGTTACTGTTTGAAAGTGACTTCGGAGTTAGTGGATTGACATAGACAGTTAAACCCTAGTGCTTGGGTACAAACACTTGGGGAAAAAAACTCATTAAAGGTATTTTACATTGACTAATACATTAGGATGGAGGAAAAACTCAAGATAGAAGCAGGAAGTAATTTTTAATAGCTTGAGTACTCTTTATTTACTAGATTATAACATAATTACAGTGTTTTCCCCCTGCCTTTCCTCCCTCCAGACTCTCCCCCATACTCCTTGTTCTCTCTGAAATCCATGCTCTCTTTTTCATTAATTGTTATTATACAAATGTACTTACATATGTATATATGTATAACATATATAATACAGAATATATATGTGTGCATATGTATATATATACACACATACACACATATATACAAATGTGTATATGTATATATATGTATATATGTATATGTATATATGTATATGTATATATACGTATAAACACATATACATATATATATGTATCTCCTCCTAAATAGAACCTGCCTAATTGTATAATGTTACTTCTCCTAGTTATATAATGTTACTTATGTATATTTTAGGGTCACCATGAGGTATTAGATAACTATTAGATAACATTGTTCCCTGGGAAGACAGTTTATCCCCCTCCCAGTACTCCTTGGTTTCTTGTAGCTCTTTGTGTAGGGTCGAGTCTACTTTGACTTCTCTCCGTGCACTTTGGCATACCTATTGGAATCATCCTTAGTTAGTTCATGTTTGGTCAGTCCTGCTGGTGAGACTTCATGGGTGTAGCTTCTGACATTGGTAACCTATGCAATCTCCCAGCAAACATGCTTGATGTCGGGTGTAAGTATTTTGAGACTCGATAAAAATGTTGGAACATTGCTAATAACACTATATAGACTGTCTCTATTATGATAGGTTCTTCCCGGGAGGCACCTGGGTGGAGTATCTTCTAAGATGCAGATTTAAGGGCTTTCATGATTTAAGGAAGCATAGTCTTTTTTGCAAGTGGATGACTTATGTATCCAACTTCCCCATCACTAAAGTGTGGGTCTTATTTAATTTTATTTGCTTATTTGTATGTTTAAAGGTATTTTTCCTACATGTTTATCTGTGCATCTTGTACATGCTCAGTACCAGAAGAGGGCAGTTGAATCCCCTGGGACTAGAGTGCCTTATGAGGCACCATGTGGGTACTGGAACAAAACCTGGGTCCTCTGGAGAAACAGCCAAGGTTCTGACTGCTGTGCCATCTCTCCAGCCCCACTGAAGTATGTTTTTGAAATGTAATGATTCCATTTGGTAAATGGGAGACGTTGAAGGATGTGCAGTGGATATTCCAGTTTTGAGTATTTGTTGACTGTTGGTGGGTGCTGGCGGGTGCTGGAGGGCGCTGGAGGGTGCTGGTGGGTGCTGCTGACTGCTGGTGGGTGCTGGTGGGTGCTGGTAGATGCTGGTGGGTGCTGGAGGGTGCTTGTGGGTGCTGGTGGGTGCTGGTGGATGCTGGTGGGTACTGGTGGATGCTGGTGGGTGCTGGTGGATGCTGGTTGCTGGCGGGTGCTGGTGGGTGCTGGTGGGTGCTGGTGGGTGCTGATTAGCCTCTGACTGGCTTATGCTGCTATTATGGTTCTCACAAAGTGCTTTTAAAATGGTAAATGGGAGTTTACATGTTTTATTCTGATTCAGGAAAACATCAAAACCTTCCAACATTGGTGAGATCAGTTTGTTAGAGAGGCTGAGGGAAGGAAGGGGCCTCATTGCTCCCTACTTCTAATCCAGGCCAGGAATCAATTATCTAGCTACTTTTATTGGTTTTGCTCACTTTCTCCTTAAAAAAAAACTTTTGGTTAGAAAAGTACTAATATTGTTTTTATAGATACAGTGGTTCTACTTGTAGCCAATTATTTTTCTGTATTAATTATATTAAAAAGCCTTAAGCATCTTAGAGATAGCAATGTGTCACATTAATAGTCCCAATGCTTTGAAGGGTGCCAACTAAGTGTATGGTTAGAGGTGGAAAGGGCTCCTTATATGTCACAGGAATCTTGGCCATCATTTAAATTTGTTGTTTATACCTCGAAATACATAAATATTGGTGGGCCTGTTTATTTTCTGTGCTTATTTTCTCTCTTATTGATTTTGGTGACACACAGATCCAAATTAAACCCACCAGGAAATCTCTCTGGATAATAAACTCCGGTAATCAACATTGAAACAACTAATCAAGCCTTTAGACACACATATTTTATGTTCTTGATCAATTTTTGAAAAGAGCTTGCATTTGTATTGCCTTTAAAGTTTATAGAGTCCATCCCCATGGTATCCTGAGATACACATCCGACAGCCTCTTAATGAACAGAAATGATGGCATCTCTTCTAGGAGCACCAGCACTAGCTCTGTGGTACGTGCACAGGGTACATCAGTTAGGTATACCCCATGGGCATACGTTCACTAGAGTTCAAAAGGCAGCAAGCTTTCTCCTGGTTGGAGGTTACACACAAGAGCACTCAACCCTGAATTTATGATAGAAAACTTGTGGGATCCAGTGCAAACTTTTCAGTGAGTCCTGCATTGAGTATACACCTGCACCTGCCCCTGCCCCTGCAAAACCATTTGAACAAAAGAAGTACTTAAGAGTCCCATAGGAAGAAGGTTCAAAGGCTTGGATGAATCTGGACTGCAAGGTGACTGACAGCATAAGCCCTATTGATTCATGAAAACTCAAACCATCTCTAAGTAATAGTTCTTAATCCAAATGAACCCTCAAGGAAGAAGAAACCCAGAGCAGAAAAAACACATAGCCTCAAACCAGTCCAAAACAATGTAACAGGAACCATTCTCCCCTACGTGGAGTCATGTTAGAGTTGGAGAGAAGCCAGCCATGCACTACTTTTTGGTCTTTGCTTGGCCCATTTTGCAGTGGACAAGCCAGCTGAGGATCTTCCTAAAGCACCCCCAAGAGCTCAGTCTCATTTCCTCTTAGCTGAGGTTGTGAGCAGACCTGTTACCTTGCCTTATGAAAAGCCGGCCAGAGCTGCTGGCACTGGGCTGTGTGTATTTTGTATGCCGTATCCATGGGCTTTTCGAGGCCCAGCTTCTGTTTGAAGCAGTGGATACAGGGAACATGTGCCTAGAAGCCTCATTGACTCAATGAGTACCTTGGCAGGTCACACTCTGCCAAGACACAGAGTTGCTGTTCCTCCAACAAGGTCGCTGTCCTAAGCAGTGGAGTGAACCAGCCCCTGCCACAGGCAACTCACAGCCTGCAAGACAGAGACCAAAGTCAACAATGACACTGTGAGACTTTTCAAAATTGTGGTGAATACCATGAGGATGATATCAGAGAGTGGGCACCTGGAGGCGCAGGTGACCAAAGGCCTCACACACCCAGCTCAGTGCCAAGTGCTCTGTGTGAAGAACCAGGCACGGGGGACTCAGAGGTAGAGACACTACTAGAATGGCCCCGGGGTGTCAGCAAGATGGCAAATGCAAAGGCTCTGGTGTGGAGATGAGGGTGGAAGGTCTGAGTGAACTCAGGATGTGTTGGTCAGTAAGATCATTAAGACTTCTAGTGGCTTGTATGCAGTGGGAGGGCTCTGGGGAAAGAGAGAAAGGTCTTTCTTATGACTGACCAAAAAGCCTAGAGAGATAAAGGGGCTGGGGAGGTGGTTCAGCCCCAACATGCTCGCTGTGCAATCATGAAAACCTAGGTTTGGATTCTCAGTACCTGTGTAAAATGCTCGATCCATCGTTAACCCCAGTGATTTGGTGTGAAGGGGACAGAGAGAGATGGACCACAGGGACATGCTGATTAGCCAGTCTGTCCAAAGTGAGCAAACCAGAGTTTCGTGAGAGACACTGTCCTAAAACATGATAGAGAGAGCACCCAGTGCTGACCTCTCGCCTCCACACATATGTGTACATACATACATGCACATATACACACTCACACACACATCCACACACTCACACACATCCACACATACTCATACACACATGTACACATACACACTCACACCCACACACATTCACACCCCCACACTCTCTCTCACATGCACTCACACACACATTCACACACACACACTCAACACATTCACATATACATATACACTCACACACATGCACACAAACACACTCATACTCACACACACACACACACTCACACATGCACACATCCACACACATTCACACACACTCACACACACACATGTATGCGTGCACGCACACACACACTCACATGTGATAAGAGCAGCCCCAGTGTGTCCTCAGTCCAGAGTGCCCCTGATGTGCTCACAGGGCAGTTCCCACTGCTCAGCGTCCAAGGCTGACATTTACTAAGATTCTCCCCAGCAGGTGGGCAGGAGCGATGAAGAGCCGTGACTCTGACACGGAACCCAGCAGTGAGCCAGGCTGTGGCATTTGCATAGGTTTCTAGGATGAGAGCGTGAAGCTGAGACGCAGCCACTGCCTAGGGGGAATTGACTTGTAAAGAAACAGCTTGCCAGCAACCCCAGATACAGTTGATGTCTTGGCTAGCACTGAGTGAGCACAGACAACCTCTAGGACTCGGCCACCCAGCCATTGCTTTCTGGATAGTTCCCCGTCTCAGAGCGGTGTGACTTGTGACTGTTCACCACCACCCAGTTCTGTCAGCCACAACTGGAAAGGAGGCTCATGTGCTCCGCCCCAACATTTCCCTTCTGTCCACAGTGCGTGCCAATAGCTGCGTATGCGGGGCATTGCTTCTGCCCCAAACATTCTAGTCTTCGATGTCACTCATTGCTATCCATCCGGCTCCTGAGTCCCCACCCCTAATCATCCATACAGAGCTGACTTGGAGGATGGTTTTGAAATGCTATTAAGACAACTATTTAGAATAATGATGAATCCAGGTAGCCACTTGTGGAAAAAGTCAGCCCATCCGATCTGTGAATCTACTTATGGCTTTAGCAAACTGAACTGAAAATACTCAGAAAAATATACAGATGCCGCGTCTATAGCTAATGTGCTGTGGCAATGTTCCTTCATCGTTCCCTAAAGACTACAGTGCATTAAGTGCTTTTACTCTTTAGGCAGCACTGACGCCGTATTAAATATTATAAGTAATCCGCAGACCGGTGAAAGCATACAGGAAGATCTGTGAAGTATGGTAGTGCTTTGTCATTTTACAGGAGAGACGTGAGCATCAGTGTCCTTTGGTACCCACAGGCAGCCCTGAAATCAACCACTCGTGGATACTGAGCGAGAACTTGTTAGAGCGTCACCGAGCTGGCAGCCCTTTTCCTGACCTCTGTGAAAATAATTGTCTTATTAATTCAGATTTAATTTTTTGAACTCGGTGGCTGCGAGCATGACAGAACATCAGAGAAAGGTGTACTTATTCTGCCTTTTGAAACTTGAACTTCTCTCCCCGCAGCTGCTCTTCTTCCTTCCGTCTTCCTCCCACGTGACCCTCTTGCCCCAGCCCTGCCGGAGAGCTCTCCACTCCCACAACCAACCCCATTTAGCTCTCTTTGGTTCTTCCGTCTCACGTTAGCTTCTGTCTCATTCCTCCGGGGACCAGAGCACTTGCTAAGATGATGGACTCTTTAGCAAGTGAAACACTCATGTTGAGAACTGATGCCCTGTTGGCTCAAGCCACGCCTGCACCAGCCTCAGTAAGGGACTGTTACCAGAGCCCAAATATCGCTAGACCGATGTCTATAGATCTCCTCTAAGCTGAAGGGAAGAAGTATTCCCCACACCAGTTTGTACAGCATATTTGATTCTCAAAAAAAAAAAAAAAAAAAAAAAAAAAAAAAAAAAAAAAATTTAGCCCCGCAGCAGGTTTGCTACTTATGCACATTTTTTTCCATTGTTCTAAAGGGTAAATAATGCTTTTCTGGACCGACTCCAAGGCAAAAGTCAACCAGGTGGCCTCGAGCAGTCTGGAGGCTGTTGGAATATGAATAGTGCCGACAGCTGGGTGAGTTTTTTTTCTCTTAAAAAACAAAACAAACAAAAAAAAAACCCTATCATTCCAAGTCAAAAAATAAAGAAGTGTGCATTTAAAAGTATATTGTGAATTACCCCTATATCACCACCACCACCACCACCACCACCACCATCATCATCATCATCAACCTCATTCTCATTATCATGTGCTGTGATGGGCAGCCAAAGTAATTAATATAAATTCAACAGGGAAGAGTGGAGGTAAGGAGGAGGGAAGGAGAAGGGAAGAAACAGAGAGAGGAGAAAAGAGAAGAAGGGGGAGGGATATTTTAGTTTGGACCAATTTAAAAAAAAAAAAAAAGACATCTGCCTTTTGTTCTTAGCCTGTGCCTGACCCAGAAAGCTTTTGATCACAGTTTGCTCAGACCCAAAACAAAAATGAATGAACATTTTCACCCCCAGGGAAATTTGAAGTGAAATGTGTCTAGGAAAGCACTAAGCATTCTTCCCTAGGAATGGGTCCTCCCTGTGAAACCAGCACATCAAAGAAACTAGGATTTAACTTTTCACTACAATATAATTTTTAAAAAAATATTCTATAGCCAAAAGTACTTTTAGAAGATGAAATGCCCTGACATATTTTTTGGGGAAGAAAAACCCTTGCAACTCTGAATATTTAATGTGTTTTTGTGTGCAATGTATTCTTGAGCCAACAACCAAACCTCAAAATGTGTGTGGCTACAGTGTGTGCAGACTCAGAACTAATCACAGTGTGCTTTGCAGTTTAATTAAACCCAGAGTGAATGGGAACTTAAAAGTATTTGTGCGTGCGTGTGTGTGTGTGTGTGTGTGTGTGTGTGTTTGTGTGTGTGTGTGTGTGTGTGTGTATGGCTATGTGTATGTGTACACACATATGCATGTATATTTGGAGTGAGGAGATCCAATAGATATTTTTGAATCATCAAAATCCAACAAAATAATCAAGTGCTGGGCCAGTGAGGTGGCTCAGAGGATAAAGGTATTTGTCATGGACCCTGACAACCTGAGTTTGACCCCTGGGGCCCACATGGGGGAAGGAAAACGTGTTCTCCTTACAAGCCATCAGCGATCTCTACATGCATACTGTGGTGGGCCCTACCTCCAAATAAATACATATAATGATACAACACGCACACAGAAAATCAAGTGCCTTTTCATCTGGAAATTACAAAATAAATAACTTAATAAGTAATGGAAGAGCAGAAGCTCATTGTGGATAAACCAACATATTAGCAATCTTCTAGGCATGACTGCCCAGAAGACAGCTAGAAGTTAAACTTTATAGATATTATTAAAACATACATGTTGAAGATAATTGACCATACGCACATTTGTAAAGAACGTATCTTGGATGTCTCTACTTTATCTGCAATGTGTATTGGTTCGCTCTGCTGTGACATTCAGGATCTGGATAACATGAAAGAGAGTTTGACACTTAGCATGGAGTTCATACACAAGGCGCCGATTCATTCGTGAGAATGTGTGAGTAGGAGCCATAAGAAAGTATACGTGGAAATCAAAATTTGTTCAGGACTAGATTCACTATTGACTTTCCATTTCTCTACTACCTAAGAGCTTCTAACATCTAGGAAGCTCCTGGGTAAGTATCCAGGACCCGGGGTTAGACAGGGAAACGTGTGAGTACATAGCAGATGGGACTGGGCTAAGGGACTGACTCTTAGCAGGCCAGCTCCCCAGTGACTATTGGTGAGCCTTGGAGACTGGGCTACAGTTTCTGAGACTCCAAAGATGAAAGAGACCATCACCATATTCTTATGACATCTGGTGACATTTTTATAGGACAGGCACAAGAAAGCCCAGGGTGGTTCTTGACTCTCATTTGAACGAACCAGTGGTGAGGACTTCCTCAGATTCCTGCCCTGATCCCTTCTGTCCTACATGCATCTGCCTCGCTGAATTATGGAACACACCCTCTTTCACCCAGTGGGACACTTTGTTCTACTAATACCCTTCTCTCCCAAATTACCAAACCATCCATCAAAGTAGAAAATTCCACCACCGTAACACGAACAAACATGAAGTCTATTGATAATTTGCTGTCTCTGACTTAATCACTTTTGAAAGGCCATCTCTTCATAGCTCAGGGTGGGATGAAGTTTTTCAATCATCCTGTGTGGTCTTAGTGCTTAGGATTACAGGTATACATGATCTTGTCTGCCTCTATTTTTTCTATAAGTCCATCTACCTTTAGGGTTATTTTTGCTTGCTTGTTTGTTTGTTTGTCTTTTAAGATCTTTTCATTGACAATATTCATAGTGTGAACAATCCATGACTACTTTTCAATTTTTATCTCTGGCCTCTCAGAACTTGTCAAAGTAAATCTTTTCTCATTTGAAATAGTTTCTTTGTAGGCTGCTAGGACACTCGACCATCCTGGGATTCCGGATGCCTCAGTAGCCATTTCTTTCCATTATCCTTTCCCAGATCTCTCTGTTCCACAGGGAAGACACGTTCCTGCCTTAATTTCATTCCTGCCTTGGTGGCCTTGTACAGTCTGAAGAAATTAAGTACCTTCTATGTGCTTACTACATTTCTATTCTCAACCTAATCATTTTCCTCCAGATTTGCACATCTAGTTATGTCTCCTAGGGTATATAATGGGCATTTCAACCTCCATGTCTTAGTCAGGGTTTCTATCCCTGCACAAAATATCATGACCAAGAAGCAAGTTGGGTAGGAAAGGGTTTAATTCCACTTCCACTTCCACATTGCTGTTCATCACCAAAGAAAGTCAGGACAGGAACTCACACAGGGCAGGAACTTGGGAGACAGGAGCTGATGCAGAAGCCATGGAGGGATGTTTCTTACTGGCTTGCTTCCCCTGGCTTGCTCAGCTTACTTTCTTATAGAACGCAGGACTGCCAGCACAGGGATGGCACCACCCACAATGGGCTGCCCCTCCCCCATCACTAATTAAGAAAATGCCTTACAGCTGGATCTCATGGAGGCATTTCCTCAAGGGAGGCTCCTTTTTCTGTGATAACTCCAGCTTGTGTCAAGTTGACACACAAAACCAGTCGGTACAACAGCTTACCTTATCTATCAGGAGCCCAATCATTCCCAATACCAGCCCAGCAACCCTTCTCTGTCCAGCTCCTCCCGTTGTGTTTTCAAATCCTGACAATCATTCCCTGCATTGTTTTCTTCTGTTTATAATTGCATGTCTGGAATCTGTTCTGAGGAGGAGAGCAACAGTTAGCTCTTGTCAATTTTCTCTTTAAAACTCATAGAATTCCCACCTGGAGAAGGAGCTAGGATCCTCTGCATGGCTTCACGGGGTCCAACTTTCACCTCCTGGCTTTTTCCTGTCCTGGCTCTATCTGTCTCAGCATCCTGTGGCTGCTTCAGCTTAGGACCTTAATCCATCTTCTCCCTTTATACTCTTCTTTCAAGCAGCTGTGTCATTTATTTTCCTCCAAGAGCTTTCCTGAATTTCAGCATCTTAATAGGATTCCCTTGGCTCTTCTCGTTTAGCCCCTCTCACAGCCCACTTTGTTTTCCTGCCACACTCTTCCTGTTCTATGCTTTTCTCACGCATCTGTGTCTACATTTGACTGGCTGCTTTCAAACCCTTCTGAGCACAGTTTGGGTCTCTTGGATTTGCTTTGTTTGCTGCTATACCCCAAACAAGAAACCATGTCTAGAACCTCCTGTACACAGAAGAGAGCAAGTCGTTGAGATTTTTACATTATGAGCACAACAAAGGATTTAGGCGAACACTTAGCTATCGGAAAATGAATAGGTGTTGAATTTAAAATAGCTGTGTAGGAAGCATTTGCCAAAAATAAGAATGAGATTTGGAATAATGAGCAGAACTAAGGCACGATTAAAGACAGCTAAGGGGCTGCAAAGACAGCTCAGTTAAGACTACTGGCTGCATGATCATGATGGCCAGTTCCCAGTACCCATAAAAAACAAACAAACAAACAACAACAAAAACTGGGCTTTCCCAAGGTATGCAAAGCATAAATGAGTGTGGAATGCTCATTCCCAAATGGGACATCTCCATCTTAAGATCAGGGATGGAAAGACTGTAACAGAGGACCAGGAAGACTGCTATGAAACAGTTTCTTCTGGACATGATAGGGATGTTACACCCATGACTTCCTAACATTGTGATTACCTACACAAGACCTGCATGAGACCATGTCAGCCAACATTCCAGCACAGGTGGGTGAAGGGCACATGCGGTGCTAACCCTAGTTGAAGAGCTACAGAGAGATGGTGGCTTCTGAGGAACAAAGTCAGTTTTCCTCCAAGACCCTTTGGTCAGCCCAAGTACCTACAGGTAATACTAATTGAACTGTATAGTGTATATATATATATATATATATATATATATATATATATATACATATATATATATATATATATATGTGTGTGTGTGTGTGTGTGTGTGTGTGTGTGTAGCCATAATTATCGAGCAGGAAGACATGAATTTGAGAATGGCTGTGTTGGGGGACATGAGGAAGATTTGGAGAGGGAGTAGTAGATATGATGAAAATACATTATAGTTATACTTGTAATTCTCAAAAAGATAAAAAGGACTTTCATTCATAAATATATTTTTTAAAAAACCATAAAAATTTTATAGACCCTTAAAAATATAATTCATTAAATTGTATTTATCCCAGAATTACAAACCAGAGGTTCCAGTTTGCTCTTCTGTTTCTCTGATAAGTGACATGACCAAAACAACTTGGGAAGAAAATGGTTTATTTCATCTTCTAGGTTACAGTATATCATGAAGGAATTTAGGGCAGGAGCCAAAGCAGAGATCATATCTTGCTTCCTCTGATTATCTTTTCCTAGACAGTCTGGGCCCACCTGCCTAGGGATAGTATTACCCACAGTGGACTGAACCCCTTGACACCAATTAGTAATCAAGAAAGTGTCCCATAGACATGCTCACTGAAATGGGACAATTTTCATCTGAACCTCCCTTTTCCTAAGTACGTCAAGGTGCCAACTGACCCTCTGACACCTGGCTTATCACAAAACAAGCTACAAGAAAAAAAACCTACCAAAATAATATATCCATAAATTCTGTATGATCATTTATGCAAATGCAGAGAAAGCATTTAATAAACTCACAGGCCCATTTGTAGTCCAAATGTTTTATCAGAAAAGAATAGAGTGGAAGTTTCTTTATTTAATAATAAGGTCAGAACTTCATAATAAAAATTCACCAAAGCTTTCCCATTAAATTATATGTATGTATCGAAAAGGAAAATAAATCTAATTTGTATAATATATGATGGTGACTATCTACATAATCCCAAAGAATATGTGAATATTATTCATATTAGAGTAAGTAAGGGCTCATCAATGTTGACTTATATAGAATCAATATATAAAACCTAAATTCATTTATATACATTTAGTGAAAAAAAAACAAACCAAAAATAACTGATTAAAAAATGTGAGAACTTTTCAGAGAATTGTAACATTTCAGAAAGACACCAGGGGATGGAGGGAATCAATAACTGGTGAGCTAATGGCTAGGAATGAGTTCTCAATCCATGGATCAGCTAATTGTTATTAAAGCAAACAGCCAAGGAGAGCTGAAGACAAAGCCATTTGCACAAGAACTTAATTTAGGATGGCTCACTGTTGGTGTCAGTGGGTCAAGCATCTGTGGGATTTTGATGTAAGACAGAGAAGTGGTGAATGCATCCCGCGAAGGAACGGCCTCTGTAGCAGATGCTCCTGGGACCACTGAATACCTATCTCGAACTAGACACCTTCTTGACACCATGTATGAAAATCAGCTCCAGGGGATTCAAGCTTGTAACGAGAAAAACGAACAAACAAACTTTTTTTTTTAATTTCAGAAGAAAATTAAAGATGTTATTTATAAAATTTAGCTAGGGAAGGATTTTATATGACCTAAAGTACAAACCAAAGAGCAAAAACAACCATAGCTACATCAAAATTTAAAATGCCTGTTTCTCAAAAGAAACCCAATCCAGAGTCAGAAGAGAGTGCCAGAAACCAGACTTTTATAAATACTAAACAGACTAAAGTTAGCATCCAGGGTGTGTTACAAATGGGCATTCATCTCGACATGAACGGGTGGCAACTGAGCTTCCTTAGGGATGTGAGAAGGGAGCTATACCCAGAAATGGGCTGGGAGGAGACCTGGGGACCAATAGGAAGCCAAGAAAGAGAGAAAGAGAGAGAGAGAGACAGAGACAGAGAGAGAGAGAGAAGGAGGAGGAGGAGGAGAAGGAGGAGGAGGAGGAGGAGGAGGAGGAGAGAGAGAAAGGGAGGGAGGGAGGGAGGGAGGGAGGGAGGGAGGGAGAGAGAGAGAGAGAGAGAGAGAGAGAGAGAGAGAGAGAGAGAGAAAGAAAGAAAGAAAAAGAAAGAAAGAAAACGAAGAAGGCTGAAAATAGTAAATTTGATAAAATCTGCGGAAAGCATAGCTGCTTGGAATGCCTTTTAGATTCTTGGGCAGGAGAGCCCTACTAAGTGTATGTTGGAATGACAGGATGAATCTTTATTTCTTAAACACTTTTTTATTTTAAAGAGTTTGATATCGATTCATATATTTTTAAAAACACATTTGTATTTTGTAAAAATCCCATACTAGTTTTCATGAGGTACCGAGTGTTGAACATGTCAGAAGTCGCTGTAAATTATATTTTCAGTTACAGTAGCAGTCAAGACTTTTTGGAGGCTAGCATATCTCTAAATGCTTTGTCTTCAAGGACAGACAGTTAAGGACTTGACATGGCCTTGAGTTTCCTAGAGGGCTAACGAACCAACAATTCCTTGTATCTCAAGTTCACTTGAGTGGCCCCGTGTTATGCAAGGCTGATCCTTTAAACACAGCAGAGATAGGAACTCATCTGTCCATCTATCAACCCCAAGAACCCCCTTAGAAGTCACCTTCCTGATGAATAACCCAGCATGACCCCACTTAATGCATTTCCATTCCAATTCCTCTGCCTCGAATTCTGCCCTTGCTGTGCTTGTGAAGGTGCCAACAGTTATGAACTCTAATATTCGTGACCCACGTTGGCCTGATTCTAAGAGCACAGCCACTAAGATATCACTGGATAAGACATTACATTCTCAGTGAAGACCAGTCAGTGAATTAAATGTACTATGACTTAAAAATTAAGCTCATTTCACTGGGACCTCAGCCATTCAAAAACAAAAAAAAGGTTTCTTTACCCTGCCACACTGAGACAGTCTACAGGAATTTCATTTTGGATCGTACATGCTCTGGGTTTAGTTTTGCTGTTGGTGCTAATTTATGTTTTCTTTTTATTTCAGGGTATATGAGAAATTGTCACTTCCATCTGACCTTCATCAGCCGACCTTTGAAAACCCTCATGAGATGCTTTTCCTTAATGCCTTTCTATTTGGCATCTGCCTTAATTCCTTGATTTCAACTGCCCACCCACTCAACTGAGCTGCTGTGGGTGCCCAGTTTCTCTCTGTCATTAGTAATGTGTAGACTCTCAGAGACTGATTACTGACTCCTGTTTAACCTCTACTGCCAGAAAAATGTTACCTTATTTTTTTCCTGATTTACCCTGCCTTTTATTAAATAGATAAGTAGAGAAATGTTAGTAAAATGGTAAAAGGGAATTATGTGACATTCAGGATAGTAAGAGCTCGGATGCTGTGGGTTTGTGTCTCTAATTGACTAAGTTTTTTTTTTTTTCTGTACTATTTCTTACAGCAGGTTTAGGGATTCTTTGGGGTCTTTTTAAATTCCTACCTTTTAAAATCTAGGATACAAATGTGACCAAAAGAAGATCTCTTATGCTTTTTATAGACAAATTTATAAATAAATTCTGAACTACTTCTATATAAATGGGTCATTTTTTAACATAATATTTTTATTAATAAATTGAGAATTTCACATAATACATCCCAATCACCCTTACTTCCCAGTTCTTGTAGGTCTGACCCACTGTCCTTGTATCCTCCCCTCAAAAAAATAAAAGAAAAGAATAAATAAAACAAAGATCAATTTGTGTTATCTATATAGTCACTGGAGCATGGTCTAACTCCTGGTGGCCAGCCCCTTAAAGAAAAGTGAGTCCTTTCCCATTCTGTCCCCACAAGAAGCCTTCTATCTTGGAGAGCTACACCTCAGCATCCTTATCACAATTTTTAAGAGTTCTCTTCGATGCCTTCCTGTCTAGTTTGAGTGTGTATTTGGTGGGGGAAGGTTATCACAGAACCTTCTATGTCTCTCTTTCTCAACTGTGAGTCCAAGCCATTGATACCACTGCAGAAGAAGCTTGCTTTATGGTCAGCAGGAACATGGATCATGGACCTCCACCTGGTCTCTGGCATTAGCACGTCAGCATGGTCTCTGGTAGCAATACAGGCCAGACGCCAGCCTGGCCCATGAACCTCAACATGGCTGCAGGCAGCAGCACAGACCACTGACATTTGCATGGCTTATACTGGTAACAGTAGTATTGTGGACCCTGATGGTCTTAAGTGGCAGTGCAGGTCATGAACATCAACATGGCGGCAGCTCGGGCCTCAGACATCAGTGTGCTTCAGCCTCTCTCCATAGCATAAGCACCATTCCGTTCCTCCATCCTTCCTACCCCTCCATCACAAATTCATTCATCCCAGTGGCGTTGGAAAGTGCAGCAGAAAATGTAGCCATTTTTTTTCTCTCTGCCTACACAGTTCTACATGCAAATACCCATTGCCATGAGTCATTGGTCCAGCTCAAGGCTTCTGGTGTCTGAAGCACTGTAAATACCAGATCATTGCCGAGATCTTTTGATCACAGCCATGTTTCAGGTTTTCATCTTCAGTGACATTGACATGCTCCCGGGTCTGGCTCTGCAGCACCGGCTCCTCTTTGTGATCCAGTTGCTCCTAGATGGAGTATGTATTGGGATGACCGACTGGAAGTGATGAGATTGAGTGAGCCTATATGGGAGCCGCGTGGGTCGGGTAGCCCCAGCCAGTGGGCTCTTCCAGGCAGAACGGTCTATTATTTTTATTTTTAGTGAAAAGCTCTCAGAGTCTGATTCTAACACTCATTTTTACAGTCTATATAGATCAATATAATGAGCAGTGGCAACTGGGTCTTCCTATGGTCTTTATACATTTATTAGTATTGTTCCCTCATCTTCAAAGTGGAAAAATTGTTTATTGGAAAGCCAGTGCTTTTTGTAAGAACTAGACACAAATGTAGCCGCCATCTGACTTGTACATATGAGGGAAACGTATCTTTTCTGTGTTCTGTGTAACCTAACTTAATAGGCTCTCCTCTGTGACCTTGAACAAGTTCATCATTCCTAGAGTAAAAGAATATTGATCTCTGTACTGTGTAGTTCAGTCCCACAACCACCTCTCCATCCTCCATGGTACATTTAATAGAATGAAGATTGAAAGAGTGATTCAATCTGTTTGTCTGTCTGCCTATAGACAGACAGGTGATAGACAGGTGATAGATAATAGACGATAGATAGATAGATAGATAGATAGATAGATAGATAGATGATAGGCAGATAAATAGGTGATAGAGTTTCTGGGTTGCTAAGCAACCAATAACAGTTTACAGCATCAAGAGATCATCTGTTTTACCAAATGCTCTATTAAGATTAATTTTTTAAGTCTCTTTATTCAGGGATCATTGGGATTTGAAATCTTGGGCCATGACACATGACTAGGGCAGTGGTGCCATGCAGAAAGCTCCATATTGAGTGTGGTGAAGGGGACAAAGAACAGATGGTGTTCTGGCAATTTCTCTAGAATAAAAAACAAATGTAGACACCCCTGCCCCCACCCCTTGTTCTCTGCTAACAGAAGCTGTGAGTGCTATGAATACTGATAGGAAATGTTTGATCCATTTGAAACCCTTGTTGTTGCCTTATATGAAGAAAACATTTTTTCAGCCCATGTTGGAAATACTGCCAAACCAATTGATAACGTGCTGTGGGATCAGACATTTTACTGCTGTGGCAAGCAGCCATTTCAGCTACCCCTACCCGCCTGGCTCCCTGGCAGACGTGTTTTGAGTGTGTGTTTAGGAATGGTATTCCACACTGTGATGGTAGTCACTGTGGACCCAGGGGTAGGGGAAAGGATGCTTTCTTCTTTTGAAGATTCTTGGGGAGTTGGCCTGAATTTCCTTCTTACTATATGACATTTTCCATACTCCCAAACTTTGTTCATGTGTCTGGTTCCACTTCTTTCTTTTAAGTGCAGGTATGAAAAATTACAACCTCACAGCCGAAATTCTGAATATGTATGAGTTGAAAGCATCTTTCTTAAAAAAAAAAAACTTTTTGAGATATGTAGATGATGGCAGATACCAGGAAAGGAACATGACCCACCGCCCGAGGGAGTCTACCATTATGCCATATGTATTTAACCAGCCTTGCTGAGCCAGTTGGAATACATTTTGATATGAAGGTAGCTTTGCATAGGAAGCCTTTATTTCTATGCTTTGAAGGCATCTTTTTTTTCTGGGAAAGAAGCAAATTATTGTAAAAAACAATTTCATGTGTTATAGAAATAAATATTGACTAGTACAGATGCACAATTAACAAATGGATAGTATTTTGGGTTTCATTGCTAGATGGTTGTAATTACACATATCAAAGGCTACTGTGTAGATGGTTGGTTGGCTGGGAGTGGGCACCAAGAGTTTGAGCTGGTGGTGGAAGGGATGCACAGTGGTGAGGTGACTTAATCCATTCAAGCTGCTTTAAGGAGCTTCCTTAGCCTGGTTTGCCTACGAAAAGCAAATCTATTCCTTATGTTACCGGGAGCTAGAAGTCCAAGACTGCAGAGTTCACAGACTCTGCATCTGGGTAGACAGCACTTTCTGGCTGATGGTCTTACTGTCATGTTTTCATGGAGTAGAAGAGGCAAAGGGTCTGTCATGATCTTCTTTGGTAGGACAAGGATCCCATTCATATGAAACCTGATCATCTCCTGGAGCCTCCATTTCTTGATGCTATTACTGTAGGGATGGGGATTTGAACATATGTGTTTGGTGGGACAGTATGCTAATTCCTTGTCTCAGTGCTGTGATAAATGAATGGCAAAAGCAGTTCAGGGAAGGGAGGGAGGGAGGAAGAGAGAGAGGAAGGGAGGAAGGGAGAGAGGAAGGGGGAGGGAGGGAGGATTGGTTTTGGCTCTTGGTTGGAGGGTGCATTCTGTATGGTGGTAGGAGTTTGAGGCATCTGGCCATATTGTATCTAAAGTCAGGAAGCAGATGGAGGTGAACACTATTGCTCAGATCATGTATTTGTCTTTAGGTGCAGTCTGGGATGTAGTCCAGGAAGTGGTACCATCCATGTTTAGTGGGTGTCTTCCTACTAGCTAAACCTCTCTGGAAACACTAGAATGGACACACAGAGGTGTCTCTACACATTGAGGTAACTCTAAGTGCTGTCCCACTGACAGTTAAGATTAGCTATCGTGTGGGGATATAAGCATTAAGATTGTAGCATAAAAGTCTTGATGTATGTGATAAAACATTCTTCCAAAAGGTTCTGCTGGTGCACAGCCGCACTCAGGCACATAGACCTTCTCTAGTACAATTAGGGACTTCTAACCAGATGCCTATGAGTGAGTTAAAAATATCAACAGAGAGGTTAGCCTTTTCTTCCCATGTACTTACTTCTCATTGGCTTCAGCTTTGTGGAGAGGAGAATTAGTATATATATACTAGATTTGCAAAAGATCTTTTGCGGTAAAGCAGGATTTCACAAATACGCTTCTAATTTTTTATGGGGATTTTAGCATTAAATCTCTTATTGGTGTCAGAAATCTATATACATTTCATTTTACTAATCTTTCTCTTTTACTTCTTCTTGGTATCCATTTGATCAGTTTTGAAATGTACGAGTCAACACTTGGCCCAATGGCCACCTAAGCAAAACATAAGATGCCACCACCTTCCTTGTAGATTTAGTTATGAGTGACACAGGGTAACTCATCTCATTCTCTATTTCACACAGCATTCTGTGCTTATTATTTATTTATTTATTTATTTATTTATTTATTTATTTTTGTGTTTTTATGTTCGAGACACATTTCTTATGGTCTCTACATGCTATGGACTTTCTTACCAGGGCTGCTTATTGAACCAAGATCTTGGGTGTTCTTGGCAAGTGCTCTAAGCACTGTGCTATCTCTTGGTTTCTTGAGGCATGGTTGTGCTGGGTAGTGGAGGCTGCCTTGTTATGTAGCCGAGGTTGGTCTTGAGCCCATGATCCACCTGAGGCTTACTCCATTGAGCACAGGGATTGCAGGCACACAGAATTTTTCCTTCGAATTGATTTTGTTTTTACAAAACACTATGTGAAGCCTACAAGTTGTTTGTCTTTCAAAAAGTATCCATGGGAAATTATGTTGTCATTATAGTAAGTATAGATATACCTCCCTCTAGTAAAACACTTGACACATACGAATATGTGAAATTCAGGTTGAAAGTCAAAATTTTATGATAAATCCATGATAAAATAAATAATTGAGTTCGGGAGGCAGACACACCACATCTACACTTGACTGTAAATTGCAGGCATTAAACAGATGGGTTGTGATTAGATAGACCTATTTATTCCTGAGAAAAGGTGCCGCCGGTGGGAGCCTGGCTTCCAGGATCAGCACTGTGTTAGAACGGTGAGTAGATGGAAGAAAGGAGAAAGAAGGCTGTGGGTTCTTTGTGTCTAGCTGGGGCTAAGCACGCAGGAGCCAGCTTTGTCCTGATGTGCATAGAATAATCTTGGGTGCTTTGCAGTAGTTTATAAGAGGCTGAAAAGTAACCTTTCAAGTAACTATAAAGACTGCAGAGAATAACTGAACTCCAGGCCATTTTATTTTTAAGGAATGTGCTCTGTTTAGGAATGCTTTTCTTTTTTAAATATACCTTTGTTCTACAGTGGGTTTTAAAAGCATCATAGAGGTTTTTTTTGGGGGGGGGTGTTTTGTTTTTCTTTTTTACTGTTCACAGACATACAGGCTCAGAAGTAGGATTTTTTTTCTTTAAGGCAAATGGAGAGACACTTTCGTTACATTTATCGTTGTGATACCGTGCCATCTGCTGGGACAGGAGATGCAGGGGGACCTGCACTGCGACATGCACAGCGGCCGGTCAGCTCATTTGTCACGGCCTCTTGGCTCTGCTGGCTGCTCAGATGCTTGCCGTGTGCCAGAGTCGCTTTTCTATCTGTCCCCGAAGAGTACAGGCTGCGGCAGAGCGGTGGACAAAGTGACTTCTGTTCTCCAGGAAATGCTAAGCGAGTGACCACCACCAGAGTGTACACTAGTTGGAAATTTGTTAGCGCTTACGCTATAGAAACCAGAGTTACGCTAGAATGAAATGTAGCTTCGTGTGAAGAGAAGAAACAGGACAGAAATATTTACCATTGAACATTTTGAATTAAAAATCCCTGAGAAATCAACATTAAAATATTTACATTCTACTTTTTTTTAAATATGAGATAAGGAGGCTTAAAAGAAAGTGGACGGAGTCAAATTGAAAATGTGGAGCACTTGGGAGGAGACACCGTAAGTGGCCACAATAAGCAATCCTCTATCTCTGGGGGTCTTAATACTTTGTTTCTTATCCACATGATACCTCAAGCACATAGGAGCAAAGCTATTTTCACCCAGACTCTTGGGGACCTGGCTTGAGCAAGGCTCCTTCTCCTCCTTCACTTGCCCTATGGCAGAAGAACACATTAACAGTGCCTCCCATCAGGCAATGAAACACATTCCTTAGGCCATAATACACTTGTTGTTGTTGTTGAGACAGCTTCTTACTTTGTTATTCACGCTAGTTCCCAACTCAAGAGCGCCACTGAAGTGCCTGCCTCAGCCTAGAGTAGCTGGAGATGTGTGTGTGTGTGTGTGTGTGTGTGTGTGTGTGTATGTGTGTGTGTGTATGTGTACACACGTGTGTATGTGTGTGCCATAATGTCCAGCTAATAAGTGCAATTTCTGTTAATATGTTTTTGTAAGCGTATGTACGGATGAAAGTGGACTCATGACATGGTGTCTATGTGACTGGGGGTGGAAGTGGAAGTCAGGGATTAACTCTTGGGAGTCTGTTATCGGTTACCTTGCTGAGGTGGGGTCTCTTGTTTCTGTTGTTGTGCTAAATATCCAGGCTAGCTGCCCTGTGAGCCTTGGAAATCCTCCTGCCTACGCTGTCATCTCCTGACAGGAGTGCTGAAGTTATAGATCTGTGCCTCCACATATGGCTTGTTTCATGGGTTCAGGAGAGTCAGTTGAGGTAATTGGGCTTACATAGTTAGCCCCATCACCCCCACAGCTTACACTTTTACCTACTGAGCCATCAAAAGAATGTCCCTGTTCCTTACATTCAGTAAGTCAGAACAAATTGTATGGCCATCTCTACTTCTTTATTATTATTATTATTATTATTATTATTATTATTATTATCATGTATTATTTATACACAATGATGAATTTCATCATGTACCTGATCATTTACTCCAGTTAAACTTTCTTCTTCCCATGCCCCATTTGCTTTAAAGACAATTGGAAAGAGAACTCTATAACGTTTTCAGACAAAATTAAGAACATGTGTAACTAGGATGAACTTAGAGAGAGGGGAGTTCCCCACGTGGACCCTGGAAGGTAGAAGGTAGAAAAGCACAGGGCACTGTGGATAGCTAGATGTGGAGAGAGAGAGAGAGAGAGAGAGAGAGAGAGAGAGAGAGAGAGAGAGAGAGAATCACATTTATATGTGAATCTGTTGATGGTGACATGACCATGAGGTGAAAATATGAGGAATTTCCAGAAGAGGATGCAGTCAGGAAGAGCTTCAAAGACTAAAAAGTCTAAAAGCGCTGCTCCACCCTGCTCAGGGCTTTACCCCCAGGCTTGCTATGTATGGTGTCCAGCTCATACTGACCATGCTGGGCGCATTTGCTGAGTGAATGGTTGGTTCCAAGAATAAAACTGCCATTGTGGGAAAGAAATAAGTCTGGTGTTGGTTGGTAAGGGGGATGGTACGAGGAACTGGAGGAAAGTGCAGTGTACAGACGTGGGTGCAGTAGTGTGTCAGAGGAAGGAGAGCGAGGAAAGAGAAAGAGCGACACAGAGAGAGACAGAGACAAAGAGAGACAGAGACAGAGAGAGACAGAGAGAGACAGAGATAGAGACAGAGATAAAGACAGAGACAGAGACAGAGAGACAGAGATATAGACAGAGAGAGAGATAGAGAGAGACAGAGACAGAGAGAGACAGAGAGAGACAGAGGCAGAGAGAGACAGAGAGAGACAGAGACAGAGAGAGACACAGAGAGAGACACAGAGAGACAGAGATAGAGACAGAGACAGAGAGAGACAGAGATAGAGAGACAGAGAGAGACAGAGACAGAGAGACAGAAATAAAGACAGAGACAGAGATAAAGACAGAGACAGAGAGCGAGACAGAGATAGAGGCAGAGACAGAGACACAGAGAGATGCAGAGACAGACAGACAGACAGACAGACAGACAGACACACACACACACACACACACACAGAGACAGAGAGAGACAGAGATAGAGAGAGAGAGAGTGAGAGTGAGAGAACCCTAAGGCCAACGTGGTTGTTGCTGAGTATGAAGTTGGGTATAAGTTGCAGGACAGGAGAAGCAGCCTGGGGAAGAGATCTCATGCTCTTGGAGTTTCCTACAGGTGGCATGCCAACTCTATGTAACAACAACCAGTGACAGAGAGACTCTTGGCCTAAGACTATCCAACTACACTGGACAGTTGGAATAACCTTGGGTCCTTCTACGGGCGACCACTGACATACGTTAAGGGTCTAGCTTCACACACTGGTACACGTAAAGGATGCTGGCAAGGCCCGCCCTCCCGTTGATGCGGGTGGTGAGTGATGACCCTTAGGAAGAGGAAGTAGAACCTCTTGAGCTTCTGGGTGATTGCAGGGATCCTGCCCTGTTGTTCACTAGTGTTGTATCCTCCGATGAATCTCTTCCTTGTCTACCACACAGGACAGCCTTCCCATGAGTTGATACAGTAAATGCTCTTAGGCCAGCACGAAGGCAAGGCGGAACACTGGCCAGGGAAGCTCTGAGTTAGTGCTAAGAGAAGGGGTCCTGTCCTTACTAAGTCTGCCGCTCGCCACGTCGCTCACATGGCGCCCTTGGGAGTCTCCCTCCATCCCTGGCAGGGATTGCACTTCCATGATCCACAGCCCACCACACACACACACACACACACACACACACACACACGCTCCCCGTCCCAGGCTCACAAACATCCACCACGGTCAGAAAGGACAATCTGGTCTTGTCTGTGGCACCCTGCCTCTGTGGGGTAACGGGAAGGGCTGGAATTTGGGGGGGGGCAATAATTACTTTATTACCAGCAGAAAGGAAAGGGTTTGGGAAGCTGAGATCAGTATCCACACTTGGAGGATGTAGATTTTTAAAAACTCAGGAAAGGATCCTGATAATACTATTTCTGAAGGAGGGGCTCAAGTGACTGGCCAGCCTCTGCAGCGGCAATTTCTCCTAAGGTTGTGTTTTATGTTCTGAAGCTTTAGCACAAGTAACATCCTGTATGCTGGGCACGTTCTCTCTCACAATCTCATCCCCATTTCTCCTGCCCCTCACCTGTCCCTACAGGATTGTTTTTAAACTTTCATTAAACACACACACACACACACACACACACACACACATACCATTCACACACAAACACACATACTTTTAAAAAAGAGTCTGCATAAAAATCTAATAACCATAAGTGAGGAAAGGCAATATTTATATTTCTGAGGTCAGGTTAATTCATTTATATAGCTTTCTCCAGTTATCTCCATTCTCTTTCGGTGACATAGCTTTCTTTGTTTTTCATCAGGGCTGACAAAACCTCCATTATATTTTTATGGTACATTTTCCTCCCAAGTTATACTTCTGCCTTGGCCATCCATATGCTGGGGAGGCATTTAGAACCAGGTTCCTTCACACCCCACCAAGATTCTCCACGTGCCAAAAAGCAGAAAGAGGTTGCCAATGATGGCGTGGAAAAGAAATGGGGAGATCTAAGGGGATGGCAGTCTGAGTAAGAACACCAACAGTGCAAGCCTAGGAGCCTAAGGTCAACACCCCCCCCCACCGCAGCATCCATGTAAAAACTGGGTGTGGCCGCATGACTCTGTATGGAGGGCAGACAAGGGAATTGCAGGGCCTCGCTGACCAGCCAGCCCAGCCAGAAAATGGCGATCCCAAGATTCAGTAGGAGAGACCCCATCACACCCATCACAACGGCGGCGTATGGAGGACAGTGGTAGAACAGGAACTGAGCACGTGGGTCTGGCCTCTGTGGGTGCATACATAGGTATGTGCCCCCTTCCTCAACACACACATTAAAGAGACACAGAGACAGACAGGAGAGAGCTGGAGCAAGAGCGAGAGAGAATGAGAGAGTGAGAGAGGAGAGAGAGCGTGAGAGGAGAGAGAGAGAGAGAGAGAGAGAGAGAGAGAGAGAGAGAGAGAGAAGGGGCGGAGGAGATCAGGCCCAAAGGACAGAATAAACAGAAGCATTTGAGAGAAAAGGCTCAGGGCAGTGGAGGCCTTTTAAGTTCAGAGCAGGAACAAGGAAGGGGCCAGCCGCTCGAGGCCAAACGGAGTGATGTTGATGGATGACACAAAAAAAGCAGAACTCCTTTTCTTCCATTTGCTCCTGTCTTCTCTGTCAAGGAGAGTGATCTCTGGACCAAATAGGGTAGTGTGAACATTGTTAAGAGAAAATTGAAGCTCAAGATGGGTGAAGAGATTATGCAAGAGCATGTGTCTCCTGCAAATGAGCCTCAGTTTCTGGCTGTGCATAAATAGCGGAGCGGGCGGCGGGAGAGAAAACACTGCACGGGGTTACCGGCTAAGCAGGGACAGCTCTGCCTGATGGGAAAGGAGGGAATGCAAATGTTGTGTGGCAGGAGTTAGAGGATTTGGAGTCGGGAAGGGCTCTGGGTATCTAGTTCAACCCTTAGCTGATTCACTGATGTACGTTTAGAGATGTTTTATGGCTAGTCAAGAATTCACAACAAGCTCAGCTCATCTGCCACACACGTTATTCTCTTCCTTAATGTGTCCTTAACGCAGAGATGGCTTTATGGCTGCTGGAATCACGCACTCCTCTCTCCCCCTTCCGCAGACACTGTGCTGGCCTTGGGCAGGGAAACAAGCGTGACAGTTTTTGCTCACGAGCGCTCGCTCGCCGTCTGCCGTCTGAATTCAGTTATTTGTTTAGTCAACAAACATCAAGCGCGGGAAGGGTAAAAGCGGCTTCAAAGTAGAAGTGAAAGTCTCGATTCTCCTTATTAAAACCTGGGAGACATGTCCCCACTCTGCCTTCTCTCTGTCTAAACACTGTCGCTTTCCGTGTGCAAATGTCTGTAAACACACATCCGACCTGCCTCACAGTCAGAAGCACAGTCAGAGACTCGGGAACCATCTCTTTGAAATGCATCATTAAGGAAGACAGACTTTAAATCTGCGTCAGAAGACGGCTCTAGCTCCGGAAGTCCCCACTGCAGATCAGTAGACCTACACAATATGGCGAGGACCGTGTCTACTCAGCTGTCAACAAATGAGCCTTTTTTTTTTCTGTTGTCTCAAATTTTTTTAGCAGATTTTTCTGCTAAAGATTTCTTCTGGTTAAGTTCTTTAGTCACTAACATTATTTAAAATTCTCTTCTATCTTCAAGAGAAGTTTTCTGGGCTGGGAGATTTTATTTTCCATGATATGATATGCGTGAGCACGTGCCACGCACACTTCCAAGGAGTGGGGATACAGTCTTCTGTGAAAGTTAAATCCTGCCCTCGCGAAACCTTTAGTGTTGGAAGAGAGGCGTCTGACAATTAGAATAACATCTATGTGAATCACATAATTGATTGGAAAAAAATAGGTTCAACAAGGCAAGTATAAATAGCACATGAAATTTGGGCTCTCTGGGGACAGCTGCTGTCCAAGAGACAGGTATAACTCATCTCCAGAACAGTAGAGGATGATGTCTGAGCTGAATCTTGGGAGAAAAAAAAAATAGGTTTTGACGTTGCTACTTTGATAGACCTGACCAGACAAAGCAAGAATGGAAGATAAGGTCCAGAGAGTGCTACGTTATGACACAAGAAAGAAAAAGAAAGAAAGAGAGAAAGAAAGAAAGAAAGAGAGAGAGAGAGAGAGAGAGAGAGAGAGAGAGAAAGAGAGAAGAGAAAGAGAGAAAGAAAAGAGAAAGAAAGAGAGAAAGAAAAAGAGAGAAAGAAAAAGAAAGAAAAGAGAAACAAAAATAGCCACCACATTCATGAGCCCTCGGATGTGATCAGGAGACCAAACCCAAGAATCGGCAGGCAAGGAGAGGCTGAAGTAAAAAGCAGAAGGCATAGGGAACCTATTCAAAAACTGTAGCAGAGAATCCCCCTAATCCAGTGAAAGACATGGATGTCTAACGTCAAGAGGCCCCCAGAACCTCAAATAGATACGATGACAATGAACCAATACAGAGGCTGTAAAGAAAGTAATGCCAAATCTCCTACAAAGCCAAACATAACAAGAACATTCAAGGCCAAGAAACACTGAATGCTGCATTTCAAGTCCCCAAAGTAAATAACTTCAAGATTGTGGATTCTCTGAAAATGGATGGAGAAATAGGAACATTTTAAAAAAAGAACAGACTGCCAGGCGGTGGTGGTGCACGCCTTTAATCTTAGCATCTAGGAAGCAGAGGCAGGTGGATTTCTGAGTTCAAGGCCAGCCTGGTCTACTAAGTGAGTTCTAGGACAGCCAGGGCTACACAGAGAAACCCTGTCTCAAAAAAAAAAACAAGAACAAAAACAAAAACAAAAGCACAGACTAAGGAAGCACTTGTTCATCAAGCCAGCACGCAGACGCTTAACCCCAAACCCGGAGGAGAAAGCAGTATGGTCTCCATTATAAGAACATACAAAAGAATAACTTTTAGGAGAGGAGTGGATAAATGCATGAAGAAGATTACTATATACACACAAAGGAACTTTATTCAGCTATGAAGAAAAATGAAGTTATGACATCTGCAGGAAAACGGATGGAAGTGGAGGTCCTTGTGTTAGGTAAAATGACCCCCAGTCAGGAGATGGCGTGTACTTTAATCTCATATGTGGACTAGGACATGGAAGTAGAAAGGCAGCCCTCAGCCAGGGAGGAAGAGTCAAGGCATGGTAGTGTGATACCCACGGCAAAAAGCCGAAGGAAGGACTATCTGGAGAGAAGATGGAAATGCTCAGAAGGGACACCAGAAAGGAATGAAATGTAATAGCTATGGAAATGTCACAAGTACTTTGCACACTTAGTAAAAATGATGAAAAAGGAAAAAATGCTATTATTATTAAAAAAAAAAGAAAAAGAAAGAAAGAAAGAAAGAAAGAAAGAAAGAAAAGAAAAGAAAAGAAAAGAAAAGAAAGACAGGAAGGAAAAGAAAGACAGGAAGGAAGGAAGGAAGGAAGGAAGGAAGGAAGGACACAGAAAATATTTAAGCAATTGAATGTAAATGACAGCAGAGTCCTTGGGGAAGTCTGGGTAATTGACAGATGACGTTTTTCTTCCCCTTGTCCTTCTCTTCCCTCTCTCTACCTTCCCCTTTCCGTACTCCTCCCTGTTTCTCTTGGACAACCCCTAGTCTTGGGTCCATCGGGCCTGCCATCTTTAGCTTTTCCGCATACATTGCGTGTCAACCACATAACCCTAATCCTTGTCTGTAGGGACGTTTCCTATTCTTAGTCTTGTGTGTGTGTGTGTGTGTGTGTGTGTGTGTGCATATGAGTGTGTAGAGATGAAGGGTGGCAAAGAGGAAAGTCTGGCAACAGGTGGCATCTCTTGTTCCCATTTAAAAGCCCACGATGAGGACAAGGACTGTTTTTCCTGTGACTGTTAATGCTCGGCAATGGTACTTTCCCTAGAAAGGGAAACCAAAAACCTCCTTTCGAGTGTGGAGTGTCTGAAGACTTTACAGCCAAGGTGACCAAAGTATTTGTATTTCAAGCCAGGGCACCTTTGAGAGTGGAAGGAGACATTAACACTAGCCCTAATCATCTTTGAGTACATATGAATTGACAGTTTAGTTTCAGTGGTAATAATGGATTGATAAATTAGTGATATTCCAACACTGTCTCAGAAACATTTTTCCTTACAAAAAAATAACATATATCCAAGTTCATTAAAGTAAACTTAAAACTTCTCTATATTGAAAATCAAACATTAAAGAATGTAGAATTATCACTGCCTTTAATTTTTTTTTATAAAAAAATACATTTGTCATGAAGTATCACATCGTTGTATCTTCCTTAAGAATGTGATTTTGCCGTTCTATGGTCTTGCTGGGTCAGATCTGAATGCCCTTCAGAGCTGTAGCTTATGGGCAATACATTTGAAATGAGCCTCTGACTGAAGAGCAGAACTCTCGTCTGAGTATGTGCTTCTGCTGCCGCACTTAATTGGATTAATACAAGCATGGTAAGTGCATGATAATCTCAGCTCTAATTTATTTCCAAGGGTACTAACATTTAAATCTCTGTTCAGAGGATCTTTCTTCAAACGCTGTTTTACTTGCTCAATTAATTTTCTATATTCATTTTTTGCTTAATTTATATTTGGCAAGATTTAGTTGATCTCAACTGCGCCCCAGTCATATAACTTAAGAGCAGTAATAAAAATGTCTGTCTACACCCGGGGGGTGGGGTGGAGGAGTTAGACATCACAGCAGTGAGTTTTCCTCCAAGCCTCCAATGGCTGTGGTGTTCACTGGGGTACTGGGACATTCCCTGCTGACATTCCCTGAGAAGAGAGATGCAGGCTATGGGTAAGTAGATTCTGGATTCTCAGAGGACACACGGGACAAAGAAGTGATCATTTGGAGCGCTGAAATGCCATCCTGTCAGATATTCTAGCCCAGAAGTGCCCCACTCTTCTCCTAAATGAAGTCAGTCTGTCTGTCATCCAGAGACACAGCATCACGGCGGCTTAGCTCCCCCCTTCCTCTCACCTAGACCCACTCTGCAAACAAGTGGAACAAATAACAAGAACTTTTTTGAGACCCAAATCTGACTACATTTCTGACAATGTCTTGTGGAGTTTTTTAAAGCCCTCAGTGGTCAGTTCGCACTTCCTTTTGTTTAAAAGGAAAAAAAAATATGCCCACAAAGGGTAACAGCATGTCTCCATTCTTCACTGTCTGCTGGTCATAGAACGTTGGAATCAACTGAATTTTCAAATAAATAATTTTTTAAAAATTCTATCTAAATGCCCTACAGTGCTACTGAATGTTTTTGAAAATGAGCTTGGGTCATATTTATTCAAAACAGAAATGTTTTATAAACATTTTCCAATGAGTTAAAAGCCATTTCTTTTGTCTTTTTAGATGCCTCAATCATTGAGATTATTAGATAACAAGGTTGAGAGTTTTCCCCCAGGTTCCTTTAGCTTAGAATAGTCAATGGTCAAGTTACTGTTATTTTGGAGTCGTGTCTAAATTCTATTAATTTCCCTTCCTCATGCATAAGATCTTTCAAAGATAATTGCAATTTTAACAGGGAGTGAATTCTTTTCTGGGTTTTGTGTCATTAAGACAGGGCAAGGTTTTAGAGTGAGCTCCAACAAGATGGAGCCTCTCATGCCAAGTGTCGCCCAATTAAACCAAAACTTTAATGAAGCAGGTTCCAAAACAATCCAGCTTGCAACACGGATTTTCTTGTCACTGCAAATAAGGAACTCCTTTCTGCTCCATTGCTTACTGAAATGTAACCAGAGTCAACCAATCAGATCTCCTATAGTCTATTTCTTTGTTATATTATAAAAAGCCCACTGTTCAGCTATCCCCAAGAGGAGCTGCTGTTCTGCTTTGCAGAGACTACTCTAATTCATAAATTGCAAATAAAACCCAATTAGATCCATTACTGAATTTATTTTAATTTGCCTTTTTGCAGTAGGGATGCATTTTAGTGTCTCGATGCTTTTCAACCTTGTTATCTAATAATCTCAATGATTGGGGCATCTAAAAAGATAAAAGAAATGGCTTTTAACTCATTGGAAATGTTTATAAAACATTTCTGTTTTGAATAAATATGACCCAAGCTCATTTTCAAAAATATTCAGTAGCATTGTAGGGCATTTAGATAGACTTTTTTAAAAAATTATTTATTTGAAAATTCAATTGGGGGGAAAGTTCCTGAACAGAACACCAATAGCTTACACACTAAGATCAAGAATTGACAAATGGGACCTCATAAAATTACAAAGTTTCTGCAAGGCAAAGGACATGGTCAGAAGGACAAAACGGCAACCCACAAAGTGGGAGAAAATCTTCACCAACCCCACATCCGACAGAGGGCTAATATCCAATATATACAAAGAACTCAAGAAGTTAGACCGCAAAGAACCAAATAACCCTATCAAAAAATGGGGTACAGAGCTAAACAAAGAATTTTCATCAGAAATTCGGATGGCCGAGAAACACCTTAAGAGATGTTCGACATCATTAGTCATCAGGGAAATGCAAATCAAAACAACCCTGAGATTCCACCTCACACCAGTCAGAATGGCTAAGATTAAAAACTCAAGAGACAACAAGTGCTGGCGAGGATGTGGAGAAAGAGGAACACTCCTCCACTGTTGGTGGGATTGCAAAATGGTAAAACCGCTCTGGAAATCAGTGTGGTGGTTCCTCAGAAAATTGGGCATGTCACTTCCAGAGGACCCTGGCATACCACTCCTGGGCATATACCCAGAGGATTCCCCTGCATACAATAAAGACACATGCTCCACTATGTTTATAGCAGCCTTGTTTATAATAGCCAGAAGCTGGAAGGAGCCCAGATATCCCTCAAAAGAGGAATGGATACAGAAAATGTGGTATATTTATACAATGGAATATTACTCAGCAATTAAAAATAATGAATTCATGCAATTTGTAGGTAAATGTTTAGACCTGGAAAATATCATCCTGAGTGAGTTAACCCAATCACAAAAGAATACACATGAAATGCAATCACTGATAAGTGGATATTAATGAGCCCAGAAGCCCTAAATACTCAAGGCACAATTAGCAAGTCAAATGATTCCCAAAAAGAAGAAAGGAGAGGACCCTGGGCCTGTAAAGATTGGATCCAGTTTTGTAGAGAAACCGTGGGGGGAGGGGAAATGATTGGGGAATAGTTGGGGGGGAGAGGAATTATGGGAACTATGGTGGGGGTGAACTGGGAAAGGGGAAAGCCTTTGGAATGTAAGCAAAGAATATAGAAAATAAAAATTAAAAAAAAAGAAAATTCAATTGATTCCAATATACTATGACAAGCAGACAGTGAAGAATGAAGACATGCTATTGCCCCGTGTTTGAATTTAAATTTTCGCACAAAGAAATAATGTAGCTTCGTTTAACTGTGTGCAATGATTCCATGTTTCTCAGTGACTTTGCTCTTTGGATGCCCATGGATGTCCCTGCTTACTTGATCATGGAAATGAATGCTATTGCATCACACCACATCCTAAGATCCTTTCTGGTCCACATATTTTACCACAGTTTACTTTGCAAGGTCTGCTTGTTAGATTCTCTGACTATAGAGAGGAGGACTTCTCTTTTATCCAAGTATAGAGAGGGAACCTTATGCAGAGGGCCTTACAACCTGCTTCTGGGAAGGATCAGGAAACCCTTGCTAGACCATAGTCCTGCATCAAGGAGAAGGGTGGAAGCGGGCAGTGACCTTCCTGCTTCTGAAGTTTTACCCATGTTCCTTAAGCTTAGAATAGTCAATGTCAAGTTACCATGATTTTTGGAGTAGTGTCTAAATTCTATTAATTTCCCTTCCTCATGCATAAGAAACAGAAAATAAAAGTATTTAGAGGAACAATTAAGAGTCGACCAAACTTCTGTGACTTGACCAAATTTATGAGTTGACCAAAATAAAATGCCACGCTTTCTATTTCCCGCCATGCCCCTGTACTATGTGACTGGGCACAGGCACTTGAACTTAAGCAGATTCGTATGTCCTGGGTAGTATGTGGTTAATGATGTCATGTCTGATGGGGGAAACATGATGAGTAGAGTGAGCATTTTGGAATTTGTCGTTTTACCAACTCTTCTCATGGGCAGAGCATTTGATTTTTCATTAACTGTTCCATTTCATGTCTCTTATTCCATTAACTCCAAAATATTTATTTCAAATTTGAAATATGTTACCAGATAATAAGTGTTTAATAGCTGTGGATTCACACAGCGTGTCATTAATGTTACAGTCACTGCAGCAGAGCAATTAGGCGCTTTCTTCATATGTCATGTGGTAGGATGCTCAGGTCCTACTTACATTTGCTTACATGAAAACGACTCATATTTTCTGTTGACTGCACTAAAAGGTGACCTCCTGGCTTTAGAAGTCTCTCTAATTGAGCCCAAGGTCACTACACAATTGCTTGTTATGCTTAAGGGTGACAACACCAAATCCTTTCTCCGCATTATCCCAGAGGAAGAGTTAGCTGACCCTGACCGCCAGTGCCCAAGCACACTTTGTTAAGCAGGCGCCCAACAAAGATGAGCTGCTGTTTTAGCTATAGAAATCCTCGGCTTTAACTCGTATTAAAATAATTCAATTCATCTGCATGTGCCTCATGCATAGCAGTCAAGCCTGTGAAAGAAGCGAAAGCACCAAGTGACGGTTGTGTTGCCACGACTGTCAGCTCTGCACAGAGATGTTGTGATGAGGGTGAGAGAGTCACCTGGGAAGCTCGTGGTCACCTGGGAAGGTGGGCGGACTCCACATCTCCTTGTAAGTGGGTCATTGGTTATGTGTGCCTTGGGACCAGAGGAGGCCACCGCTGCATGGGCGTTTGTGATTCATAAACAATTCTGAAGAGAGAAGTGTGGTGGTTCGAATGAAAATGGCCTCTGTAGGCTCGCATATTTGAATGCCTGGTCTTCCACTGGAGGAACTGTTTGGGAAGGATTAGGAGGGATAGTTGGGTTGGAGGGGGTTTGTCACTGGCTCTGAGGTTTCAAAAGCCCGTGCTATTCCCAGTTCTCTCTCTCTGTGTGTCTGTGTTTGTGTCTGTGTCTGTGTCTGTCTGTCTGTCTGTCTGTCTGTCTGTCTGTCTGTCTCTCTCTCTCTCTCTCTCTCTCTCTCTCTCTCTCTCTCTCCTCAGCGGGTGTTGTCTCAAATGTAAGCTCTCAGCTGCTGCCCCGGCTTGCCTGCCTGCTTGCTGCCATGCTCTCTGCCACGGTGACTGTGGTCTCATTCTGTGGAACGACGAGCCTCAAATGAAATGCTTTCCTTTACGAGCTGCCGTGGTTATAGTGTCTTGCGACAGCAATGGAACAGTAACTACAACAGGCTAAGAACGGGGCCCTTTCACTAGGCGCTCACGTGGCAGCTTCGAATGGTCCTCTTCTGGAAGGTGCTTTTAGAGACAGAGCAGCCCCTTCTGGACCTATCCTGACCGGACTGTAATGCAGTTCTTAGTCCTGCTGACAATGCTGTGCGTATTGTCGCCCGGTTACAAGTGCTGACTTGTACTGGATGTTGATACAGCAGTTGTAACCTGCTCCTGAGCAAAACAGGAAAAGCCCACCTATCCACAGTGTTTTCAGACACGGTTTCTATGGAGAAAGAACGGTCTGGTGGCTTGGAAGGTGAGATCCGGGAATCTTTTGAGCTGCTTTACTTGGCTTCCTTTGGATTTCACTCAAAATGCAAAGGCGTTTAAGCAGATTAGCCGATTCCTCTTGTCTGCCTGCAGTGCTTTCTTTTTGTGTTGTGGCCCTGTGCATTTTCAGCAAGCCACCCTCCCCATTTAATCATTGCGCCTGCCGCCCTGTCTGGATCGCTCGCCACACCCCGCTGTCACTCTGAGTCAGCTGGCTTCAGGTTCCAGCATGCCCTGGACGTGAATTTCTGGCCTCATGGTGTGAGCAGAGAATTTTCCATACGAACTTGTAAACCAGTAAACCCGCTGCCCACCGGCCTTTACAGAGTCCAGGAAGGAAGCCCACCGTGTTCCAAATGAAGTGCTTCTACCAAAATGACACAGAGGGAGGCTGTTACATTTTGTTTTGTGGTGAACTCCACCCAGCATCGAGAGAAGGTTAAAATAGCTTTATTTAGCTCTCCATCACTGTCAGGGCTGGTACACAGCACTGTAGGACTGAAAAGGAGGGAGACGGTGGGAAGGGCTGTAGACCAGACCTCAGGAGGCCCTGCTCCCAGCCCCTCTCCTCCTCTCATGTTCTGCCTCCGCTGTGGGCATGCCAAATTCATTCCAACATTCCTACTGGCTCGAAATGAAGAAAGTGGACACGGAGCTTAAGCTAAGGAGCTGTGAAAGTTCTTCATCCCATACTGTGCACACTCTGGCTAATCCCACAGCCCCATGCACGAGACTTTCTTGCTGACTCTGTACATTGTAAGCCAGGACAGAAATCCCATGCAAATATCTCAAATACCCTACAGTATATATGTCTCCCCTTGGGAAACGCTCGCTTCAGATGTATCTGCACCAATCCTGTGTGCCAGAGGATAAAGCACTGTGGTTAGGCCCAAGGGTCATCCCTCCCACGCTTCTTGTTAGCTTACCAGATGAATGGTCACAGTTTTCTTCAGTTCTCTCTGTTTCTTGATCACTTGTGCACCATCATGCTGCGTTTTATGCCATTCCTCCAAATATAGTCTGCAAGTTTACTAATTCTCTCACGGGCTGCTTCTCATCCGCTGTTTAACCTACTCGTTTGAGTTTTTAAATTTTAATGACTTTGTTTTAATATTTAAAAATAATATGCATTTTGGTTTTATTTTCACTTTGCTTCTTTCTTGCCGGATCCCTTATGTTTTCATTATCATGTTTGTGCTTATCTTATGGTCTCTTTCATGTTGTATTATCAGCTACCTTAGAATTTTCTGTAAGATCTCCTTGTCTGCCAGCTCCTTATCAAGAGGTTTGATTTCTTGCCTGAACTGCAATATTTTTACTGTAAACTGCTAAAGAGGGGAAGAGTGATCATTGCCCCACCCCATCCCCCCACACCCGCAGTGTAACTAATTCACTGCACTCTCATGTGGCTTGCTTTTGCATTTATTTCTGTTTAGATTTTTGGAGCTCAGTAGCTTGGAGCAGTGGCTTTGTTGGTGATGGGGCTTGGCTGTTTGGTTTGGTTTGAAATGAATTTCTCCTGGTTGGAGTTGCTTATATCCTGTGGACATCTTAACTTCTGATACCGTATCTGGTGTGGGGCTCTACCACATGAAGTTTATGTCTGGTTTTGATTCATGGTGCTCACAATGGTAAGTGTCATTTTTTCTTTCAGAATTGCTTAGTGGTATCCTTCCATTTTCCTTTGCAGGGTAGGATGTCTTTTGAGGAACATCAAAAAAAATGCCGGAGTCTTTCTGTTTTCTGCCTGGCCCTGCCTAAGAGCTATGTACCCCTTGCCTTAGAAGGTAGTGCTCAGCCCTGGTTACCCTGGGTTCATTTTATATCCATGACAGTTGACCCTTTCCTTCATTGTTTTTAGGATTGGCAGGATTCTCTGGTTTAGGTTACTGTTTTTAACTCAGTTTCTGAAAATGCCCCTCCTTCCCATACTCTTCCCATGTCTCCTTCTCTCCATTCCATCCTTCTTCTAAGAGTTCTACTTGTATGCTCAGAACGCCTCTCTTTTCAAAGCAATCAATGACACATGAACACTGCAGCGATAAGAGTGGAGGCTACAGACCTATCCACGCCACTTAGCCAACAGTCTCGAGTGATCTTAGAAAAAAAAAAGCAAAATCGCTCATTGCGCCACTCAAGTTCAACTTGCCAATACCTAGTTATAGGCTGAGAGTTCAGATTTCTGTATTTAAGATGCTCATGTTGAGATTTCTGTCATTCCAGGATTGATAGCAGTAAGCTGAGGTGCAGAGGCAAATGTATTTACCAAACCAAAACAGATATAAAAAGATATACCACAAAAGGGCATAGATACAGTAGTCATTTTTTTTAAATAAAAATTTAGGGAACCTGCATGTCACCAAATGGAGTGTGGCACTTATGCAGAGTCCATTTCTAGATGGATACGTAGGAATCCCTGTGTGCTGACAGACCACTCTACTAGGCTCCTCCCAGCTGCAACCTAACAATGCCTTGCGTCATCACCTACCACCACTACCTGCCAGATGCAAGCCAAATGCATACTGAGCATAGAAGATGCTCACTACCCTACCCTACCCCCTTCTCCTCCTCCTCCTCCTCCTCCTCCTCCTCCTCCTCCTCCTCCTCCTCCTCCTCCTCCTCCTCCTCCTCTCCCTCTCTCTACCTGCTTCTCTCTCTCTGTTCCATGTGTTCCCAGTGGGCCTCCTTTTCTCTTTCTGTCCTTCTCTAACCCCACCCTACCTTCTCTGCCCTCATGGCTTTATCCACTTCTACCCCTTCTCCAGGTCCCTGCTCCCTTCCCCTTCCTCACAATAAACCTCCCTTATACTAGGTCTGTTGCATGGTGTGATTTCTCAGGGGGACATTTTTGCACGGGCCTGCCAGGTACCCCTTTACTACTGCCTCCACTGCATTACATTTCATAACAATCCCATTATCTTATTCAGAAGAACGTTTACAGCATCAATTATCTCTCTTGAGATTTGCCATTTGTGGTAAGGTGCCTTGCATCTCAGGATAGCACGAGTCACCTGGGTCAGGGTCTGTGTGTTAAAGCATAGGGGTTTCTGCCTTTACTTCTGCTCTTGTGGTCTTCTTGAACTTCTATGACATATTAGCAAGTCGAAATCATTAACAGTGGATGGAGTTTCTTCAGAGCTATGTAGGGGTATCAGAGAGCCATCATGGGCACTGCTACTCTATCATGGGTTACTAGGACCACAGGACACAAGGGCTTGAATGCCACTTTGAAGAGGATATAGAGAGAGGTTACCCAATGCTTTAGCTAGAGTTTCCATTTTGTGTGAAGGGACACCATGACCAAGGCAACTCTTATAAAAGGCAACACTTAATTGGGGCTGGCTTACAGGTTTAGAGGTTCAGTTCATTATCATCAAGGCAGGAACATGGCAATGTCCAGAAAGGCATGGTGCTAGAGGAGCCAGAAGTTCTACATCTTGATCTGAAAGTCACCAGAAGACTGTCTTCTAGGCAGCTCAGAGAAAGGTCTCAATGCCTACCCCCACAGTGACACACTTTCTCCAACAAGGCCACACCTACTCAACAAGGCCACGCCTGCTAATAGTGCCACTCCCTGGGCCAAGCATATTCAAACCACCACACTCAAAGAGGTTGAAGCCTGGACTGTGACATCACTTGGAGGCTGAGAGAGCCTCAGTGATGGGGACAGATATTGATGGTAATGGCTACTATGTCTGTGACAATGCCATCTGGAACTTAATGGCCTATAATCTGGAAGACACTAAATGTACCATAAAATTAAGCAAATAATGGCTGAAAAGAGGAGAATTATACTGGTGAGCAGACCGAGAAAAAAGTTGTAATTGGAAGTGCCAGTCTCATGTGCACTACCGTAGGAGTGATCTCTCTGATGTTCTGTCTTAGCTAGTCTAGCTGCATCTCAGACCATCCCCTGACCAACTGGCATAAATAAAACATTCTTCTCTCAGGCTGAGGTAGCTACTGCTTTGGGATGCTATATAAACATGTCATAGGCACAATAGATTGTGTTACTGAAGTAAGACCATCAGTCTAGCCTGAAGTGACCACTATAAGGAGCTAAGGGTCACCAAAAGCAGCAGAGGTGGGTTTTTTTTTGTTTTGTTTTGTTTGCAACGGTTGAGATGTGCTCTTTGAGGTCATCATGAGCCTTTTGTATTTGGGCCTAAGGTGAGGCAACTGTAGGGGCTAAAACAGGAATAGGTGGATTTAAAAAGATAATAATTGTTAAAATTCAAACCATAAGGCAATCTCAGGAGCTCATGTAAGAAGTTGATCACAGCAGTTGTGAAGATAAGAAGAAAGCTTACATCTAGTATAGGATCTCATTTTCATGCTTGTTTGAGTAAAGATGAGATATAACTCTAGGTACAGGACTTTTGTACAGGAATAGTCTAAGAAGTCTTTATGAAGGAACAGGTCTGATGAATTCTCCAAACTGGGTTGGATCTTGCAGAGTATCAAAGGAATAAAAAGAGAATCATTGTCACACCATGAAAAACAACCTCTGTTATTCATTAGCATGTAGAGGTATTTGAGAGTGGACCCCTGTATGAGGCTAACAGGCTCACACATATGAACATATAAGCCTATAATGATAGGCATTGTCACTGACTGTGGTTGGGTATATGAGTCACATTTGAGAAGGTCTGGCCTTATGTCATGACCATAACAGCTTTGAGCAGATTTTTGTCCTGCAGGAAGGTTGTCAAATAGATTCAATACTCCTGGTTAATGAGGGGATACCTCTAAAATGGCAAGGGCAGCCGTGGACAGGTCTGATGAATTCTCCAAACATTCCTGGAGGAAGGGCCCAGTGTAATAGATTCCAAAGGTGCTGAAGAGTGTTGTAGACTTGAGAGCAATGCACAATATTAAAGATGCTATTGGGAGGAGAATGGGCCGAGGTTGTTGGGTTCCAACTGTGAACTGAGAGGTCTCGTCAAGGGTTAGATTAGTCCTCTCAACTTTTCCAGAAGATTGAAGATGACAAGTAATGTCTAGATGGTGTTCGATTTTGAGAGCCTCACTCACTTCCTGAGTGATACTAGTAGTAAAAGCTTGGCCATGATTAGACTGTTGAGACCAGGAGAACTCAAAATGAGGAATAATATGTTCTATGAAGACAATGATTCCTTCTGAGACCCCTTATTTGAGGCCATTTACCTACAGAGCCTTATGCCATGTAGGTAAAATCTATTTGTCAGTCTTACCCAGCACAGTTCCTCTAGATTGGGTGTGCTATATAGAAAGAAAGTAAAGGGACCAGGCTAACCTGGCAATAGATATGGTGATGTTTAGAAATATGCTGCAAACTTTGAGACATTTCTATAGTCACAGAGAGCCGCTCATCTAGAATCTGGTAGACGCTGGCTCCCAAATGATCAGCTTGATGAAATTGTCAAGGATCTTTCACTGAGAGAATCCAAGCATCTACAGCATATTCTCTTGGATTTATAACAATCTATCTAAGAGTGTGCATTAAATAGGATTACAATTGCCGTGATGAAACATGACCACGCATGGCCATGACCATGACCATGACATGATCATATAACTAAAGAAACTTAGTGAGGATAGGGGTTATTTGGCTTACACTTCCATATCACTGTTCATTATCAAAGGAAGTTGTGACAGGAACTCACACAGAGCAGGAACCTGGAGGCAGGAGCTGATGCAGAGGCCATAGAAGAATGCTGCTTAATGCCTTGCCCTTCGTGGCTTTCCCAGTCTGCTTTCTTGTAGAACTCAGAACCACCAGCCGGGAATGGCACCATCCACAATGGACTGGATCATCCCCCATCAATCATTATTTAAGAAGATGCCCTACAGCCAGGTCTCATGGAGGCATTTTCTCAACGGAGCTTCCAAATAACTCTATCTTGTGTTGAGTTGACATAAAATTAGCTAGCCATCACAGGGTCTCTCTGTCTCTGTCTCTGTCTCTTTGTGTGTGTGTGTGTGTGTGTGTGTGTTGGGGGTTGTTGTAAAGCACTGATTTAAAGCCCTTTTGGTTTCCCTAGGACTATATTGTGATATAAAAGAGCGGCATTAGAAACTAAAAAAGCCTAGCTACCTCTTTGGCCTTTGTATCTGCTCAGTTGTTTTCTAGAGGGATCTCAAAATGATCATTTGGATGGGCCTTCTAGTATATAATGGCCACCTAGGCTGGAAGTCAGATGAAATGCCAAAATTTTAGGAGCACTTTAATTGGGGCATTATGGTCACCAAGGAGAATTCTTTCTGTCTAGATAGATACATGGCCTGGGTACAGGCAAAGTAAAAATGTAAGCTCTCATTCCTGCTCTCAGATAGAGAGTCCTAATGAGGACAATCACTTCTGCTTTGGGGATGGTACAGAATTACCTAGAAGGTATAAAGAGTCTAGGTCTGTTAGAGGCTCACTACTGCATAACCCGAAAAGCCTATGTCCTGCTTCCATAAAACCATCCATGAATCGGGTAGCCTTGGACTGGGAAAGGGGTGAGGATTATAGCTCTGATCTAGCACTGAGATAGGCTCCATTGTCTTCACACAGGAACACTGCAGGGTGAGGGTGAAGGCAGCAGATTTCATTTGCCAAGATTTTATAGTAAGCTCTGGAGTTTATGTGATAGGAGTGATAGCCAATCACCATGATCGTAAGAGTGGAGCGAGGCCAAGAGAGGCAAGGGGAGGCTTCCCCACACAGGCCACCCAAATGGTGTGCTGGTAATGACGAGGACAAGCCAAAGGCATATGTGTGGGGGCATTTTATGAAACACATTAAACAATTTAATAAAGAAAATAATGCTACAAGGGTTATAGAGACACAGTAAGTATATGGATTCCTAAAGGAAGCTACTTGGTATGTATCATTGATATAGGGTCATATATGTGTACATGAGTAGGCAACTCATGGTTCTACTGAGTATCATAATTTACAACTGTAGTTGTCTTTCTTGAGCTTGGCTGTTTGAGATAAAGTCCAATGGGTCTTTGGGAGCTAGGCTGTAAGTAGTCAGTGTCTGTTTTGTTAAAATGTACACATTTTTGATTTTGCTTTTGGTATTTTGGCTTTATAGTTGCTCTTCATCTCTGTAGATAAACAGCAGTATGAAGCTGGACATGAGAGTCTCGAACTCACAACAATCAGTGAAGGAAATAAATGCATGGTTGTCATCCCCCACATGTACTATGTAAAGACACATGACTAGAAGGTAGGAACTTGGAGAGTGTTATTGGCAAAAATGATGGTAGTGCAGCTCATGAAACAATCCCCAATGTGGGACAGTCAGACCTGCAAGGTAATGCAGCTCCACAAATACGCTCACAAAAGAGGAAGGGAGTTCCCAGAAGAAAACAATCAGTAACAGCATCAAGAACTTATTTACCCCCGTTATAGCTATTTATTTAGTCTACTATACCTGCCAGTTAGACTTTGATGCATAGAAATCCAGTGATAACTGCTACAGAACATCTTCACTTACTGAATTCAGCCTCTTCACTGTAGAGGAATTTTAATCCAGCAATATGCAATATAGCTGCTCTTGGAAGAGATCACATTCAAAGACCTTCTAGGTCTTTGTGATCCAGCTGGAATGACGTGCCTTTAGTCCCCCCAGGGTGGACTACAGACACACCCTTAATATACCTTTAATCCAAAACATTGAAGTTAAAGTTAGTTTACTTATAGAAGGAAGCAGCCATGTTTAACAGTGATGTCTAATTGAAGGGCAGACAAAGTGACGGGTCAGAGAAAGATTTGACAGAACGAGTGTCTAGATAGGTTACACCCAAGTCTCACAAGGACAGGAAAGAGGTGGCTTGAGAGACAGTGCAGAGAGAGAAAGATGCAGGAGGCAGTTTTACTGGGATGGTTGTCGAGACAAGTTGCAGAGAGAACAAGCTAGACATAGATAAAGATAGAACAAATCAGAGAATGAGAAAGAACCAGAAGATTAGAACATATTGCCAAAGTAGTACGAGGCCAAGCAGAGCAATCCAGTGAGAAGCTGAGAGAAGCCAGTTTGAAATAGGCTATTCAAAAACTAGTTTTGAGCCAGAACAGCTGAATTGAATCAGCCAGCCATAAATCAGAAAGACTAGAGTGGGTAAGCTTCTTCAGCAGTAAGCCTCTGAGATGACAATTACATGTAATGATTAAAAGTACATTTATACTCCATACAAACATAAAAAAATGATTGCATAAATACTCTTTCTTCCTTTCCCACAGAGGTTGAAGTGAATTCTGATACAAATCACTAGAAGGTATTGTCTAGAACAGATAGTAATGTTCAAATTCTGAGACGGTTCATTTTCTTAGTATCTCCAAAGGCTAATGATACTGGAACAGAAAAAATGTTTTTCCCTTTTTGTTTTGTTTGAGGAGAGAAGTGGGCAACTTATTTATAGTTTGGAGGAGTGGGGTATTTCTAAATTTCACCGTATGATTTAATCCAAGGTGGGAATTAGGCTCTGATGTTTTGAGACCTGTGATAAGGTTGAAAGATGGTCACCTATGGTCCTGGTAATGGAGTGAACAGGCTCCCTGTCAGCCGCAGCCCCTTCGAGCCACATATCACCATCCTGTCTTTAAATCTAGCTTGCTTACTGCTCTCACTGTCTTCCAGACTTACTCAGGCGATAAAGGGTTTGCCTAGCAATGCAGATTGTTTATGTAGACTGTTAGGCTGCAACTATGCAATATATCTATGCCCTTGCTTTATGATTTCAGTCAAAACAAAATTAAAGACTCATAATCACCCCTGTTCTGGGAGCAATGAGGAATATTTTAGAATTTACATTTTCATCGATCTTTTGCCATGAGGAAGGCTAAAGTTCCCAAAGTGAGTCGAGTTTCTATAAGTCATGCTACACCCTTTCCGAAATAGCTGTTAGCTTTGTCACTCTGATTTGTTGAGTGGGCAGTTGGAAATTAAAAAGATAAAGAGTACATTTTCATATGTGACATTTTCATTTGTAGAAGACCAGCAACCTGAATTCCCAGTCTTGGAATTAGTGTGTTCATCTCCACAGGTACCCAGAAATGAAATGGCATGTCATCCAATGCACTAGGCACACCTCACCGCTGTCACACCCCCTAAACTTTCCTCCAATAAAATATTGTATTGATATTAAATGAGAAAACCAAGCCTGCTCAATGGTCATTCAAACAGCTTTAATGGGCTTTAGAATAGAGAACACCCTTGACATTTCCCTGGTGGATATTTTACTATTCACAGGATAGTTCAAGAAATATTACACTATACTAGCCTTCCTTATTTTTTTTTTTTTTTTGCCTAGGTGTTGAATCAAATAAATTGCAACTTATAAATTTCTGCTTGAAACCTCTTAGAGAATAGCTTTCTTTATTTCCTTTATTTATAGGCACTGTATGAAGCATATAAAAATGGCCCCCTGCCCTGCTGAGTCACTCTTTTCTTTCTCACCATCTAGCTGTTTCTTTGAGCCAGTATTTATTTAAGTGTCGCATCACTGTGTTTCTTCTCAGGGTGACAACTTGAAAGCAAGATAATCAAAGTCCCCAGGTCTTTATGGAACCCATAGTTTAGTCTGGTAAGCTGATAGCATAGCCACAGTGAGTGCTCAGTATTTACCAGGTACTTCTCGAGACGAGCTTGCATCTTACGGCTTCATCCTTACAACAAGATGTACCCGATCATTTACAAAGTGCGTGGGAAGAACCGTGAGGCAGTTCCCACTCTTTTCCCTATTATACGAAGAAGGAAAGAGGCAGAAGGAAATGTTCAATGGTGTGTGCGGGGACTCATGGTTAGGAAATGGTCCTATCATGACACTGCAGATGTTGTACTACAGGAAGTTCAGATACAGTGAGAACATGACTTCGAGACTCACCTCTTGTCTTAGCCTCCCGATGCTACAAAAGCCCACAGACTAGGTAGCTTTAATGGCCAATGTTTATTGTCTAACAGTTCCAGAGTCTGGAAGTCTAAGATCAGGGTCTGGCAGGGTTGAGTCTGGAAAGTCTTTTTCCTTGAGCTTATAGGCAGCCAATTTTCTTGTCTGCCTTCATGGCTAGAGAAAAACTCCCTGGTGTCTTTTCTAATAAATGCACTAATCCATCCTGTTCACAAGAGTCCCAAACTCATGTCTTTACCTAACCTTGATGGTTTCCCAGAGGTTATACATCCAAATAACTGTCATTTAGGGCTTGGAACTTCAGCGCGTGAATTTGATGGACATAATGCAATCAATAGCACCTGGCTTTGCTAAGTTTTCCGGGTCAAAGGCCTTACGGTAGATGATGGATGATATTTAAGGGCTACGAATGAGACTGTTTCCAAAGCAGAAGCTGCTGCTACATTCCAGCCCCATCCCAACTACCTTTCTACATGACTGTGAGCTTCCTAAGTCCTCGACCTTTGAGAAAACCTGTGTAACTGTCAGATTTATGCAAATGAAGTTGTTCCTTGGTGTAAAGCCCATGGATGCTCAAACTCCTTTTATAAAAGGGTGCACATAGAAATCAAAACAACCCTGAGATTCCACCTCACACCAGTCAGAATGGCTAAGATTAAAAACTCAAGAGACAACAGGTGCTGGCGAGGATGTGGAGAAAGAGGAACACTCCTCCACTGTTGGTGGGATTGCAAAATGGTAAAACCACTCTGGAAATCAGTGTGGCGGTTCCTCAGAAAATTGGGCATGTCACTTCCAGAGGACCCTGGAATACCACTCCTAGGCATATACCCAGAGGATTCCCCTGCATACAATAAAGACACATGCTCGACTATGTTCATAGCAGCCTTGTTTATAATAGCCAGAAGTTGGAAGGAGCCCAGATATCCCTCAAAGAAGGAATGGATACAGAAAATGTGGTATATTTATACAATGGAATACTACTCAGCAATTAAAAATAATGAATTCATGCAATTTGTAGGCAAATGGTTAGATCTGGAAAATATCATCCTAAGTGAGTTAACCCAATCACAAAAGAATACACATGAAATGCAATCACTGATAAGAGGATATTAATGAGCCCAGAAGCCCTAAATACTCAAGACACAAATAGCAAGTCAAATGATTCCCAAGAAGAAGAAAGGAGAGGACCCCGGGCCTGAAAAGATTGGATCCAGTTTTGTAGCTCTAGAACAGAGAAATGGTGGTGGTGGTGGGGTGATTGGGGAATAGTTGGGGGGGGAGAGGACTTATGGGACGTAAGGCAGGGGTGAACTGGGAAAGGGGAAAGCCTTTGGGATGTAAACAAAGAATATAGAAAATAAAATTAAAAAAAACAGAAAAATAAGGGTGCGCATAGAACTTGCATATAACCTATGCACATCCTCTCACATATGTTAAAACATCTTTCATTACTTTACCTAACACAGTGTAATTGCTATATAGAAAGGCATCGCATCATGCAGGGAATCATGGCAGGAAAGTCTGCATATTCGATACAGACAGTATCTATTTTTTCATACATTTCTAATCTGTGGTTTGTCGAATCTGCGAAGGTGAGCGAACAGATGTGGAAAGCCAAGTACATAAAACCAAGCATAGTTACAGATGGACAACACATAGTTCTGTAGTGAGTATGCACATGAGTACTTAGGGTATGCATGCATATGGACAGTGCGCATATGTAGAGGAAGAGGGTAATAACTTTGTCTGATACTTTCCTATGCTGGAGTTGTGTGGCTGGCCTTTTCCGAAGGTAGATGTATGCTACCTTATTTGATCCTTATGAGTGAAATGCTATTTACATTCTCATTTTACATGTGCAGGGATTGAAGGCGAGCTTCTTTTCCGAAGTCTGCACTTGGTCTAAGCTGAAGCAACGCGTCTGCCACAGACCCCGACCGACTCCCTGACCAGTGTTCGTCCTCTGCTCCACGGCTGTCCGGTGCTGGTGCGCCTTCTGCTGGAGGAGATGTTCTGAAAGAGATGTTCTTTGGCTGTCTGCCGTGTTCTCTGTTGACATTCCATTTTGTTTCCTTACGGTCCACACTCACACACCACAGAGATGCTTGTTTCAGGGCGTCCTGAAGTATTGATTTCCAGTCAGCCCCCTTCCCAAAGTCCCTGCCACATACCCAATTCTATTTGCCTCACTTTAGCTTACCATGTGCTACCTCTGAAGGCTCCTAGTTTAGTCTGCACTTCTCTTTCATTGAGGTATCAGAAGTTTACTACAGTCGCCAAGACATCAGGATTAAGAAACCAATGAGGTTTGGCTCATTGAGCAGATTTGGCTATTTTTAAAATTTTAATTCAAGGCTGGGTGGTGGTGCACACCTTTAATCCCAGCACTTGGAAGGCAGAGGCCGGTGGATCTCTATGAGTTCAAGGCCAGCCTGGTCTACATAGTGAGTGAGAGCCAGGGCTACACAAAGAATCCCTGTCTAAAAAAAAACACCCAATATTTTATAGAAAAATGTCTATTTGTATCATAGCATGTAAGTCCATATGTTGGGTTATGTTATATTGCCATTTAAATATGAGATTTTCTTATATTCGCCCCTCCTTAGACTTTCTCCATCTGTATTACTTCCACTTCCATATTTCTAACTTAGCAGCTGACCTTCAAATAATTCTCTATGCTCATAACCCCATATGCAAATATATGTCTATACATATCCTAAAAATCTTTAATGCATATTTATAAAGTTAGGTTTTTGCTTATAAAAATGAGATCATATTATAACTGCTTGTTTTTCATTTTGTTTTTTTTACTCAACAACAAATTGTACACCTGAGGCTGGATACACTAGCTCTATGATCAACACCATTTCTCAGGAGCTAGATCTCTGCGGGTTCAAGCCCAGCCAGTTCTATGTTAGAAGTTCTATCTCTGTGGATCAAAGGCCAGCTTGGTCTATATTGGAAGTTCTAGGCTAGCCAGGGCTGCAGAGGTCCAAAGATCTCCTAGATCCAAAGTTGCAGGATTTCCATAACGTAGGGCAACAACAGGATAGCAGGGAGGAGGCCTGGCAAGGATCCAATAGTGATGGTGTCACAGAAGCCAGGGGTCTCGCATCAGACTCACTGCAAAGAACATTCGCTTGTGAAGATGTGTGGACAGAGAGATACACTGTGGGACACAATATGACATGCTACCGCTACCATGAGGAGATGTTTTTATGCTTTTTTTTGTTGTTGTTTGTTTGCTTGTTGTCTGTTTCTTTGTGTGTTTTTTATTGTGGGGTAGATGATTGCAAGGGCAGAAAGTGGATATGAGGGGACAGGAAGATTTGCAGGACTGGGGTGTATGATGTGAAATTCACAAAGAATCAATAAAAAGTTAAAAAACATTATGGACATTTCTCTAGATTGGTTGGTAAAATTTCAATTTATCTACATATATATTTTTTATCTAAAAAGAGAAATTTAAGACATGTACAAAGGTGGGGAAAATATTTAAAGATTCTTCATTCCTTGTTATCTGGTTTCAGTGTCTATTGGTATTTTGTGAATATTATTTTATCCTTAGCTGGGTTCACATTTTTCACATGGTTCTTTTTTTCCTAGACTTCCTGAAAGTACCCCCAAGCTTTATGTTGTAGTTGTTTTTTTTAATCTAGTATAGTACACTTCAGTACAAGTAGTAGGTAGATAGTAGTAAAAATACAAAATTATAGCATGATACTAATATCACTTACAGTCTGATTCATAATAATTCTTTAAGGGTCAAGTTCCCAGGATATATTCCAGTTGCCCAGATTTTCTCTAAGCCATTTCCTGCTCCCATGAGTGGAGTCCCAGTGCATCTGACTCATATAGCTGATAAGTTTCTCTGACACTTAAGACTTTTCCCTTTCCTTTCCTATTTGAAATTTATTTGTTGGAGTGACACAATTTATTTTCCTTCCACAATCTCCTGTCTCCCCCATTTGGCTAGTTCCAGGTCATGGTGCAATTTAACTTGTCCTTTTGCTCTGTGCTTCCCTTACTTCTCTGTAGAATGGAGGACCCACCTGCGATGGATTCTTGAACCCAGAACCCTTAGTAGCTTCCGCCATCTCACAGTGGAAGTACTGGTGCTTTGGCAACTTTTAATAGTAATCGATATGATCTTTGTGCTTCTGTTTATTTATTACACGTGTTTTATGCCTGATGCTCAAATGTTACTATGTTTGATGCACAAATGATCTCATTCCTTGGCAGACAGGAATCTTTCAGATTTACTCCTTTGGTCTTCTGCAATAAGACTCTGGTAGTTTGTTATGGTTTCCTGTCTTTCTGGTACTATAAGGTAACCTAGATCTACCCAGAATACGCTATATTGGATTTAGATGGAGTCATCTTTCTAAGGTGGACTAGTCTCCTTTAGTGGGAAGTGATATTTATAGAATGAAATTTTGGTTCTAAAATCATGGCTCCATTGTATTATAATAGTACATACCATGAATATTTAAGTTTTCCCCTTGTTCACATACACTTTGCTTCCGGTTTTTACGGATCCTATCAATCGCAGGAGATAATGGTAAAGTTGCTCACGAAGCTCTCTATGGCCTGTGCTTCCTCAGACATGTTCAGAGCTGTAATTTGGTGTATAAATTCTAACAACCCATTGATTGTAAGGGCCAGCTCTCAGTGCTGCTTCTTCAGCTGGATAGAGAGTTTCTCCTTTGCTTCCTAGAGAGCTTGTTTAAAAGCCGAGAGATGGTATCCAGCTCTCCTTTCCTCTCCCCATTGGAGAAAAGTTTTCGTTTTACTCCCTCAGGGGCTTTAGTGGAAGCACATTTTCTTTTTGCCATTTCTAACTGTGCATCTGGCAAAGGAAGCTTCCTGGCTGTCCAAGTCATCTCACAGTGTGGACCTCCTGTGCGCGCCACGCAGCTCTGGATGGAGGTGCAGCTGCGTGCCACATTGGCAGCACATTTTATTCTCATGGAGGGCATTCTGGGCCTTCTTGATTCTATATTTTATTTCTTTGCCAATTGGTGGACAGTGTGAAATGGAAGAAACAAAATTTATTGAGAGCTTTCAGCTCTATAACTAGAAATAACTATTCCTGTCTGGTGGCAGAGTCCCCTGATGGCCCCTGCTATATAACCCTGATTTCCTAACTCATTGTAAATCCACCACACTACGCTAACTCTGCCAACTGTCCCTCTTTTAGTATCTACATAAAAGAGAGAGCGCCCAGTAACACTCTCGCAGCTTTTAATAATGCTCATGGACTTTACGGAAAGGAAACTTTTTTGGAGTGTTATAGGCATTGCAGAGAAGTACATGTAAATACATGGCGTGTGGATTTTTTCAAAACTAAAGGAATTCATTTAATTTGCACTTGAACTGATGAATAGTACATCACAAGCACCCTGGACACCTCCTTATGTCCCTTTTGGTGAGTATCTGCCCTTTTGCCTTCGGTACCAACCATTCCCTGGTTCCTAAAAGCACAGGTTAATTCTGTCTGATTTTGTATAACAGGACATATACTATGCACTCTTACATGTCTCCTTTCAGTATTTGTGATATCTAACCAAATGAACATGTGTAACTTTAGATTCTAATTGTTGTATGGTGTTCTTTCATGTGTCTCTACCACACTAGATTACCCCTTTTCTTTTGATAAATATCGAATTGTTCCTAATTTAGACTATTACCATTTTGGGCAGTTATCACCATTATAGCACACACCTCTTCTGAACATAGACATATGTGTTTTTCTTGGGTATACCCGTGGGAGAGATCTTTCTTTTCATGGGGTGGACATTGTATTCTTCTGTGTTAGATGACTCCAGATAGCTTTTCAGAGTGGTTGTACCAAGTCGCACCTCCTCCAGGCGTGTGTGGGCGTTTGGGATAAGAGGCATCCTTGGCAGCTCCTGATTATCGCTTTTGCTTCTTTAATCACGTGTTCTTTGTAGTCGCAAACATCGTCCACAACAGAAGACCGTGCAGTGTCCGCCTTTGAGTTCTGTTTGAAATGTAGTGATTTGTGGGGTAGAGTCGGCTGAACCTGACAGCATTTAGACTTATTTCATCTAGTCGATCCAGAAGGATCTAGAAATGGACGGAGTGGATGAAGGCAGCTTTGTGCATCACCAAGAAGAGAGGGCCTGGGGTGCCTCGGCAGTAGAGGGTGGGTACTATATAAATACTGTGGCAAGAAGTATAAAGACAATGAAAGAGAAATGCCATTCACATTCCCATGGTAATAATAAAGCAGCCACACCCTGGTCTCACATGCATAAGCAGGCCAAAATTTTACATGGATGAGTTCAAAATCTAGACAAGTTTCCCATTGTGTTCTTTTTGAGTTAAATGTGTTAACTGGCACACTGTCGCATTTTGTTTAAATACTTGTTTCTAATGTGCACTATATATAAACCTACGTACAGTTTAGATTGCTTCTAGTAGTTTACTATTACACACAGGCCTGCAGAAAACACATCCACCCATTTACTTTTTCCTTCTGTTTTAAAGGAATAATTTATGAGGCAAAGCTCTTAAGAATATGATTTCTGGATAGAAAATCATTATTTTTGACTCTTGGTTTATGGTACATTTTTCTTTACACAAGTCTTTGCACAATTTACATCAGAGAGACCAAACCTTCTTAGAAACAGTGAGTACAAAGTTCAACTTTCAGCAAAAAAAAAAAAAAATGCTTTGTCAGGTTTGTTAGGTTCACAATCACAATATACATCAGACTGTAGGAGTAAATTCCTACTACTCACAAGATTTACTAGCCTTATTTCTAATAGTTAATTATCAAAGAAGCCTGCATTTCCACTGGCAGGTAAATGGATACATTTGTGGTATAGCTATATAATTGAATTTATGTAGCAATTAAGAGGAATTATTGGTACTTATATGAGGACTGGATGGATTATGAAATAATTGTGCTGAATAGAGAATTTCAGAGGGAAAACTACAGAATCAACGATTCCATTACATAAAATTATAAAATGCAGTAAGACATGGCGGTGTTAGCAAGCAGAAGAATGCTGGCTTTGGGGGTGCGGGTGGCTGTGAAGGAAGGGGAAATGAAGGCAGCAGAAGGGCACATGGGGACTTTGGGACTTTCTGAGTGTGTTTCTTATCTCGACAATGGTAATGATTTAGTGAGGACACACATAAACCACAACTTATCACGTTATCCACTATAAATATGTGAGGATTTACAATACCAATCATACTTCAACTAAGTTGTTCTAATACAAACTGCATTGTTCAGGTTTGCCAACGATGGGGAGATCAAAAGAGAATTAACGTTAATTCATTATTATAGAGTGCAGTGGGTTCAAGAAACCCAATTAAACCTACCATATTATATCATTTCAATGACAACAACTTCTATCCCTTATTATTTTTTCCAAAAAAGAAAGATATGTTCAAATCTTAACATAGGAATATATGGCATCATTTGTAAATGAAAACTTTACAGATTATTGTATGATGATGATGATGAGTGTGTGTGTGTGTGTGTGTGTGTGTGTGTGTGTGTAGAAGGAAAGATGAAGAAAGGGGAGCTTTGTGAAAATGGAAGCAGAGACTGGAGTGATATGGCGGAGGGCCAAGCCACATCAAAGATTGCTGGGAGCCACCAGAAGCTAAGAGGAAGCAAGGGAGGACTCTTCCCCGGCGTCTTCAGTGTCGTGGCACTGCTAATCTTTGAATTCCCTAGAAGCCTTTAAGAAGCAGGACAGGGGAAGAGCAGGAAGCGTGGGCTGAGGCGCAGCTTCAGGCACTGCCGAAAGACCTGAGGGGCAGAAGCGAGAGTAGGCCGGACAAGCAAAACAGCCTCAAGAAAGGTCTTTCTCAAAGTCCTATAGGTCTCAGCAGACACAGGACGTATGGTGTGGGGGAACTGGGAAAGGGGAAAGCCTTTGGAATGTAAACATAGAATATAGAAAATAAAAATTAAAAAAAAAAAAAGAAATGCAGAGGGAAGGGGTCCAAAACGGCTCAAGCTGGAAGCAACAGTTGGCACAAAGTTGTGATAACCAGTCTATATAGAAAGAAGCTGGTGTGTGTTTCCTTCCTGGATGGCTCTGTGTAGTAAATAAAGTAAAACCAGTAATTATTGATGGGCAACCGGGTCATATTAGTTATAGAAGTATACAGATCACCATAAATCATACTGTCTAAGCAGATAATCTAGAGAACCATTCTGGACCAAAATTTACCAGCTGTGTTCTTGTGAAATAGTGAGAAAACTGTTTCCTACTAGTGTCTTTAAAGCTTAAATGAAGGTCTTTTGGGTTTGCAAAAGGATTTTTATGGGATTTTTGGTATTAAAAAATAAGTCCTTATTGAATGAATTAAATTTGTTTTCACATATTAAAAAAAAAAAGAAGCAGGACAGATTAGACTTCTGTTGTTGGGCACTGAAGTGGTATAGTAGCCGCTGGAAACTGGTATCCATAGCACATACATTTGGTGACTAGTCTAAAGACAGACGATAATACCGAGTGGAAAATACACGGTTACACTGCCTACCAGGCCCCCGTCAGGTCCTCTCGTGGGGCTCTGTGCTCTTCCTGTAGACGGCTGTTCTGGAGTCTCATGCCATCCATATCTACACATTACGATACCAACACAGTGATTTTCAAATTATTATCTTTGGACTTTGGGGAGTCCTTGGGACCTTTCTGGGGACCTCTGGTGCCAAATGCACTCTGTTTGCATCCTGTCACTGCCCTGACATTTGCAGGGACAGCATTAAACACCTTAGTACATACCAGCAAACCCAGACAGCACCACAGGGTGCCCTGTAAACGCTTTAGTCCTGATCTCTATGCACTGGCAAGAAGCAAAGGCAGAGGGACTGTCACTCAAGGGTGACACGATGGCTAATGCCGTTAAATGTAGCTGCTTGAACATGCATCTTTTCAAATATTCTGTGTGACGGCGTGGGACATACACAAAGCATTTCTTATCACCTACGGAAGTGCAAATATGATAGCTCTGCGCTTCCCAGTTACACTGGACAGTCCAACCCGGGCCATGAATATTACTAAGGAATAGGGACTTGGAAAATATGTGTTCAGAAGCTTAGCAGCAGCCAGCCCTGAGAGTCTCTCTCTCTCTCTCTCTGTTTCTCTCTTTCTGTCTCTCTGTCTGTCTGTCTGTCTGTCTGTCTGTCTGTCTCTCTCTCTCTCTCTCTGTGTGTGTGTGTGTGTGTGTGTGTGTGTGTGTGTGTGTGTGTGTACTCATGTAGAGGCAAGAGGACGACTTCAAGTATCCTTCCTCAGGAGCCACTCACCTTGTTTGATGAGATGGAGTCTCTCTCCGGCCAGTGAACAGGAGGGATCTACCTAATCGGCCTCCCCAGCACCAGGATTACAAGTACCAACTGCTACACTCAGTTTTTCTCCCTGGGGTGTGGGAGATCCAACTGCTTGCTCAACAAATACATTACCAACTGGGCTATTGCCTGATCCTGAGATTCTGCTTTTCTTACTGAGAATTGTGTTTCCTGTAAAGGCTTACTACACACAACATAAGCAAGGTCCCGGGAACCACGCGGCTTTGCTGAAGGACGCAGGATGAGCGTAAAGAACGGCGATCGGGTTTGGAATCCTGGTCCCCTCTGATTTCCGGCCCACTACCCTTCCGATCCACTGCACAGGACAGGTGGCCTGCGGCATTTCACGCGTCTCCTCCTTGAGGGAGTGAGTAATGCAGCAGGAGAAAGAAACACCAGGTGGAAAAATTGACAAGTCAGACATTACACAGCCACTTAATTTTTATCTTGTAATTTTCACAATCTGAGCAACCAAGTGGAATCCATAAAGAAGACACTAAAATGTGGCCTAATAAAACTCATCTGACCGGGGGATACAGGTGCCCATGTTTTGGTTTTTGGCTTCCGTTTTGCTTCGTTTTAATGTTAGCTATTTGCTGGGCCCGGCGCTCACTTTGACAAAAGCTGTCCTGTGTTGCCAATTGAGACAGGGCGCAAAGCTTCTGCGATTAAGGAATTCAGAATCTATCCAACAGAAAGCCTTGAGGGCAGGAAAAGAAAAAAACACTGAGGGAGAAACATCTCAACATCGTGTACAGACGAATGCCCGAAATAAATATTAACTGTTATTTCTGCAAATGTTCCCACTGTTTTATAGACTTCATTTCCCCCGTTTGTGAGTCGGCAATGTTTTCAAGCCGCATCCTGGGCTTCTGCTCATGATGAACCTCTCAGCGTGGGCTGGGTCAGTGTTTGTAGCTCAGCTGGCTGGTGCCAGAGTGAAGAGCCCCTCTGATTTGATTCCACCCCAGGCACTGAAGGATTTTCAAGATTTTTCCTCTTAATATTTGGCTTTGCTTGATAATCCTAGAGCATGCTGGGAAAATCTCAGCAAGAGAAAAAATTTTGTAACCACAGGGAAGGCTGCTCGGAGCGCTGTGGCTAAGCATGAAAGCTCAGGCGTATGAGTGCTAATGACTCTCGAATGTTCTGCTTCTCCCAAGGTCTCCCTTCAACATAAAGTGTGTAGGCTTGGGAGGGCAGAGGACGCTTAGAAAACTCAGCTATCCCCAGAAACACAAAGAAACGCCCGATTGAGCCATTTCCCATGAGAAAAGCCATTAGTCAAAAGGTGCATGGAACCATATGGCCCAGCTTGCGGTTCTGAATTTCAAAAGCGGGAGTTGGCAAAGGGCCCCATGCAATTTTTACCTCGTGATTTTTTTTTTTAATCTTTTTTTCTCATGGTTGTTGAGGGCTGACCTTGCCTTAACATATGCAGGATTGGAGACTTTTTTTATTTTTATTTTTTATTTTTTTGCTTCTCGGTGTTGGAGAGAGAGCCCAATTCGGAAACAGACTTTACAGTCAAAGAGGAGACTAAATCCCAAAGGCCTGAAGGTTTGCTTTCTGAAAAGCTCCCATGCTTTTCTTTATATATATATTTTTTCTTTTGCTATTGTTGGTGTACGTTGGCTTTTATGCCTTGAGGTGTTTAGGCTGAATTCTCATTCTTTCTAGGTGACCCCAGGTATGAACTGGCCCTGAGAGTGTCAGATAGGGCTCTGTTTGCAGTGTGTGGTGGGGGAAGGGCTCTTTCTGCTGGTTGGGTCAGGATGCTGAATGCCTTTGCTACAAGGCAGTTTTGTGAGACAGTGGCTGAGCCTGATGGGGAAGGAGTCCACGCAGAGGTGGTGTGTGTGTGTGCAGCACGCACTTCTGAAAGCCCCAGAAGCCTCACCTGATGACTCTGTACCTACAGAACCTCATCCATGACAATTAGGATGAGTGCACTGTCCCCTGTCTGCAGGAAATAACCACTGCCTCATTGAACTGAACTCAATTCACTTCCTACTGAGGACAATGCAAAAAGCTTCAACATAATTAACTCATGTGATTTAGGTTATCCTCATTATAAGTCAGAAGAAAGAGCATCAGAGAGGGGAAATAGTGTGTCTACGTTCATACAATTCTCCTTAGTATATGCCTTCCATTAATTTATAATAAGCATATTAAAGGTAGTCCGTAGATTTTTCTTACACTCACAACTTGTCTTGTAAGTGACCGCCCCCACAATCTGAATAAAGCATGTCCTCCGCAGACTCGCACGTCTGAGAACTTGGTCCCAGTTTGTCGTGCTGTTCACAGAGCTCATAGAACCTCTAGGAGGACGATGCCCGCTCTAGGAAGTTCAGGGCCCAAGGGCGTCCTGCAGCGTTCCCTCGCTTACAGGTTTCTCTCTGCCTGGCGTGTCTGACTGAAGGCGGGATCGCTCATCTCCCTAGACGCCAGCTGCCACCGTCCTTGTCCACCCCACACGCTCCACTGAGCCACAAGCCAAGCAAACTCTTTCTCCATAAGCCACACGAGTCGTGGTGTTTTGTCATAGCAACAGAGAGAGCCTAGTTCAGGGAGCCCTTCCCGTTCATGTCTATTAGTGTGTGTTAATTATATAAAATACCGACTTTCATGGGTGTCTCACCTTTTCCTGCTCTCTCACTCTTGTGCTGTCTCTATCTCCTGTCCTCCAATCCCTTCCCTTTCTCTCTCTGTGTCTCTGTGTCTCTGTCTGTCTGTCTGCTCTCTCTCTCTCATTACTATCTCTTATCCTCTAATCTCTTCCCATTACTCTTCTTTCTCTTATTTACTTTCATTTTTTTTTCAAAGAAAGTGGGTTTCTCATGAGAGAGACCATGGGACGTTTCCCCCTGTCTGACTCACTTTTCTGAAGAGTAAAGTTCTTTCGTTCTTTCCTTTCTGTGGCAGGACTGAAACTTCACTGGGCTGTCGCCTCCCCAGTGAGAGCACTTGCTGCACTTTGGAGGACCTGAGTTCAGTTGCCCGCACTTGCCTCAGGCAGCTCACGACACTACACCCGTTACTCACCTCCAGGAGCTCTGGCACCCTCACCAGCCTCTATGGCTTCTCTCTCACACCCACACATACTCACATATAAACACACGCAACACCAATAAGCATACAATAATATTTTTTATGATAGAAGAAAACCACACAAAACTGAAGAAAACCCTCGTGCCGGGGGTCACATGGCCTGTGAATTCTTCATGTCCTTCCCCCCAGGATATTAAGTGAAGCATAAGAGCCAATTAATGTTAGATTCGTGGAAACTTTGGGAAATACATATAGATGTCCCTTTGCCCAAATGTATCTGCATGTGCACATGTGTAAAACAGAAGCCGGGTGAAATTCCATTCACTGGACGTTAAATAGAAATAAAATCATATGATGATTGCCTCAAGTTAGGTGCTCTCAAGCCTTATGTCTACGCTGGAGTACAAAAAGCCCCACTTAGACTCCTCAGCGAGAAATGGGATCACTCTTCCCACTCTCTAAAATCACAATCTTGATATAAAATCTTGTCCGTAGACAAATGAAAGTTAAGTCATTTAAAAAAATTATTGTAATTTCAGGAAACTTTGCCTTTATCTCAACAAAGTGCAAATGTATCTTTTTTTCATCTCAAGGAGTCCTCTCGACACCTATGAATGCTATCACAGAGACTAAACATCACAGAATGGGCGTGCCTGCCTGCCCTTCAGACAGCCGGCTCGTGGTAGAGCAGTAGAATGACTGATGTGACGCGAGTACCAGCCTTCCGCCCTGCCTGTACAGCTCGGAGTTTGCCAGGTTGGCTGTGCAGGGCTCTCCCAGTCAGACTCGATTTCCAGTGACGGAGGTGCCGAGACGCCTCTGCTCTTTGTTTCCAGTGTAGAAGAAACAGCGGTTGCGGAGCCGGTGATCCTTAGCAGTTTCCCAGTTCCGCGGAGGGCAGCGCAGATGAGAAACTTTGCTGAGGGAGGATAGCAGTCTGAGGGAGGGCCAGAGAAAGAGAACAAACAGGAGAGAAATGGGCTCCTCTGCAGGCAAAGGGCTGACTGGCTGCTGACTCCAAAATTTGCAGGGCTTTTGGAATCTCAGGAGTTGTGGTCTGGTGTCTGGAGTCTCTAGGGGAACCCAGTAACTCTGGATTTGTATGTTTCTGTGCTGAGACGGAAATCCTTGCTCTCTGGAAACCTCGGTTCTTGTCCTTCACGTCATCAACCTCACGTCATCAACCGATAGATGTTAGATATCACCAAACACACAGACAGCTTTATAAGAAATTTCAGTTGGAGCTGTGGAGAGGGCTCAGGGGCTAAGATCTCTTGGCCGCTCTTTCATACTCTGGAAGTGGGTTCCCAGCACGCATACTACCGCACCTCACAACCACAGCTAACTCCAGTTCCGGGGAATCCAACGCCCTCTGCTGGCCTGTATGGGTACCCACATGCATGGCGTGCCCACACAGCAGATAAATAAAAATAAAAAGAAACGCCAACCATTCTCAAGAGAGATTGAATGGAAAATTTATCAGAGTAATTTAAATTGCGAATAAGGAGTCAAATGTTAGAAATAGCTCAGGTACTCCTGAAGAAATGCATTGTGGGTGGTCCATGTGGGAAGGGAGAAGCTATACATGAAAATTTGCTAAATTACCAGACACTCAGGAAAAGGCTTAAGAAACTGAAAAAAGAGGTTTTAAAAACAGGGTGGACAGGATACGGGAATACATAAGAAGAGGGAATTGCATGGGGGAAAAGGCACAGGGCAGGGAGAGTAGGAAAGGAGGTGGGGGGAGAGAGGGGGCAGCATCTGAACAGAATATGTACATTTTACCGCTATGTACATGGTATCAAATATTATAAATAAAAATCTTTCAAATGTGCTGCATGTATAGATTATTGTTGCTTTGGGTGCTAGGAAGAATATGGGCAGTAATATGAGCTTTTGGATATTGCGTAGTAACCATGCTAGCTTATTGTATCTTACAACATTTTGCTGTTGTAAGATACAATAATCCTTAAACAGACACGCTAAAATTTATTAAATGTCATCATAAGCCTGTCACTTTGAGGAAGCAAGGATAAGTAATCATTGTGACAGAGAAAAGAATAGATATGAAAAGCCATGAAATTATATCCATATTCATAGGATATGTTAAATTGATTCCAAATGTGATTTAAATATGATAGATAAAACTTTAATTAGAAAAACATAGGCTAGCCTTACATCTAGAGTTGAAGACTACTTTGCTCTGCCCCTCCTGCAGAGCTGAGAATGGACTCCAGAGATGCCTCCCACATGCTAGGCAGGCCCTGGCCCTGCACCGCCAGAGCCCCACCCCAGAAGACCATTTCTTGGCAATGCTTCAGGAAGAGTACTTTTGAGTTTGGAGTCAGTTGTGTGTTGACTCTCTGTTAGAACTTTCCCAGAAAACTCTTCTGGTCCTGGGGTTTTCTTTACTGCAGTTTTTTTTTTTTTTAATTTTATTAGATATATTCTTTATTTACATTTCATTTCCCTTTTCCTGGTTCCCCACCCCACAAAGGTCCCATATGCCCTTTTCCCTCCCCTTGTTCCCCCATCCTCCCCTTCCCACTTCCCTGTTCTGGTATTCTCCTGATGCATTGGCCTTTCCAGATCCAGAGTCCACTCCTTCCTTCTCAGACATCGTTTGGTATGTGGATTGTATCTTTGGTGTTCCAAGATTCTAGGCTAATATCCACTTATCAGTGAGTGCATGCCATGGGTATTCTTTTGAGACTGGGTTACCTCACTTAGTATGATGTTCTCCAGCTCCATCCATTTGTCTAAGAATTTCATGAATTCATTGTTTCTAATGGCTGAATAGTACTCCATTGTGTATATATACACATTTTTTGTATTCATTCCTTCGTTGAGGGACATCTGGGTCCTTTCCAGCTTCTGGCTATTATAAATAAGGCTGCTATGAACATAGTGGAGCATGTGTCTTTATTGTATGCAGGGGAATCCTCTGGGTATATGCCCAGGAGTGGTATGGCAGGGTCCTCCGGAAGTATCGTGTCCAGTTTTCTGAGGAAACGCCAGACTGATTTCCAGAGTGGTTGTACCAGCTTGCAATCCCACCAGCAGTGGAGGAGTGTTCCTCTTTGTCCACATCCTGGCCAACACCTGCTGTCTCCTGAGTTTTTAATCTTAGCCATTCTGACTGGTGTGAGGTGAAATCTCAGGGTTGTTTTGATTTGCATTTCCCTAATGACTAAGGATGTTGCACATTTTTTAAGGTGCTTCTCAGCCATCCGAAGTTCTTCAGGTGAAAAGTCTTTGTTTAGTTCTGTACCCCATTTTTGGATAGGATTATTTGGTTTTCTGGGGGTCTAACTTCTTGAGTTCTTTGTATACATTGGATATTAGTCCTCTGTCAGATGTGGGGTTGGTGAAGATCTTTTCCCAATGTGTTGGTTGCCGATTTATCCTTTTGACAATGTCTTTTGCCTTACAGAAAATTTCTTTACTGCAGTTTTAAAGTGGATTCTGTTATCTTAATGAGCATGGGATGGTTCTGCTCTTTCGAGTTTTCTGAGTTTTCATGTGTCAATAATTTAGCTATTTTAGGGAATTTGTCATTTTCCCTATTTTTTATTTCACTGGCAAAATGTCATTGTTAGTTTTTTACTAGGAATCTATAGTTGTGACCATTATTATTCCTAATATTTTAGCTTTTCTACATTTCAGACTGATTTTTCTAAAATTACTTAAAGTAAAGGCAACCTTTTGCTCTGTTCAGCCGCTTCATTATGTGGCATTGTTTTGCTACCTCATTTCTATTTCTGTTTATCTTTATTATTTTGTTTTTGCTTACTGCTTTGCTTCCAATGTCCATTTTTCTTTTTGAAGACTATTTTATAATAGGGCTTTGTTTGTTTGTTTGTTGATTTTTTTGAGACAGGGTTTCTCTGTATAGCCCTGGCTGTCCTGGAACTCACTCTATAGACCAGGCTGGCCTCAAACTCAGAAATCTGCCTGCCTCTGCCTCCCAAATGCTAGGATTAAAGGTGTGCCCTTTAGTAAATTAAAGCCCACCGCCCGGCTTGAAGACTATTTTATTTTTAGTCATGTGTATTGTGTGTGTGCCTATAAGAAATCCCAAACGCATGTAGGTGTCCTCGGTGGCCAGAAGAGGGCATTGAATCCCATGGTATGAGTCACCTAGCGGTAAGCCCTGGGTTTGGTCCTCCTTGGGCGGAGTTATGTGATCTTAATCACTGAGCCATCCCTCCAGTCTCTCCTAGACTTCGATTTGTATAAGTTTAGATTTTTTTAAAAGATTTATTTATTTATTATATGTAGGTGCACTGTAGCTGTCTTCAGACACCCCAGAGGAAGGAGTCAGATCTTGTAGCAGATGGTTGTGAGCCACCATGTGGTTGCTGGGATTTGAACTCAGGACCTTCGGAAGAGCAGTCGGTGCTCTTAACCACTGAGCCATCCCTCCAGCCCCGATTTAATTTTTAGTTCATTGAAAGAAAACCTTCCTTTTTCTCTGGTAAAAATGCTTATAGGTACAGGTTGTTTTTTTCCCCCTTCACCACATCCTTTGTATTTTTTGTTATTCTAATTTTAAATGTGATTTCACCTTTGGTCTATGAATTATTTAGAAGTAGTATTTTAATTTTCCAAATGGCCTTAAACAAAACTATCACTGGGACTGGAGAGATGCCTCAGTGGTTAAGAGCACTGCTTTCCTTTCAGAGCCTCCAAGTTGGCGCCACCCATGTGGCGGTTTATGTCAATCTGTGATTCCAGTCCCTGGGGACCCAACGCCTTCCTCTGGTCTCTATGGGTTTCAGGTATGCATGTTGTGCACAGGATTACATGCAGACAAAACACCCATACTCTTAAATAAATAAATAGTTTATAATAATGACTACTGATATTTAATTTAATCAAATTAGATAACTCAGATAATGATAGGATTCTTCAAAAATTTACTGAGGCACTTCTGTAAGATCAGTTTTTATAATAGCCTGTATATGTTCGAGTGCGATATTTATTCCCAGCTGTGTTTTATACATTCATACAGGGATCGTTTGTTCTGTTCTTCAAATATTCTGCGCACACGTTTGCTGACTGTTTGCTTAGTCTCCAACGAACCAAGAGAGATAGATTAAAACCTTTACTATCTGTTTGCTAAATTTGAAAGGACAAATTTACTAAATTTAGTATCTCCTGTTTTGTGATTTTTTTTAAAAAAATGTTTTATATGTATTTTATTGTGTGTTTTATTATTTACACGACTGTTTAAAGTTTTCCTGGCTTTCTCAAAAACTGTTTATTAATATGTAGAAACCTCCATTGATAGAACTTTCTCCTAAAGCCCATTTTTTTTGCCTGATATTAATTCAGAGGCATCAGATGTCTTCTCTTTGGGGGACATCTCTGATGAGTATTTTTCTGTCTATTTGCTTTTAAGTCTTCTGTGTAATTTATAAACACTCTGTCCATAAATTCCATTACAAGCGTGAATTAAAAACTATATTTTTGTCCTTTATTCATCTTCCGATCATGTTCCTTTATGCTGACTGCATTGCTGATATACATTCACATGCGTTCATTTAGATTGAATGCATTGCTGGTACATTTCATTCCCTCCAGCTTTTTAAGTGATACTTGTGTCCACAAACACGTTCCATGTCATGGGACACCAACTTCTTAATGTATACACAGACAGTTGGGCTTTTAGTTTACTGTCTTTTCAAGGTGGCGTGCTATAGAAGATTAAAGGTAGCTGATTGGTATTGACCTTTCTGACCCCGCAGATATGTTCCTCTTAGACACTAGGTCACCTCATAAAGTAGCACCCACTCATTGCCCCGCCTTCCCCTCCCCCCCATCAAGCCCCCTTGCGCTCCCCCCTTGATTGTCTTTCCTTTTGTTTTTGAGACAACATCTTTCTGACTATCCCGGGCTGTCCTTGAACTTGCTACGCGGCTGGGCTTGCCGCAAACTCTCATTCCTCCTGGCTCAGTCTCCTGCCTACTCATCCACCTCTTCCCGGGTAATAAAGTCCATGAAGAAGAAATAAAGACCTCTGGGAGCTGGACCTGCAGGTAAGCATGCGGAGGAGAAGCCTGATGGGCATCCTGAGAACCACAGAGTTGCCTGAAACAAATGACCTGACAGAGCTCTCTCTGGAGCATCTTCCTCCGTGGTCTAGGCGGGAGGCTCCTGGCACCGTGGGATCCCGCACTGGTGTTTTCCCATGGCCCTGTAACACAGCTCGTTATCGTTGTTGTCTCTGGTTCTGTTTCCTTCCTGTTTTCTGCTCCATGGCTGGTGACCACAACCTTCCACACTGCCTCCCTCATCGCTCTGCCATATACAGCTTTCTATCCCTTCTGGGCACAGATGTGTGCCCTGTCAATGTTCTGGTCCTGAAGCTGTCCGTGCAGATGCAGGTGGCCCTTCTAGATGGCCCTGTGGGGATGATTATCTGAAAGCCACAGTCATCCCCACTGGGGGGTAGAACCCTGTGATTTGCACTTCAATAGGTTTTCTAGTTCATTCTCCATGGCCAGTGTTTTGCCAATGATCCCTAAGCACCTCTATCCTTTATGTCATTGCCAGCAATGCCTTCCCTCTGTGGGGTGACTCACTGGCCTGACCCAAATATAATATTGCTCTGTCCCATTAATGCACTTGTTTCTATTGTTTGGGCTTTTTAGAAAAATCCTACGCCAAGAGTGCCTGCCTGCCCTTTGTAATCACAAACGGAATTTGTTTTTTATTTCACAAATAACCCATTTCCCCAGGCGTCATCTCTTGGTAGGTACATATAAAGGCATTTAATGTTTATTGCCAAAGTTTTACTGACTCATGCCCACACCTACATAATACAAGACCTCGATTCCCTGCAAGAAAATCTCCTCCATGAGTTGCTAAGGGGGTCTCAGCGAGGGCTTTGATTTGCTCTGTATTGCTGCTAACAGATGGGAGTCCATGGGGAGTCTTGTAGACTGTGTTTTTCCATGCCAAGACTAGCAGTGGTCTTCCTGAGGACAGAGATGTCCATCTTCCCACCAGAGAGGGACTGTCTCTTCACCTCTATGACTAACAGATAGGAACTCCTAGGGAGCTAGGGATATGTTGCCAGGCATCCTAACCTGTGTGTGGCCGTTGGCCATTGCCTGTGTGACACAGGCATGGAGATGTGGAGTGAGGATTGTCCTGATGTTGTGATTTCCTTTTCTCCATCTCAGCAAAGCTCCCTCCTCTGGCTTCTCAAAGTTCCTGGTGAAACCATTTCATTCAGTTCTGCATGCAGCACCTCTCTGCAACACCACAGAGAAATGCTGGGCTTTCTGTCCAATCACATCCCTGAATACCCACAGATAAAGCATTGGCTCTAGACAAGCCACTGTGAAAAGTCTTAGTCTTGTGGACCATGTCTGTCACCAGCTCATCACACAAGATCAGCTAAGACTGAAGCTTATTTTTACCCTTAGGTTGAAAACACACACACACACACACACACATTCTCTCTCTCTCTCTCTCTCTCTCTCTCTCTCTCTCTCTCTCTCTCTCTCTCTCCTGCCCCCACCCCCACTCCACTGAGTTTATTAGGAGTCACTAATGAAAATCCTTTAGATAAACTTTACACAAACTGTAGAAGTTAGGAGAGGCTGTCAGAGTGAAAGAATATATTATAGTTTGGGTCTTAAGTAACCTTGTCAACCTGTAGGTCACAATCCCCATAGGAGTCATATCAGATATCATCCTGCTTATCAGATATTTATATTATGACTCATAACAGTAGAAAAATTACAGTTTTGAAGTAGCAATGAAATAATTTTATGGTTGGGGTTCACTACAGCATGAGGAGCTGTATTAAAGGGTCACAGCATTAGGAAGGTTGAAAAGCACTGCAAAGGTTGGTCTTTGTCACCATTATAGAGCTGTTGGGAAATGATGTTGTCCTATTTATTTCTTTTATTGTTGTGATAAAACACTGACCAAACCCACTCTGAAGAAGAAAGGGTTTACAGGTCCATTATGGAGAGAAGTTAGGTTAAGAACCTGGAGAACCTGGAAAACCTGAAGGTAGGCACTGAGGCAAGAGTCAGGCAGCACTACTGAGGCAGTAAATATACTGGCTTCCTTCCAGTATATTCTTCCATATATATATATGTATATATATACATATATATATTTATATGTGTGTATACATATACATATATTATATTCTTTTATATATAAATCCCAAGCCACCTGTCTAAAGATGGTATTGTCAACAGTGGGCAGGGTCCTCCCATAACCCTCCCATATTGATTAGCATCTAAGAAGATACACAAATAGACATACCCAGGGGCTAATCTGGTAGATTTTGACAAGCAAGATTAGCTAGCACAGTGGAGACCAGAAAGGGTGGGGCCCAGTGGGAGGTTTTACAACTTCAGGGGGAAACCTTATAGGGAACTACAGAACCCCAGCCCTCTCTCTTTCTCTGTTCAGCTCCAAGGCCATATGTGAATGGGTTTGGTGTGCCATGTAATCTCACCGAGAGCTCACCTGCTTCTCCACAGGCCCAAAAGCAAAGGGTCTGCTTTCATGAGGCACTGTTTGAAGCCACGAGCCGGAAGCAGCCTCTTTGTGAGTTGACTGACTCACATATTTGTTGTGGTTACAGAAAGCTAACTTCCGCCAACCCAAGTGATCCCCGTGCTTATTAAAAAGAAACGCAGAGACTTGCTCTTCCTTGCAAACACAGCATCTGACATTTGAGTTTACAGAATACAAAAGGATGGGGGCAGGGGGGTGGGTGGGGAAGGAAACAGAGAAGTGAACTCTATGCATGATTGTACATTCTAAGTGGAGCCTACTCTCGCCTACCTTCCTCTTCATTTACCGCGAAAGGCCAGCTGTCATGGAAAGCTGTTCCTATACCCATTACCATTCTTTTATCAGAAAGGAAGATAAAACCTTAACAAAGGAACAGATGATCTGAGGCCGCTGGTCCCCCCAACTCCAGATCTGTTTTCGAGAGGAAGTTGCATCCTTGCAGAATTATTATTATCAATCAGCCTTTATTGCCTCGGCTTTCTTTATTGCATTCTAACACACAGAGTAATGAAAACATATAATAAAGAGAATAAAACACGCAATGCATCACTGTGCAGATATCGCAATCATAGCAAATCCAATGTAAATGCCCTACAGGGAATACTGGAGTCTTCCAATACACTGCTAACAGTTTGCAGGATACTACATTCCATTATTTATCTACTAAAGCTGTCATGCTTTGCTAAATATCATTGCAGCATCAACCCCGAGTAACACCCCTTCTTCCCAACCTCCAAAGGGGAAGCATCTTTCTTTGCTGTCACCGGTTTTAATGTTTGCAAAGAGTAGCTAGGGCTCCTGAATAATTAATGTATAACGATTACTAAGCTATGGGTAGTTTACTATTCTAGCCCCCTCTGGTCTTCGCAATGTTGCCTGCTTTAATATGCACTTCGAATTGGAACCAAGGGGTAGTAAACGCCATTCAGACAGTATGGCGCTCAGTCAACAGTGATTTAGAGTTTGAACAGATCCTGGGTTTTTCCATCTTGGCTCTCAAGCCCCATCTGCTGCTCGTGCTCTGACTTGGTCGGCCTTCTGCAGAAGCTTCTACAAGGGCAGCAGCGTTTCTGCTCTGCTTACCCTTAAAAGAGTCACCACTCAGAAGCTCACGTCAAGTGTGCACTTCCTCTGCAGCATCTCCGGCTGTGGGGAGAACATGGGTGAAGGCTAGGGATCCTTGAGATGCTTCTGTCGGTCACACACATGTTGGACACATGTCATCATCTCCCACAGTATAGGGATTCAGTAAATACTACTAATTTAGAAAGAAATCTATTCTAGGACACTAGAAGGGACTTCTAATCTAGGGGAGAGGACTTCAAAGGACAGAGCAGCAACATCCTCCCAGAGAGGACAACAGAGAGATGGTATGAAGACTGCCTCAGCTGTGGGCAGAGGATTCTGCTCAAAGTCTCCCCCAAGGTGAACTCAGATGATAATGATTCCTTCCGGTCAGAGGCTATGGCATCCTGAAAGGCAGAGATGGGTCGTTTTGTGGCCTTGCCTGTGACCTGAAACAATCTAATGTCCCACAAACATCCACAGAGAGGCTCAGCAGGACGTGGTGAACTCCTTTTGAGTGGGCTCAGAAAGAGCACCAGGCACTTCTTAAGGGACAGCAGCCCAAATTTAGTCATCTTGGTACTTGATTTGGGTGTGAGACCATAATGTGCATGATTTGGGTGTGAAACCATAATTCTAAAAAGAATATATTGTGTTATTCTGAGCAAACGGCCACTTAGGGCTTGCACCGCGATAATGTCAGCATCTCCCATTTCCCCCATTTCTGAAGTTCCCTAGATATCCTCATTAAGTGAAACCAAAATTAGTATTTTAGAAATAAATATATAAATATCTTGAGTCTGATTCCCTAGAAAGATCTGTTTGCGTATAGTAGGAGATACTGTTCCTTTTGTGAGGGGGTTCAGACAAAGGTCTTTGGCTAAGTGGATCCTGGCGACCTACACATTAGCATAAGTCTAAAAGGTCAACCTTGCTCGTTCCTCCTCACCCTGCAGATCAAGCCTTATGTGTGGTAATTGGCGCTTTGCCCTCTCCAGCACTTAAACTGTTGCTGGACCTGGCACTGGGTTAAATGTTCAAGCCCCTCTGTGGCTGGGAGGACAACAGGAAGAGAGGCTAGCTCATGCATACGACTCTCGGTTGCAATTAGCTTGCTAATGAGTCATTTGTGAGAAAAGAATGAGGTGAGATAGAAATACCAGCAGGATGACCCCAAACCCCTCAAGGGAAGGTGCCCACTAGAACCACCCACCAAATGGCAATGCCTCTGAGTATTGTGGAGACCTGGAAGATGCTTGCTGCGAATGAGTGTCACCTGTCATATCGGTGACACATGTCAGGACTGCTGACTGCTGACATCGGTAAGCCTGTGCACTATAGACCATCGGGCCAATCCTTCTCTGACAGTTGATAGTTGGTTTCCATGATGGCAGGGGTGGGGATAGAGCCCTGGGAGCCCAAAGGATGTGTGGTGTGTTCATTCCTAGGAGCTCTTTTAATACCCCTGTCCTATTTTTCCCCATGGTTAGAGCTCCACCCTCCTTTTCAGTTGTTTGGGCTCCTTACGTGAGTGAGTGACAGGTCATTTGAAAGGGAGGGAGGTGACTGTCTTTGTCAGGTGTGTGAGAGGGAACTTCACTCCTGATTTCCATTAGTCGAAGAGTGACAGGGGATGACTGTTACCTCGGTGCTGGGTGATATGCGCGAAACTTAAAGGCCTCTTGCTGGTCCTCCAACGCAGTCTGCAGCCCTTCTCTCTCGCCCAGCTCTGAAATCAATTTCTGGACTAAGAGGCAGAGGAGGAGCACGATTCTATTTTTTTTCTTTTAACTTTGTATCAACTTGACCCTCTACTTAGCTCGTTGAGCGTGAGTAAATAATTTCACTCTATTATCTTTCCCATCTGCTTTAATATCGCTCGGGCCCTGGGTAACTCATGCCTCGCTTGTATTGGACAAGATACTTTACAAGACTCATGAAGAAAATCTAAGCTGAGAAGCTGAAGTGGGAGGAGGAGTGAGTAGTTATATATATGGTTATATATATATGGCTATATATATGATTATATAGGCTGCAAATTCAAGTACGTTGGGACTTGGCTGGATAATATAACCTCTCTCTACCTTTATTTTTTTCCTATGTAATGGGAATAGTAATTGCATCTAGTTCCTCAAGTTGAGAACACTGGAAGATGTAACGCACATATAGTATTTTTCGGGACTGTCACATGATCACGTGTTCATGTTAAGGGGGAATATGAAAGCCGGTACTCTATTCAACTGTCATGGAGACAGGCTAATGAGGTTTCTAAAGGCTCATGGGCAGAAACTAGGCCGTGTTCAGAATATCCCTCACTCTTTGAAAAGGGAAACCTGTGTAGGCTTTAAAACCAGAGCACCTGCCTTTGAATCGTGATTGACAAGCTTATGATCTTCTGGCCAGTCACCTACTTTCTTAGTTTCCTGTGGTTTCCATAGCAAATCATCGTAGACGTCATAGCTTAAAATAACAGAAACTCATTCTTCTACAGTCCTGGAGGCTGGAAGTCCAGAGTCGGTTCCTGAGGCTGGAGTCAGCGTCTTCTGCTCCCATATCTACTGGCTGACAGTTTTCCTTTGCTTATAGAAGCATCCCTTCTTCCTGTTCCTGTCCCTGTGTTTCCTCCTCTCTGTCTTTGTCTGTCTCTAGGTTTCTCTTTGTCACTGAATATGTGTAGATTCCAGCTTACATCTTGTGAAAAGGAGTCCTGAGGTTTTTATTCAGCTTAAATACTAACAGGCCTCCTCTTCGCTGGGTAGTCTTTTTAAGAACTGAAATTGCAGGGATAAAAAGTCCCTGTCTCGAGAAAATTATATTCCATTTGCTACAGACAGACGACTAAGATGGTAGACAGCACAATAGAATGTCAGCAGTGGACCTGGAGAGATGACTTGGAGGTTATGCGCTTGCCCTGGGGATCTGAATTTCTATCCCCAGAAGCAATGCAAATCCAGTGGGTGTGCTGGTCTACCTGCAATTCCAGCCTCAGAAGGCAGAGACAAGAGGCTTCCCCCAAATCAAGCTGGCTAGTGAGAATGGCCGTGTTGGCTGGCATTGATTGAGAGACTCTGCTTCACTGAATAAGGTAGAAGCGCTCTCAGAGATGTGTCCCGATATCAACCTCAAGCCACCACACGTGTGTGTACACATATGCACATATAATCACATGCACTGTGCACAAACATGCATATGCACAGAGCACTCCTCCACAGTGTGCCCACACACATGCAAGCATACATACATGGACAGCCCACCCCCCACAACAAGAAAATGGAAAATAGAATCTTAACAAGGGTACTGTGGCATGGAATTGGGATGGGGAGTCCTCATCTGGCATGCAGAGGCTGACAGGGCTTTGTATGGTGTTTTCTGTGATGACACGGGGTATACTTACCTTTTCTGAATAGGCGACGCCTTTAGTTGTTTTGAGTCCTAAGTTAAGCATATTCTTCCCACTCCCTTTGGCTTTTTGTTTTGTTTTGTTTTGTTTTTTTGAGACAGGGTTTCTCTATGTAGTCCTGGCTGTCCTGGAACTCACTCATAGACCAGGCTGGCCTCGAACTCAGAAATCCGCCTGCCTCTGCCTCTCAAGTGCTGGGATTACAGGCGTGAGCCACCACCGCCCGGCCTCCCCTTGGCTTTTGAATGTAGAATGGAATGTATGGTTATGCTGAGGAATGGGATGATAGCATTCTGTTTGACTCTTCTCCCAGTGTTGATGGTCAGAAAGGGGTCCATTAGGGGGACACTTTTCAGTTTAGCACAAAGGATCCAGGAAGACCTCCTAATCAATTTCCCCCCTACTTCCCAACCTAAACATGCCAGAATCGATAATAATAAAAACAAAATAGTTAACGGAAACCTTTGTGGTGGCTGCTGGGCTCGATGGCGCTGGTCCCACAAGTGCATGTGTAACTCTGACAAGTTGATGGGACAGGAGATGTTGTTGATCAGCGTGTTGTTGATTCACTTTATGCTAGCCAGGGCCTCTGCCTCCTGATTTCCTGTCAGATCCTGTGTTCAGCAAGCGGTGGAGATAGAAATAGGAACGTGTCATTCGTACCTACCGGGAACAAATGTTGTTTTTGCTTCCAAACGCATTGTCTCAGCACTCTAAGTAATTATTGTATGAGAGCTAACAACTGTAGTTCCAGTCTCACAGGAGCTGATAAATTATGGGCATCCTACGTGGAGAGACAAAGCATATTAATCAAAAGATAACAATTTCCACTAGCACATTCCAAAGTAGCGAATGAATGGCTCAGGCAAAGAGTTTCAAAGTCGTTTGGGAGAAGTCTTGCTTGGGGAAGACGCTTGTAGGAAATGGGCCCAGAACTGAGCTTTAGTGCAGACCGTTGTCAGAAAGGCTGCCTGGAGATGGGAGAGGGGAAGTACCAGGGAGAGGCAGGCAAGAATGTGCTCATGTGCTATGGGCAGAATTTAAGGCTTGCTGTTGTTATTTTGTGTTTCATCTTGAGACAGAATCTCACTATGATCTGACCAGACTAACCTTGAACCTTTGATCCCTTTCCTTCTGCCTCACGATTCATAGCCTTTTGCTAGTATCACTGACTCCATTCTTGGGCCTGAGATGCCAGAGGAAGAACTGAACACAAGCCAAAGCTTCACATCTTGGCTTTGGGAAGATGTCTATCTCCTTTGCAACCTTAAACTCTGGTTGAGACACGTCACTCGTTTAAGGCGTGTTCATCATGAAGTTGAATAGTTCTAAACTTACCCAATCTCTCTTTGTTTCTTTCCACTCCAAAGGCTGAAGGCACTAATGTAAGAGTAACTAAGAGATTTTCACAATGCTAGGGGCAGCAAGCATTTCACACAAATCGCTGCATCTTGGGAACTAAGGCTAACCCTCAAGCAGGGGCCATCACCTTATGATGGGAACTAAAGCCCTTTCCCATTCAGGCAATAATGATTTTCTTGGTGTCAGAAGCAGGGTTGTGTCTGAGAGCACAATTAACCAGGCAATGGTGTAACTAACACTGCTGGACCATATGTGTGCCATGACGCCCACTTCCCCCCTCCTCTGTACGGTCCATAGAATCCTCATGCTGCTGTCAGTATTGAGAGGACGTAAGACAGAAATCCTTGTGATCTTTCCCAGTGTGCTGATACTGAATAGTCCTCATTCCTAGTTCAATGCCGTTTTACCTCTGTACTGCTGATCTGCCAGGTGACCCAATCTTGTGTGTTGGGATGCTCCTAGTCAGTTCTCTGTCTTAGAACCCCATTAGCACAGGTAGAGGCAAGTGATTAAAAAAAAATCTAATTTTCAATAGGAAGGCTTGCTCTAGATCCATCCATTCATTTACCAGCTACTTCCAAAGAGTATATTATATTCTTTCCTTAACTCTGCAGTGGAGATATTTGTGCTTTTGTAGTGTTGGCAATGAGAAAAGTAAAAATACTTTTGAGGACTGAGGTGGAACATAGAAAACCTTTCCCACTGGGTTCATACCGGATAATTCTCCTTCCTAGTTTAATACCAGTTGTATAGAGATACCATTGAAATATCAGGTGACAAAACTTGTAAATACTTTGTTTAATTTGTCAATTTATTGCTTTATAGCACCTGGGTCCATGGTGACCTTCCACACTTTATTGCTATAATTTTAGGACAGCCCCCTACTAGAGCTTTTATACTTTGTTTTGTTTCAACATACCAGTCTTCTGAGAATTAATTTTATATCTATAAATAAAATATAACTAAGTTTTTCTTAGTATGTGTCAAACTACTCAAATTACATATTTGGGTAATATTATTTAAAACCTAATTTATACTTATCATTCACTGTGGCACTAAGCACGTGAGCTTCATTTCATATTGTTATTCCACTACATCACTATGATACTGAATTTGCTGATACTTTTCATAGTATACTAGCTATTCTGTGTGGCAAGAACTTTTTTTGCATCAGATTTTGGGGATACATTTACGGTCCCCCCAAGTAAATATTCATATACTCAATTTAAATTTCATTTGAAGTATTATTTGGGATTTTGATTGGATTTGCATTGAGATTCATTTGGGAGAATGGATAACATCATTAATAGTGAATTGTCAATGTTGAGCATGTTTCTTAATTTGTCAAGAATTTTAAAATACAATTTTGTTTTGACTTGCTTTAGATTTTTATTGAAATTTTGTTTATTTTTGTATCCTTTAGTAAACTTTTAAATCTAGGCTTTGCATATATTTTTAAAGACTTCAGTTTTTTATTTTGATTGTATGGATGCTTCCCCTTTGTTTAAATGGGTCATGGGTGTAGTGCCTGCTGAAACCAGAAGAGGGCATCAAATCCCCCTATCACTGGAGTACAGATGGTTGTGAGCAGCCTTACTGGTGCCAGGTACCGAAAATTGGCCTTCTGCAAGAAAAGCAGGTGCTCTTAACCCGTGAGCCATCTCTCTATCCCCTAAAGTTACAGCCTAGGCTAGCCTCCAATTCATGACCCTTCTACCTCTGTATCTTCAGCAAATCCTATAGGCACATAAACCCACAACCTTCCATATTTCTGATTACATCCATTTCTGAACATCCGTGAGTATGTGTGCCACTGTGTGTATGACATTTCCTATTACTTCCTATTCATCTATTATTTGTAGGAAAGAAGTGGATTTTTAAAACTGTACTGCTGTGCACATCATATGCAAAACTGTGCTCCTAATGAATTGTCATCTTAAACATTAAAAAAAAATCAGTTAATTCAAGACAACATTGCAAAATACATTCATAAGACAAAAGCAAGAGGATTTTTAAATAAAGCAACAAAGACAAAATGAAACATCAAGCAAAGACAATGGTTTTGATTACTTAAAATTTTAGGTTTCTGTTCAGTGATGGAGGCAAACAAAAGAGAAGCCAAAGGAAAAAAAATCGAGCAATGTATAAAGCACCAAACGTTCAATATCTAGAACTGGATAAAGAAATATGAAAAGCCAGAAAACCCCAAGAGGAAAAAGGACAAAAGGAATTGGCTCTTTACCCAAGACTCTAGAAAATAGATGAAATATATGAAAAGATGCTCAAATTTACGAGTAATCAGAGAACTGGGGTTTGGAAGAGATAATTATTTTTCACGTGAAACAAAAGTTGTGAAAGCTGTGGGCTGTGGAGAGGCGAGAGGCCAGAGGATTGCTGGTGGGCGGGTGATCGATGACCCTTCCCTGAAGGGCAGTACGCCTGGGCCCACTCAGCCTGTAGATCCAGCCGGGACACACGTGACTTCCAGCCCAGCATTTTCCCTTGAAGAACATGCCCCGGAGACCCCATTACCCAGGCTAATATGGTGATAGATGAAGATTTCCATCATAGAGTTTTGATGAAAACGTGGGGGAAACCTGTTGGCTTGTCATTATGAGGTGATAGATGCACAGTAGAGACTGCGGTGCAGACATTAGGAACGGGAGACTGGGCGGTGACACAGCAGCTGGTTTTGAATAGGGAAGTTTAAAAAAAAAAACGTAACAAGGCAAACATAGAATAAACTCTCTAGCAGGAGATCATTTCTGGATCTTAGGATGCTGCCACATAAACCACATATTCTGCCATCCTAGAAGCTAATGGATGGATTTAAATGAACTGATCCTCCGAGAGGGAGAAAATGGAGATGGGGGTGGGGGTGGGGCTGGGGGTGGGGGTGGGGGGTGCAGGGCGGGGGGATGAAAAATGAACATGGGAGAGAATTAATGAACAAGTGGAGGCATTTGAGAAAACTCTTCTTTTAAATATTATTTTGTTTTATTTGTGATTGTGTGTCTATCGGTGGGAGTGTATTGTGCAGTGTGTGCAGGTGCTGGCAGCGTCTAGAGCTGGGTGTCAGTCAGGTCCTTCAGAGCTGGAATTATAGGCATTTGTGAGCTGCCTGACATGGGTACTGGGATTAGAACTCTGGTCCTCATCATTGCGCAGGAAGTGCTCCTAATTACTGAGCCATTTCTCCAGCCCCTGGAAAACAATGTTTAAAACTGTCAAAACGAAAGACCCAGAAGGCATTACCATGCAACTTTGGGGCAGGAACTGGTTAACATAGTTGGTTAAATCCAGGTGGGTTAAAGGATTCTAAGTGTCTCCTCCTCAGCAGCTGCAGAGATTATGGCGCTGCTGTTTTGTAGGTGGCCGTAGCTTCCTCAGGAAATTTAGCTGAGAGCAACAGTTAGAGTAAAGTCTTTTAGCTCCCACGGGATTCACTTCAGGAGAGCCGCCTTCGCTCTTCAGTTGCTATGGCGACAACATGTTGACTGACAGGTGCCCAACAATTTCTTTCCGATGTACTAGATGAGTGTCTCTCTTAAGAGGGATGACGCGCTTCTGGAAAAACCTTTCTGAAAAAAGGAGATTCTTTTCCAGGTCAGAGTTTACATTTAAATGGTAATGAAGGCAGGGGTTCTGTTAGACAGTCATCATGAGAAAGTCAAGATTTTTATCCTTCGTTTTTTTGTGTGCTTCTCTAAACAGCCCGGACGGCTTTATCCATCATTCCTCATAGTGCTCTGGGCAGGTATAACCGCCCCCGAGGAGGAGATGAACTCAGCCTGGTGCGCTATAAAGCAACTTTATGCTCTCTCCTGTGGCCCTTTCACACCAACCCAGTGAGCTTCTCCAGCCGAATAGATTTTCCAGTAACTTCTAGATTATAAAAAGTTCTTCCTCCAACACTTCAAGTCACAAGAATGGGCCTCAGTTCATCAATTTAAGGGTGTGAATAGTTTAATAATAAAAACTCTGAACTTAAACTTTGAGATTCCCAATTCCCTATCCAGCGGTACTCTGAAGACAGGTGGGGAGGAGGAGCCTCGGCGTCTGTATTTCCTGCTGGCTTTATCGTCTTCTTACACCACCTTTACAGCAGCTTCCTGAGCTGGCTCTGCACTTTCCAGGCTTGGCGCTGGAAGCAAGAAAAAGAAATAAGAGAGAGAGAGTTTTTCCTTCACAGACAAAGGCCCAGAGCAGAAAGTGAACAGACCTGGATGTTGTGAGTGGTTTGGGTGGCATAGGGCAGGTCTCTGCCCCCTAATTTTGAGTTGATCACCTTAGATGAAAAGGCGAACTTACAGGCTCAATGTTTCAAGGACGCTTGTTCAGAATTGGCCTTGACGTCAGACCAGCCTGGACGAGCAAGGAAAAAAATTATTTTAGGGAGAGGGAGGACAATGAGACAGAACTGCTGTAGGAGGAAACGCCCACCCAGCCTCTGTCTCAGGTCAGGAGCATAAGGATGAATGTGGGTGTTTGCTGTCTTCCTTATCTATCTGAAACCCCTTTTCCTGTCTGTCTGTCTGTCTGTCTGTCTGTCTGTCTATCAAGGATCTATCTAGCTCCTATGCTCCTACTACAGTCTTTTAATTAGAGGTCATAATAGAACATGAACACAGGTAGCCTGAAAGGAATGTGGTGTGTGTGTGTGTGTGTGTGTGTGTGTGTGTGTGTGTACATGTGTGTATGTGTGTATATGTATGTGTATGTATGTGCATGTGTGTATGTGTGTGTGTGTGTGTGTGTGTGTGTGTGCGCGAGCGCGCGTGCATGTGTATGTGTGTGTATGTGTGTATATGTGTGTGTGTGTGTAGTTGTGACTGTCCTGGACCTTATTATGTAGTATGGACTGGCCTCAGACTCCTGTCCTCCCTAAGTTACCTGCTTCTGCTTCCTGAGTGCCAGTGTTAAAAGCACACACCATCACTCTTAGACTTTCTTTAGCTTTTATTTCCTTAGATATTTTACACACACACACACACACACACACACACACACACTCCTTACTTGATTATTTGATAATTCCATGATATGGAGTATAGTTGTTTAACTCACGGTAGGTTTATTTCTTCATATGTAGTAGGGTTTTGTGTTTTTGTTTTGTTTTGTTTACTTTTTTATTAGATAGTTTCTTTATTTACATTTCAAATGCTATCCCCATTCTTCCTTTCCCCTCCGAAACCCCCTATCCCATCCCTCTCCCCCCTGCTCGATAACACACCGACTCCCGCTTCCCTGCCCTGGCATTTTCCTGCCCTGGGGCAATGACCTTCACAGGACCAAAGGCCTCTGCTCCCACTGATGTCCCACAAGGCCATCCTCTGCTATGTATGCAGCTGGAGCCATGGGTCCCTCCATGTGTACTCTGTGATTGGTGGTTTAGTCCCTGGTAACTCTGGGGTTACTGGTAGGTTCATATTGTTGTTCCTCCTATGGGGTTGCAAGTTCCTTCAGCTCCTTAGGTCCTTTCTCTAGCTCCTCCATTGGGGACCTTGTGTTCAGTCCAATGGTTGGCTGAGAGCATCCATCTCTGTCTTTATCAGGTACTGGCAGAGCCTCTCAGGACACAGCTATATCAGGCTCCTGTCAGCAAGCACTTGTCAGCAACCACATTAGTGTCTGGGTTTGGTGACTGTATGTGAGATGGATTCCCAGGTGGGGCAGTCCCTGTATGGCCTTTCCCTCAGCCTCTGCTCCACATTTTGTCTCTGTATTTATTCCCATTGGTATTTTGTTCCCCCTTCTAAGAAGGACCAAAGTATATATACTTTGGTTTTCCTTCTTCTTGAGCTTCATTTAGTCTGTGAATTGTATCTTGGGTATTCTAAGCTTCTGGGCTAATACCTACTTATCAGTGAATGCATACCATGTGTATTCTTTTGTGACTGGGTTACCTCACTCAGGATGATATTTTCTAGTTCCATCTATTTGCCTAAGAATTTAATGAATTCATTGTGTTTAATAGCTGAGTCATATTCCATTATATAAATGTACCACATTTTCTATATCCATTCCGCCATTGAAAGACATCTGGGTTCTTTCAGCTTCTGGTTATTTTTTTTCTTTTTCTTTCTTTCTTTCTTTCTTTTTTTTTTTTTTTTTTTTTTTTTTTGGTTTTTCGAGACAGGGTTTCTCTGTGTAGTCCTGGCACTCACTTTGTAGACCAGGCTGGCCTCGAACTCAGAAATCCGCCTGCCTCTGCCTCCCAAGTGCTGGGATTACAGGCATGCACCACCACCACCCGGCAGCTTCTGGTTATTATAAATAAGACTGCTATGAACATAGTGGAGCATGTGTCCTAATTACATGTTGGAGCATCTTCTGGGTATATTCCCAAGAGTGGTATAACTGGGTCTTCTGGTAATCCTATGTCCAATTTTGTGATGTACCACCAAACTGATTTCCAGAGTGGTTTTACCAGCTTGCAATCCCACCAGCAGCGGAGGAGTGTTGTTCTTTCTCCACATCCTCGCCAGCATCTGCTGTCCCCTGAGTATTTGATCTTAGCCATTCTCACTGGTGTGAGGTGGAATCTCAAGGTTGTTTTGGTTTGCATTTCCCTGATGACTAAGGATGTTGAACATTTCTTTTGGTGCTTCTCAGCCATTTGGTATTGCTCAGTTGAGAATTCTTTGTTGAGCTCTGTTATTTGGTTTTCTGGAGTCTAACTTCTTGAGTTCTTTGCATACATTGGATATTAGCCTTCTATCAGATGTAGGATTGGTAAAGATCTTTTTCCCATTTGTTGGTTGCTGTTTTGTCCTATTGACAGTGTCCTTTGCCTTACAGAAGCTTTGTAATTTTATGAGGTCCCCTTTGCCAATTCTTGATCCTAGAGCATAAGCCATTGGTGTTCAGGAATTTTTCCCCTGTGCCCATGTGCTCGAGGGTCTTCCCCACTATCTCTTCCATTTCTATATCCTGGATGGTTTTGTTCAGTTCCTTCACCTGTTTGGTTGTGTTTTTCTGTAATTCTTTAAGAGTTTCTACCTGTTTACCTGTGTTCTCCTGTATTTCTTTAAGGGAGTTATTGTGTTCTTCTTAAAGTCCTCTATCAGCATCATGAGATGAGATTTTAAATCCAACTCTTGCTTTTCCAGTGTGTTGGGATATCTAGGACTTGGTGCAGTGGGAAAACTGGGTTCTGATGTTGCCAAGTAGACTTGGTTTCTGTTGGTAGGGTTCTTGCGCTTGCCTTTTGCCATCTGGTTATCTCTGGTGTTAGTTGTCTTGCTGTCTCTGGCTGGAGCTTGTCCCTCCTGTGGGCCTGTAAGCCTGTGTCAGCACTCCTGGGAGACCAACTCTCTTCTGGCAGGATCTGTGTGCAGATGGCTGTGGAGTCGCTTGGCTTCCCGGTGCAGATGGCGACTGGAAGGATCCTGTCCCAGCCGCTCCACTGATTGTATGCCCTGGGCAGTCCTAACCATTCATCTCTGGACAGTTCTTGGAGAGAAAGAGGAGAGCTCACCTCCGAACCCAGAAGTGAAAGCGCTGCTGGGAGATCACCCTCTCCTGGCGGGCTGTGCACAGCAGGCTGTGGAGCCGCCTGGCTCCCTGGTACAAATGCCAATTGGAAGGCTCTTGGTTTTTCAGTTTTGGGATTTTTGTTTTTGTTTTTGTTTTTTTAACTTTGTAAGAGTTTAAAGATATGATTTTAGTGGCTATTCCAACTAATTTTCATGCCCACTTGAAACAAGCTAGAGTTATTTTGGAAGAGGGAACTTCAACTGAGAAAATTTTTCAACCAGCTCAGCCTTTGGGCAAGGCCATAGTACTTTTCCTGATTAATGGTTAATGTGCAGAGGGCCCAGTCCACTGTGGATGGTCCTGTGGGCTTGTAGTCCAGAGTTGTATGAGAAAGCAGGCTGAGCAAGTCATGAGGAGCAAGCCAGTAATCAGCACCCCTCATGGCCTCTGCATCAGCTCCTGCTCCCAGGTCCCTGCCCTGCTTGGGTTCCTGTCCTGGCTTCATTCAGCGATGGACTGAGATGTGGAAGTGTAAGGTGAAGTAAACCCTCTCCTCTCCAAGTCTCTTTTGGTTATGGTGTTAATCGTAGCAATAGTAGTCCTAGCTATGACTGGGACTTCTGGCCACTGTCTTCTCTGACCAAGTCAGTGTGTCTACATATTTATCTGCATAGTAAGTTAATTCCGTGACCCAGTCCCTAATACACTAATTACTTTAGTGTGTGTGTGTGTGTGTGTGTGTGTGTGTGTGTGTGCATGTACTTGTGTGAATGTCTGTGGACACATACATGCACATGCCTGCAGAGGCCAGAGGAGAGTGTCAGATTCTCTGGAGCTAGAGTTACAAGTGTTTGTGAGCTGATGGATGGGGGTGCCAGGAACTGAGTTCTGGTCCTCTGATGAGCAACATGTGCTTTTAACTGCTGAGCCCTCCACCCAGATCCCCAGAAATTCCTCTTTAAGCCATGTCTAATCCTCTGTTGAACCAGTATATCGGATGAACTTTTATTGTGATTTTTGTTGTTGTTTAGATCTGGGAATTTTCCCCTGGCTTCAGTTTTCTAATGAATTCTCAATTTCCTTGAACATGCTAAGTTAACTAGGAAAACACCTGATAACTGTCTTCTTGTCTTCTGCTAATATGTTTTTTTTTCATTCATTAATTTATTTATTCACATTACACCCCAACACAGTTTTTCACAGACCTTGAACAGGCAATTTCTACTGTCTGCTTTCATTCCATAGCATCTCTCACAGCGATGATTGACATTGGCGTGGCTTTGTGTGCCGGGTTCTTTTCATTGACTGCTACTCTTCATGCACAAGGAGAATGTAGAAATGACTTAGAGCCTAGTACAATGCTACTCTTCTCAAGACAACACTGTGAAGTGTGTTCTGACACAGACCAGTGGCTTTAGGTATCCTGGACCTTTCCAATCAACTGAAAGGAGTAAGACGGCTCTACTCTGACATCTGGCACCTGTCTGAGAGACCGAGCTGACTCACAGCTGTCCTTATTCCTGCACCACACTCCTTTGTGTGTGTATACATCTCCGTCCTCAGGCAGTCCCTTCCAATGCTTGTCTTTCTAGCTCACAAGGCTGTAGGAAGCTCTGCTCCTAGCCTTAGCTTCCTGGGTGTGTGTGTGTGTGTGTGTGTGTGTGTGTGTGTGTGTGTATGTATGACATATATATATATATATATGTGTGTGTGTGTGTGTGTATGTGTGTGTGTGTATGTATGTATATGTATATATATATATATATATATATATATATATATATATATATATATATATATGACAGCCAACCAGCCAACAGCCCCTGGAGCAAGAGAAAGCAGACTCGTAGCAAAGTTTTCAGGTTCCATAACTTGCTATTTACTTCTTCACTGTCAGTTATTTGAGTAAGTCAAACATGTATTTATTCTTATGATTCCAATTTTTGTCTTAGTGGTGTGTGACAATCATTGGACTTGGTACCTTCTCTGAGGAGATGATGATGTGGTGGTAGTCATGACGATGATGATGACAATAGCTAGAATCATTATTTAATATTTATTGAATGCCACCCTTTAGGTTATATACCTTATGTGCAATACGTTGAGTACCCTCAAGCAACATTAAACAACTGTTTTACTGTTATCATAGTTACTTAGAAAGATGAGTAACTGGTCTTTGCTCCATGTAGTTATTAGGTTGTGATGTTTCAAATATGCAAGAGATTATCTTTTAATTATTTCCAGATAGAAGTTGTGTATATCTGCTATACTTTAATGTATATTTGTTAAATACTATGACTAGCATGTCAAAGGTGCTAGAAATCAAACCATATTAAAAATTGAAGACTCAAAGTTCAAAATGCACAGATAACCTTGAATTTAGCATTCATCACTTCAAGGATTTCAGTCTGCATAGCTATAAATAACTGAAAAGATTATGTAACATTTCTGTGGTTCTCAATTTATAAACCTTATACCAAAGGAATTCATTTAGATGATTCCTTTTTGTTTTTATTCTTTTTTATTAAAATAATAAAATTTATTTAAAAACATACAACTCAGTATTGACATTTTTTAAGTTATCAAAATAATTTATAACAGTTAAATGCTTCTTAAATATACATATCTTCTAAAGCTGAAAGTAATATGCACTAAACCAGTTTTTAAAAATCTGTTTAGAACATTAAACATGATAGAAGTAGAAAAAAATCTCTTATGAAATCCTGTATGAAAGGAAATTGTGAGAAGTTCCTGATTAGACAGAAACCATTCCTCTCCAAGGGAGAATATACAGCATAACTGTGGCTTCATAGAATGAATTGGGTAGTGTTCTTTCTATTGCTATTTTGTGGAATAGTTTGAAGAGTATTGGTATTAGGTCTTTGAAGATCTGATAGAATTCTGCATTAAACCCATCTGGTCCTGGGCTTTTTGGTTGGGAGACTTTTAATGACCACTTTTATTTCTTTAGGGGTTATGAGACGATTTAGATGGTTTATCTGATCCTGATTTAACTTTGGTATCTGGTCTCTGTCTAGAAAATTGTCCATTTCATCCAGATTTTCCAGTTTTGTTGAGTAGGCTTCTGTAGTAAGATCTGATGATTTTTTCTAATTTCCTCAGTTTCTATTGTTATATCTCCCTTTTCATTTCTGATTTTGTTCATTTGGATACTGTCTCTGTGCCCTCTGGTTAGTCTGGCTAAGGGTTTATCTATCTTGTCGATTTTCTCAAAGAACCAGCTCCTGGTTTTGTTGATTCTTTGTATAGTTCTTTTTGTTCCTACACAGTTGATTTCGGCCTTGAGTTTGATTATTTCCAGCTGTCTACTCCTCTTGGGTGTATTTGCTTCTCTTTGTTCTAAAGCTTTCAGGTGTGCTGTTAAGCTGCTAGTGTATGTTCTCTCCAGTTTCTTTTTGGAACCACTCAGAGCTATGAGTTTTCCTCTTAGCACTACTTTCACTGTGTCCCATACGTTTGGGTATGTTCTGCCTTCATTTTATTTAAATTCTAAAAAAAGTCTCTAATTTCTTTATTTCTTCCTTGACCAAGTTATCATTGAGTAGGGCATTCTTCAGCTTCCAGATGTATGTGGGATTTCTGTTGTTTTTGTTGCTATTGAAGACCAGCGTTATTCCATAGTGATCTGATTGGATGCATGGGTTTATTTCAATCTTATACTTGTTGAGGCCTGCTTTGTGACAGATTATATGGTCAGTTTTGGAGAAGGTACCATGGGGGCACTGTAAAGAAGGTATATTCTTTTATTTTAGGATGAAATGTTCTATAGATATGCATGAAATCCATTTGGTCCATAACTTCTGTTAGTCTCAATGTATCTCTGTTTAGTTTGTGTTTCCATGATTTTCCACTGATGAGAGTGAGGTGTTGAAGTCTGCCATTATTATTGTGTGATGTGCAATGTGTGCTTTGAGCATTAGTAAAATTTCTTTTATGACTGTAGGTGCCCTTGCATTTGGAGCATAGATGTTCAGAATTGAGAGTTCCTCTTAGTAGATATTTCCTTAGATGAATATGAAGTGTCCTTCCTTATGCTTTTTGATAACTTTTAGTTGAAAGTTGATTTTATTTGATATTAGAATGGCTACCCCCAGCTTGTTTCTTGGGACCATTTGCTTGGAAAAAAATTTTCCAGCCCTTTACTCTGAGGTAGTGTCTCTCTTTGACACTGAGGTATGTTTCCTGTATGCAGCAAAATGCTGGGTCATGTTGACATATCCAGTCTATTAGTCTATGCTTTTTTATTAGTCCATTGATGTTGAGATATTAAAGAAAAGTGATTGTTGCTTCCTGTTATTTTTATGTTTGTGTGGCTATCTTCTTTTGGGTTTGTTGAAAGAACATTATTTTCTTGCTTTTTCTAGGGTGTAGTTTCCCTCCTTGTAGTAGAATTTCCCATCTATTATCCTTTGCAGGGCTAGATTTGTGGGGAGATTTTGTGTAAATTTGGTTGTATCATAGAATATTTTGGTTTCTCCATCTATGGTAATTGAGAGTTTTGCTGGGCATAGTAGCCTGGGCTGGCATTTGTGTTCTCTTAGGGTCTGTATGAAATCTGCCCAGGATCTTCTGGCTTCTATAGTCTCTGGTGAGAAGTCTGGCATAATTCTGATAGGTCTGCCTTTATATCTTACTTGACCTTTTTCCCTTACTGCTTTTAATATTCTTTCTTTGTTTTGTGCATTTGGTGTTATGGTTATTATGTGATGGGATGAATATCTTTTCTGGACCAGTCTATTTGGAGTTCTGTAGCTTCTTGTATGTTCCTGGGCATCTCTTTCTTTAGGTTAGGGAAGTTCTCTTCTATAATTTCTTTGAAGATATTTACTGACCCTTTAATTTGGGAATCTTCACTCTCTTCTACACTGATTATCCTTAGGTTTGATCTTCTCATTGTGTCCTGGGTTTCGGGGATGTTTGGGGTTAGGAGATTTTTGCATTTTGCATTTTCTTTGACTGTTATGTCAATGTTGTCTATGGTATCTTCTTCCCCTGAGATTCTCTCTTCTATCTTGTGTTCTGTTGGCAATGCTTACATCTATGACTCCTGATCTCTTTCCTAGGTTTTCTATCTCCAGGGTTGTCTCCCTTTCTGATTTCTTTATTGTTTCTATTTCCATGTTTAGTTCCTGGATGGTTTTGTTAAATTCCTTCACCTGTTTGGTTGTGTTTTCCTGTAATTCTTTAAGGGAATTTTGTGTTTCCTTGTTAAGGGTTTCTAGCTATTTACCTGTGTTCTCCTGTATTTCTTTAATACATGTCCCTCTTAAAGTCCTCTATGGTCATCATGAGATGTGATTTAAATAAGAGTCTTGTTTTTCTGGTGTGCTAGGGTATCCAGGGCTCACTGTGGTGGGAGAACTGGTTTCTGATGATTCCAAGTAGCCTTGATTTCTGTTGCTTATGTTCTTGCCCTTGCTTCTTGCCATCTCGTAATCTCTGGTGTTATCTGGTCTTGCTGTCTCTGACTGTGGCTTGTCATTCCTGAAAGCCTGTGTATGTGTCAGTACTCCTGGGAGACCAGTCCTCTCCTGGGAGGAATTTGGGTATGGAGGGCTGTGGCACAGGGTCAGCACTGGGGTGCAGAAGGAAACTTGAAGGATCCTGTCCCAGGCTGTTCCTTGGTTCCTGTGTCCTGATGGCTCTGGGCGGTCCCTTTTGGGCCAGAAATTTGAACACAAGTGGTGGTCTTACCTGTGCTCACAGGTGTGTCAGCACTCTGGGCAATGAGCTCTCTCCCAACGGCATTTGGGTATGGAGCACTGTACAACAGGATCAGCTCTGGGCGCAGAAGGAAACCAGAAGGATTTAGATGACTCTTAGAACTCTCTGTAACATAAAAAATAAAAATAAAAAAATTGAACAAAATAAAAAACACAAAACATCAAGAGATATTACAGGTAGTACATGGTGACACATGCCTTTAATCCCAGAAACTAAGAGTCAGAGGCAGGCAGAATTCTCTGAGTTTGAGGCAGCATGGTCTATAAAACAAGTTCTCTAACATTTAGAGCTGCATAGACACTTTCTGAGAGAAATAGAGAGGGTGGGGGAGAGGGAGAGAGATTTGCAGTCACTTACTTACTATAGAACTATTTACAATAGCCAAACTTGGAAGTAATTGAAGAAGCTAACAATAGACAAATAGATAATGAAACTATACCTCTACTGTCTGCCTTTCTGTCTCTGTCTCTGTCTCTGTCTGTCTCTGTCTGTCTGTCTGTCTCTCTCTCTCTCTCTCTCTCTCTCTCTCTCTCTCTTGTGTGTGTGTGTGTGTGTGTGTGTGTGTGTGAGAGAGAGAGAGAGAGAGAGAGAGAGAGAGAGAGAGAGAGTATGTGTGTGATAAAAGAAATGAAATTCTCTTCTTGGTGGCAACAGAATATATCTGGGGGTATCAGACAAAAACTGTGTGTCTAAATTCACTCACTCACATGTAGAAGCCTAAAAGCTGTTCTTATAGAACCAGAGGAGAAAAGTGGTCACTGAAGGGTAAGAAGTAGGGTTAGACTGTGGGTTGATAGCAGGTACCAAAGGAGACTTACACAGGAGAAACAAGTTCTAATAGTTCATAGCACAGTGGGGTGATTATAAGTACATATATATGTATGTATATATATTACACGCATATATTTATAATATAATTATATATGGAGAGAGCACAAGAGATATATATCATATGAAAAAGTGAAAATGAAGAATTGGAAGGTTTACAAACAAGGAACTGCTGTGTGCTTAAGAATGTGGATATGCTGGTGGTCCTCATCTGATCGTTTACACATGTATACCATACACAATTGTCACAGGACATATCACATATATGTGTGATTATTTTGATATTACATATCAAAAGTGAAAGAACTAAAAATAAACAACAGTTGCTTTCTTGAGATGAAAATGTTTGTATTTAAAATATTAATGTTTGCATCTTAAAAATTATACAAATTAAGTTATGTTTAGAAATACGACTTAAGAGAGTTATTTATGAGCTCTTTGAACAAGGAGATCTGCCTTTCATATTTTAAATTAAGATTTCATACGTATTTATATGGTTCACCTTAAACAAGATGTGTATTTTCTTACACAGATAAACATCCAATACAGACGTTGGGGGAAAGCATGTGAGGCAGGCACTGTTGGCCGCTTTCCTTCAATCCCTTCTTTCTTCTTTCTAGGTAATTAATGCATCCACTGAGCCCCTCAGTATGGCAATGTTCCCAGCTAGAGATGCTGGGTTCATCAGCGCATACCAGAGGCATGAGCATGTGACAGAGTGCTGGCCAATGAAATAGGAAGCCACCGGTTCCAGAAATGGTTCCACGTCTTTTTTTTTTACACACTATCATTCCTCCTTGACCGTTTTCTTTCTTCCAACCTGGAGTGTCAATAAAGGCTTACAAGGCCACACAAGCAAGATATAGACATCTTACAACCCAGTGACAAACACCATACATGAATGGTGTCGAGAAAGACCACGGTGGCATTGTTGACAGCCTCAGTAGCTGAGCTCTCTGCAAACAAACGGGCACATTTTAAATCACCAGTGGGAGGGTTTTGATGCCAAATGTGTGCTTAATAGTGTCGGTGAGTATTAGTTATAATTCACCATAGTAGAAAGTGATATAGGCTGCATTCTTGAGCTGTTCTCAATCATATTTAATCCGCTCTGAGTATGTACATGATGGAAAATCCATCCCAAGTCAGTTATGTGGTTTCATCCTAAGGATTCCAGGTTTATGAGGCACACACACACACACACACACACACACACACACACGCATACACGCACATACTTCCTGGTGTAGTGGTGCACACCTTTTTTATTAATTGCTCATAATAAAGTTTTCTAAAATATTTTTTTATATTTTTACTTATTCACTTTACATCCTGCTCACTGCCCCCTCACAATCTTTCCCCCTGTACCCCTTCCCCTTCTACTCTAAGCAGGTGGGGGGCCCCTGAGTATCCCCCTACCCTGGCACTTCAAGTCTCTGTGGGTCAGGGAGAGGGAATGCTATCCTTGCACTCAGAAGGCAGAGGCAGGTAGATCTCTGAGTTCTTGAGTTCAAGACCAGCCTACAGAGTGAGTTCCAGGACAGCCAGAGCTACACAGAGAAACCCTGCCTTGAGAAACAAAACAAAACACAAACTCCAGGCGGTGGTGGATTGCAGATCCACAGTGGCTGTGCTCACCCAATCGGTATTTTCCTATTTCCATGTCACCATATAAAGAATCTTTATACACAATGGGAAGATTTTTTTTCTACAAATACTGTTGTTCAGGCATTGGTTGGGCTACCAGCAAACACAGAGGCACCCCCACACACGCCACCCCCCTTCCTGACTGCCTGCAGGTTCACCAAGGGCAGAGTTCTAGCATCAGGTCTTGGGTCTGTCAACTAAGAACACTCACCATCTCCCAAACCCCATCCTGACGGCTGGTCCCGGGACTCTTCACCCTCCTCTAGGATCTAGAAGAGTCCATTGATTCTACTTTTGGTAGCCCCAGCATGCCGCCTAACACAGAAAGCAAACTTTCTTCACAAGAGTAGGGATGGCAAATGCTCTTACCGTGAGGAGAGAGCTGAGGCAAGAGGGCCAAGGTTGGGGCTGCTCAGCTGCAGAACAACCTGGATGGGGAACAGCTCAGCTTCCCAGCGAGCATACGTGTCCCAGCAACCCTTGCAGAACAGTGAGGGTGAGCGGTGACTGTCAGCCCCCCTCCCTTCTTATCCGTCTCTCCCCCCACCTCCCCACTCAGGATCTCCACATGTAACCCAGACTGGCCTTACACTCAGTATTTAGCTCAGATTGGTGTTTTGAAATCAGGAGCCTCCCTCTTTAGCTCCCGGAGTACCACAAATACTGGCATTTGCAAGCGTAAATCGCCTTTTTTTTTTCTTGGTAGCTCATTCTGTTACACCCAGTGAGGAAAAACTGTAGCTTTTTATTTTTTTTAAAGAAAGTAAACTACCTTAAGCTTTTGTCTTACTTTTCTCATATTCAATTAAGGGTTGTCATTTCTGCCATGACTTTGCTTCTACGATTTGCCTCATCAAGATTCTGTAACCACAACAACAACAATAAAAAAGTGAGATATTAACTAGGGAAAAACTTGAAATCGTTAGGGGAAAATGTGATCTCATAACAAGAAGATTGTAACAATAGCACACAGCATAGCTGGCAAACGCATTTTAACTTCGGGATCCCTAGATGCTCCTTAGTGAAATATATTTCAATCTAGAAAGAAATAGGGACCCTGCCAACCATTATTAATGCTTACTTGCCTTTTAATTGATGCACACTCTTGGAAAATGCCATGTGCATCCGGGGGAAATATAATGCACACAGCATAACAATAAATCTTTTTTTGAGATCCTGGGTATTTCACTCTTGCAGTCACCCCACCGTCTTTCTGGTTTACTGGCTCCCCTTTCTTTACTAAACACTGATGGTAATGCACACATTTTCTTTTTCCAGTAAATCACCCTTTTATAATTTGGCTTCCTCTCCATCTCAGATTCCCATCAGAAGGGCTTTACCTCAGGCATATTGCAACCAATTTCCCCGTAATTAATGCCATATCTGCCTCCGAGTCCATTTTAACTCCCAAATGAAAATTGATGAGGCAGCCAACCACAGATGAGACTCACATATCACGGATGAAAGTATCAGGCTGGGTTCCGGGCTTTGACGTGACAGGGCTGGATCGGGAGCTGTGGGGTGGGGAGGGAGGGTTGCTGGTCTTTTCGGTGCACATTGCTCATAGTAAGTGTCTGTAAATTGCCATTAGCAGACGAAGAAAAAGATTTTATATGACCCCTATCAAATTCTGCCAGAAAGACTAATGATTAAAGGGGGCTGTGTTACAGGAACTGAGACTCCATAGCACATGAAATAATGTGTCTAGACTTGATCAAATGAGCCACACAGTGCAACAAAAGTCACAGGCAAAGAGTAACTGCCCACGTAGGTCATTTCTCCCTACCCGAGTGGGATGCAGATGGTTCGGCCATAGCGTTGCATGCTGCTTAGGGAATAAGGGAATCAAATTCCCCACCCACCAGCTGCAACTTCAGACTTCAGTGTTGGGGGTTCAGGGAAGATAAACATATAGGGTGACCACGGACCTAAGGGCAAGATGGAGAACAGACTCATTCTGTTTGTTCACCCGCTTGCTTTTATTTACCTGTTCTCCAGGCTCTATTTGATGAATGAGAACAAACTGAAAAAAAGAAAGAAAGAAAAGGTGGGAAGGAAGGAAGGAAGGAAGGAAGGAAGGAAGGGAGGGAGGGAGGGACGGAGGAAGGAAGGAAGGAAGGAAGGAAGGAAGGAAGGAAGGAACAGACCATTTTTTCCTAGTTAGGCTGATGCTCTTAGGGCAGAGTAGGAGGGAACATATGTAGACGATCATTGTACAGAAGGCACTGGATGCTGTCATCAAAGAGGAAAGGGGAAGAACGGTCAAGCATGCATGCGGGGGTTTATGTATGAGGCATTTAGCAAGTATTCAGTGTGTGTGTATGCATGTATACATGTATTCATGTATGTATGTATGTATGTATGTATGTGCATGAAAGCAACACTGAAAGACCACTGGAGCTTTGAGTCATGTTCAGAATGACGGACTGAAGACAGGGCGGAGCCTGTGAGGCATGCAAAAGCATGGTCTGCAGCGTGTTTACTATCTTTGGAAAGTTAACCATCGCTGTAACAAAGGGGTGAGGGGCATGAACACAAAGGCTAGAGGAAAGCGTTCAGATCCTAGTCCCCCAGATATTTGGTCGCCGGTGTGAATAAGGCAAGAGTGAATCTGACTGCAAAAATGTGCATGCATGTGCACACGTATGAATCTGTGTGCATGGATGTACATCTGTGGGTATTTAATCAGCTCTGTGTACCTTTTGTTTGGGCATTCCTTTGTCACGTTTCTTAACATGTCTCAAAAGTGAAATGGAGAAAAGATCTTTCCTGCTCCTAAGATGCCTCCTTTGAGCCTCTCTAGGAAAGGACTTCAGATCCTAGTTGGAATTCCCTGGCTTTAGCTTTTCTGACTACAGCTACCCACAGCCTCCCTCCAAGAAGTGGCAGGGTGTTGAGACATAGAATTCCAGAGCATGTGTCTGTTTCAGAACAGTGTGCCCTCAGTGGGAACACAAATCATATTGACTTACTGAATTCACAAAGTCGGCCTCACTGAGCCTCTGGCGCCCTGTAGCATTTCCAGGCTACCTGTGAGCAGAGTATCATGGTATCAGGACTGTGATAGAGGGGTGGAGGAGAAGCTTCATGTGACCTCTGCTCAAGTACACGCCACAGAATTAACGAATATCCAAAAGAACCCATGCCAAAAAGGGATGATGATGATGACGAAGATGATGATGGTGGTGGTGGTGGTGGTGGTGGTGGTGGTGGTGGTGGTGGTGATGGTAGTGGTGGTGCCACGTGGTGGTGATGGTGGTGATGGTGGTGGTGATGGTAGTGGTGGTGCCACGTGGTGGTGATGGTGGTGATGGTGGTGGTGGTGGTGATGGTGGTGATGGTGGTGGTAGTGGTGGTGGTGATTTTGATAATGTATATCAGGCAGATGGCTTAGAACTATTTTTATTATACTATCTAATAAGCTGACTTGTTTTCATAAGTTATTTTAGGGAACAAAACTATTAGTCTCAAAAGTGAAATTCCAATTTTATCAAAAATCTTCAAATTGATTGATTGATGATGATGACAACAGTTTGTTGTATTTGGTGACACTTTACCTAAGTTCCTCTGAATTAGAAATTCCTAAAGGTATTTTGGGTGGAATGCTAGATCTATTACATGCAGTTGTCAGCATTTTAACCTCAAGGACATCAAATGGTTGGAAGGGATTCAAAGAAGGGTAATAAACTCTGCTGGGGCTGGCTGAGCTGGCCATCCACCTGAGAAGACAACGCTGTCAGCTTCGCTGAGGAAGCATCTTCCTGGGGCTGCTCTGGCTCCCCCGCCAGCCCCCTCGTGCCCAAGGGCTGAGGGCATTATTCACGGCCCACTGGCCCCGAGGCAGCTGTTGCATCTTCAAAGAAGCATAGCAGGAGCTTGTTCAGAGGTCAGAGTCATGCCAAGTGAACCCCGCTGCTCCTGCCTTCTACCGGAGCCCCCGGAGGTGATCTAATTATATAAGGAGGGGAGGCTCACATGTAGGCAGGTCAATCTCTATCATGTGCTATGATTTATGCTTCTTAGTAGAAAAATAAAACCTCATTTAGTTACAACGCTGCCATACCCGAAGTTGGCAATGAAAACGGGCTTACGATAATCACTCTTGCTTTCACAAAACTATGAAACTGTTGCTCATTGGTTTTTCAGAGTCTGGATCTCTGAAAGGCCTGAAAGGCTTCTAGGGACAACCTTAGTGCAGTTGCTGAGCCTGGGGGCCAGACAGGTCAGTTTGAGGCAAGCTGGGCCTGGGGGACAACTCACTCTCACTGGCTTTTACATCTCATCCCGAAGACCTGAGAAGGGGAAAGCGTAGAAACTCTTGACCAAGTTCATCCCAGTTATGCTCTTGACCCAGAGCACTGGAAGGCTACAAACCCCGGCAGTTTAGTTGCTTTTCTCTCTCTCTCTTTTTTTTTAAATCTGGGAATTGCTCTTTGTCTACATCTTCACCCACCTGAACCCAGATGTACGGGTCTGTTTGGCTAGACCAGGGTTGGCAACAGATCCCCTTACAGACCCATCATCGGAGTGTGACCAACTGCCTTGTGTGAGGCTCCCCGCTCACCACGTCACCAACGCGGGTGGCTCCCCTCATCAATGGCCAACAGCCCTTCCTTTAGCCTGTCGTGTCTCTGGCGTACCACCCACCTACCAAACCAATCCAATCTCCTCAGTGTATCTGTTGGGGGATCACATGGGGGTGGGAATGAAGACGCATCATGCCACTTCAGAATGTCAGAGCACAGAGGTCAGAGGTCAGAGGACAACCTTGGATGTCAGTCTTCAGACTTCATCCTTGTTGAGACAGTCTCTGTACTGGTTTTCGGCTACCTGGGTCTGGCTAGCTAGCCCAGGAGCTATTGGGAATTCTATTCTGTTTTCCTTCTCCTCCTTGCCAACCCCGGTCTAGCATGTTCCTGAAAGCCCAAAGCAAAACAAGAGAGCTGGGGTTACAGGCGCTCACGCACCTTTATGGTTTCTAGGATCTGAGCTCAGGGACTGGGTACCACATCTGCCCAAGGAGTAATACTCTCTGCAGTTTTCTTCCCTTTCCTTTTTGATGGTTCCTTGCTATGGAGCCCTAGCTGGCCTTGATCTCATGGTCTTCTTGCCTCAGCCTGCTGAGCGCCATGATCACACTCTTCCGCCCAAATTCTTTTCTTTAATATCTTCATGTCTAGAAGCAGTTCTGTTTTTTGAGCATATTCTATGTCAGGACTGTTGCTTACAGGGCCTATTGGATTTCAAAATTCTATTCATGTTCACATGTTCCGTTCAGTGGTGTGAATTATCTATATTTTTAAAACTGTAAGTACTTTTGAAATAAAAATTAGCATTTCACACAGAGGATCTGGTACGCTTAGGCTCAGAGCTCTGGGGCAATCAGAAGCCCATGTTTCTGCTTCCCCTTATTTTCAGGGGAAACCAAAAGAGCTTAGAGTGAGGTTGCTCAGTGCAGCAGGCTGAATGAGAAAACCCCCCTCATGGGTCCCCAGTTGGTGGTACTGTTTGGGGAGGGTTCAGGGGGTGACGGTTGCTGGGAAAGTGTGCAGTAGGGGCTGGCTCTGAGACTCCTCTAAGACTCACCCTTACTCAGAGTAAGAACTCTTACCCACCTTCAGTTTGCTCTCTCTGCTCCGTTATGGTTGAGAATATGATCTCTCTGCTTCCTGCTCTAGGCCCCACACCTGCCTACTGGCCCACTTCCTGCCATTATACTCTATTCCTCTGAAACCGTAAGTTCAAATTCACCCTTCCTTAAACAATCTGCCTTGGTCAGGGCGTTTATGTACAGCAACAGAAAAGTAACTAATTTACTCAAGGAGTATTAAGTTTTAGAGACTCAGGGTGATCTTTGGGAATCTCAGACTCCAACAGTATTTGCTATTTTTCCATCCCACCCAACTCAAAACCTTAGGCTTGGTGCTTTCTAGTGAGCACAGGGTTAAAGGGTGGGACTTAACGTTCAGTCCTCAGATGCTCTGGGTTAGAACTCTCTCGGAACTCTACCCACAACCTCCCCTATGGCTAAGAACCATAGCAGATACAACTAGAAAGATAGCACACAGATCGCATGGACATAATGAGATCTCTGCTCAGTGCCTCCAAACCAACCAGAACACCGCCAAGCTGAGCCGTTAAAGAAGGGAAGGCAGAGATATACAGACAGAATGATAAGACAAATGAGCAAGCTAGAAGAGCAGAAGAGAGTGTGGTCATATGGTCACAGGTGGAGCGTCTACCTCACTCAGGTAGATGTCTGTAAGCACGCTCAGTACCCATGCTCAGTACCCATGAAGGTATCAGGACACCAGGATGAGAGGGGAGGGTGACAGGCAGCAGAGCTAGGGGAGAGAGACATGGACAAGGAACTAGAAGGGGACCAAGCCATTAGGGCTGAAAAACCACGGAACCAGAGACAGCAGAGCAGAGCTAACAGGTGGGAGGACTACTATGTAGTAAAGAAAAGGATGCTGTATGTCGCAAATGACTTTTAACAGAAGCCTATTCTAGTACAAAATCCAGCAGCCATAAAAACTAACAGACAGATTATGAATAACAGAAATACGTTACCCTGAGAGCTACAGGGTAGCATGTATAAGAAAACAATAGCAGACTGGAGAGCTGGAGAAGTCCTGACTTCTAGTTCACGACTGTCTGTTTTCATGAACTATGGTAGAAGGATATGAATATATTCACCCAGGCTTATGTCATGAGAATATTGATCCCATTTATGTGAGCAGAGCCCTCATGATTTAGAGCCCTCTTTCACTTCCCCTAAAATCATCTGGGGACGAGAATTTCACCATGTACTTTTGGAGGAAAACAACTCTAGCATCACCTTACAAATCTTAGTGGCTCCCAAGCCCAAGGATGACATCACTGGCTCCTGGCCAAGCTGTAACCAGTGCTTAGAATGATGAAACTGAGCCATCCAGAACGTTTTTCAGTTATGAATGTATTATATGGAAGACTGCGGGGACGTGCCATAAATTCTGGAGTATTTTAATAAAATCTAGTGGAAATTTAAGTTTTATCAGTGAAAGCATAAACATGCCACTATTTGCAAGTATAACCAGCTTCCAGTCATCCCAGGTTACTGAAGGATAGCCAGAAATCACTGGTCATGTTTGCAAAGGCATAAGTGTGCAGGTGAGCTCATTTCAGAGACTTGACTCTATTACTGGAGGAAGCTATGCCATAAGGACTATGGAAGTGGATAGGGGTGGTGTAAATAAAGGTTAGGGAGCCACAGAGGCATCTAGGCCATGATGAGATTTGTTTATATTAAATGTAATGTAATATAGTTATAACAGGCTACGATAAGATATAGCATTGGGATAAGACTTGATAAGTAGAGAACTAGGGTAAGGGAGTGAGGTCTTCATCTCAGCCATAAAATGTTAGGGGGTGAGAAAATAAACAATTAGAGCTGGGCAGTGGTGGCACATACTTTTAATCCCAGCACTCGGGAGACAGAAGTAGATGGATCTCTGAGTTTGAGAACAGCCTGGTCTATAGACCAAGTTCCCAGACAGCCAGGGCTACAGAGAGAAACCCTGTCTCAAAATACAAAACCAAAAGCCCAAACCAAACCAAATCAAACCAACAACACAAAATTAACACCAAAAATCCAAAAAGGACAAAACAGCTAATTTTTTCAAAAAGTCAGAACCAGTAGTGACTTTGAAGACCTCTCGGAGAAGCAGGGTTGAGTGATGGATTTGATTGAAGAGTGAGGTTACAAAGTTATGGGAGTAAAAGAAATGGGTCAGGTTTATGACTCAAGTGCCCCTGTCCATCACTGATGCAGGAGACACAGAGGTGAAATAGCCTTAGGGAAGAAACAGATGAATTCCATTATGACTCTGCCACATCTGAGATTAATCTGGGCACTCAAAGGGCATATCCAGCCAGGAACTAGACATAAAGACCTACGGTTGGGCAACAAAGTCTGGGATAACATTAACAAGTGCTTCTGGGAGCTGTGTATAGGTGAGCCTGTCCCAGGAACTCACACACCAAGAAGAAACAGGTCAAGGGTATGTTAGATAACAATGAGAAGCAGTGGTGACATTTTGTTAGCCACTCTGCTAAGAAGCCTGCCGGTGTTATGAAATGAACCTTTAAAAGAAGACTAAAAGGCCTGTTTTACTGCCATCTTTCTTTTACAGATAAGAAAATGGACATTCACGGTGGTTAAGTAAGCTGGGATTTACATGCAGCGGGTCCAGGGCCAAACCTAGACACAAAGCCAGGAAGTCTGGAAGCAAAAGAGTCAGAATGGCTCTGGGGAGAGCATAGAGCAAGAATTAGATTTTAGTGTCATGATTCACACACTGTGATCTTGGCTAGCACTCGGGGGTTGGCAGTGTTAGATCAGCTGGCTAACCACAGTGTTCTCCAAAGAGCACAGTAGTTTTATGGAGAGTGAAGATAGATAGAAAAGAGGATTAACTTCCCAAAATCTGAGCTCTGAAAAGAAGGAAAGGGAGGAACATTCCCTGAAGAAGGCACAGCGCTCAGTCAGAAGCCTCCTCCTGCGTGCCCCATTACAGGAAAAGGCAGAGGAGCTCTCCTTCCTAGGAGGGAAAGGCCCTTAAGATAGAAGAAAATTCCAGGTCTAAAAGTAATGGTGATTTGCCACTTGAAATGATTTAACACATCTGAAAGTGCTTTTATATGCAATGTGGTGTGTAGTTGCTAGAATAATCCTGTGGAGTAAACAGGTGGCACCCACCATTTATAGATACTGAAGCTTCAGCCGAAGATTAAAAATAGATTAAGGAAAGTCAGTGCAGAAAGACCTAGAGAGTCCTTCCTCACTCCAGCTGGAATGGAGAATAGGAATAATGGGTGGATTCTAGAACAGACAGAGGGAATGATTCCAAGTAAGATGGTTGCTAGTGGAAGGCATGGGCTGAGTTTGGGTGAGAATTCGTGGGAGGGAGAAAAGGGGAGTCAGGCCTTTAGCTACTCATCAATGTATGTCTAACCTCTGACATGCATGTCACATGTGACTGCATGTGATTGAGAATAACTCTTCATGAAACCTAACAGAACACCACCTTACTTAAAACATGTTCAATGTGTGTGTATGTGTGTGTGATTACATTTTTGTAAAGTGATTGTGTGTTTTTTGAGTGAGAACATTGTAGAGGACAGCTTTGTACTAAAGTGTCAATGGCTGGGTGAGCTTGAGAGAGAGATTTGAAAAACGACCGTAAAGTTTAGCTTTGCATCCATAATACACAGAGACATTTGGATGTGTTTAGACATTGACAGAAGTCTGAGGTTGTTCACAGTGTTTGAGCTTTTTGCCCTAGACCTTTTGGCACCCAGCATATGGTGATACTTGAACCACCTGTGGCTAGAACAGAGACCTCAAGAAGTCGTTCAGTGTACAGTCTATGCCTTCTGCACTGAATCCATGGTGGTTTTCTTCTCAAGGGGGACACTTGCTGCTCAGAACTGAAGTCAAAGTTTCATTTTGTTTTACTCGTGAGGATGCCAATCTCAGTTCCACAGAGGATCACAGACAACGAAGACAAAAGAAGAGGGACGCTTTGCATCATGCCAGTTAGATGAAGAGAGCCTTCTGCTTCCTTAGACTGATTTAATAACCACTGAGGCTGGAAGCCATGCAGAACTTGGATGGAGATTGCCAAGAAAGTAAAAGAGGCTCAAGTTTATCAAGCCAAATGCTCATTGAAGTGACCCCAGTCTGAAACTATTCGTGTTAGCAGAGGATTAGATTCATCAGCATGCTCCTGACATGCCCTTTGGAAAGTGTGTTAACCATTTTATTTAAGAAGTGGCATTTCATCCAGGTTCTCTGATTTGCATACTTGTGATTTCATTTGCATATATTTTACTGTGCTGTGCTCTGGAAATAATTCACTTATTTCATCTCCTTCTTTAAATTCTGTGCACCCTCTACAATAACCAAGGAATGCAGAGGACCAAATATGGAGGAGAATATTCTTGTGAGGAAGAGAGAAAATTCCAGAGCACTTGTACTCAATCTGCCATGAGTTTCTTCCCTTGTTTTTCCGGTAACTAATCCTCCCCTGCTCTCACCTACTGCTGCATCACAGGAGACCAGCCCCAGTTCCTAACTCATTTTCTGATATCCAGCCCAAACTATCCAATTCAATCTATTGTCTGCCTCCTAAATATTTCCCCAGGCACCTAGGGCTCAGGGACTTTAACCATAGCAATCAAATCAAAAGTCACTCACACTGTTCATCAGAGTCCAGATTTTGTTTAGAATTAAAAAATATTTCATGTGTATTAGTGTTTGCTTTGCATGTGAGTCTGTACACCACATTCGTGCCTGGTACCTGTGGACACTAGAAGAGAATGTCACATCTCTGGAATCACTAAGAGTTGTTCTCCATCATATGGGTGTTGGGAATCCAATCTAGGTCCTCTGCAAGGACAAGTGCTCTTAGTCACTGAGTCGTTTCTCAAGCCTCTTATTCTAGAGCCTCAATTCATACCATCCTATCATGAGACTGCCAAAATTATTATCTGTATTTGTAACCAGAAGTCCCTATGCCAACACTACTTCCATTTTCCTATCTCCTGTGAAGTATTTTGTCCTCATCTGTTAAGTTCCCTCTTGGAAATTAGGGAAATAATTTTGAAAGTGAGAGTAATGACAGCATTAGAGGAGCATAATTACTGAATTTTCTTTTCTTTTCTCTTCTCTTCTCTTCTCTTCTCTTCTCTTCTCTTCTCTTCTTTTCTTTTCTTTTCTTTTCTTCTCTGTTCCATTCTATTCTCTAATAGACAGGAAAGGCCAGGGATAGAAAACAAAGACTTTAAAGAAGAATGTGATTTTAGAGAAAGGGTTAAGAGAACATTTTTTAAAATAAAGCTATGAAGCTTCTGGGCCATTTGCTAACTCATATCAGCTGACATCTGGTTCTGGGGGTAGAAACCTAAATACTAAAGAAAAAACAAGCAACAGAGAGGGAAGGAATAAAACGTTAGGTTGCTGGGTTGTTGCTTCAACAATGTCCAAGATGCTATGGGACAAATGGAAAAGTGGGTTGAAGGAAGTCCTGCTGGATAGCCATGCTCCATAATGCCAACAAAGCCACCCACACTTCCTTGTTCCCATTGGCATCAGTGTGGTCAGAGTTGGCTAAAGCCCTCCATAGTCCAACCAATAAGGAAGGGAAGAAGAAGCAAGAGCACAGAGGCTTCCTGGAAGAGGAGAGGCTGAAATGTGCACATCACCATTCACATCTGTGTCTGTCATCAGATGGATGCACCTAGCTGCAAGAGAAGCTGGTCAGGGAGTGTGTTAAAGATAAAAGAAAATAGTATAAACCAAGGGGCAGTTAATAGTCTCTCAAATTTCAATAGGTACATATAGATTACACAGAGTTTAAAGGCTGACCCACATTAAGGTATGAGAGGTGGGGTGTGATGGTCTTTGAGGGAAGCGATGAATGAGAAAAGAAAAAACTTAGAAAATAAATCTTGGTGTCATAGATATTGTTCTAGAGTAAGACACTCTGAAGTCTATTACTATGGGTAATAGTAGTCAGTCCAAGAGTCAAAAAATTTAAAAAAAAAACTCTATGCAGGATAGATAATTAATATTTTAGGCTATGCATGTTTTATATTTTCTGCCAAATTTAACTAAACAACACATAAGCTTATAGATATGATTGGAAAATACTACTTCTCAAGACAGGCTAAAAGCCAGATTTAACCACTAGGCAATCCTATATTGGCATCTGCTTTAGCCTTCTGCTTAAAAAATGCAGTCTTCTAAAGCTGATATCTGGCCCACCAAATAAAATCCTTTCATCGCCCACTTGTTAGCAATTTATTTAACTGAATTCATTCTATGCCAGGACATGAGGCACACAGCTTGAAGTAAATGAGGTTGGTATCTATGTGGATCTATAAGGAAGTAATTTTAAGATACCACTGTGATTTCTCCAATGGACACAATGGAGAAAATACCTTACTTTTCTTGGATATCAAGAAACATGTGAGCCAAGACCTGTGCTGGGTCTTGAGAACAGGCAAAAGTATCCCTAAGTCACCAAAATGCAGAGGTGTCAACATGTGCATAAATGGGAAATAGGAGAGTTTGTCATGGTTGGGTTGCCACAGACACGCAAAAAGAGAGATGAAGACCTTACTGTTCAGTTATAAGAGATTTATGAGTCATACTGAAGAATTTTGTTTTTCTTGTAAGCAATGAGGACCCCTTGATTAGAATTTTTCAGCCAAGCAGTGACTGTATCCGCTATGAAATTTAGAGATCCCAACAGTGGCAGTGCTGTGCCGTGAGCATGGATAGACAAAAGCCATAAAAGTCAGGAACATTATGTGTTTGGCAGGACGTGTAGCATCTGAAGTGAGTGACAAACTTGGCAGAATACCATGGGGTGGAGTCAAGAGATTCTTCTGAGATCAACGTGATATGAACTGTTGGTACTGGAAAGAGCTTTCTAGAGAGAAGGTAGAATCAGGGATGGCCTCTGAGGTTTGACCTGTGTAACCGAATCAAAGGGATAGATAGAGACTAAGTTGGGAGATCAATATGCCTTTCATGGGCTTGTTGCAAATCTTAGTGGCTCTGCTAAGCTACTGGAGGTGTAGCAAGCCAGTTGCTTGGGAAATTCTGAGGTGGCGTTAGAGGCCTAATTAACTAAGGTGCTTCAGTTTGGGGGCTGGGCAGTTACTTTGGAAATGTAAATTACAAAATCAAAACAGACAAATACCAAAGTTCATGGAAACATTACAAGATGAATACGAGATGCAAGGCCGAACCTAGGCCTGTCTAGTTTAACAGCAGACTTCACTTTTTGACCAGAAGCTCATTTTGACTACTGCACAGAATGTGGCAGTTGCCTAGATCACATGTAAGATGTCTTATAACATGTTTTGTTATAAGACAAAACATCTGTGGTTTAGTAAAATCTAGTGGGCCTAGGTCCTGGGATCTGAGAGTTTCCAGTGACAGGCTGCAGACAACTTTTCTAATAATCTCATGATAAAAATACAATTAATTTCATTGGACTGCTATGTCTTTGGCTTTTCTGAGGGTTGGGGTAGAAGTTTGTGTAGTTGCAACTTTACCTGAGCCTGGAGGCTCCTGATGCATCCCAAGGTCCCCAGGATGACTCCTCCTCCTGGCTGCCACGGAGGAGAGACTGGATCAGCAGAGTTCATAGAAAAGAGAGTGTTTTCTTCTTATTTTATGAACTTTGTTTAACTTTCTTTTTTTATATTTGTACACTTAAGTGATTTCTTAAAGAGGTCACCTAAAGAGGGCAGGATTTTCCACATCATTAGGTGTAGGCAAGGAAAAGCTTTCCAGATTGTAAATCTTACAGATAGATTAATGGAATGGTGTTTCTGTGAGCCATTATCTGGAACATGGGAATGGACTTTCGCTGGGCTATTATCGTCTAGGACTCTTACCCATCTCTGCTAAAAGCTTAGCTGAGTAGCACTAGAGCCAGAAATAGAGGAATGGCAGACTCTAAATCAGGACGCATCTCTCCTCACAAAGAGCATCTCTATCTCAGAGTGTTTCTCTACCTGGGTTTCAGTCCCTACTTCTAAGCAGTGTCTTTAGTGCAGTGACCTGCATTTGTTCCTGGTTAGCGTCATCCTTTGCTGACTGGGAGACACTGGGAGCTGAGATGTGAGAGGGGACAGAGGATTGGAGGATACATGTGGACTGCGGCAGGGTGGGATGCCAGCCATGCAGAGTTCCTAAGAGCAGCACTCGTAAAACTGTCCTTTTCATTTGTTGAAACTTTCCAAATTTACACCTGCCATGAGTTTAAGGCCTTTTTGGGAGACTATAATATACAAAAATGAAAATGACATAACATAAATGTATTGCATTGCAAAATATCATGAATATGAGTAAACACTTAAAAATATCCACTTTGTTGACCAAGATATGATTGGCAGATTTGTAGAATTATCCCCTATTCATATGCACATCTCTTCCTGGCTGTAGCCTCCTCATGCAACAGAAGACATAATCTTCACTTTTATGACAGTCATAGGCATCCATAAGTGTTGGCATTTTGAATTTTCTATAAGTGGAATGTGTGTATATATATATATATATATATATATATATATATATACACGCACACATATGTATATATATGTTCACACACATGCATATATATATATATGCATGTACATATATATTCCATATACATATATTTATTTCAGGACATTAAGTTCTAATGTCCTGAAGAAGTTTCCATTGTTATGTCCCCAAAGCATTAGTTATATTTAACATTTTAATCCATAATTCATTTTAATTTCCTGAATAAGAGGTATAAAAGTTTAATAACTCAATGAAAAATAGTCAATTTAAATATTTCATCACTAAAATAATTTGTGAAAAATGTAGGATACACTATTAAATGAAAAATATTACTTATTTCAACATATAAAAATACATAGGATCAGAAAACATGAAAGTAGAATCAAAAGAATTTGAGAACCAATTTAAGATTGCTTACCTACCTGCTGACTCGGCACTAGAACAACATCTGCGGCAGTGGCACAAACGACTGTGTTCTTGGCATTCAGATTGCTATCCACAATTGCAGGAATCAGCATGTTGGTTACAGGGGGCAAGTTGTCTCTAAGTAACAGGATCACCTTGCGCATTGTTTCTAGGATGGCCAGACTCACTTTGCTACTAGAATCTTGAAGTTGAGACTTAAAAGCGAGAAAGATTAGAAAATAACATGGTAAGTTATTTCAAGTAAAACAATGCTTATCAACCTTTTGCATATATATATGTGTGTATATATATATATAAATCTGATCTGACTTTCTATGCTCAGTCTCTGCCATCCTATGATATGGCTGCCATTTTCACGGCACTACATGTGTTACCATTGCACAAGACCCAATTTCCTATCATTTCATCATTCCTGTGAAGAGTTCCCCATTGCATTGTTTTCAGTTACCCACATTGATCTTCCTTGATATTGAACCTTATTAAATATAACAAGTTTTTAAAGATGTCAATAGCCTGGAAAAAACTTTTTTCTGGAATTATTATCTATAAGCTCATTTAGCCAAACTTACCTTCTTTAATTAATTAATTAATTAATTTCCATTTATTATTTTTTTCACCCAGGATTGCATGTGTACAAGTCCTGTTGGGTCTGGATGAACTGGATGAGCTGTTTCCTTGGCATCATACACCACTTTTCACTCTTATAACTCTCCTCCCTTCTCTTCTACAAAGATCTCTGAGCCTCACGAGGAAAGAGATTTGATGAAGACATCCCACGTAGGGCTGAGTGAGCCAAAGCCTTTGACTCTTCACATCACCCTGCCGTGGGTCTCTGTGTCAGTTCCCATCTGCTACATGAGGGAGTTCTGAGATGTGAACCGAGCGAGGCTTCCACCTATGGGTATAGCAATGTGTCGGTGGCGGTCATCTTATCGTGTGTTCCACTAGCAGGGTTTGGTTTTCCCATCGACTCATGGCACATCTGTCCCAGATTCTTGGCCACTTTAGTAGTGTACATGTGTGTTTCAATCCAAACAACCACAGATGTTATTTAGCTAGAGAGGGACCATGGGGGAGGAACAACTCTTACAAGGGATTATTATGACAAACTTAGCTGTTGATGATATGTGAGACTTACAAAAGAGCCATGGAAATGGTGAAACACTAAAGATAGTGAATATTAGTTGTTCTGAAGCCACTTGTCAAGCCACAGTTTTTGCACTATCAAAATTCAGTTGAACTAGAAAACACTCAGGAACGTACACACTGCCAGGCAGTGAGTGCCCGCCTTTCCAATGCTCTCTGAAGTAGGAGCTAGGAGGGTCCCTGTTTTCAGATGAGAAACTGAGGCACAGCTCTGGTTTCTCTTATGTGCAATCATATAGCTTTTTAGTACCATAGCTAGAGTGTGACCTAGATAACCAGATTCCATGCTTATTTGTGCTCCCATGGTCAGAGCAATTCCTCAAACTGCGAGCAAGATTGAAACACACACACATACACACACACACACACACACACACACACACGAAATACTTCCATAATTAGCTTCACAAACACTGTGTAGAGCTTAGCTCTGATCAAATCTCACATGTCCATACAACTGTCAAAAACCTGTGTCAGTGCCCAGGATTTATACCTGATTCCCCCTGAAGCTTCCACTGCCAAGATGAAGATGAAGGCTTTGAGGTAAAGGACCTCAAAGGGCAGTCTCACAACTGGCAGCCAGGACTCTCCAACAAATCAGGCTAGGAGGAGCAGCAGTAAGCCACGTGGGGCCATCACTTTCCATATAAAGATTTCAGGGACATCCATGAGAGCTCCTCACTTCCCAGCACCAATAAATATCCAGTAGATGCGCTAGAAGAAAACATGTGAAGCTACCTTGTGTTAGACTGTGAGAGGCGGTCTCTGTTCTGGTTGAGCTAGGTTTAAACCCCAGTGACCCAGTAGAGAATTCTACAAGGGACCGAAGGTCTGTTTGCCCACGCTCCCAGACACTTAGGCTCCTGACATGAGACTTCAGCTCTCCATAATTCTGTGGCCATCAGTCACGCAGGGCCATGTCCTAAAACCCCTAGTATTCTGGCTAGACTACACCCCCCCCCTAGCCACCTGGCAACAGCCAGGCATGTCCCGCCCCACGGTTACCTGGCAACAGCCAGGTAGGCTGGCCCACTATAAAAGTGGCTATTTGCCCCTTCCCCTCTCTCTTACTCTTACTTTCTTGACTTTTGTCCCCTTGCTACCCTTCTCTCTCCATTCCCTTCCCCCTCTCTCCACGTGGCCATGGTTGGCCTCTACTTCTCTACCTTTTCTTTTTCTCTCTACTTTTCTACAATAAAGCTCTAAAACCATGGACTGCCTCCTTTCCTTTGGACTCGCCGTGCTGGAGCAATGGAATAGGCCTAAAGAACCACATCTAATCTCCTGCCAGGGAGGCCTCTCCGCATTCCAACCACGATACCCACCAAGGCCAGCAGCCCCCAGCAGCTGCCAGACCAGACCAAGGACACTCTTGCCTGGCCGCACACTCCAGCCAGCTTCACCACCACCACCCCTGCCCTTTTCCCTTCGGCCCAGGGCCACTGCCGCCCTGGGAACCCCCCCCCAACTCGTTCTTAGCTCTTCCACAGTATCCAGTGTCATCCTGCAATGCCCGAGAGCTAGAACCTGTCTTCCCTGGCCTCTGCGAGGCCTAGGGACCCTGGACTGTGCTTTCCCCACCCCCCAGAGCAGCGTCCAGCGGTCTCACATGGCCGATGCCCATCCTGCCGCAGCCTGTGGGGGTCACGCGGCAGTCTCCCACGTCTGCCTGTCCAGTGCAGGCGAGCTACGGTGGAAGCAGGGTTTTTCCCCCACCCCCTTTTCCCCCACATCGGGCGCCGGACAATCTTGATGAGTTTATGCCGCTCCCTCCTTTTGCAGTTGGTGGGAACCGTCAGAATTCACTCTGAGCAGAGCTCAGCTCCCCCACACCCATCCTTCCAGGACTCACACTGGGGGCATGTGCCTAAGCCTCCCATCCTGGGAAGCTTCCTGGCAGAGCATTGGTTTTCAGCTTTGCAGGCGCAGCTGTGAGGTGTGACGTTGCTTTCTTGCATCCAGAAGCAAAAACAGTCAATTAGGATCCTGTTTATTTATGCTTCCTTCGCGTTTCCAATTGAATCCCTTGTTAAGTAGGGTTCTAATAATATGATTTATCACAATAAACAGCAGGGCCCCTGCCTTAATTGACCTTATTCTTTTCTCTGAAAAAAAAAATTCCTCCTGTTTATGTGTATTTGGTATCAGCCTTTTCTGTTCTTCTCAACCCCATGTTGGTTGACAAATTATACAGGGCCTAGATTTTCTTAAACGTGTGTGTGTGTGTGTGTGTGTATGTGTGTGTGTGTGTGTGTGTGTGTGTGTTTTGTGTCTTAAATCCTTCATTTTCTCATGTGCTAAGTGCTGACTATATTCATCCGTATCATTCTTGCATTTACTGATGTTAGCATGGCTTCAAACCATTAGCTAAAACGAAGAGGTCTGAGGGAAAGGCTCCCGCTGTTCTCCGAATGAAACAGTTGACATCCTGTTAAAAGGTTTTGATCTGACTTTAATTTCCCAGCTCTAATGGCTTCTTAACTGTTACACACCTAGTGGTCTGTCTTAAGAGACACAGTATTTGTGGCAGTAAATCCAGTCTCTAAAATGGGTCGTTTCATTTCACACAGAATCTGGAATTTCACCTTTACTCATCTCAATTTCTTCACTAGAAACCACTTTTAGTTGTTGTTGTTGTTGTTGTTGTTGTTGTTGTTGTTCCAAATTCCTCTTATCAATGGATTGGCTACATGAGTCTGTTGAAACAGTTGTTCATAGGGTCATATATTATAAAAGTGCTAATAGAGTAATGGAATACATTGTGATAACAATATGCTCTACAATTTCAATATGCAGATACGATTCCATCATGAAGGTCTACCGTGGTGTGTGGCGGACATCAGCTTTTCTGTGTGCCTCTCGTACTGTGGACGTGAACGGAACAGAGAAAGTGGGATCAAATGGGAGTTTCTAGGAAGCAGAAAGTAGAACACCCAGTGACTGAACACTTTAGCGTGAACTGTGCTGTTACCCACATTTCTGTCCCACCACTATGGCTGTTTGGATAAGAATGGCCCGCACAGGCTCATATGTTTGAGTGCTTCGTCTGATGCTACCTGAGAGGGATGAGGAGGTGTGGCCTTGCTGGAGGCTGTGTCATCACAGGTGGGTTTTGTAGGCCCACTAGTGTTCTCTCTCCCACTCCCCTTTCCCCCCTCCTCCTCTCTCTCCCCCTTCCCGTGGCCTGTGGATCCAGATGTAGAACTCTCAGCCTCTTCTCCAGCACTATATCATCCTGTGTTGTGTCACTGATCTCCCCGCCATGGCGGAAACGGACTAAACCTCTCACACTGTAAGCCAACCCCAATCAGATGCTTTCCTCTGTAAGTGTTGTCACGGTCACGCTGTCTCTTCACGGCAATACAACACTCACTAAGACATACCGCTAGAGTCCAAGCTGTTGTCCTCCCTGAATGGGACAACGTTCCTAAACCGAGCAGCAGGATCCTGATGATCGGCAGCCCTTAAAGCGTCGTCTGGCTCCTCTTCCTGCTGCCACAGATGCTCCCTCCAGCCCTTCCAGATCCTCCAGCGTTCCGCACTGCACACCCGGCTTCCAGCTTTGTTTTGTCCCTTCTGCTCCTCCTCTCTGGGATATATTCTTCCTTTTACCGCCTCTCCCATTCCCTCTTGCCCTTCCTAATCATGGATGCGAATCCAACAGACCCTCTGACATCCGGGACTTTGCCTTCTGATCTTTGCTTTTCTTATATAAACACAAAGCCACACAGATCACAGCTCATCGATTCATTTAAAACATATATTTATAGGGGTTTTTTTTAATATAGAAAGATAGACTTCTGAAACATCTTTGACTTTTATTTTATTTTATTTCAATTAGCATACAAAGGAGCAGCTTTCCTTATGGCCTTCTGTCACATACTAAGTTTTAGGAGCCTGTTCCCTGCCCTGCTCCTGTCTCTCTTTCCCCATCCCTGTTCATACCTGTCCACCTTCAGTAAATGCCTTACACCCTTTCCTTTCTATTGCCTGTTCTCTTCAGACCTCCCCACTCCCATATTTATGGCTTAATCTCTGGCTTCCGAAGCCTCCGTATACTTCCTCCCATATAAATACACAGGAGAATAATTTAGAAGGTAGCATTTGAAGATGAGAAAACATGTGTTACCTCACTTAATATTTTCCATTTCGATCCATTTTTCTTTATGGCTGAGTAAAATTGCACTGTGTGTATGTATCACATTGTTTTTATCCCTCCACCTGCTAACCATCCTTAACATTTAATGATAGCAGTTAAATCATTCTTACTGTCTCCATGGACTGCTTTTTAAAAAAGTTTGGGCCGTTGTGATGGTTTATTGGGTAAAAGGCATTTCTACCAACCCTGAGAACCAGAGCTCAAACCCCTGTACTCACATATATGGCCCGTGCATGCGCGCACACACAGACAAATGTAATTTTAAAAATTAAAGGAAGACATTTTTTTCATTAGAACTTTTAGTTTTGGACAGGTCTTAGGTGCCCTTATGCCTACTGAGCTTCATGAACCAGGAAATTGTTCAAGAGGTCATGCTGCTGCATGAACCAGGAAGTTGTTCAAGAGTCCATGAATATTCCAGTGTTCAGCCCCTATATAGTTGGTTTGGTGAGTGCTCTGATCTATCTGAACTGCGGTTTTCAGTACCCACAAATGCTTCCTTTTCTGGCCAGACTGAGTCCATTGTGTAATTGGCACACTCTGATAGCTCTAATGTGGAGAAGAACACACGAGCATCCTCCAGAGGTAGATAGGGATCGATTTCCAAAGAAGGAATTGATTACACTTCAGGCAATGGACTGGTTTAGGGAGGAAAGCCAAGTCAATGAGGCAGATAAAAGGGTTTCTTCTATAAGCACTGATGCAATTAGGAGCCCATTTTAATTGGGAAGGTGCAGAACTCTTGCACGTTTTCTTCTGGCCTTCATCACAGATAGGGGCAAATTCTGAACAATGAGACAAAGGTTCTCTTTGGAGGAACCATATTGCATAGTTAGTAATGCCAGCTCTAGGGGAAAAAAGTGTGTTAGCAGAACCTGTCCTGTACTGCAACACACGCTGGCTTTTGAGTCAAAAATAATAAGCAGTTTATTCATACAGGATATTGAAGGTTATCAGGAAGGTATTTCCATTACTTGTCCCTCGAAGTCTCTACCACCTGCAGCTCTTACCCCTCAATTTAAAAAATCAAATCTATCAGGGAGAAATGTATCTCTTCTGGGCCAAGGCATATGACAATTTGAGTGATACCTTAAATGCAAACGGCTGTTTTATTTTACAAATATCGGCGATGCTATCTCTTATATTCTGATTCATTGAATCAAGGAGGGTCACAAGAATATGTGTTTTACAGCATTGCCGCCAAGTCTAGTATATGGATGATATCCTGACAAACAGTATTCCAACTGTATTAATCACACAGGAATAAGGCCTTGCTTATTAAGTGTCTTCAGTTTACTGGGTGTCACTTTCCCACCCACAGTGTGCTGAGAGTTTAGAAACAAAGCCCACGAGAGCCATGGAGGAACACAGCCTGCAGTGTGGAATGGCTGCCAACAGAAAGCTAACTCTCTGACTACACTGAGTGATCAGAGGTTAGTTTAAGTGTGCTGGGTGTATGTGGCCAGCAGTGGGGTGACAGGATGTGGATGGAGACAAGTTGGAGTCCCTTTCTGGCCTGTGTAAGAACAAGTGTTTCCTTTCTTTTTGCATCCTTGTGCATGTCAGCCATTCCCCTTACCCCACAAAATGGCTCCCAATGAGTTCCACCTTCTGGCAGCCATGCGCTGGGGAATACCCTATACTTGTGTAGAATTTGGACCTGGTGGCTTATTTCTAATGCCCCCAAAACAACAACAATAAGAAGAAGAAAAAACAGAAAATGCTATAGACTAGGTTATAAATGACTCTGGCTCCCACCTCATGCATACATTTTTATCCCTGAGCAAGTAAGTCACAATTCTGAACTGCCTTATTGATATGTCTGTGACGAGAAAGAGAGGGATGTCTCTAGTTCCTAAGAACACAGATTTTGAGTGTACTAGATCTCAAGGCACACAGTTCTGTCACAACCATAAGAGTGAGCTTCGTAGTAGGTCCTTCCCTGAACAAATGTTTAGAAATCATGGCTTCATCCCACTCCTTGGTTGCAGGCTTGTGGGTGGAGAGCCTTAACCAGAAGGCCCAGCCAAGCCATGTCCAAGTCTGGGCCTGCCCCCCAATCAAAATGTGAGACAGTAAATAATGCAGTTTTAAGTCACCGACTTTTGGGACAATCTACTATGTAATGATAGCTAACTAGAGGCTTGGGGGATGGTGAGCCTGGAGAGCAATGTGAACAAGGAACGATGAAGAATTAATGAGCTCACGATGATGCTGCACCATGTCTTTCTTCAGGGATAGTCCTTCCTGCAGGGGCTGCACCTGTCCCCCATTCCTCTGCTGATATTGAAGGGTTGCCTTTCAGGGTGCACTGCTAAGCCTTGCTGCTTGTTCCCTTAAATCTCCAGGAATATTAGCACCATTATCTCCAGGCTGCTCACGATTGTCTTTCCTAACACTTGTCATGGAGAGAGTAGCTGTCACTAATGGTGGCAGTGTTTCTCATAGACCCAAGCGGCTGGACAGTGGCTGTCATTAGAATACAAAAACTCTATAACATTTCTAGAACTCAAAATTGCGCAGCTCGTCTGGAAAACATCGTGTCAGTCTCACATATGTTTCAATACAATGCAGATATAACCTATGAGCCAATTATACTTCTAGGTATGTTTCCAAGACAAACATTTAATGTTCAAGTAAAATTTACATTCAAAGTCTATAGTGATTATGTTCAGAGTTCAAAACTAGAAACGATCCAAATATTAACTAACAGGTGAGTGAATGCTTGGATGGTGGCACATCTATGTGACAAACATTACTCTGCAACGGAAAGGAATAACGTACAGATGTCTGTGACATGTTGAATCCTAACAGAAGAGTGACACTGGTCAAGAGAAGCCAGACAAAACCCTACTTATGTAAGATTCTAGAAAAGACCATACTACAGTGGTAAAGGCTGTGGTGTCCACTGGTCATAGTTTGGCAGAGAGAACTGACTACAGAGAGACTGGGGGAGATTGGAGAAGGTAGATGCCTTCTGTCATGTGTGTAATACTGGGTGTGTGAAGATTCACTGAGCTAAAAAGCTGAATGCACATGTAGAACATAGTTTTATGAAACTGAAGCGATTCCAAGTTCTGCTTTTGGTCATTGGAGCAGTTGCTCAAGTCTGGAATGTAAATGCAGGAACATACAATATTGGGACTCAATATTGAGATGGCTCAGCAGTTAAGTGCCTACACTGCTTTTCCAGAGGACTGGGATTTGGTTCCCAGCAACCACAAGGCAGCTCTCAATTACTTGTAACTGAAGTTTCAGGGTATCTGGGACTTTGCTCTGGCCTCCTTGGGCACCAGGTACCCTTGCCTTATACATTATACCCAAACACGGCAAATAAAAATAAATAATCTTTTCTTAAAAGGATATGCCATAGAGTGGTTGGAGACACACCAGTTGGTATTGTGTGTACTGGGAGCTGGCCATGTGTCAGACTGGATGAGCCTGTTTTCTGTTGCTGTAATGAAATAGCAGAGTCTTGGAATGTCATAAAAATATTGTTTTTAAAGTTCATAATTTTGGAGAGTGTAATTCTAAACAGCATGGTGTGCATTCTGGCTGTAGAGAGAGTCCCCTAGCTACCTCACCTCATGGTGGCTGGCATCATGGAGAGAAACACACACACACACACACACACACACACACACACACAGAGAGAGAGAGAGAGAGAGAGAGAGACAGACAGACAGACAGACAGACAGACAGACAGACACAGAGAGAAAGAGAGAATATGAGAATATCAAAAAACAAGAAGTCATTGAGCAATTCAGGGATTGGCACTTTTATTTCGAAACAATTAGTAAGTAAACAATAAGTAAAGAATTTGTTTTTGTGGGCATAAAGTTTTATTTGCACAGTCATCCATTAAAGAATACAGAATTGTTTAAGAATACTTGAATATTTTCAAAATGGCCACTCACCACAAGACACAAGGAAGTATTAGAATTACTACCTTAAGACTGCTCTATTTTATTTTATATTTTATTTTATTTTATATTTTATTTTATTTTATATTTTATTTTATTTTTGTGACCACCTTTTCAAAAGAACTGCCTGGGTTCTCCAAGGAATCGCGTCAATCCCCCTGAAGGTGATGCCTCTTGTAACTCCCACAGGCTCCACATGAGGCTCCACATCACTGCCTCTCACCTGTGCCTGGGATGAACTGATCTCTTGCCCCTTGCTGACCACTTCCAGGCCTCCCCAGTAGAGTAGCCTTCCTGGGACCCTTGAAATACATTACAAAGCTAGAAGCCAGTCTGACTGCAGACTCTTTGAAAACTTATATATTGTTCAACAAGCATTATTAATTGACTACCCCCAGTCAGGTGCTAGCAATTTTAGGTGAAACGGCCCCTTCTCTACCTGTGTTGATGGCGGTCATTGTGAATCACAGCAGCACGGCCTCCAAACCGTCAAAGTGGCAGAGCTGCCTAAAACCTTCATGTGTCCTTCCCACCTCCTTGACCATCTTTCTCAGAGTCCTTTTCAGTGAGCATCTGCCTTTAACTTGCTAACCTACCACATCCTCCCAAGGTTCAAGTGTGGAACTCTCGCTATGGGGGGGCATTATCTTCTCAGAAGGGGAACCGGGAAGAAGGGCTTCACGCTGATTTACATCTATCAAATCCATTTGTCCTTCTCATGTGCCTATGACATTCTCCTTCCCAGAGGACTGCCAAATGCTTGTGTGGAAACAGATGTGTCTGATATATTTATATTTTTTTGATGCAAGGTTGCAGCACAGACCCTACCTGCTTGTTATTCTTGTTATCCTGTACCAGGAACTAATGCTCACTCAGCAGGGACCCAGGCCAATCGAATTATAAAAGCAGTCCAAGATAAAGTACATGTCAGCAGTTCACGGAGATAAAAGGCTTGTATGGAAATGGGGGAAGGTTAGTGTAGACTGTTAGGGATGCCCCTGTCCTCTATCATAAGAGTTACCTCACACGGTTCACCTCGATTGTATTCGATTTTTTTAAAAAAAAGCTTGCCTAGCAACCCCTGGTTTAACAGTGTGGTCTACCTAGAGCCCTTGTCGGTGCAGGAGCTGCTGCTAAGAGGATTCTTCCTGTGTTGAGTAAATGGTCCCTTAGTCTCCCTTGTTGACAATGGACTTGTACAAGCCACGGCAGGATGGTCTCCCCCTGGTCAAAGATGAATACTGCTTTCCCAAGACTTCCTGATGGACAGGTGAGACACCCATGCACCTTGCTCCACCAAAAGAAAAGTCAGGTAGAATCGTAAACTCTACTATGAGGGTCTTCAGAAGCTTTTGTCAGGTTTTATGTTAATGAATGTAGAGAGAAGACGGAACATCACCCATGGCGGTTTGAGGGACTTTGGTTCTTTCTGGGTTTGGCCCGAAAGGGGTAATGTTGTAATATCTTCCTTTCAGATGAATGTTCCATCTTTCTTGTCAACTAAGCTATTTTTTTTATTGAATATAATCTTCATTTACATTTCAAATGGTAAAACCTTCCCTGGTTTCCCCCTCCCTGAAAACCTCCAACCCCTCCTCCCACCCTCTGCCTCTAGTCAACTAAGTTCTATCCCAACCATTTTCTTCTTGTAGTGAGTCACTGGCTAGCATAAATGATGGTTTAAAAAACAACAACAACAACAACAAAAAACAAATAAAATAAAAACAAAGATAAGGAAGTGGCCGGTTTTTAACTTGACTGTATGGGATCACTAATGTTTGCCACATATAAGAGAATCACTGGTGAAGAAAGTCACTAGTAAACGTGACTAATATGACTGTGTGCCATCTGCAGAGAGGCCTTGCCTGCCACTTATCTCATTATTTGCTCATTGGCGTGGTCTTGTATGGGTTCTTAAAATCTTCAGAGCTAAGACACGAGAGAGATCAATTCTTTGGGGCTATTTTATTTCTGCTGAGGGTGTTTGTGACTGCTGGGGGCAGGTGTGTGCAGGACTTGTCTTACCCGTGGCAAGGCCAATGGTAGCTGTATAGGATCATCCTGGCAGTACTAGACTGATAGGCACAAACTTCAAAATGATGCAAAGTGATTGAGTCAGGCTAGAACCAGAAACTGCAGGACCAAGGTAAATATTATTTCTTGGTTGGGATGGGGATGGGAAGAGACACATGCCACTTACCACTAACCCTGTGACTCCAGAAACCTCTATAATCTGTATTGACTGTGTGGGTTCATGTATTTTTCAGATGTGCAAAGGACAGTGGTCACCCAGGGCTAGAGGTGCTGCCCCTTGTCCCTTCCGGCTGTTCTGCAGATTACTCTGGGAGACTGGAACTATATAGAAGCTTTTACTTTGAATGTTTTGAAAGCCCATTTATTTTACAGATTATTTGTGCTAAACCTTGCTTATTGTCTGCTCAATAGCTAGGGATTATGTGTGGGTCTAGAGTTTGCATTAGTATTCTTTTATTCGTGGTCATTCAGAAAACACATAACAAGCACCCACTAAAATGCCAGGAACACACAGATGAGCTGCCCTGTTTCAGAGACTAGACACTGTCTAAGGTCTTGGTGCTCGGCATGCTGTGGGGGGGGGCTCTGGATCTGACTCTCCACTCAGGTTTTGCTAGTTGACACTTCTTTGCATGGCTGAAGACTTTGGGGAGAATTGTCCTTTGAGGAGCGACCGTGGCTGAGGCTCGCATGGTTGAATGTCTAAGTACAGCAGCACAAGACAAGGCCTCCTGCTGAGTGATATAACCTGGGGAAAGGAGGGATGAGAGGGATTTCAGTGCCAATGTTTATCTTTGAAAGATTTATTTAGTTCTGTTTTATACATATGGGAGTTTTGCTTGAATGTGTGGATGTGCACCACATGTGTGCCTACTGTTCCTAGAGGCCAGAAGAGGGTGCCAGAACTCTTAGAGCTGCCTTTCCAGGTGGTTATGAGCCAACTGAGTGCTAGGAACTCAACTCTGCCAGGTTCCTTGCAAGGGCAGCAAGTGCTCTTAATCAGAGAGCCATTTCTTCAGCCCAACAATTTTTACAAAAAAAGCAAAGCAAGGCAAAACAAACAAACAAACAAACAAACAAAAAACAAAACAAAAAAACCATTCACAGAGGTATACAAAAGTTCTACTTCTGTGGTTCGCATGTCCTAGTTTTATTATCTTTGAGGGCAGGGAGTGTTTATTTCTTGGTTTGCCTTATTTTTCCTTCAATGAACATGATGGTTAATCCTTGCTGTCAATCTGAATGACCTCATAAATAACCTAAAGATTATTGAGGCACACCTCGTGGGTCTGGGTGTGCAGGTATTTCTAGAGGAGAGGAACTGGGGTGACTCATCCTGAATGTGTTTGGCCCCATGCCATGGACTGCAGAGCTAGAAGAAAAGGAAAGGAAAGCAGGAGAAAGCCAGCTGAGTACCCGTGCTCCCAGCTCTCTTCCTCCTGGCTGCCAGGATGTGAAAAGCTATCTTCTATTACCCCTTTCCTGCTACGAGGGACTCACACCTCTGGATACCATGAGCCAAGTCCTTCCTAACCAAAGCTATTTCTGGCAGATTTTCTGTCACATGAATGAGAAGAGCTAACTAACAAAATGACTATAGTCATCAACTTGCATGTCAAAGAAGTTTGGAAAGAAACTTGAACTTTGAGTAGACCTCCCATGTAACTTGTCTTAGCAAAATTCCTTTAATGCAGAGAAGGGTAATATCTGATTAAAAAGACACATGTGGTTTCTTTCAGTGGTTTTTCAAAGTACAGTATTCACAGTACCCAGTGGATTCCCTGGATCCATGTGTTTAAAGAAATGCCCATTATAATTTAGAATTCTACTCTCTTCAAAGACTTTCTGAATTAGAAACCCAGAGAGCAAGGCCTGGGATTCTGGATTTTCGTAAGATGGCAGTTAGCTTTTATGAACACTAGTAAATGCATCTTCATTTAAGCTTATTGGCTTCTTTGGTATTTATCTCTGCAAACAGAGCCATGAGATGGTGCTTCCACCATCACACCAAAGATAATCTTCAGTAGTCACCAAGTCGCCAGTCCTTGCATACTAGCTATATGACCTTGGTCAAGTTATATAACTCATCTAGGTTTCAGTTTTCTACCTGAGTTGGGAGAATTGTGCAGTAGATGGGGCAAGCAACAAGAGATGTTCCTGTAAGATAAAGGACCTAGTGGCAATGAGACCTTCCAGGAAGCTGTTGCTCAAGGTCTGCATGCTGATGCTCATGTCTCTTGAAACCATGGTGCCATCTGTGCTTTGTAAAATATAAATGGATTTGGTAGAAAAGGAGAAAGAGCAAAGTATGAGCAGATAGAAGCTATGGTCCTTAGAGAAGACACCCCTTGCCTGAAGTCCTCATTGACAATGACTGACTGAGTGGTCTTCACCAAATTACATGATTCATCTGTGATTCTGGTTCCATAACTATAAAGTAGGAAGAGAGTAAGGTATTATACATAACGTTTTTGGTGGATGTATGGACTATGCCAAATGCTCAAACAATGTAGTTATTATTGTTGGGGGAAAACTATCTTTGATCTTACACAAACAGTAAGGAGGGGAGCCATCGTTTGAGCTTATGTTGGCTTTCTAAGTCCAGGGAAAATTGATCTACTAGATCAAGTTCATATAAATCTCAGAGAGTTGTTAACATTTTATAAGAATCAATACTCTAATTTCTTTAAACCCTCTTAATTCACCTATAAAACTTCACTGTCTATTGTCAGGGATAATCATTTTTAAACTTGGTTAGCCAACCATGTTGATAAAATAGGTCGGCAGAGGCCATTCTTCTAGAATTATTTATCTGGAGATGTGACTTCTGGCTGTAATGAATAAGTCACCTACTGATATGCCTGGTTCTAGTAAGGTGGTTAAACTTACCCAGATGCTGTTGGTACCCAAGGCTGTGAATGTAACGGGTCTGCAGGGCCTTCCACTGGGGCCTGGAGTCATAAATCCTCATAATGCTGTACAAGTAGCGCTGCTGCCCTTGATTTAGGTCCTGTCAGAACCAAGAGGTGACTTTGATAAATCCCTATGTAATTAAAAGTGTGCCATACATTCAAAATAAGTGTCCACAGGCATAAGATGCTTCTCTTAAAGTGACACGTATTTTTAAAGCACATGAGACATGAATAATCAGGAGATTTCCCTTCACCATTTGTGTAAACAATATTCTTCTAGCATGAGGATGCTGAAAACAGTGAAGGAAATGGTGCTAGATTATATAGATTATGATTTTATCCTGGGGGAGATGTAAGGCTTCTAGGATATATGGATTTTATATATATCCTTAGTTGAGAAAAATAGGTTGTGAATGTATTCAGGGTCTGAAAGTGTGGAGGATTCCAGACAGCTGAGATGTTCAGTAGAAAGTTCCAGCAAGGAATAGAGATAGATGCTCAAATGGGCAATGAGATCCACCTTGGCAGTCAATGAGTGCTATGGAAACAGGAATCAGGAGTGGTGGCACATAGGAGACACAGGTCAAAGGGACACAAGTTCAAGGCCCACTTTGTCTACCAGTGAGTTCCATGCCAGCAGGGATACACAGTGAGATCCTCCTTCAAAGAGAGGTCTGGGGATGGGAAGGTAGAAAGATCAGAAGTTCAAAGTCATCCTCAACTACATTGTAAGACAAAGGCTGGGCCTGGACTGCATGAAACCCTGTCTCAAAAATAAATGAGGAGAAACCATGGTAACAGCATCACATCCTAGAAATATCAAGTTAAAATAACTTTGTCTTGGATACAAAGTACCAAAACAACACAAATTTCAAAGCCAACTAAAAGCCATGTGGGGAAAACTGCACTTAAACTATTACATATAAATGTAGGTTAAGGTGACATTTACTTGTTAGATATTTTGTGGGGGACTAAAATCAGAAAGAAGTCTGTGAGACAAATTGGTTTTGTTTTGTTTGTTATTTTCTTTCTTTTCTTTTCTTTTCTTTTCTTTTCTTTTCTTTTCTCTTCTTTTCTTTTTCTTTTTTCTTTTTGGTCTAGAGCTCTTAAATTTTATATTAGAAGTAAACACAGAGTAAAATATCAAGGCCAAGAGACTCACAATGTACGACATCAGTTCACTCTGTTTCTGCATTAGAATATATTTGAGGAAGAAAATTGCTTTCATTCCTGAGTAACTAATTAAGCCTTTCCCATGATTGCAGAGACAAGATAATATGAAAATTGTTAACCCACCTCAAGTGCAAAGCTCTCTAGTGCCATGAGAATTTCCCTTACATCAGATAAAAAATTTTGAAAGTTATAGTTTTTATTTTATCAAGAAAAACTATGCCTACTTCCTCACCTGTGTAAAACTTTAAACATCCGGAGAAGTATCGGGTTGCATTCCTCATGTTCTTACTTTGTCCCCTATCTTTCTTCAAAGAGATGCAAGACAAATGATTTTTTTTTTTTTTACAGAGGGTTTTTATGTGAATGGCTATAATTAGCTCAGTGGGAAAGAAGCTGACAGATCGAGCAGTAAGCCGCACTATTGATGTTGCCAATTAGTGAGTCCCCATGGTGGTGGGTCAGCCTTGTAAGGAGACACAGTTTCTCAGACTCTGACCTTCAAGGGAGCATAGGGCGAGACTCTTCCAGTGCTCTTCCACTGACTCCTTCAGCAGTCACGCATGCGGGTCAAACAACAGCTACCTCTCACACAGACAGTACACAAAGTCTCCAACCCTCTAAAGAAAGAAGAGAAGCCCTTCCCTCTATGAACAAGGTGTCGCACCTTCAGTAATGAATTGTCAGCAGCCACTGCGGGGACTTGAATGCGGGGTATCCGTGGAGCATTCTGGTGCTTGTACTGCTTTTTCAAGTCTCTCCACATTTTTCTTTATCTTGTACCTCCAAGGGATAACAAACACAGTATCAGTTTTCATTCTGTTTAGCTAGCTTTGGAGATGGACCTAAGACGTTTAGTAAGCAGATTAGCAATCATTTTTTTCCAAAGAGAAATACTTTTTATTTCCTAGTAAGTAATCTCTGCAATCTCCTAGTTCCCCATCTTTTCCCATCCTTCCTTCCTGTGGCAAAAGGAATCATCCAGAGACCTTGCCTTCCTGCTTCCGTATGTCCAGCATGGGTAGCTTGTAGAGACATTCCAGTCTACATAAGTTACTCCTTTATAATTTTAAATAGTGCTGTTATATGACTCTTTAAAAATGCCAATATCTTTAGAAGTTTGAAATTTTTCAAATTCAAGAAGATAAGATTATTCAGTGCTGGAGAGGTTGCCCTGTAGTTAACAGCACTGGCTGCTCTTGCAGAGGTCCTGAGTTCAATTCCCTGCAACCATAAGGTCTCTCACAACCATCCATAATGAGTTCTGACGCCCTTTCCTGTCATGCAGCCACACATGCAAATAGAGCATGCATATATAAATACATAACTCTTAAAAGAGATTATCCATCCTTAAATTTATTTAGTTGGCATTTGATTAGTTTTCATTTATTGATTTAGCTGGTATTTTATTTGATTTTAGGAAAAAGTAATCACGATACAGATATCTCATGAACCTTCCTAGATCATTAAATATTTCCTAAACTCCATTTGCCAGCAGACACAAGTGTATCCATTCCTTGCACATTTAGATCTTTGGTTTTAACACACACCACACCGTGCTACAAAATAAACCGTTGTGCTCAGTCATGTTTTTCTCCCTGCCTGACAATGGATGGAACAACAGGCTTCCCTTCAGTGTCGCCTCTTTCTCAGAGCATTAGGGTTTAGGATCTAAGGTGTATCCCATGAGGAAAAGCTAACACACTGAAAGAAATGGGCGCATTGATAAGGCTTGCAGAGGTAAATAGAAACTGATCATTTCCCTCTCAGCAGTGCAAACTCAAATGACAGAAAGAAAGAACACAACCAATCAAGTGTAACAACAAACTCTCTAGATCTAGCAGACTATAACCAATGCCTAGATTGCAGGCTAATTAGAGAAGAGAACCTGGAATAGTGGCCACATGGCTTTAAAACCAACAGACCTGGGTTTCTTCCCTTTTTAGCCTCCCTCCTGTCATCTTCACAATGGTAGTCATAATGCCCACTTCATCATTTCATTCACTGAGATCATGTGTATAAAACTCAGTTTGTGCCTGTTTCTTCTCATTCTATACTCCCCTAACACACACACACACACACACACACACACACACACACACACACACGTTCATCACATATACACCCTTTAAAATATTTCAATAGCTGGGCATGGAGGCACATGCCTTTAATTCCATCCCTTGGGAGGCTGAGGTAGGAATATCTCTGTGACTTCGAGGCCAGCCTTGTCTACATAGAGAGTTCTGGGACTACATAAAGAGACCCTGTCTCAAAACAAACAACAAACAAACAAGCAACAGCAACAACAAAAACCTCAACACAATTGAAGATTCTGATTGGCTAAGATATGAGACCTGACCCTGGGGGATCTTCTGCAGCTGAAATGTGTTGGAGAAACATCTGTCAGCATCTCTTTGTGTTCTGTTTCCATGATATAAGCTCATAAATGAAGCTATGAATATTTTATTTAATACTGCTTTTCTTTAGTGGGTACCCAGGGATCCATGCCAATCAAGACATACTCTCTGCATATTCTCTCTGATTGAAACATATCCTCTTTCTTTCCCTCAAATCATTTCAATATCCCTCCTCCCATTTTTCAGGTCTGTGGAGCAAAGAATAACTATTCTTCAAAGCTAGGATTCCTTCTGTCTTCAAAGAGTGCGAGAGAAAATGACTGATGATGTTTCTTATGGCAAGTGAGCACGCAGCTCACGTATGTTTTTTCTTGGGCTGTTGCTGAAGAAATCCATCTTACCCATCCAAGTGGTCTACACGGATAAGGGTTGATTAAAATGCCTGGAGAATGCATGTTGAAAACCTACAAGTTAACAGAGATCTAAAACCAAAAGATAGATTTACTTAAACACAACTTACCTTGTAATGTGGTTCCTTGTTTTAAAACCTAACACCCATATCCAAGGCAGTGTTCCTGCAGGGTTCGCTAGTCATACAGTAGTGGCAGAAACTCGGTATGTTGATAAACTATATCCAAGCAACACCAGAAGATGAAACAAAGACCTGGGGAAACTTGGCTGCATGCCTTTCTGTTTCTGGGTGACATTCAAGAGCACAGTTGAAGGTTTTTTGTTGTTGTTCCAAGTTTCATGTCTAATGAAGGGTCAACTTCCAAGCCTATCATATCTGCATTATATTGAGACATTGCAGAAAAGTTCTTGTAGATAGATTCTAAGAATTAAAGGTAAAGAAATCTATTAATGCAACAGGCCACTCCATGAGCATTCCCCAAATATGAAGTCAGAAGCATTCATCCCCTTGCTCGAAATGGTGAAGTAATGATTCCTACATACATAAAGGCAGGAATTTAACTGTGATAACATATATTAGTTTATATGCATAGTTTACTGCAATGCCCCCTTCATGTTTCTTGGGGAGAGTAGGCATCACCTATATCCATGTTGGTTAGAAGCTACATATGTGGCAAAAGATATATTGCCTTTGCTGACTTGCCTTACTGTGATGAGATTATTTCTCAAGAGTACCTTTTCTGGGGCTTTGAAAAGTGTGTACCAAGATGGAAGATTAGACACAGTCTCCATGTAATGATAGGATCGTGAGAAGTCAGATGTAAAAGGGACCTTATATAAAGAGAGAAAACCGAGAAGGGTATAAGAAAGCCCAAAAGAATCTAGAGACAGCTGAAAAGCCTGGAGAAACACAAAAGCTGAGCAACCAAAAATGAGGAGCCAGTCTACCAAGCTCCCCAGTGGGAGGAAGTGAGGACTCTTCCACAGTGTAAGCCAGCCAACCAAAGGACTGGTGAGATGGCTCACTGGGTAAAGATGCTTGCTGCCTAGTCCTGACAGCCCGAATCTCATACTTAAGTCCCACCCTGGTGAGAACCAACTCTCCTAAGTATTCTGATTTTCCCAAGCACACTGTAGTATGGCATGAGGGAGACACACACACACACACACACACACACACACACACACGTACGTGTATGTGTCTCTTCATCGATGTAACAGTTCTCACAAGTTCTAAAGCCTTCTGGATTTGGCATGACAGAGTTGTGTATGTCACAATTCAGTTCTGGAGAAGTCCACGGTGGCACTCTCTATACTCCGGGGCTATTCCCAAATCATCATGACAGGGAGCATATTGCTTAAGACTGAGCTAGTAAGGAGGCATGAAAACATTGGGATGGCTTGGTGAAACAATGACAGGTCTGATGAGAACTTTATATGGAAATGATTAGAAATCTCAAGTAGCAGGAGGCTCAGACCACAAAGGCTGGTGGCCCTATTTTTATTTTTATTTTATTGTTTTATTTTATTTTTTGCCAGAAACAGGTAATTCCATGGAGATTGATAGCCCAAACCCAGAAGTCAAAAAGACTCTGGAATTGCATAGCTTCCTCCTTACCATGAAGTTCTCAGGCCCAGTGGACACCACTGCACACCCCTTTATCCTGTAGCACTATTGACACTGAGCAAGATTGGGAAGCTTGTGTGTTCCTTTAGCAGCAGACCTCAGTACTCCGTTGGCCTCTCCCATACCTCAGTATCTTCAGGAGATACCCCTTGACTTAACTGTTATCAATCCAAAGATGTACAAGCTAGAAAATCTGAGTGGGACCCTGCCTGGCCCACAGGGGGCAAAGCTAACCGTGCTCAGAAGCAGCTCCAGAAACACGAATAAATGATTAAACCTTTGAGCAGCGGATCCTTGACCACGCTTGGCACAGTACCATTTCAGCAGAAGAAAGCTCTTCATTAGTTTTGCCATTCACCTTTCTATTGGTGGTTTCTAACAGTTGGTTATAGTTGGTTTTAAGCATATTTCTATCTCTGATTTTTGTCTGGTATCGTTGTTTTATGACAACTTAGTATGTTTATGGTGAATGGATCTGGATATTGGGCCCTCAAGTAAAGACTGAAGAGTCTCACAAAACCAGAGAAGATATCCACCCCAATCAGATGCATAAACCATAACACAGAAAGGACCAAAACGATGAAAAAAATCAAGAAAATTTTATTCTTCTAAAAATTTGTAATTGGAAAAGGCAAAGACACTCGAATGGATGAAACCCTGGATGACAGACTCAAAATTTATAAATGCTATCAGTGACTGTGAAGTGGATGCAAACAACCAGATGACGCAAAACAGTCAGAAGAAGCAAAAAACAAAAAAAAAAACAAAACAAAACAACAACAACAACAACAACAAAACAATTCAGGACCCTGAAAGGAGAGGAGAAACATAGATGGGAACCCTTTCCATGGAAACTTGATACCATAAGACACTCAGTAAGGAAAACTTGAATAGAGAACTTGAAAATGCATCTCACCCACATTGGAATAGCTAAAATTAAAACAAACAACAGATGCTATTGAGAATTTAAGGGGGAACCTCATGCATTATTCTTAGAACTCACCAGTGGTACAACCTCTATAAAACAACAACAACAACAACAAAACAAAAAAAAAACAGTATGTTGGCTTCTAAACATTTAGATAGAGATCTACTCTGTAAGCCAGCCCCACCACCCCTGGGCAAATACCTGGACCCTACTTGCTACTACAGAGCTAGGTGCTCATCCGTGTTCATACTGCTCTACTCAAAATAGCAAAGACATGGAAGCAGCCTAGATGTCCATCAACTGATGATTGGTAATGAAAACATCGAACCAGTACCAGTTATGTCCCTTCTGCTGAGATAGAACACTCTGACGTAAACAACTTAAGGGAGAAAGGGTTCTAAAAGAACAGAAATCATCAAGGCAGGGAAGACATGGCAACAGGCCAGGAAGGCATAACCACAGGAGCAAATGCCTGACTAATCTTATTTCTCACACAGGAGTCAGAGAGAGAACACAAAGAAGACCAAGACTATACACTCGAAGACGCCAGTGGGACACTTCCTCCAGCAAGGTTCCGCGCTCTAAAAGTTCCATAGAGCGCCACCAACTGGGTAACCAAGCGCAACCAAGTGTTCAAATAAGGAGATTATGGGAAACACTTCTCATTCAAATCATGTGTATACATACATGATTTCTCACTACATACATGATTAAATTTTATTCAGTTTTAAAGAAGATGAAATTAGAAAGTTGCAGGATGGAAGTGAAAAACACTAGACCAAGTGAGGTAACCCAAATGCAGAAAGAAAAGCCCAGGATCTTCTAATTCCTGCGTGAATCCTAGCATTGAATCTTTAGACTTGAGTACCTTTAGAGGCTAGGGATAGCCTTATCAAGCTGTGAAGCTGACGAGCTATAACAGTGACTGACAGCAAGATAGTCACATGGGTACAGTAACAGCATGAACGCTATGGAAGCAGTCAACTCTTTCTAATAGGATTCAAGACCACTCTACGAGAGGAAATCTACTGTACATCCAGCCAAGGACTCATGGCTAGGGAACTCATATAGCCCAGAGTTGAGTCTATTACTATTATTTGCTTAAATGAACACAGTATCAAATCACCTTCTAAATTCTTTTCTTTGTAACCATAGACCAGGGCTGTTCTCAGAATTCATTAGAGAAGCTTCTTTGTGCAGTGGATGGTGGTTAATATGGAAACTCACAACTTATCAAAGTGCAGAGGACGAGTCTGTGGCATGCTCAGACATAAATGGGACATCCTTCAAGGCTCAGGGCCATCATGGAACAGGAGGCAGAAACATTGCAAGAGTCAGAAAGCAAACCCCAGAGAGGACACGTGTGAAACAATGTCTTTTGAATCGACCGGACAGAATAGAACAGCATACTCATGAACTCACAGTGGCTGTTTGTCTGCTCGATATCTGCGCAAGATAAAACAAGGCAGCATTTCAGTAGGAAGGGGAGAGGAGCTCACGAGCCCTCACACCTAGCTGAGGAACTCTTGACAGGGGTTGGTGTCTGGAGTAGGGAGAGTCTGTTTTTGTTGAGGTTCGCCCACTGGTATGTTAACTATGCCCCAGTAGATATCCTTGCATGCAGGAGTATATGAGCAACACAAAGACTCTGGGTTATTAAAAACAGGACATGAAGCTGGGAGGAGGCCAGGGGTTAGAGAATATATCTGGGTGCAGTTAGAAGGAGTTGGGTAAATAAGACCAAAATACATTGTATGCATGTGTGAAAATCTCAGAGTTAATTAAAATGCTATATATTTTAAAAGAAATGTTTGAAATGAAAACTTCAATGGCTCAGATATAGAAATCACAGTGGGGATAATCAAGTGAAATGAAGAATGCCAGAAACAGGAAGAAGCCAAAGTACTGTATGTATTTATTTTTGTCTTTTTTATTTTAATTTTTGGAAACACTTAGAGTTTTATTTTTAATTACCACAACTTTTGGTAATTCGGGAATACAATCTGGAGACCAAACCTAAGGATCCATAGGGTAGGTAAAGTATTTCAGGTGAAAACTAAAATCATAAGAAATAAAAAAAAAATTATCCCCAACTGGGGATGAAAATGGACATTTGAATAAAAAATAATTGATAACCCCAACTGTTCCTATCTAAAAAAAAAGAATCTCTGTAGTATATTCCAGACAAGATGTCAAAAGCTACAAAGCAAATAAATGGTATTAAAGCCTGTGAGGGGAAAAATGCCAATTCACCTCCAAAAGAAAGACTCAAGAATGAATGAAATCACAACCCAAAGTCAGCATGGCTCGTAGCAAAGTATAGACTGCTCGATTTCAAGCACTGAAAAGAAATCACTGCCAACCAAGACTCATGTATCCAGTAAAGTTTTTTTTTAATTAAGATAGAAATAAATACATTCCACTACAAGACTGTAGCCCCTCATCTAGGGTTGGGTCCCCACGAGATTCTATCATCAACCCTGGCATGTCAACCGCTGTGGTTGATTCGGCATCTCAGAAGCGTAGCTTTCCTGCCATATTGAGAACATACAGTCTTGCAGCAGTCTCCCTGGTCCTCTGGCTCTTCTCTTTTGGGGGTCCCTTTGACAGCACCTCAGCCTAGGTGCTAGGGTGGTAGGGGTTGTGTTGTAGATGTATCAGCTGGTGCTGGGCACCCCGTGGTTAGTTGTTTCCTGCATTTGGACCAGTTGTGGATTTCTGTAAAGGTCTCCATCTGCTGAGAAAGAAGCTTTTTTATGATGAATCATGAGAACCACACATTATCTGTGATTATAAGGGTAAATATTTATGATACTTACCAGGTTACCAGATTTTTAAAACGTCTTTCTCATACACTAGTTTTTGACAGACTCCCATTCTCTCCTCTGTTGTCTGAAGCAGTATTTACACAGACAAGGCCCAGAACCAACCCACATATAGATGAACAGATGAATGGAATTTTAAAATGTACATATATTCAATGAATTATTTTCAGCCATAAAGAAGACTAAAAGAATTTCATTTTGCAGGAAAATGGGCAAAACTTGAGAAATAGTAAGTAAAATGAGACAGACTCAGAAATATGAGTGTCATGGTTTTTCATTTCATACCCAGAATATATGTGTGTGTGTGTGTATGTGTGTGTGTGTGTGTGTGTGTGTGTGTGTATGAAAAAGGATTAGAAGATGTGGGGAGGAAGCGAGGACACTGGGAAAGAATAAGAAAAAACAAACACCCATGCTTTTCCTCACATATGAAGCTTGGTTATATGTGTGTGTGCATGTATATGTATGTGTGTATATATACATATATACACATATATATGAAGCTTGAATATATATATATATTCATATATATGAAAGATAAAAATAAAAAGAACAATTTGCAGGGAGAGACACCACTGGCAAGAAGGGTAAGGATGACAAGAGAGGGCAAGGGAGATAATGAATGAATTACAATAATACACATGTATGAAATGTCATAAACTTATTATATACACCTACTAAAAATTAATTAAAAATTGTTACCTATGAAGGGAAGGGTTGAAAAAAATCCTGCTGAATACAGTTTATCTACAAAGAGAAAGAGCTTGAGAAAAAATGAAAGCAGAGATGCCAAAAGAAAACACGGATTGAAAATTCTTCAGCTGAAGGGAAGAAAAGGCTCAGGGAGATAAGAGTGTTGAATCACACGCCTTAAAGAAGAAAGCGCTCAACAGAAATAAAGGTTTGCAACTCTTGTCAATAATTTGAATATATTCCTTCTGGAAATAAACATGGCACAGACAAGATCAATAAATGCCAACGGAGAACACGGAGCCTAACACAGGATCCGAGGGCCTGCTTATTCTCTCCTGGGAGATAAAGAATGGTGTGTGCAGAGCTGAGATTGCCCGCTGAGTCTTCTTTGGATGTTTTTACAGAATATGATGCCTCCCAGGACACACAGCAGCAGCTGATGTTGCACACCCACCCATGTTCATTCATTACAGTGCGCTGCAGCGTCTGCCCAAGCAGGGACATACCAACAGATGCAGGTGTTTGATAAGGAAGTTGCTTATCTTAGGCAGTGAGTTTCAGAAGTACTAGTTGTAGCTGGGATAAAACAATGTCATCCTAGAGATTACATAGTCATTACTAAGGTATTACACTCAACTACCTTGAATGCAAAGAAAGCATAGCTTGGCCCAGACTTTTATAGTCACCCCATATTCTTGTGCCAATATTCCTGCCCTAATTGCTAATATGACTGTTGGCACCACCACTTTTGTCCCTGTTTGGTGCTGCCACTAACACAGATAAAGAAGTCAGAGGGGGTGAGACAATGACAGCTAGCTGTTTTCCCCAGAAACCCACGTCATGCCTCCCCTGGATGCTACCTTGCAAGGAATTCTGGGAAATGCACTTGCAGTTTTCCTACTGCTATGGATAAAGTAGGGTAAAGATGAGCCTGGAAGAGAGTGGACCCTGTGTAACTTACATCAGCAATACTGCAAGAAGGCAGCATGGTCTGGGATCCAGGAGATCAGACAACAGGCTTGAAAACTTCAAAACCTGTCCAATGTTTGCCTATGTCATTAAACAGTGAAACTTTGAAAGAGAAAGTAGGAGATGACTGACTGGCAGATGGTTTCCAATAATGAGCTTTAAACTTTTTAGACAGTGTCTTAACATTGAAGATTAATCAGATGCTTGATAGCCTCAGTTTAGGACAGAACAAAAAACAAAATAAATCAATCAATCAAAAAAAAAAATCCAGTAGTTTCTAACAAAACTCTTCAAATAGAATAAAACTAATTGCAAGCAGAATTTTTATAGCGAAGACAATATTGACTACCATTTGAAAGGATATGCTCATCCCAAACTCGTAAGCTTAACAAAAAAGGTTTTATTGAGCTGTTTCAGAGGTTAAAAGAAGACCTGCTCCCACAAGTTCTCCTGCCGCGGCCCTGGAGCAGGACATGGTAGCAGTCAGCAAAATGTCTGCTAGATCTAGAAAGTCAAAGGGTGTTGTCATGTAAGTCTGAAGTGGTCAGTAGCAACTGTTCCTAAGAACGCTACACGGACTAGAGAAGATCACTGGCTTATGGGAAGCAGGGACAGCTTTACCCTAAGAGGGCAGTTCACACAGGAAGGGTGTTGCCTCTGGCTTGGCTGGGAGTGTCTCCCAGGATCTCAAGATAGGATTTGAGTTAAGGTCTGCGGATTAGTTTTTGTAAACTTGATACAAACTAGTGTTACCTGGGAAGAGGAAACTTCAACTGAGGAATGCCCTTATCAGATTAGTCTCTCTCTCTCTCTCTCTCTCTCTCTCTCTCTCTCTCTCTCTCTCTCTCTCTGTGTGTGTGTGTGTGTGTGTGTGTGTGTGTGTGTGTGTGTGTGTCTGTGTGTGTGTCTGTGTCTGTGTGTGTCTGTTTCGGTGGAGAATTTATTTTATTAAAGATTCTCTGCTTCAATTCCTTCCTTGGCTTGCTGTCATGGAAGCCTGTAACTTATAAATCAAGTAGACTGTCTTCTGCAACTTGATTTGGGTCAGTGTTTTATTGCAACAATAAAACACAAACTGTGACATCAGGTTTTGACGTATGTACATTTAAGAATGTGAAATGAACTTTTCCTTTTTCTACTTCCTCTTCTTTTTGTTCTTTGGTTGGTTGTCTTGGCTTTGCTTCCTTTGGTTGTATTCTGGAGACAGGGCCTCCTTTGTGGTAATTAATTTTTCTACCAATACCTCCTGCCTTCAGAAATTGAAGTTTTTGCTGGACCTTGTAACTAAGTTAATAACAGACGTTGGGACCGTCGAAAATGTTGTATTCAATCTATTTTCCTGCTTTGTACTCAGCTTCTTTAAATTTATTCCGTCTTTAAGAAAAACAATGCAACTCCTTTGTCAAAGATCAAGTGACCATAGGTGTGTGGGTTCATTTCTGGGTCTTCAATTCTATTCCATTGATCTACCTGCCTGTCACTGTACAAATACCATGCAGTTTTAACACTATTGCTCTGTAGTACTGCTTGAGGTCCTGGATACTGATTCCCCAGATGTTCTTTTACTGTTGAGAACAGTTTTAGCTATCCTGGGTTTTTTTTGTTGTTGTTGTTGTTGTTTTAGTTTGGTTTTTTGTTGTTGTTGTTATTCCAGATGAATTTGAGAAATGCTCTTTCTAAATCTATAAAGAATTGAGTTGGGATTTTGATGGGGATTGCATTGAATCTGTATATTGCTTTTGGAAGATGGCCATTTTTTCTATATTAATCCTGCCAATCCACGAGCATGGAAGAGTTTTCCATCTTCTGAGGTCTTCGATTTCTTTATTCAGAGGCTTGAAGTTCTTGTCATACAAATCTTTCACTTGTTTGGTTAGAGTCACAGCAAAACACTTTATATTGTTTGTGGCTATTGTGAAGGGTGTCATTTCCCAAATTTCTTAAAACCATCAGTGGAAAAAAGATAGCCTTTTCAACAAATGGTGCTGGATCACTGGAGGTCAGCATGCAGAAGAATGCAAATTGATCCATTCTTATATTCTTTTACTAAGCTCAAGTCCAAGTGGATCAAGGACCTCCACATAAAACCAGACACACTGAAAATAATAGGAAAGAAACTGGGGAAGAGCCTTGAGCACATGGGCACAGGGAAAAAGTTCCTGAACAGAACACCAATAGCTTATGCTCTAAGATCAAGAATTGACATATGGGCCCTCATAAAATTAGAAAGTTTCTGTAAGGCAAAGGACACTGTCAGTAAGACAAAATGGCAACCAACAAATTGGGAAAAGATCTTTACCAACCTTACAACTGAGAGAGGGCTAATATCCAATATATACAAAGAACTCAAGAAGTTAGACTCTAGAGAGCCAAATAACCCTATTAAAAATGGGGTACAGAGATAAACAAAGAATTTTTACCTGAGGAATATCGAATGGCTGAGAAACACCAAAAGAAATGTTCATCATCCTTAGTCATACATCAAATGATGTCCAAGAAGAAGGAAGGAGAGGCTTCTGGTCCAGGAAAGGCTCAGTGCTGCAGTGTAGGGGAATACCAGGTCAGGGAAGCAGGAGGGGGTTGATTGGGGAACAGGAGGAGGGAAGAAAGCTTATGGGGCTTTCTTGGAGGGGGGAACCAGGAAAGGGGAAATCATTTTAAAATGTAAATAAAGAATATATCTAATAAAAAGAAAAAAGAAAACAATGCAACAATCTTACTATGCTCTGGACTCCCCGTTCCCATCAGCTTTTATAAGCTAAACTGAACACAGAGCTTTAATCTTACAGTGTGTTCATTATCTATGTCCCTGACTTGTGTGTATGTGTGTTCATGCTTTTAATAATTAAGTCTTACTTAATCCACTGTAAACAGCAGGAACATTGAAAGCAACAATTTAAATATCCACAATAAATGCTGGAAACAAGTTGTGAATGTAAGTTAATAACACCTGTGTGCAGTTTTGAGGGCCGACCCCAGTCAGTATGGGTCAACAAAGCAACTTTTTCTCCTGTAAAACTCCATTTAAAATGTCTGTAGAAAGAAACCCCTTCTTTTCCCACACTATGTTTTATGTGCTGCTCAATAAACAAAATCATTTGTTAGAGACAGACAAGACAATAGAGAAGGACAGACAGAAGACACGAAAGAGAGTGCATAGGACATGATTGGGTCCACTCTTGCTTTAAATGGCCTGGAGGAAGTTTCTTTTCCTGAATGCTACATATCATACCTCCCTCAGGTGAGGCAACTCATGAGGGTCTTGCCTCAGCCTCCGGAGTGCTGGGATGGTAAGTGACCGTGTAGTCTGACCTGTTGCTTGTTATTCCTTAGCGGCATTCATCTCTCCTTCCTTCCACCCTCTGCTCCTTTGTAAGTAAATTTAGGTCATTTTGGACTTTTGTTTTATCAGATGTATCCCTTCCCATGCTTAAGACACTGGTAAAGCAATAATTCACAGGATTAAGATATTGCTAATACCCCTATCGAATTACCTAGAACAAGGGCAATCAAGCATTCCTGTGGACTAGGAGGGCAAATGAGGCCTCATGGGAAATACTAATTAAGGAAGAAGAATTGCAATCCAAAATGAAGTTAAATTTTAATTGTTGGAGCGACCAGCTAGAACAGGACAGAGTGTGGTAGCATATCATAGACATAATTGCCATCTGGACCAGCCATGAGGATACTTCTTATCGGGAAATTATCTGCTTATATCTGGCTCCCCTTTTGTCTATTCAGGATGCCTTCAGCTACAGGCATCTCCATGAAGATGGTGAGCAGATACAGACATCCTCCCTTGGCCATGCATGCATTCAGTACCACAACACACCATCACAGAGATGAGGAAGGAGCCTCTGCCACACTGTGCCCCACCCCTGGGTGTCCTGTCTGAGGTTCCTTTCACAAAGATGTTGTCCTTCACAACACATTATTCCTCTGCTGTTTCCCCCTTGGTCTTCTTCACAAAACTCCTAGCTTTCCAAGACCCAAGACCAAAGCTCTTGTATATACTGATGCCACAGGCCTTCCAAGTAAGAGGATTAAATAGGCATTAGTAATCTCCTTTTTGGCTGCAATGATGATTTTTAGAAAGAGAAACAGTGATTATCAGCCAAACAAAACCACATATGGCCAGATACACACTAAAGAGTTTGGGGAAAATGGATTCCAATGTTCAGGGACAAATGATTTACAGAAGAGCACAATTGGAAAAAAAATGAGAAATTTAACTTTGTGTCTATACTCAAAGGAAGAGTTAAGAAATTATCAGACAAGCCGGGCGTGGTGGCGCACGCCTGTAATCCCAGCACTTGGGAGGCAGAGGCAGGCGGATTTCTGAGTTCGAGGCCAGCCTGGTCTACAGAGTGAGTTCCAGGACAGCCCGGACTACACAGAGAAACCCTGTCTCGAAAAAAAACCAAAAAAAAAAAAAAAAAAAAAAAAAAAAAAAAAAGAAATTATCAGACAAAGCCAGATTACATTTAGCCCTCAGCCAACCTTAAATTGAAAACCAGGCTACCTTTCAAAATACTAAGGAAAGACAAGTGTGGTGGTGCTCACCTGTAACCCCAGAACTTGGTAAGCTGTGGTGAAGGAAGGATCTAGAATTTGAGACCAGCCTGAACTACATAGTAAGAGTCTTACCTCAACTGATTTTATTAAATAAAATAGAAAGTATCTGTGTGTACATGCATGTTCATATGTACAAGTGTGTGCATATACATGTAAGTATCTGTGTCTGTGTCTGTGTCTGTGTGTGTGTGTGTGTGTGTGTGTGTGAGAGAGAGAGAGAGAGAGAGAGAGAGAGAGAGAGAGAGAGAGAACAGGAGAGAGAGAACAGGAGAGAGAGAGAACAGGAGAGAGAGAACAGGAGAGAGAGAACAGGAGAGAGAGAACAGGAGAAAGATGGGGCAGGGGGTAAAAGGATAGCATGGGATGATTTTTCTGTCAAGGTATCCAGTTTGGTTTGGTTTGGTTTCGATTTTAAATATTCTGTCACTGGCCCAGACCTAGCCAAGCAAATAAGACTACCTGGCCATCAAGCTCCAGGGATCTTGTCCCTGGCTCCCAAGCACTGGGATTACAAGGGCATAACACCATGCTGGGCTTTTATTTAATGTGGATTCTGAAATGTAACTGAATTCCTCATGCTTTCTTGGCAAGCACTTTGCCCACCAAGTCCTTTACCTAGTCCATATGATTTTTTTTTCTGTTTTCATTTTTCATCTGTGAGTAGTGTGTCCATGTTGGCGTGTATGTTTGTTTTGTGTGTGTGTGTGTGTGTGTGTGTGTGTGTGTACACATATGGGAGGAGTGAGCATGCAGAGACCTAAGGTTAATAAACAATCATCTTCCATTGCTCTTGTACCTCACACAGCCAAACCCAGACCTCACAGTGAAGGTCAGTCTTGCTAACTAGCTTGAGTCTTGGATCCCCTACTGACCTTCTAAGATGGGGATCACTCGCTGGCCACTAAGATGGTATCACTATCTGGCACTTCAATGTGTTTCTAGGGGTCCGAATTCCAGTCTGAAGCCTTACATGCCAAGCATTTTTACCACTGAACCAGGTCCCCAGCTCCCTCAGCACCTCGTAAGATTTTCTTGAAACATTTTTCATCGTGGACTAGTAATGCTTCTCTACAAACAAATTCAGTGCCACAGGTCTTCAATTGCAGTGTCAGGACTAAAATCCATGCTTGCCTGAAGTCTGTAATTTCTTCCTTTGGTCTCTGAAGCTAAAATGGAATTCTAGTAACACAAATTTTGCTGTAATAGAAAATTATCCCTCCTGCCCAGCCATCGTCTGTTGACACGTTTCATACTTCCTGGTTCTCTGTGTCCTTGGGATATGTTCTGTTCACACCTGCAATGGAGCTTCATTGAGTAAAGGAAGGTATCAGTTCCATAATAACTCTCAGCTATAATTTTGAAGAGAGATACCTGCCCCAAACCCATCCAGGCATATACAAATCCACAGTGTTTCATGAAGTAGAGTCTGGAGCCATGGAAAAACCCTCCAAGCACATCCTGATTTTCAAAGAAGCAAATTAGATTAAAATACTGTCACGTATATGACGCTGGATTGTCAACACAACTTGGAAAACCTTTAACAGAAAATGCTCAGTCTAAGTAATGTTACTCATATAGATATTTTCAGAGCTGACCCCTTGGTTTTGGATAACCAATTGGTGCTCTTCCCTGGGGAAGACTCTTTCTCCTGCTCACAGTATTCCTTAGTTGCCTGTAGGTCTTTGTCTAGGGTTTAGGCCTCCTGATATCTTTGCCTTCCATGTCAGCATGTGTTTTGGTGTTATCCTTGCTTAGGTCATATTTAGGCTGCCATGTTGATAAGACATCATGAGTACAGTTTCTCTGACATGTCTGGGAGGCACAACCTCACAGCAAATTTCCTGTTTCTTCCTCCCTTCTGTAATTATCCCCCGAACCTGGTTTCAATTTTACACAAAAGGTTCCTGAATAACTAACAGGTCAATGTGAATAGGTTTTGGTGACATGCCATGGTCTTCTCCAGTTTGCCAGGGACACGAATGAAGACATCATAGACACATTTATTACACTTTTTATATGACAGCTATCTAGATGGGGTAGAAAATATAGTAGGTGACAGAATTAAGACAGAAAGAGACCTTGACTGGTTAGCAATGACTGTATGTAATGGAGTAGAATTTAATGAATAAATGGAGAACTATAAAAAGGCAACAGAGTATTTCAGGATTTAGACACACAGGAAGGAAATTCAAAATGAGCTAGTGAGCCTGCTATAGGAATTTTGGTGCACATAGATTGTACCAGAAGAAGTATAGTTTGTAAAAGAAGGGAGAGAACAGGTTTACCTTAGTATGCTTTATCTTAAGTGTTGTGCTCACCCACAGAACAGATTACATGGCACTGTGGAGCTAAAATAGAACTGTCAATCACAGTGTGAGCAGTCATTTGTGGGAGAGCTATCAATTTAGTGTAAGAGCAACAGTCTGAGGTTGCACATGGGCAAAATGCTGAAAAATATTAAAAAGGTTTAATACACTTTAGAGGCACTAGACTTACTCTTTATATACCTAAAATTAATATTAATAAGTAGAAGCTATAGAGCTAAAGTTTGCTGAAGGAATGAACAAACTCAGGAAGGAACATTCCCCCATTTTAAGAAGTCTTAAGAAAAACAGAACCACTCGATATAAATATTATACCGAATATTTAAGGCCTGTATCGAGACACTGACCCTATACATCTATCATTCTCAGATTTATAGAGATCATGATGTATAAATAATATGTATCAGGCATTATGCCCCTACTGTTCCACAGACCTCTCCAGACATTGTTCATCTATCTCTCCATGAAATTCAGCATCCTAAGTGTTGGCACCCACTATGAATCTGATCAGTCATTCATGACTGTGGTTCAGTTGGTACCCACTATGAATCTGATCAGTCATTCATGAATGTAGTTCACTATGCGTCATTCTGGGCACTTCTTCAGCATCCTAGATGTTGGTACCCACTATGAATCTGGTCATTTCATTCATGACTATGATTCACTATGCATCATTCTGGGCACTTTATGTGAATGAGCTCATAGAAGCTTCCTGACGATACTATGAGGTATATTATAACAATATCTCCATTTGCCTGTAACAAATAAAGGAATTAAGACACACTACATCTTGTAGAATTAATGTTTATGCTCTCCTCAAAGTTATGAGTTGAAATCCCAACTCTAAACATAATGATAGATTCAGATCAAGTCATATGGATAGGGCCATTTTGGTATCAAGACCCTTACAAGAAAATGAAGAAAGACAAATCTGCACCCCTCCCCCAATAAATGAGGACTTAGTAAGAAGGGAGCTGCCTTTAGTAAGAAGGAAAAGCCCTTACCTGAAACTTGTGCTGGTTTGGCTTCTAGAACTATGAGAAATAAATGTTGTTGAGGCTGCCTAGCCTGTGCTATTTTGTGGTATACCCTGATCTACAATTTCACAGTGGTAGAACTGAGACTTGAACTTTATACTTCCTTGACCCCATGTGACGACAGAGAAATAGATACATTTGAAAGTGGAGAAGCATCCTCGAAGGGAAGGAAGCTTTGTGTCCATCAGTATATGGCCCCAGGGAAGACCCCTGGAGGAATACACTAACCATTGAGGTCTTTTTCTAGATCCACAGGAAATGCTGTCTGAGTCAGCAGTGTGAAATCACATTGATCACACACCAAAAGAGACTCTGGAATTAGCAAATGTGTTAGTTAAGTATTATGTTTCCACCACCACAAACAAGCTAACTCACAAGAGAAAAAAGTGTATTTTGACTCATGGCCTCAGAGGTTTGTTTTTGGCCCCGTTGCTTTGGACCTGTTATTAGACAGTCCACTCTGCTAAGAATATGTCACAGAGGAAGTTCATTGTTTATTTCATGCCAGTTTGGAATCAAATAAGGAGAAAGGAAGTGGTCACAATCCCAACAAACCCCTTTAAGACCATGCCTGTAATGGCCTTGTTCCAAGTCATCAGGACATACCTACTAAAACAGAGGTCTTTCAACCTCTGGGTAGTGACCCTTTGGGGCATCATATATCAGATACCCTGCATGTTAAATATCTACATTATAATTTATAACAGTAGCAAAATTGCAGTTATAAAGTAGCAACAAAATAATTTCATGGGGTTTGGGGCGGGGATCACCACAACATGAGGAACTATTAAAGTTAGGAAATGTTAGGAAAGTTAAGAGCCACTGTACTAAGGATTCTCAAGAGTGGCACTGGTCACTAGCTGAGCCTTCATCATATGGCACTTCAAAGGGCCAAGCCTGTAGCCGTTAAAAAGACAACCAAGATCCAAAATGTCGTGGCTTGTTATGAAAACAGAACCATCTCAAACTTAAGTGAGTTTTAATCCTGAGGTGAGTCCGTTATCAGTTAGCTGCAGGGGAGAAGGGAGGCCAGCAAACATGGACAACATTTATTTGTGTCGCGTTGGAACAAACGAAGGAGGATAATTGGTGGAGCTGGCTCACTGCTGCCTGGGGTTCCTTTAGGGATTAAGAGGGTACCATTAAGACTCGGATGTGGCAGAGTTATCTTCGTATGCCTTATTCTTATTCAAGGTAGAAAGAAAAAAAAAAACCTTTATTCTAGAGGCTTCCAAACTAATTTGCTACTATCTCATTGGCACGCCAGCCACTGTTGTCACCTGGGAAATGTGGCATGTTAATGATGGTTCTGCGATCAGGGATTCAGCTAGGGTGGCTACACTCTAGGTTACAAGGAAACCATAGGTCAGCCCAGAAATCTGTCCCCAGTGTGGCTCAGTCTTAGAGACCTGGGCTACCCAGTGTCAGTGGTTATGACAGAGGTCAGTTAATCTTGGAAGAACAGGCCTTCACATACACTTGGCACGCTCTTCTGGTACCATGGCAACTTCAAAATCAGAGGGCAGCAAAGGACACTCTTCTTTTGTGGAGGCCATAAGGAGGTATGTATATTTGATGAAGGGTAACCAAATACTCCACTAAAGGCCTGGATTTAGACCAGAGGACAGATTGACCTTTGTGGAAGCTGAAAGGTGTTTACCCTGCCTCAAGTAAATACAGAGGGCTGCTAACAGGGAGGAGGCAATAAATGGCTTTTAGACCAGAGCACTAACAAACAACCGCTACAAATGGCGATCTGATCTATAAACACCTCAAAAATATAATGGCTCTAGAATGTAGTGTTTTTTAGGAGATAATTGTCTTTTTTATTTTTTTGTTTGTTTCTGTTTTGCACCTCAAGAAAAAGGGAAGAAAATGAAAAAGGAACTGTCATTTATTATGTGTCTAGTATACGCCAGAAACTGTGCTGGGAGCCGAAGATAAACTATTTTATTTATTCATAACCCTTTGAGATAAATATTATTATTATAGTTCTATGAAAGAAAAAAATGAAGACTTTGGGAAGTAAGTTGACAATTTATATATATCATGTGCACTGGAACTAGGATTTATGCCCAAGTTTGTATGGCACCAAGGCACTTATTCTTTATGCTATACCGTGCTGGCTTTATCACATTATGTTCAATTTGTTTAACAGTTATTTCTAGAATATTCTATATAGAGTCTCATAGAAGATGCTTAATTTCCCTTCAAACAGGAAAGTTCTTTATATGGGTAAGCTCAATCGTTTTGTCTCAGTAAAACTATTGCCTCAACTTGTTAGAAATAGATCACTCAAAAGTTCCTGTGTCATGTGGAAGAAACCCTGAGAAGATTTCTATTTTTCTGAAAGTCCTCAGACACTCAACCATACAGTTACTGTATAACCAAAACAACCTGGAGAGATAGCTTGCTGGTGGATCACAAAAGACAAATGAAGCAGAAACACGTGTTTTACATTGAAAATTATGTCTATGTCTTACACATATAGGCATTATTTATGTGTTTTACCACATAAGCCCTATTTCATTTTAAATATGTAACTAGAAACTTATTTTCTAATCTTTTGGTGTAGGACCAAAGCCCTGTATTTGAATATAAGCAATTAATTTCTGTAGTGGGTACTGAAGGGTTGCATTCATTATAAGGAAAATCTGGTAGTCATTAGGAAGGCTTTTGACTGAAGGCCATTGTAGAATTGTCTAGTATATCCCAGAGAGACTAAATACTTTAATTCTGGGCAGTCCTGCTGAATGAATCATTACACCCAAGATGTCAATAGGATTCCCATTGAGAAAATGGATCGTTAACTGATGGGATTTCATATTAATAAAAATGAAACACATCCTCAAAGTGTACTGCTTAAGAGTTACAGCTTCATTGCTTTCAAATAGAGGCAGGTCATGGAGGGTGAGCTTGTGAGACGCCCGGTCTTCCTTGTTTTAATTGTTTTCCCTCTCATTTGCAATTACCCTAGGCACATGGAACTGGGTAGCACTTTTTTTTAGATTACTCATACTTATTAATTACTCCTAGTGATTCTGTGTAGAAACAGCTCTTGTAATCAGTCTATAAAGTGCTTGATGAAAGGGTGCACATCCGACAACAAACACCTTTGGGGAGCACGCCACCTTTGGGGAGCACGCCACCTTTGGGGAGCATGCCTCCTTTGGGGAGCACACCACCCTTGGGGAGCACGCCACCCTTGGGGAGCACACCACCCTTGGGGAGCACACCACCCTTAGGGAGCATAAACCAGCCTTGGGGAGCTCGCCACTCTTGGGAAGCACACAGTAAAACTAGAACTATCATAGTTTGGGGAGTCTGTGAAAATAAGGTTGGTTCAGCAAATGTCTACTAAAATATGCCTCCTGGAATCCCCACTGGTGAACTAAGGAAGCCTCCTGTAACCAAATCACAATGCAGTTTTCTGAAAACCATTCTGTGGTTCAGTTTCTCATCATTTCTTGTTTTAGTGAGTTTTCTGTTGCTAATAATGCAATGTAATAGAATAGTTTAAATTTTTATTTTTAATTATGTATATGTATAATTATATGTATGCATATGAACATGAGTGCAGATCCCCACTGTGGCTAGAAGATGGTTTCAGATCCTCCCTAGAGCTGGATTTGAAAAGTGTTCTAAGCCAATTAGTATGTGTGGTCGAAACTAAACTTAGACTCATTGCAATAGCAGCACCTGCTCTTAACTACTGAGCTCTTTCTCCAGGCCCAGGCAGGGCAAGGTTCACAGACTGGAATTCTGCTTTAGTTAGCAGTCTGGTGGTGTGAGGCTGAGGGGTCACATCTAGTGATAGCCTTCTCGCTTTATTTTTTCTGGTCTTACTCTTAGAGGGAAAAATAAAGCTCTGACTCATCCAGCTACGCTTTGGGTTTCACATTGCACACTGAATAGGAATCCTATGACCCGAATGAATAGAAAAGAAGCCATTGAAACAAGAAAGAAGTAACTGCCCACTACAGTTTAGATATAGCTTGAGTGTGCCCTATGAGGGTCATGTGTTGAAATTTAATTCATATTGTGAAGTATTAGAGAAAATACAAACTTAATTATGCTGACTATGGTGTTAATGTCATTAAGCCACCATAATGAAATCCGGGAAGATTTGTTGGGACTTGCCAGGGAGAAGGCTATCACTAGATGTGACCCCTCATCTTATCTTTGTGTTTGGATGTAGCAGTCATTTCCCAACAGCCCAACTCATCCCTTTGCGATCTTGCCTTTTGTGGAGGAACAGCTGTTACTCCATCTTTGTTCAGTGTTTGGAAACTTGACTGGTGTTGCTACTCCAACCTCTCATTCCTTCTTACGTTGGAGAGCAGTCCTCGTGGTCATCACAGCCAGCCGCTCCAATTCAGGTAATAACTGCTCTCGGCTGAAAATCTGAGCACAGTGGTGAGGTGAGCTCTCTGGTACTTTTGCATCAATGTAAAGACAGAAAATCCCACAGGCTGAGACCCCAGATACTTGAATCAGAACTCCTAAATAGGTTAGGGGGTTCCATATTATTTTACTAATGCTACTTTGAGCAGATTTCTTAACTACTCAATATTTAGCAATTTCATTTGTAAAATGATTTCAATTACTGCCATGTACACTAAGGTCATTCTTAACATTCCAAAAGACAATTTAAGAATACAGTATGTTCTTAATCTATGGTAAACATGCTTGTTACAAACACAAATCAGAGACATTTTCCCAGTGCTAAGAATTGCTCATGTGAGCAAGTGCTCGACCCCTAAGATACACTCCCAATTTTCTGTATAATCCTGTTTAACCTTCATACCAAGTATGTGAGTCAAATATCATTAGTCCTGTTTGATAGATGGAAAAAAATCTGCGGCCCAAGAGGTTTAACAGCACAGGTATTAAGTGGTAGTCTTGGGACATGAATGTAAAACAGACAGGCTCCAGAGGTTGACCCAGTGTCTGTTCTCGCTGAACTCCTTTTGCTGTTGTTGGTATAACCTGGATAGGGGCAATGCAAGGCCTGAGGCTCTCCCATTTACATAAGTGCTTTTTCCTGCTTTCCTGTATTGCCACCAACTAACGCTCACCTTCCCCCTTCCCTATGAAGAAATGAAATTTATATTCACTCCCTCCCCAAGTCCGACTTCTCTCAACTGTCTGTCTCTCCGCGTCATCCCTGCCTCCCCCAGAGCTGGCAGCATTGCTCCTCATCTCCAATTTAGCCTTAGCAGCTGTCAAGGCAGAAACTGATGGATTTCTCAATTAAGGCCAATTAGAGCCAAACTCCCTGTCATTTCTGCTTCTCCTTGTGAGTGTGTGGACTGCCTCGGATTGTAGAACTGTTTCACCCTACACTGCACACCACGTGACTGAGCACAGAAGGCTCCTCCGAGTCTGGTCACTTTCCATGAGCTGGATCCTCTCCTTTGGCACTGCTTTCTGAGGCTTTGGTTCCCTTAGAAGGCACATTTAGCATAGCTATGTCGATGCATATTAAGTTTTCTACCAATTAACCATAACACTGAAGTTATCTAAAAATAATTCCCACCATCTGGTAATGGCAAAACAGATATTCTGTTGCTTTCACTCCTGATAAATTTTATCATACTAAACTTGCTTTTTAAAATGCAATTTAACAAGTCGTAAGTCCTGTTGTCTTGGTTACTTTTTTTTTTACTGCTATGAAGTGACATCATGGAACAAGGCAACTTATAAAAGGAAGCATTTAATTGGGGGCTTGCTTACAGTTTCAGAGGGTGAGCCCATGACTATCGTGGTAGAAAGTACAGCAGCAGACAGACAGGCATGGTGCTAAAACAGTAACGGAGAGATGGCACCTGATCAGTTACGTTTCAGAGACAGAGAGAGACAGAAACAGAGACAGAGACAGAGATTGAGCCTGGCTTGAGCTCTTTGAATCCTCCAACAACAGACCTCCTAATCCTTCATGAGCAGTCAGTCCACTAGCTGAGAACCAAACATTCAAATCTATGAGCCTATGGGGACCATTCTCATTCAAACCATCACACCTGTCAAGGAAATCTTGATTATGAATTATGCCGTCTTCTGTGTACTTTCTTCCCAGGGTTTGCATAATCAGAGAAATCATATTCTGTGGTTTGAATGTGTAATCTTCCCCGTAGGCTCATGTATTTGAACACTTGTTCTCCAGCTGGGGATGCTGTTGGTGGAACCTTCAAGAGGTGTACTCTTGCAGAGAAAGCTGGTGGAGCGGGCTTGAACATTTTATAGCCCATCTCCATTTCCTGATTACTCTCTGCTTCCTGACTGAGGAGGTAATAGGACTAGCAGCCTCCAGATCCTGTTGCTGTGGTTTTCTCCCCATGATGATGGGTCATATCACCTGAAAATACAAGCCAAAGTAAACCCTTCCGCACTCAACTTGCTTCTTGTCAGGCATTTTATCAGAGTAAATGAGAGAAGCGTACATCTTGTGCGTGTGATATTGATTCTTAGCAGAAATACAGCTTTCAGGACAGTTTATGAGACTTTGGGAGAAGAAAAAGATTGTGAGCATCTGCTGCCAGAAGGAACTTGTCCAGACTGGGTTGGGCTGCACAGACTTCGTTTCCTTTAGTTGAGTCATTACTCTGAGGAATGCCAAATACCCATTGTGCAAAAACAAAACTCACATTATGTTGCTGTGCATAAGAGTGTGTGTGAACCGTGCCAGATCGTGGTGGTGTTTGCCTTTACCCCAGAACTTGAGAGGCAGAGGCAGGAGGATCTCTATGAATTTGAGACCAGCCTGGTCTACAGAGTGAGTTTCAGGATAGCCAGGACTACAAAGAGAAGCCTTGTCTCGGGGAGTGGGGGGGTGGGGTGGGGGGTGGGGGTGGGGGTGTGTGTGGGGAGAGAGAGAGAGAGAGAGAGAGAGAGAGAGAGAGAGAGAGAGAGAAAGGAAGAAAGAAAGAGAGAAAGAAAGAGAGAGAGAAAAAGAAAGAAAGAAAGAAAGAAAGAAAGAAAGAAAGAAAGAAAGAAAGAAAGAAAGAAAAAGAAAGAAAGAACAAACAAAACACAGAGTGTGAAGTATGATCTTTGCTAGGGGGATGTTTCACTTACTGAACACCTTTGTCTCTCTATTCCCCAAATACCATTGAATAATTTTCGCTCAACCTAGCTTATATAACTGCACATAACAGCTTACCAAGAGAGGTGGTGGTTTTCAGTGTCAGTGTCATTGTAAATAAATTGCAAAAACATAATAAATTATATACACATTTACATATAGACACACACATAGCATTGAAAATTAGGATCCTTTTTTCGGAACCTCTCCCATATTTGTTATTATTCAAGATGTTGATTAGAAATTCCCTCAGTAGCTGAGATGCCAGTCACCAGGGCCCGGAGCTGTGGTTACTTTGAAGTGCGTGCTCTGAATCGCAATTCCTCCCTTATAGTGCTGCCTCTCTCCTACCCTTTCAAGCTTTCATTTTGTTTTTCTTATCAGAGAAGGCAGTGGAAAAATGGGAGTTGAATAATTCTGCTGTCACCTGGTAAGCTGCACTCACCACTGCCCTCCCTCTGTGTGTTTCTGTTTCTTAGTCCTCCTGCATTTCGAATGTTCCTTTCTTTCCATCTGACATTATTTGCAAGTTTTAGTTCATTCTCAATTTTGGCGGTTGAGATCATTTTGTAGGTCCAGGCCATCTATTCAACAAATTCTAATAGAGGATGAAAGTCAATAAACACTGTAAAATTATGCCGTATATTATAATGTAAGCACAGTAGGGGAATGCAACCACATCACAGTAGGGGAATGCAACCACATGAAGATTTACTGTTCTGGTTAGGAGGTGAGAATTTGGGTATTTTTGCTTTCGTTTGTTAGCTTTTGTTGCTGTTATTGTTGATTTTATTTTCATCTTAGGGAGAAAAGGTCTTGGCATGTAGCTTCCCTGAAACTCTCGCTGTGCAGACAACCAAGCTAGCCTTAAACTCACAGAGACTTGTCTGTATCTGCTTCCTGAGTACAGGGATGAGTACAGAGTTTGAATTTTAAATGTCCCCCAGAGACCTGATGCTAGAGGTCTGTCGTAGCCTTTGGCATTCCTGGGATGATGGAGCCTTCTGGATAGGAGGTCTAATGACAGGAAGTTAGGAAGATGGCAAGGAGCCCTCCAAGGGATTGGGGGTTCCAAGTGCCTTTGCTTTCTAATTAACCTACACTGAGTGATTTTCTTCTGCTTTATACTTCCTACCATGGTGTCCTCACAGGACGCCCAGAACAATGGCACCAGTGGACTAAGACGAACCCTCTGAAATAGTGAGCTCAAGAAACAATTTCCTCCTTTGCATTGACTTTGCAAATATTCCATACCCTCTCTTTCCAGTGCCCCCAATTCCTCCAATCAGATGTTCCCACCTTTCTACTACCAGGAAGTCCTCCCTGCTCTTCTTCACAGGGACTTTCCTCATAAGATACTGGTAGGAATCATGTCCTTCCAGGCAATGTCTATGACTCTCCTCTTTACCTCTAGAGCCACTGCTCAGAGTCTGGGCAGTTCATGGGCTTATGGCACTCCAGACCTTGGCAGGACACTCCTCAGTACTCTGTAGTAGTGAAGGGAGACAGACTGGCTCACAGGAAGGGCAGCTGACCTGTAATTTAAGTAGGATAGCCAAGCTAACCTCAGTGATCCTCCAGGGATGAGCAGAGCCTTGAGCATGTGAGCAGTGAACTAACCTGTAAATCATGCTAATTACATATATTTTTTTCTGTTCTTCATACATAGGCTCTTATGTTTAGATCAATCACAGGTTTATATAAATGGAAGTCACATCTATTGTACTGAAGCTTTTCATCAACAACTCTGTCTGTCTCCCTGTTTCTTTCAATTAGGGACTAAGAGCTATAGAGTAAATCTGAATCCAGTTCTTAATTTAAGCCAATTGGTTATATGCTTTCTTGGCACATAATAGACACTTAGGAATTATTTATTAAATGGGTAGATAAGCAAATAAAGGCTATCAACGTAATACTAGAAGGTGAAAGTTAATAGATTTTGGAGCCTCTGAGGGTATACTCCTTTGATGGAGATCCATTAAAGAGGTACTCAGATGAATGGGACACAGAAGAAACCAAAGGGGTAGGCTCATAATTTGGGGTCAGATCCTATCTGCTACTGCTTTTAGGAACAATTTTGGTTAGATGGGACTAGACACTCACTGCCAGAGGTTTCCCCTGAATTTGGGAACTACACACCCACACACTGATTCCCTGAGAACAGGAAGTGGGAAAATCACCCATGAGGCATTTTCCATTTAATTTTCTGAGTGAGCTTTCTGCCAGTCACCACAAAACAAACAACACCACACAGTTTTTCCCAGGGTCCCACATCTTGGATGGGCTCAATGTGAAAAGTTTTAGCAAACAATCCATGAGCTTAGTCTGTTTTTGGTAAGGAGAGAAAATAGAGATTCACAAAGCATGAGGTTCTGACAGTGTGTAAAGGAGAACTATCTGGACCACACTTTCTTGGCTTGAAAGATGCCAAGTGGAAAAGTAATGCCTTCTGTATTCTGCAAATACAGACAACGAACAGAAGAAACATGAAGGATGGTGATCATAAAATGTATTCTCCAACCCAGGGCACCTATCCATCTCAGTAGAAAAGATTATAAATCTAGGTTCAAGAAGGTTAGAAAGCTAGGTAGAGTTCTGCTTTCCAAACCCAAAGCATAATCAAATTTCACCTGTAAGGCTCTTCAGCTTCTGAAATGCAATAGTTCTCTTGTCTAGAATATCTACAAGTCTCAAATTTAACTGCACCTGAAATTTTGTCTTGGTCTCCACAGATACAAGTTAATCATATCCACCTTTCTCATCAATAAATTAAGGAACGAGTGTCCTGTAAATATCAGGAGTGCCATGAGCTCATGAACTGCCCAGGCTCTGAGCAGTACAAAAGTAAGGAGGAGAGTTACGGACATTGTCTGGAAGGACATGGGTCTTACCAGTATCTCTTGAGGAAGGTCCCTATGAAGAAGAGCATGGAGGACTTCCAGATAGTAGAAAGGTAGGAACAATTGATTGGAGGAAGGAATGTCCGGGGGCCTTGGACAACTGATTAGATGTAGGCCAGCTCCAATCAATTGAAAATCATAATAGGCAAGGCCAAGGTTTCCAGACACAAAAGGAATTTGCCTCAAGACTGCATTTTAGAAACTTGAAGTTTAAGACTGAACTATTCATTTTTACCTGGATTTCCAGTCTCTTATATCTTCTAAACATTTAGACAACTATGTGAGCCAAATTTTAAAAATCTTCATCTTTCTATATATATAATATTATATATAAATATATAATTTATTTAATATATTACATATTATTTTAGAATATTATAAAATATACATCATATAATGTTATAAAATATTTTATAATATATTGTAAAATATGGATCTTTATAAGTTCAAAGCTAGCCTTGTTTACAGTGAGTTTCAGGACAGCCAGGGCTACATAGTAAGAGATGATAGATAGATAGATAGATAGATAGATAGATAGATAGATAGATAGTTAGAAATAGATATATGCCCTGGAAGTTCAGGAACTCACATTAGACCAGGCTAGCTTTGAACTCACAGAGATTCTCCTGTCTATGCCCAGGAGACATATCTTATATTAAATCTACATTTCCTAATGTTCTTTAAGTTCTATTTCTTTGGAAAACTGTGACTAAAAAAAAAATTCCATCACAGATGTATTTCTGTCAAGTCCTGCATATTCCTGCAAATGGATGGCATGGTATATGATTTCTGCCCCTGGAGCAGAGCCAACAGGGTGTTGATGGTTGTTGTGGTCATAGGCTTGTTTGTAAAACAATATACATATTTTCATGTTCCTTCTTCAGGAATGTTCTCTCTGCCAAGGTTAATGACTCAATGATAATTAGAAGCAGCATGAGTCCAGAAGGTGAGGGTAATACTATGACCTTCAGGACAGCCCTTAAGGCCATGGAAAAGAACTCTGAAAACATGACTTCAAAGATATATAATTTCCCAACTATGCAATATGTAAGTATGCAATATGAATGATATGAGGAGCTTCACAGACTTAAAATAACAGAGGCAGCTACAGTATGAGCCAGCTTGTCATAAAAATATTAAGTAAGGAGATAAAGAAATTTGTGGAGTAGTGATCACAGGGCATGATCCCACCCAGCTAAGTTTATTGTTTGTGCTTACAAAGTCAGGCAGATCTCTGAATTCATTTACAACATTTACAAAAAACATTATGTGCTTGCTATATTTTTCTAAGAATCAAGGGGCAAAGGTCATGAAATAATCAAAGGTGAACCTGGAGTAAATGACTGAATTGATATGTAAATAAAAGACTGGGCTTTGGTCTGCAAGAACTGAGTTATCTGGATGAGCTGTCTGGAGAGCTGCAGAAGCAGAACACAGTCTATCAGCTTGTGCCCACAAGTTGACTTCAAGTTGTTTCTTTGCTGCTTTCAAATACATCTTCCTCAGAACCCCACTCCACAGTAAAAGTTGGTCCTTGGCATATTTCAACTTTTGTTTAATCAGAAATTAATTGGTAGACAGGCTTGGGGTAATAAAAACATACAGATCATGTCCAGTTCACCACTGTACACTCAGTGCCCAAGATTGTGTACAGAGGCCTTAGTGAATGTTTGAAATGTTTATTATTGTTTAGGCTTTGCCATCCATTGAGCATTAAACAATAAAGTCTTATCAATTAGCTCAAAGAAAGTCTCTTTCCAATTATAGTCAAAAGGAGGAATAGATTATGTTCACTTAGCCATATTAGAATGTTGATGGTCTTGAAGAGGGAAAAGAAATGTTCAAGGTTCCTCTCAATATCAATATAAGTAACAGTTAAAATTCTCAGACCTGGTTACCAGAATATCTAGATTCTAATCTTAGATCTACCATCTGGTTCCTGTGTGACCTTAAGTCAGATGATCCTTCTCACAGTCTGTCCATTTAAAGACTTGGATTAGTAATGTGCCTGCCCCAACTGGCCTGTGGGGAGACTTAGGGAGCACACACAAATGAAGTAGTCAAAACGATGTACTCAGTAAATAAACACACAAAATTGTAAGCTGTCATGGCTAGTGAACAATCTCCTAAAAAATCATTCATTGTATGCCACTATATATTAAAGCAATAATAAACAAATAAAAGCTGAGTGGGGTGGCCCTGATTTATATGCTGAGTAAACAGGATACTAAGGCCAAAAGATCATGAATTCCAGGCTGGGTTGTAACCTTCTGAAAAATGAACGAAATCAAATGTGAAAACTGCACAGAACACTGTCCTCACCTTGCACCAGATCACGAAAGAGAGCTAATTATCTAAATGCCCACAAGGTTTGTGAGGCTTCCTGCAGGAGGTGACTTTGAGCCAAATCTTAATAAATGAGTAAGAACTCAAAAGTTGGAGCAATGTGGAGCACATTTCTGACAGAGAGGGGACATTTTAAAAGCCTCGGTGAGACAGTAGGAGACGACAGATTCTATGTTGAGCCCGTGAGGTGTCTAAGAAGGAATACTGCATGGGACAACACCTAGAGAGGCTGGAGGTCGGCTGCAGCTAGGCTGGAGGAATGCATAGCTAAGCTGCATCTTCAGTCATAACTGTAACACAAGCCATGGTGAGCTCAGCACAGAGTACCTGGTGTGAGGGATGTGCGAGTCACCAAGGCCCATGGTGTTCAGGGAGAAGTGGGTGGTAGAGGTGACGCAGAACCCACCAGAAGGGTAGTGAGGCCTGGGAAAGAAAGGCAGAGGCCAGGAAGAAGAAAGTCTCAAGAATGAAGGACTGCAAGCCCACTCTCCGTGCATGTAGCTTTCCATTGTGAAGCTATGGGGATATAAAATATCAGCCGTTTGTATCCAGCTTCTTTCACTTAGTAGCATTTCCCAGATCCATCCTATAGTGTCATACTATATTACAGTACCCCACTTCTTTTTTATCACCAAGCAGATTGCTTCATACACACGGACTTATCTTCTCTTCAGCTGCTAGTCATTAGTACTGCTCGCCTTTGGGGCTGTTATGAATAATAGTGCTGTGGATAATCATGGACAAGTTTTTGATTGAATGTGTGCTTTTAATTGTCTTGTAATTGAAGATTAGCTAAATAATGCAATAAAATACCATGAGGTCATTAGGAAGAACAATGTAGAGTTGCTCCCGTTTGTACGGTAAGAGTGGTAAATGAAATTTCAAGATGCATTACACTGTATGTTGAAAACTCTTCGTAATTACAAGCATGGGTGTTGGGGGAGGGGCGGAATGAAAGGTCATTGAGGAAGTAGATGATGGTTTTGGACTTTTTGCCATCTCCCCAAATACAAGGTTTAATGTGCAGTCTGCTGCACAGCATTGTAAGGGGACGCAGAAATGCTACTGGGCTAAAAGAAGAAGGTAATAGCAAGGCACTCAGCTGATTACTTAGCTTTGAGGCAATCTCATTTCACCTCTTTGGTGAGCTTTTCATGAATAGGCAATTGAGGTAATTGTCAGTAACTGGGCAGATTTGGTCAAGTTAGAAAGTACACACAATTATAACTTGTGTGGGCACAATTAAGAAATAAAATAGAAACACATCTGCTAATACTCCATGAATGCTTCTGGTACTTTACGTTCTTGGAAAACACCCCAAAAAGATCAGCGATTTTAGTTTTACCCCTGTTCTCTCTTCTCCAGAGGAATACCCTCTTTTTCCTATTTTGGGGGAAATGTTTTTCTAGACAAATGCTATTCTGATGTTTCCCTGGTGGCTGCTAAGGGGCTTTCTTAGTCTGCAGCATGGGGTCCCCCACCACTGTCATCTGGCTTGCTAGATGCAGTCTCCCTGGGATTGTATGGCGTGAACCAGACCACTGCAGCCCACACTTGAAAAGACACCCAGCGTCTGCTCCTGTGCTCCTGGAGCCCTAAGACACCATGGGGCAAGTGTGGGCCCCTTGCTGGAAAGACGTGTAGAAAGACCACAGAGAGGTACACAGGCAAAGATAGACCCAGTTACACCAGGGTCCCTCTTGACCAATTGCCTAAATGCAGCCACACAGACAGCCACACAGTGGCTAAGCTTCTAGTTAACCTATCTCAGCTACCAAATCCTCAGAAAAGAAAAAAAAAAAAGAGGGCAGTTATTAAATCCACAGCTACCAAATTCTGGCATGCCTAAGCATGAATTGATGCATGACCAAAACGAAGAATCAGTTCCTCTGTCTGGGAGGACAGAGTGTGATGTTTCAAAGTTGAGTCATGAGTTTGAAGTGAAGTTGCCTTTTGTCAATTCGGTGTCAATCAACAAAGTGATCCCTTTCCATAATGCTCCTGCATCTGCAACTTCCCTCTCAGTGGCTGTCTTCCTTCTGGCTTTGACCTTCTTCAGGAATCATTCTCCTTAGAAGCCCCTGCCACCCCCACTCCCACTTCCCTTCCTATTCAATGCCTGCCCCAACCCAGTTCCTGTTTCTCTTGACCCTGGTTCTCCTTATGGGCACCCTGGCCTGGCCTCACCAGCATCACTTGGGATTAGAAAGGCAAATTTCAGGTGCTTTGTCAGACCAGCTGATGTTGCCGCTGAGGATGTTTTGGAATGCACAGAAGTTTGGAAATCACTGAGCTAGAACAAGGGTCACATGAAGAAACAGAGACTCTGCAGCAGCTCTCCAACTCTGTGGTAACATGAGATCAGCTACAGAACACGCACCAACATTTAACATTTGAGTTTCACATAATTTTTATGTCAGCAAGAATAATGTTCTTTTGGTTTTGTCCTCGTAATCATTGAAAAACATGGAGCCTGTTTCTAGCTTCCAAGATGTATGGAAGCAGACAGTGGGCTGGTCTTGGTCACAGGGATCAATATACCCATTCCACCCCAGCATCTATGATTTGTCCTTCTTGAGAACATCCAGGTGAACTGACCTTCCATTCAGCAGTCTTTCCTTTCTGAGCCCTCTCCTGCCACAGATAATCTCTTGGGCTCCTCAGTCCACTAATTCTCCTTGAAGAAATATTGCACATGAAATCTATGTAAGGCCCTTAGCCAGGACCACCTTCCTCAGCAAGACAGCACTAACTCATTTTCAGTCTGGGCTTGTGACATGGGTACAGACCACCACGGCACACAAAGAAGTGGTCATCTGACCCATGCTGAGCTAGGCTCCTTGCATCGACTTAAAAAAAAAACAAAACACCTATAGCTTGAGCTGGGTGGCCCTTCTGGAATCCCAGGCACAGCAGATCTTGGACCAGATCACATCCCCAAAGCTCTCCCATCAGCGGCCAGAGCTGGACAAGGTGCCATTCCAAGTTACACCTTCTGGGTGGTCCAGGGCACAACAAATATGTAACTCATTTTCAGTCCGGGCTTGTGACATGGGTACAGACCACCACGGCACACAAAGAAGTGGTCATCTGACCCATGCTGAGCTAGGCTCCTTGCATCGACTTAAAAAAAAAAAAAAAACAAAACACCTATAGCTTGAGCTGGGTGGCCCTTCTGGAATCCCAGGCACAGCAGATCTTGGACTAGATCACATCCCCAAAGCTCTCCCATCAGCGGCCAGAGCTGGACAAGGTGCCATTCCAAGTTACACCTTCTGGGTGGTCCAGGGCACAACAAATATGTATCTTGGCACCGCCAGTACGTGGGCCCCAGGGTGCAGCATGGAAGAGAGGACACTAGAGGCTTCTGATTTTAAAGGCAAAAATTCTCCAGTCAGGCTTGATCGCCTTCTTTTCCCTGTGTTCTCTCCCAGGAAACACACAGACACCTTAATGGCTAAAGCAGTTTATTTTCCCAGGCTGTGCAGCCACAAACCCTTGCAGCCACTAAACTGCTTCTTCCCTCTCTGCCACAGCTGCTCTGTGAATTACAGCCATTCCAGGCTCCCGAGGTAAATGGCAGACAGTTGAATGTTGTTGTTGGAGGGTTTTTTTAATACTATTAAAAGAAACAAACATTTGGGGAGCTCTTGTACTGGCAGAGCTACAGGATCTGCTATTGTAAGGAGAAGAAAAAGGTGTTAAACTCAAGAGCTGTTTCTCCCACACTTGAATCCCAACAGACACCCCCCATTCCCCACTCCCTTGAAGACCATGAAAAGAGGTCATGTGTCTCCCCTGAAGCCGGCTCTCCAGAAGAGCCCTATTACTGCTGGGCTCCAAGGACACAGCTCCTCTGGAGCAAAAGACTCCTTCCTAACCAGCAACTCAGTCATACTGTGTGTGGGGGCAGGGATGGGGGCAGGCTACTGATAAGAGCAATTGTAGTCTTGAAAATTACTGTGCAGTGCACACTTGACACAAAAGATGAAGAAACAGGTTCAGGGACTTGTTCAAGGTCACTCTGTTAAGTGGCCAAAGCTGACCTCGGTTCCGGATGGATTCGGCTCCATTCTACCTCAAAGCACCAACCAGGACAGCAATTTCTATTGACACTGGCCCTTTGAATGCAGCATGCTTCACGCTGTTCAAGCACCTTACATAATTACTTCATTTAATCCCCATCATTACCTGGCAGCCACCACTATTATCCAAATTTACATAAGAGGCAATTGAGCTACCAGAAGGAAGAAGTACTCTCAGGGCTAGCCAGTACCTCAGCCTCTGGCTTTGAAGCCCTAGCTCTCAACCACTGAACCTCAGGCTTTAAAATCAGCCAGAGAGGTTAGGAGCCCTGGGATATCCACCACGTATTAGCTGAAGCATCTGTGACAAGTCCTGAAGAGCCTTAGTCTTCCACACAGGTCTCACGGAGCCTGTGAATGGTCCTCTAACTACCAACTAGTGGGAAGAAGGCAGGTACTTAAGAATGGAGCTCTAATGGAGTTCACACTGACTTCCAAATCATTCCCCAAACTATCAACAATACAGATTCATTACAGAAAATGAGAACGTGCAGGTAAGGGTGGAGACAGTAGGGACTAGTAACTGAGGCATTTGAGTTACAGTCTTCTGGTCTCTTCAGTGCATATGTGCACGATTCATAATGCTGAGATTACATTGCATGGCTGTGGTATGTAAAACCTAAGTGAACCCTGAATCATTAGACATCTCTCTACAATGACCGAATGTGCTCACACTTGTGTGCAGGGGTGTGCTTGGCTGCGCAAGCACATGTGTAGAGGTCAGAGTTCAACTTCAGGTGTCTTTCTTGCTCTTCAGTTTATTTTGTTGTTGTTGCTTTTTTCTGTTAGACCAGAAGTGCTTCTTTACTCACAAAGACACAGAGACTGAGATCACTGCAACAAGCATGAGGTTTATTGATCCAGCGCACTGGGGTCATCCTGCAAGCAGGACAGAGGCAACCACGAGCTTCTAAAGCACACACCTTTTATACAGTTTTTGGGGGAACACTTTGGTAACAGCATGAGCTGTTTAACTCATTGGTGGTATGCATTGACCCTTTACATGATTGGGGGCCCTTTGTGAGGTGATGTTGGTTGTTACTGTTACCCAGTCAACATCCATCTTGTGGTTTGGGCTTTTCCTGAAATGGGGAGTTCCTGGTATTGTGGAAAGTCCCTATCACACTGCACCTGATCTGCTGTCAGAGCCTTAGGCAACTGGAAAGTCCCCAAGTGTAACTTGTCGGCCATTTTCTGTTCCCCAGATCCTCACATTCCTATTCATTCATTCATTCATTCATTCATTCACTTTATAAGCCAATACTAGCCCCCCTTCGATCAGTATTCCCTACATATAGCCCCTACCATTCAGTCTGAGAGGGGGAGGTCTTCTCCCTCCAGGTACTAACCACCCTGGTCCCTCAAGTCACTGTAGCTCACTTTAGTTTGTGATACAGGATTCCTCACTGAAGTTAAGAGTTCACTCGTTCAGCTAAACTAGGTAGCAGCAGGCCTCAGAGATGACTGTCTCTACTCACACCCCCAGCCCAGATAAGCACTGCCTCCTCACTCAGCGTTTGACTTGGGTACTAGGGATCCTAATGTTCATGTAGCAAGTACTTTAGCAATTGAACCATCTCTCAAGCACCACATGCTATTTTTAATGTGTATCTTTAATTGTGTGGTTATACTATAAATTTAAAACTTAACTCCCTAGTGATAGACATCCAGATTGCTTCCTGTTTTTGTCTTTGAAGAGTTTTTTGTTGTTGTTGTTGTTGTTTGTTTTGTTTCTATGGGGCCTCCTGATACAGTTCAGTTACCTTGTTATCTCTCTAGTTCAAACACAGGCTACTTTAGAACTTGTAATCCTCCTGCCTCAGTTTCGCAAGTGCCTGGATTTGCAGATGTGTGCTATATGCCCAGCTCTGAGACTAACTTTGTTGACGTAGTTTCCATTAGGCATCACTATATTTCTAATATCTTTTGAGATTGAAGCATTGCACTTGAGATTTTAATTAGTGCCCATTTCTCATTGGTACTTACTGTGCAGCCTTCTACAAATTATCCACCCTTTCTGAGTTTAATCTTCTCGCTGGTAAGCGAGCATATAATAATGAAAACTCATGAAATAATCTCAAAAACTAAGCCAAGAGCTGAGCACAGGCTCCCAAGGTAAAACTGTCAAGGCAAATGACATAGATACCTTCAAGATATGAGATAAAAATGATTCCATTGCCTTCTAGAAAATTTGAGCAATTTATATCCTTGCCAGTAGTGCACTGCAGTACCCAACTTCCTAGAAACATGACAGCAATGGGTATTAATATTTAAAAAAAACAACCAAACTGCCAGCTTGATTGACAAAAAAAATAATTTCAGTGTTGTTTTGATTTGCATTTCTGATGGAGTGGATCTTGGATATATATTCACCTCTGTGGGTGATGTGCTGCTGACAACCGGGGGAAAAAAAGATTGATGGGTGTATAAAAATAGCCAGAATAAAGAAAGCATGGCAAGGTTATAAAATATACTGCTGACGGGGAGAGATGTGGCTTGGCAAAACGGCACTTCCTGAGTCTATAAACTGTTCCTCCAGAGGTCTGCTCTCATCAGTGTAGGCATGTGAGGTTGCCTGGGAATTCCAGGAGGCAATGGATGACTTGGAAGGTGGGTAAGCAAGACATAGGAGCCTGTGAACAGCAGGCTCACTCCTCCATCTCTCTGCAAGGTAGAGATCAACTCGCACAAACCTATACTCAACCACTCTGTCTTCCATTGTCACAGTATGGAAAAGGAAGCACAGAGGAGGTAAGCCCTCAGCCTGAGGACGATATACCTCTACAGCCACAAACAAGACAAAAAGAGCAAAATGAGTACTGTCAGGCACAGAGCACCATGGTTCTGGGAGCTCATCTTGGCTCTTCCTTTATTCTAAGCCACAGAAAAATAAGCCAGATAAAGGGTCAGGGTTAAAGGCAGCAGCATGATGCTACTAGATCAGAATATTACCACCTCCTTCACATACAAACAAAGGGAAGGTTATTTTTTCCCCAAGTTTACCAAGCCCATCTGTGAATTGAGTTCCAGTCTGAGGTCTTCCACAATGTGCTGGAATTGCTCACCTAGGACCAGGATAGCACTCACTCCCTCAGCCTCGCTTGGCCCTGGGAATTCGCTATAGTCTTCTTCTCTGAGGATGTTCTTTAGTGATGAGGAAATAATCACCCACTTGCTAGTGTTTGCAACTTGGTGCCTTAGAAAATCTGTCAACTCAATTGTCTGAAAACTGTGAAACTGTTACCAGGTACCAAGGAGGTCACCTCTTTTAAAGAACCAAAGCAAGGAAGTCTAAGACTTACTGACAAGTCTCAGATCCAAACGGCATGACTCTAACCAAACAAGTGAAAGATCTGTATGACAGGAACTTCAAGTCCTTGAAGAAAGAAATCGAAGAAGACCTCAGAAAATGGAAAAATATTTCATGCTCTTGGATTGGCAGGATCAATATAGTAAAAATGGCCATCTTGCCATTTTTACTATAGATTCAATGCAATTTATCTACAGATTCAATACAATCCCCATCAAAATCCCAATTCAATTCTTCATAGATCTAGAAAGAGCAATTCTCAAATTCATCTGGAGTAACAAAAAACCCAGGATAGCTAAAACTATTCTCAACAATAAAAGGACTTCTGGGGGAATCAATATCCCTGACCTCAAGCAGTACTACAGAGCAATTGTGTTAAAAACTGCATGGTATTGGTATAGCAACAGGCAAGCAGATCAATGGAACAGGATTGAAGACCCAGAAATTAACCCACAGACTTATGGTCACTTGATCTTTGATAAAGGAGCCACAACCATCCAGTGGAATAAAGATAGCCTTTTCAACAAATGGTGCTGGTTCAACTGGAGGTCAACATGCAGAAGAATGCAAATTGACCCACTCTTATCTCCTTGTACTAAGATCAACTCCAAGTGGATCAAGGACCTCCTCATAAAACCAGACACACTGAAACTAATAGAAAAGAAACTGGGGAAGACCCTGGAGGACATGGGCACAGGGGGAAAGTTTCTGAACAGAACACCAACAGCTTATGCTCTAAGATCAAAAATTGACAAATGGGACCTCATAAAATTACAAAATTTCTGTAAGGCAAAGGACACTGTCAGAAGGACAAAACGGCAACCAACAAAGTGGGAAAAGATCTTCACCAACCCCACATATCCGACAGAGGGCTAATATCCAATATATACAAAGAACTCAAGAAGTTAGACCGCAAAGAACCAAATAACCCTATTAAAAATGGGGTACAGAGCTAAACAAAGAATTGCCACCAGAAGAAATTCAGATGGCTGAGAAGCACCTTAAGAGATGTTCAACATCATTAGTCATCAGGAGAATGCAAATCAAAACAATCCCAGGATTCTACCTCACACCAGTCAGAATGGCTAAGGTTAATAACTCAGGAGACAACAGGTGCTGGCGAGGATGTGGAGAAAGAGAAACACTCCTCCACTGTTGATGGGATTGCAAGATGGTACAACCGCTCTGGAAATCAGTCTGGCAGTTCCTCAGAAAATTGGCCCAGATGTCCCTCAAAGGAGGAATGGATACAGAAAATGTGGTATATTTATACAGTGGAATACTACTCAGCAATTAAAAATAATGAATTCATGCAATTTGTAGGCAAATGGTTGGATCTGGAAAATATCGTCCTAAGCGAGTTAACCCAATCACAAAATTATACACATGAAATGCAATCACTGATAAGTGGATATTAATGAGCCCAGAAGCTCTAAATACTCAAGGCACAATTAGCAAGTCAAAAGATTCCGAAGAAGAAGGAAGGAGAGGACCCTGGGCCTGAAAAAATTGGATCCAGTTTTGTAGGAGAGTACCAGAAGAAATAGTGGTGGTGGGGGTGATTGGGGAATAGGTGGTGGTGGGGGGAGAGGACTAATGGGACATATGGTGAGGGGGGAACTGGGAAAGGGGAAAGCCTTTGGAATGTAAACAAAGAATATAGAATAAATAATAATAAAAAAGCATGTGGTTTCCCTATACTGAGACCTCCAAACCAGCTGTATCTTTTTCCTCTGCTGTGTTTTGTTTACACCGATCCTTGCAGAAACTCTCAGTCCCCAGGAAGTCCTAGTGATCCATGAGTTCCATCACTTCCAAGAACTTCTGTCTCAGGTCTCTCTTCCCCGACTGAAGGGAAAGCCCTGATATTCTTACAGCCGAGATCCTTCTCAGGCTTCCAGACTATTCTATTACTTCCTAAGTATCCATCTATTGTCAGATGAAGAGAATAGGTGCCCTGCCCTTCACTTTCCTCTGCTGTACCCAACGAAAACAAGGACATAAGGTCTCCTTATGCCAACATGTTTCCGTGAGCATTCAGTCTCTAAGGTCATTGCCCTTTCTTGCCAAAGTCTTCTATCTGGACTCGGTCTTACTCACCCTCTAACAGGCAGTCTTTCCCTGTGGTTTTAGACATTACCTCCTAGCTTTCCAGTGTAATTGTGTCTGATCAACTCCATCAGCAGCATTCCATCTCTAGCCTCTGTTATGATTTTTCAGGACTCTGGAAAAGCTTGGCTCTTTACATTTTCAGCCCTTTACTGATTCAGATCATTCTCCCCATCCAGATCTGAGAGATGTAAAAATACTTCAATGACTTCCCTTGGCTTTGATGGACATTCCATTTCTTTAACTTGACCTTAAGGTCCTGTACCCGTGGACATGGACTCAGATTGATCCTGCCCTCTGGCAGCCTGGCTTCTTCCACAATGATCCCAAGGTCTCTGCTATTGTGTTTTCTTCTGTCTGGACTCTTTCTCTCTCCCACATTGAATTCATGTGAACCCTTTAGATCATAACTTTAAAGCTTCTTCCTTACAGATGACCACCTCACAGCCCCAACCTGGTCCAACTTCACACATGTTCTTAGCTCTCCTACTCATACATTCTGTGGCCTCTTTCACAACTCGTACATTTATACCAACATAACCATTTAATTTACCTCTGTAGATTCTAAACTACTGTGTGGTTTGAATAAGAATGGCCCTTATAGATACATTGTATTTGAATGCTTAGTCACCAGGGAATGGCACTATTAGGAGGTATGGCCTTATTGAAGTAGATGTGGCCTTGTTGGGGGAAATGTGTCACTGAGGGTGGGCTTTGGGGGTCTCAGATGCCACGTCCAGTGCCCCTCTCCTTCCTGATGCCTTCTGATCCAGATGTAGAACTCTCAGCTCCTTCTATAGTGCCATGTCTGCCCATGTGCCACCATGCTTCCCACCATGACAATAATAGACTAAACCTCTGAACCTGAAAGCCAGCTCCAATTAAATGTTATGCCATTTTTTCACAGCAATAGAAACCCTAACTAAGACAAATGCATGGGGGGGGGGAAAGACCACAGTTTTCTCACTAAATATTCATAGCACAATTTCAGTAGATTGTAGGTAATTGGTAAATTACTTATTAAAAGAATAAAGAAGAAAAAATCAATAATACCAGTTAACTTTTGGAGAAACATTAAGCTAATTCCACAGAAATAATACCCATTTGCCAGTGTCTGATTCTTGCATTGTTTCCATTTTGTGGTACTTTGGGTAATAGGATCAAGACAGCCATTTATCTCTAGGATTCTATAAACAGGAAGAACAACCCCATATTTTCACCCTTTTGTGTCAGTCTGCTCTTTTAGTGTGACAATTTAGTATGTGCTTGAAGTGAAGTGTTGAATATCTCTAGGTTTGAACTTGGGTCTGGCTGATTCTGAGTCACATACTTACTCTGGGCCTTGCTGCCTTGTTTCTGGAAGCATTTCTTGTTCATTCTCTTACCGAACCCCTCCTCTGAATTACCATAGCTCCTCTGGGCTACAACATTCAACGTTGGATCTCATGGTGTTCACTTCTTAGGGAACCATACAGAGCCCTCTTCCGTTTCTCCAACTGGCCTTATAGTAGGACAACAACAGTTGCCATCTTCACTCACACTGGGGCTTAGGTAGATTGCAGAGAAACACTTCTGCACCAGACAAATCTCTAGTTAGCTCTATACCATGGCATGGAATGATAGAGAAAAGCAGAAAGAGTCATCAAGAGGTTTCTCTGTGATCTGTAAGGAAGAGCAGTTGAGGAATGTCCTGAGAGAGTAGGATTACACTCACATATGTCCTTAGGAGCCAACTGATCACAAAGGGAAACATTGCCTTACGGCAAAATAAAACAGCAGCAGACCCTTCTGAAAGAAAACTATGCAGGTCTAACCAAGGGAGAGCTTTATTTTGCAAAACACAGGGCATGTACTAATATAATAGTGAAGGTTAAAAGAACAAACCACGGCCTGGTACCTGTGGAGAGCGGATGTGGCAGTAGCCTCAAGACGGCACCTGGAGGCCTGCCAAGTCGGATGACTAAGCACCTGACTTCTTCCTGCTCCTGAGTAGGCCACACCTCTTTTGGGCACTGCGCAAGTGTAGCCAATGACGTGTGATCAGACCATCTATGTGGACCAATCAGAGAAGACTGGAGATGTGGACTGATGGGGCGGACTTAGAGAGGATATAAAAGGACTGGAGAAGGGGAGTGGGGAACTTTTTTCCTGCATGTAGGTTTCAAGGTTGCTGATTAAAAACCGCATTGAGAAGAATGCTGTGTGGTCGCTCTTTTCTGCTGGTCGGAGATAGCAGCGACAGGTACCACCTCCCAAGAAGCCTGTTTTCTTTACTGTAAGTTGCTACCACTCCTTTTCTTACTCAACAGTGAGCCTGCAGCCTAACTGTGTCAGAGGGAGGAGGCTATTCCCTGTATTCACATCATTAAGCACGTGCTGTCCTCCTAACTGGTTGTCCTTACACAGATCTGTCAGGTTTGCTGGATTTAGCCATTCTTTAAATGGTATGTTTCACGGCTTAACTACTTTTTCCTTGTATTCAACCTAAACTTCTACCTCTGCACTGCTCTTGGTGAAAATTCCTCTCCTAAGTCCTAAGGGTCTCCATAAGCATGGACCAACTTTCTCATCCAGTCATTTCAAATGAGACTCCTCTGAGTCCATTTTCAAAGAAGTAGGCCAGCGTTGTAAAGAACAGACTTCCTGAGTGGTGATTTTCCAGTTCATCATTAATCACTTCCTTGTGAACAACTGGGAAAATGAATTTCATGTGACTGTAGGCAGATATCAAGCAAAAAAAAAAAATCTTCTGCTGGGTCCTGTGAGGATGTAAGTAATTTCACGGAATGAAGAAAAAAAAATAAGTTTTCCATTTTTCTAACCTGAGGTTTCTCCTTCCATTTCAAAGTCTCAATAGCTTTCAATTTTATCATTTCAATCAATCATGGGAAATGATTCCATGGAGTTTATTTGTACAGCTGGTAGAAAGCAAGAGTGTTCCAGTGAGTAGGGTGTGTAAAAAGGTGTCACCAGTCCAACGGGGTCACTGTCTTTTCTGAGAAATAATTCCTACCCTACAAGTTAGATTTATTAAACCAGAGGTCTATGGCAGAGGGAAAGCAATGAGCCATGTGGACCCCTGAGTTCTAAATTGCTCCCACTTACATGTGACCCAGCTCCACATGATGAATTTATTATAGGTTACTGCCCCTAACAAAGAGCTATTCACACAACAAAAGCAGAGTCTTAGGAGGGTAACCCCACACTTGACATGCAATTACTACCCCAAGGTGCTTGAATGCTCTGATAGGGACTTTGACGTGTAATTGGTCTAGAGTCTTTCCTTGTAGGCCAGGCAATTGTCCTACATCTTTTAGTAGCAGGGAGCTCAGAAACAAGACAGAATGTACAGCTAGCTCTTCCATTGGCAGGTGTGGTTTCAAGCTAAGCTGAGCTGGACATAGGGGAACCTGGATTCTTCGGGAACACATAGCTATGAACTAATGGAGACCAAGCTTAACCTTACAGCTCTCCATCAACTAAAACAGAAACAGTCCCCAAGGAAGCCAGCACAGCAAATGAACACAAGCAGCAATCTGGGTTATTTCTGTGGAGGTACTCTGAAATGCAACCTGATCTTTCCATCCTCTGACAGAAAACAGCTGCAGAATCCTGGGTGGGAAGTAGTAGACAAATATATGCTATACTTGAGAGGCCACTCAAGAATACAGTCTTCTTCTTCTTCTTCTTCTTCTTCTTCTTCTTCTTCTTCTTCTTCTTCTCCTTCTCCTTCTCCTTCTCCTTCTCCTTCTCCTTCTCCTTCTCCTTCTCCTTCTCCTTCTCCTTCTCCTTCTCCTCCTCCTCCTCCTCCTCCTCCTCCTCCTCTCCTTCTCCTTCTCTCCTTCTCCTCCTTCTCCTTTTCCTTCTCCTCCTCTTCTTCCTCCTCCTCCTTCTCCTCCTCCTTCTCCTTCTCCTCCTCCTCCTCCTCCTCTCCTTCTCCTTCTCTCCTTCTCCTCCTTCTCCTTTTCCTTCTCCTCCTCTTCTTCCTCCTCCTCCTTCTCCTCCTCCTTCTCCTTCTCTTCTCCTTCTCCTCTTCTTCCTCCTCTTCCTCCGCCTCCTCCTTCTTCTCCCCTCCTCCTCCTTCTCCTTTTCCTTCATCATCATTATTATTTTCAAGTTAGCATATAAAATAATGTATTCATCATGGCATTTTTCTACATATCAATACCTTTTTTTTTAGTCATCGCCTTCATCCCTTCCTCTTTCCTTCCCCCTTCTATGCCTTGTTGGCCCCTTTCCTCATCTCCAGTTGTCACCCCCTTCCCCCACACACACACACCATGAATATTCCATTACTTTAATTCTCTTTTTTCTTCTCCCTTTAAGATTTTTTTCTACCCATCACCACTGTTCCCTTCCTAATCTCATGATCATAACACACACACACACACACACACACACACACACACACACACAAACACACACACACACACACACACACACACACACACACACACGCACACACCACAAATACAGGTACCACATATGAGAGAAACCATATGGCGCTTGTATTTCTGGATCTGATTTATTTCACTTAGTGAAGTGATCTCCAATTACACTCACTTGCTTACAAATGTGTTGGTTTCATTTTCTCATGACCAGTACAGTAATAAACAGACATGTGCAGGTGTCTCCATGGTCAAACTTAAGCGTCTTTGTGTTTATGATGAGGAGCATTCCAGCTTGGCCCATGTGGCAGCTCCAGTTTGGGGTGTTTGAGGAACCTGTGTGCTGGTTACTATAGTGACTGCACAAGTTTACATTGCAATCAGCAGTCTGTCTAACCCAGTACTCACCAGCACTTGTTTGGGTTCTTGGGGTTAGTCAGTCTGATTGGGATGAGGTGAAATCAGAAGTACATTCAGTTTGCATTTCCTGGGTGGGTAAGAATGTTGAAAACTTTTTCAATTATTCATTGGGTATTTGTGTTTCTTCTTTAGAGAGCTGTGTATCTGGTTCGCTAGTTCATTTATTGTTTAGATGTGTTGATTTTGTGTGCTTTTATAGTTCTTTACATAGCCTAGATATTAACCCATCCTGTGTAGCTGGCAAATTATTTTCCCCCACCACACAGACATTCTTTTCACTCTGCTGATGGTTTCTATTGTTGAGTGAGAGCTTTTAAATTTCATGTAACCCTGCTGGTCAATTCTTGGGTTGTTTTCTATTCTCTGAGTCCTTGTCAGAAACTCCTTGACCAGGCATTATGTTTAAGTGTTTCCTCTGCATTTCTTCAAGCAGTTTCAGCATCTCAGTTCTTCATTAAAGTTTTTGATCCATTTTGATTAAATTTTATATAGAGTGAGATGAATCTAGTTTCATTCTTCTGCAGGTGGATATCTATTTTCCATAGTAGTAGTTGTTGAAGGTAGTCTCTTTGGAAACCTTTGTCAAAAGTAGGCGACTGTGTCTACATGAGTTTGTGTCTGGTTTCTCTATTTCATTCTACTGGCCTGATGTCTGATTTTATATCAGTACCAACAATTTTTGTTACTGTGGCTTTTCAGGGTGATTTGGAATTGGGTAGTTAACATTTTTTTCCAGCATTGTTCTATTTATGATTGCTTTTCTGTTAGGAATCTTTTGCATTTTCACACAAATTTTAGAGTCTCTTTTTCTGGTTTTGTGAATCACTGAAAATTTGACAGGATTTTATTGAATCTGTAGATCGTTTTTAATTATACAGCTGCTTCACTCCTTTCAATCAATCCATGAACATGGGAACTCTTTCTGCCTTTTAGTGTCTTCTTCAATTTATTTATTAGAAAGTTTTTGCTTGGGTCATATTTAAGCATGTATTAAATGACCTAGGCAAAAAACTCAAGGATGGGGGTAAAAACAGAAAAGAAGTGATTTCAATTCTTTCTGGCTTTGATTTGCTTTGAGACAGGATCTTATGCTTCCTGGCAATGTATAAACTTTTTGCATAGCCATGGGAGAACTTTAAATTTATCCTAATTCTCCTGCCCCTACCTTCCAAGTGCTGGGATTATAGGCATGTAGAGAGAGTCTCACAGGCTCAAGAGCAGCTGAATGAGAGCAGCCTCATGACAGATGCTACCTCTTTCTGAGGGTTTCCTGAAACCCTCTTGCATTGCTATGATTCCCTGAAAGCAACTGGCTTATAGTTATGAAGAAGTGTTATGGTTTCCCTAAGTCCCAAATTTCATGGAGATATGCCATGGAAAGGTGTCAAGTCAACCACTTGACCAGAGTTGAAAGGAAATACTCAATGGAGAACAACTGCCCTCTGCTGAGAGTCCTCAGAGAAGTCACCATAAGGATGGCTCCTGGTATCAAGATGGAGGTCTATCTGGCCAACATTTGTTTCCAAAGCAAAATCTTAAGGAAACTCACTACAGGCCTCTGGACCTGCTAATTCATCTTAGTTACTGTTCCATTGCTATGAAGAGGTTGACATCATGATCAAGGCAAATTACAAAAGAAAGCATCTAATTAAGGGCTTATTTACAGTTTCAGAGGGTAAGTCTTGATCTCCATAGCCAGAAGCATGGCAATGGGAAAGATGGCACTGGAGTGGTAGCTGAGAACATATCTGATCCACAAGCTACATACTGGGCCTTGCATGGGCTTTTGAACCTCAAAGCCCATCCTCAGTGACATGCCTCCTCCAATAATGCAGCACTTCCTAATTCTTAATTCTTCCCAAACAGTCTTAGTTGCTGCGATAGCCCTAATAGTTTCTGTAAGATAATATGCTGCAGAACGGAGGCGGGAAAAATGTCTCTTAGGGCTTGCAGAGTTCCCACAACATAGAAGCCATAATCTTTCATTTGGCATCTTTCTAATCTCTTTTATTCCTGGTAGCCAAGACCGTGTAGATTCTAGAAAATAATTTGTAACTCACTCTCTGAAGTATTATTATTGGCCAATGACCTTTCTCTAGAACCGTGACGATTTGCTTCAGCCATATCTAGTTCGAGACTGGAATCCCATGGAAAAATTATTACTGCAAATAGAAATTTTAAGCCTTTGCAAAATACTCAAGTTCAAATCTGGTCTGAGACAATGGGCTCAGGCTAGAAAATCTGCATATGAGTAGGCGCTAAGCTCAGAGCTTCCTCAATGGAAGCTTACAGAGCTGCCTTCTTTTGTCTTGCTAACGCCAACTGAGTTGCCAACCATGTGAGAATCACAATACATCTTTGGCTTATCCAGGTGTGGCTCAGATTTCAGCTCATAACCTAAGGATGCTAGTTGTACTTGCTCAGTGTGCCACATTTTTTAGTATGTAATTGTCAGAACCTGAAGCTCGAGTAGGGAGCTCTTAAACAGGGCTCCTTACTAGAGAAAATATACATTTTTTTTTTTGCCACAATGTGAAGAATCCTGCGTGTGTGTCCTCATTTCTCACCGATTCATACCCTCCTGGCCCAGAAATCATGGTTTCGCCTGCAACTGAACCCCCACGAGGAGCTATGGCTTACAGCACTTAGTTACACCTGAAAACCAAGAGGAGAAATACCAGTTCCATAATTACTGAATTAAAGTGAACTTTATTTAGTTCTGGCCAGGAAGAGGGATACATACTGGCCAGGTGCATACCCAGGATTCCCAAAGAATGTCCGTGAGCTATGTTGGTCAGGTACCTAAGCAGGCCAAACCTGCAGGGTTACCTACTTTCTGAATTCATCCAATTGGAGGCAAGCATACATTCTGACATGCTTCCTGTCTCTATACTCCCACCTACGGGTGGATCAGCATATCCAGAGCAGCTGGGTTAGCAAAGCTTGTTTAGGGAAGTGGAAACGTGTGGCTTATCATATAAGCAATAGCCTCCAGCATCTCAGAAAGTGGCTAGCCTTAGGCAAATAGGACTAATAGGTTAACTTTAACCTTTACACACTCCAGCTAGAAACCAGACACTCAGATATATGAGCCTATGGGTGCCATTTTCATTCAAATGATCACATGGCTAAATGACAGAAATTGGTAGGACTGTAGATACGCTTTTAAAACAAGCAAGAGAGGACTTTATCTGAGTATTTTACTTGCTCTGAGGAATGTTTATATTGTGGGGGGGGAAAAAGCAAATGTTCACAGGGTACTCATTTGCTATGTGACAGGGATCTTGGGGGAACGAGCCCAGAGAGCCTAGAGAGAAGGAGGCAATGTGCTCCTGACTTTAATATCATAAAATGGATATTTCCATAATTATGTTACTTGGCGGAAGTGATTTAGCAAATTAGATCTGCAAGAAAAGACAATCGGGAATGTGATAAAGCCAAGAAAGTGGTAGCAAATGGCACCCTTGTGATAAGTCTACCGAAAAGTACCATACTTGCCCAAACATGTGGTGAAAGCAAAACTTTTGCCAGAAATCTTGTCTCCAAGTGAGCATGAGCATTAGGAGGAAATATATACAATAATGTGGTTTCCACAGTTGTAGTTGTTGGTTAAAATAATGACTTAAGAGTCTAACAGGCCCTACTGCTCGCTTTACTGTGGTTGAGGAAGATTGGAAAATTACATCCATGCTGCCACTCAAGTTTCTGGAAGGTTACTGGAGATTATGTACCTTAGAGACCAGGGAACTGTAATTAAATAACTGTGTGAGGCTACCCCAGTCTAAGGGAGCTATGGACCCCTTTGCTATAAATCGTGGTCCGCATGACTGCTCTGTGAACTATGTGACAGTCTCCACTCCCTTTTCTCCCAGAGCCACAGACAGAGATGTTGGCACTTATTATGGGATTTGTTGCACACTGGGTGGCTTGTAGAATTCTGAGATAGAAAATGCTGGAAACCTCATGTCCTGGTAATTTCACATCTTCAGCCCTCAGGAATGATTCTTCTGTTATAGAAGGCAACCTCCTTAGTTCATATCTCAAAAGTTACACCTAGACATTGGCCCATGGAACTTTCACCATGGTCACTGGTAGTCCCTGCTTTGCAAATTTCCCCTAACTGTAGGCACACACACACACACACACACACACACACACACACACACACATCTTAGCATCTCCTCAGTCTGCAGCATCAGTCTCCAAAGGCCATACTGACAAAATCTCTGCTCTTGGAGCCTCCTGGATTGTGGGGGTAGCCTCAATGTAGCTCTGGCCATCTTTACTTTGGAAATCCTTGACCCTTCCTTCTGGTCTGCAAAGAAATATGGATTTATCAGGCTGAGAAAATTAGCTTCATTAAAAATTTTCTCTGGATTCTGATGGTTCTTCTTCTCCACAGTCTGAAAATGTGGGGCCAGCAGAAGCTTTAATGTCTCTCAGGAGCCCGTGGAATAAGTTGGTTGGACAGAACTCAGAACATCTCCACTCCAGTTGCCATCAGAGTACACTCAACCTATCCTCTTTTCAGTAACGTACTTCAAAGATAGTTTCCCTCAAGCAAAGGCTTCTATAGCTAAAGTTCACTTGAAAACCTCCAGGTTAAATTATCTCTGAAGTTCTAAGACTGGGGATGCTAATTCCACAATCGAAACCTCACTGTTTTATATAGCAGGGAATGAACACCATCTCTTTGGTTTTAGAGAAGAGAAATCAACCCCATCTGATTCCCCACGCATTTTGCCTGACATGTGTGGAAAGATGCTGATGGAGCTAAGACATCATCTGCCTTGAAGAGAATCCTTGGATGGGATAAAGTCTGCAATGATGTCTACTTGGACACCAACTGCACCAAGAGCTACTGGAACCAATGTTAGCTCTTCACCACATGGGACTATTTAAATCTAAACTAATTAAAAAATAAATAAAATATGAATTACAGTTTTATAGCCATATTTCTGCAAGTTATGCTGTGTGAGTCTACACCAAGGTGTGACCAGGGAGAAACTAACCATGTGCTTTCTGCCTGTGAGATGAATGCTATGGTTACTGAGCCTTTCTATCATGGCGGAAAATTCTACGAAACACTACTATTATGAAATGTAGGAGATACTAAGAGACCTGACCCATTTGTAGCACCAGGAAACACAGGAACACAGGAATCTCATTTACTATCTCAATAAAAAGAAAAATCTAAAGAGGCAGTGTGATCTGCCAGTCACCAGACTGAACCTCAAGTCCTATACTTGACCAGATGGCATCTGTGTTCACACTCCCTGACATCCCTACTGTCTAAAGAGAGAGGAGAGAAAGCCCAGTGCTAGGAGGCTCTGAAGTTTGAAAGGACGCATTACATTTTATACACATTCAATCAGCTTCGCGCATTTAAATAGAGACATTTAAACTCACATCAGGCACAAGCAGATGTGGTGGGAAATACTGTCAATTAGTGAGCAGCTAATTAATCTTCCTTTGCCACATACACTCTGGCAGGAGCTAGAAAGTGCTGTTTTGCTCCGAGCCTTGGGAGAGCTTGCTATGGAAACAATGCATGATTATAATGTTGATTTCTTGACTCTGTGCAGAAGCTGGCGGGTGGAGGGTGGAGGGCAGCGCTTGCCAGCAGCCACCCTGCAGTTAGAATTGGAGAAGGATTAAAAAGTGGAAAGATACTTTAATTAGTGAACCAGGGCATTTTTTGATTCTTCACTTTTTATATAATAAGCATATTTTATCCTCATAGCATCTCCAAATTCAGATATTCCTCACTGTATCATGTTATTTTGGAATCTATGTGTTGTATTTTGTAATATACGGAGAGCCAGATTCCTGAGAGGACTATAACTCACCAGAACCTGATTTAGGCCATGCTTAGTCAGAGGGCTCATTGCCCATTTTCAGATCATTTCTTCTTTCCTGCCACTGTCACCCGGTGGCTGCCTCTGAGGTGTCTGTTTATTGGGAAATGCCTTGAAAATGACCCAAGAAAAATTAGCATCTCCATGTGTCACTCCAGCCATAAGTGTAAGTAACCATGTAAACGTCCCAAACCTGGGATCACGAACCCTGTGCAAGTATCATGTAGGCACAGGGCAGTTATATCAAAGAAAACATCATTTCATCCTTGAAACTGACTCCCTAGCTCAGTCATAGTAAGGCAGACAAAGCCTTTGTGTTAGAAACATTTCAAGTAACAGGATCAGTTACATGGCTTTGGCTCCCATCACCCCTGAGGAGTTGTTCTCTCTAGTTTTACGCTCTGTAACTTCTGTATGCATGTGCACTTGTCTGGCCTTTTCACTGGTCTAGATGATTCCCACTGATTCATCATTGAAGCTCCTTTTACAGGAATCCTTTCTGACCACACAACCATCCATAGAACTGAATGCTATCAGGCCACTGTTAGGATCTCCCATGCGATTTTGTAACTAATATATCACATTAGATGGTGGTTTATGTTTATGGTTGATGTTTTTGCAACCCCCCTTAGAATAGTAACTTAGCCTTCCTAAGATAGAGTTTTTCATCTATGTATGCAATTTCAAATGATAACTGCCAAAGAGGCAGTGTGGTTTGCCAGTCACCAAGCTGTATCTCAGGTGTAGCACCAATTCGTAATCCAGCAGACCCCATCTACACTCGTGCTCTGACTTTGTTACTTAATGAATAAATGGATGGATGGAAGAGACGGAATGTATGTCACTATCTATGACATTGAGACATGAAAAATGAACAGGTATTTGCAGATACATAGTGTATATTCTGTCTAGTAATATCCTTCTCAAAGTTTAGAATCAATCTAAAACTGAAAAGAAGTATGTTGAAAGCCTAATGCTCATATTGCTAGGGCAACCTTTTAATTTCATTCATTTATTCATTTGTTCAATAAGCATTTTTCATAAATATACATATGAGAGTTTATGTAATCTTGACAAAAGGAAGACACAGCCTTCCTTTGAAACAGTTGAAGACAATGCTTCAGGGAATGCTTAATCTATGGATAAATAATTAGAAACTGAAAAATTAATCATAGACACAAAGTAGATATATGCAAATCTATTTGTATGTATATATGATCTATGATGTCCAGAGGCTGTAGTTATGCTCTGGTTATGATTGAGAAAAGCTCACGAAATAAGTGGATCTTGAATGTGCCTGGAGAGTGCTGCATTTGGGGAGTGGAGAAATCTAATACTAGACACAGGACAACGTTTAACTTCAGAGAGCTTACATTCCACAGCGGAGGGCAGGCAATAGAAAAGAGAAAGAAATGAATACACAGTGTCAGGACATACGAAGCACACTAAAGAAAAATAAAGTAGGAAAGAGGAAAGAGCGTGAGAGGTAACAGTAACAGAACCGCCGCCCTGGGTAGCAGAGGAGGAAGCCTCTGTTCTAAACTGTTGTGTCCTTTGAGCAGAGACCTGGAGACAGTAGAGGAAAGAGCCAGAAAAAATATGCCACAGAAGCTAGTTCATGTAGAGATAACATCAAGCAAAGTCAGAAGGCCGGCCTGGCATTATGAACTAAGGGAAGAGGAAGAGCATATGCTCTCAGACAGGGTAAGCAGAAGCTAGTTCTAACGAAGCCAGATGCACCATGATAATGACTTTGAATTTCTTTAGAGCTATGCTGCAGGGCGTTTGGGACTTTGGGAAATGAGGGACACGATTCTGTTTTAAATGTTCCTTTGACTAGTAGATGAAGAACTGATCTTATGAAATCTGGGCAAGGAAGGAAAAAGCTGAGACAACAACTACTCAGCGATGATGAGATGATGATGATGATGATGATGATGATGATGATGATGATGACGACGACCACAAAGGTATTAAAGAGCCAAGAGCTATTTTAAATGTTTCTCATGTATTGGTATATTTAATACTACCAAAACTCTGTGAGGGATTACTGTGCTAATCTCTGCCTTACAGGTAAGGGAAGAGAAGCTGGTAAAGTCATAGAGTAAGTGGCAACGTGGGAGCTCATGGTTTTCCCATGTCCCTAAGGAACACTCAGTAGTCCCAATGGATATATGTTAAAGGCAAAGCCAATAGCATATATTGATGGGTTAGATAGAGTGTTAGAAAGTGGATAGCTTGGGAGAAGGAATAAAAATGAAAATGTATGTGTATATTCTATGTTTTGCATAGTTGTGTCTGTTCAAAATTTAGATTGAAAATTTAATCCACAAAGCAACTACTTTAAGAGGTGAAACTTTAGACAGTTGTTCAGTTCATGAGGGATGGTTCCCTTATAAATGCCCTTTGTCATGACCACATCAAGATGGTACCATCTTGTTGGGGTCAGGGGAAGAGATGTTCATATTAGGTACCAAGTCTTGATTTTAGAACTTCCAGCCTTGAAATGATAATATGTAAGCTTCTGAAGTTCATATGCTTCACAGTCTTGGGTATTTTGTTATAGCAACTGGAGTAAACTAAGAAAACCTGCATCCTTTGCAGTGAAGATCCCATAAGGAAACAGTAGGAGGGAACCTTTTCCCCTTTGTTAATTTATTTTTATGTGCAAGCATTATATATAGTCCATATGAATATTTTAAGCCAACGCTCAAGTATTAAATATTGCCAATTCGTCACCAATAAAGCTACAGTGTTATTTCAGCAACAAATAAATGTTAAGAAATGAGTACCCCCACAGTGCCTGTTAAGCAGATAGCAGGACACTTGGGAGACCATAAAACACTCTCCATTGCCTTTTGATGTTTCCTGAGTGAAACATGCATGTCCCTGGGGTATAGTAGTGAGACAGCCTGAAGATTGAAAGACAAAGGGGAAAAAAATCCTTCTTATGGATGACGATTTTCGAGTATTATATGCTTGCTAGTGATCCAATCACTTAGGAGCATTCTGAAGGCCCACCACGTATGAGCACTCTGATAGCAAATGGCAGAGGGGCATCTCTAAAGGTTAAAACGTTGCCCTGCCCCCTCAACAAACTTCTGATCGTGTGAGAAACAGAAATCTAAAACACAAAAATCCTGTTTTGTTTTGTTTTTGTTTTTCCTGTCTATAAAACGATTCAATTTACCTGTGTGATCTACAGTTCCTCTCAGTGCTGTTTCCTAACAGTGATCCGCAAACAGCGCATGAGCTTATGTGACTTTACGGTCTTGGTGTTGGAACACAAAGGAAATCATGGATAATAGGAGAGCTTCTGTTTGAACAGCAAAAGCTGATGTGGGCAGAGCAGGACTGGTGAATTGGCCTCTGTGGTTCTCTCTGTCTCTATTTGTCTCTCTCTGTGTCTCTGATTCTGTCTCTGTCCCTCTATCTCTTCCCTTCATTCCCCCCTTCTTCCCTCCCTCCGTCCTTTCCTCCTTCTCTTCCCCTCCTTTTTTTTCAACTTGGCAGGTTTTTAAAAAAAAATATTTTATTAGTTTTAGTATTTCACTCATATATACTGATTGTCAATAGAACAGGTGTTGCTGTAACACTTTCATGCATGCCCTCTTCACTCCCCAGCCCTGTCATTGCGGTGGTCCTCCATCTTTGCACACTAGGGGAGGCATCTTTTCCTCTCCATTAGGATTGACGGATGCCACATTCTCCTATCCTTCAGCTCAAAACATTAGTATGTTAAGCATGGTGGGTGTTGTCAATGCTGGAAAGCACCAGCAAGTATACATAAACATGGGGGTGAGGTTGGTGGCATTAATGCTTGTTTTAGACCTTTCTCAGGGAAAGGTCTAAGTAGACATTTTCCCACTCAGTACATTGAAGGTGAGGGGGATTGTGCCTTTAGAATAGATAAGCCTGGTTTAACTGTGTCTCTTCACTTAACTGTAGAGTCCTGAATCTCACCTACTAACTAAAAAATGGGGTAGCAAGTATTTTGCAGGGCTATTTTGAAGATTAAATATGATGGATATAAAAGTCATATATTAGAGATCTATCACACTGGAACCACCCTTGTCATTAGAGTCTGATTCTCAACTCTACCCCTAATAATACACTAGAGTGTATGTCCTTAGGGACATAGACTTTTATAGATCATCATTGCATGACTCTAAGGGACCAGCTGTTTCATGACGGTCCTCACTTCCCTTCAACCCCACCTTTCTACCTCACCAGTGACCTCAGGCTCTGGACCAAATTTTTCTCCTCTAGGATATAGGTATAGAACTCCATTCCCCGTGACAATCTTTTCATCTGTCATCTGTACATGGCACAGGACCTCACTATAAATCCTTAAATCTGATCCCAGCATCTTAAATTTACACTGATAATAATAATGATACATAACCCATATTTATGCATCACCAACTATCTGTCAAGGGCTATATGCTAATCAGTCTACATAAATTAATATGGTGGAATGTTTTATGACATACGGAAGTTTCTTTCAAACATTTTATTCATAATTACTTGTGCTTTTTGTCATAAACAGTAAAATACAAAAGTTCAATAACTTCCTTTAAGCCATTAAATCAAAATGATTTAAATCAAAACATATATCCAAAATTACTGTATTTGTCTAGGCATGTGCTAGGCATTGTACAAAAGAAATTGACAGAAGATAATTCTTGTCAGTAAGAATTTACTACCCGGAGAAGGCAAATCAATATCCTGTATCACTGAGGATCGGTCCATAATTATATTCTGCAGCAGCAGGAGTCAATCTTGCAGAGATGTCAAAAAAAAGTAAGAAAAAGACGAAGTACAGAAAACCTCCATTAGCAGGAATCCAGCTAATTGTAACAGTCAAAAACCCTCTCTCCCTCCTCTTCCCCTGCCATCACGCTCTGTTTCCTATTTTTAGGACACAGCAACAAACGACAGCACCACTTCTCATCAGGGGGGTAAACGATGTAGTGATGTGGTTGATGTTTGTAATTCCGTGGATGTGCTGGTAGGTGGTTGTCTCAGAGGGAGACTGAGTGACAGGGAGCTGCCAGAAGACACAGGAAAAGAATACAAATGATTTTCCTTGAAGGGATGCAAGACCTTTCCTGCAAGAAGACAGGGGTGCAGGGAAGGGCCTTGTAGAAAGACTATGGTTGGAAATACAGCTTTTTTCATCCCGTCCATGTTTTGACCTAGAGCACATTCCGCTGATGCTGAGGTATAGGGCTGACGGTATACTGAGTCCTGGATTGGAGTGGGGAGTAGTATGTGTGTGGGAAGCCTTCTTTCCCTCCTGTGATATTTCTTTATAGTTTTGGGAGTGGAACATAGACTTTTTTTCTGGTCTTGTATCTACTGCTCCTGGTGCTGCCCAGAGCAAATTATTTTTTAGCTGCATCAAGGTGATGCATTTTGCCCCAGGGATGTTTACCTGCATCTTTCATCTCCTCGGGAGCTAATGCAAGTCGGTCTTGCACATTGCTGGGTAAAACATGTAGGCTGTAGTGAAGTACTCCGTGCAGGAGTCTCTGAGATCCCGCATCCCAAGGAGACCCGGATTCCATTCTGTTTGAAGTCTGATTCGCACCGCGAAGCAACACCCAGAATGAAAGCTACACTTGCACAAGTTTGTGCTGCACAGCTCCTGGGGATGAGCTGTTTCCTGATGGTCCAGGATTCACCACAGACTCCCACTCTGTCTTCCCAGGAACTACTTTTGCTCACAGATGCTTTCAATAATCAATAATCCCTAAGTTCTCAGCAATCAAGCAAGAGGAAGACCAACTCTCTTTTCTACTTTATCCAGGTAGAAAATAAATCAGCACAACAGCTGTCATAGTCTAAGACCAAATGTAAAAGACTATTATATGTGCATTAAATTTGATTTCGCAGATCCACTTATTTGGAGTTTGTACTATAAAAGTTGCACAGCCTATCATAATCCATAATAAATCATAGTTTGGCTACCCACTCTCTATCACCCTTCCATGCCAAAAATTATCTTATGAGGTTTCCATTTCAGTAAGAGTCTAAATACTCATCTTGTGAATCAAAACATATTAGCTGAAAAAGAACAGTGGTTAGATAAGTTGTTAGCTTGTAATTCAACCCTCAGATAATACAGGCAAACAGAAGTAAAATTCAGATGGGATACACAGACTGTTAACATATTTTAAGGTAAGTGAAGACTGGAAAAATTAAGCCAGACTCACATCCAGGAATGGTAACAGATCCCTGGAATGTTAGTTTTTTCAATCTGGAGGTGAGAACAGGAACTTTGGGAATTTAAATGGCAGCAGAGCTGCTTAATAAAATCCATATTTCTAAAAGAGAGAAGAAGAAAAAGAGAGAAAAGAAGATTCAGGATTCCATTCTCAGTTTAGGATTGCCGTGTCTTTGATTCCAAATTAGAGGTGGTAATTGTCCCATCTCCATTTCCTTGAGTTTACAGCAGAAACAGAGGCTAAAGCTATAAGCAATTCAGGAAAGATTAGTATCCAATTGGAATTGCATTATTTGATATGAGCAGCAAGATTTCCACATTGGAGCTGCAGTTCTTTCTGATTGCTTGAGTGCAGGTAATGCCAGCCATTTTGTATCCGTCTCTCTGCACACTTCCCGCCACTGAAAGGACCCCACCCGCAGACTCCTCATCCAGGCAAGAGAAAGGTTCAGGCACTGGACACCTTGAGTGGGAGGCACCGACGATTAAACCAATTAGCCACTTTATAACCTCCGTCTAGTCTGAAGGCAGGTTTCGTTCCTGTTTCTTTATGTACAGGATGATCAGCTTGTTTTGTTTTGTTTTTTTTACATGCAGTAATCATTATTCTATAATTACATTAAATGCTAGCTTCTGTGATTCCTCTTGAACCCTGTGATGCAGTATAAAGCAGCCCACCTAGGCTAGGATGAACTTTCTAAATTAGACACAATATACTGATTTAATGTGGATACAGCTGAATCCCAGTGGGCATAGCTGATTATTTGTGGTGGTAAATGTTAACCAGTGAGCAAGAAAGTCATTGTGCTTTTGTTCTAACACACACACACACACACACACACACACACACACACACATACCTTTCATTAAATTACTTCCCAGGGAGTATTTGTAAAGATAATTTAAAAAAAATCACAAGTGTGATATAAATTGAACTCCAGTCAGATGCTTTCTTTCTTTCTCTAAAAAGGAAGCCAATAAGTTGTTATTAGTGAATTTGAGGAATTTGAAGATCAGGCAGTGAAAGATGTTAGAATTTGTTCATGACTTAAGACTGTCTTACCAGAAAATAAAATATAATCTTTGGGGTGATCTTGTCCACAGGTGAGAAATACCTCATGTACTTATCAGATAAAACTCATATTCAAAACTCTTGGTTTTCTACAACTTCCCTCTACAGATGACTAGACTAGCCTGGACCGCAGACATTCCGTGAAGACGGAGGCCCCTACAGGACCCAGTGGGCCCCAAGGATCTGCCGGGCACTGGCTAGCATGGCCAGGATGGAGATTTTTGGCCCAGGTGCATCTTGCTGTCTGTTTTGCCAGTGTCTAGCATTTGACCATTTCTCCTGCCGGAGAAAACTATCTAATCTCATGCTGCTTTGAAAGAAGAAAAAAAGACGAGCTGGAGAGAAATCAAGCAATTCATTCAACCCCACATTAGTAGGGGATAAATAAAGCAAAGGCTGGAACTGGGGAATGCTTAGACTCCTTGAGACTGACAATTAAAGGGACTCCAGAAATGGCCTAAGGGCTTCTTCACGTTATGGAAAGTAAGTCTGAGGCTGCCTTCTTGTCGTGCCAAGATGTTACATGTAGCTCAGGTGTCTCAAACTCTCTGGGGTCAACTTCACTCTTGGTGCAAAGATCCACCCACCCCCCAATCTCTGCAACAAATACCTTATTCACACACAGTGCTAAGAATGAGGTGTTTGTGCTTGTGTCCAGAGATAATCTAATTTCAACGCATAGGAGGAAAATCTATATCATGAATGCATGCTTTAATTGTTCTCTAGTGGAGATACGGGCACACCGAAAGGAAGCTTTGTGTCTATATTTTATTTTGGGGTGTGCATGTGTGTGTTTGTAGATGAAGGTGCACAGTTATGCACATGCGCGTGGAGGACAGAGATGCCAGGCTTCGGGCATCGCCCTCAATTCTGCTTACACTGCATATCTAAGCGGGGTCTGTCACTTGAACCTACCACTCCCTCAGCTCGCCTACCTAGTCAGCATGCTCCCAGGATCTCCTGTCTCTGCCTCCTGGGACCTGAGATAATAAATGGCAGTGATGACAATTAATGGTAATAATGAGATACTGAATAGCCATCACAACGGCTAGCAAGTCCCGTGAGAGCCGGAGAGCCACACTCAGGTCTTCACGGTTGTATAGCAGGGGCCTTGCCCACTAAGCCACCCTTCCACCTCCAAAATGAGCTGTAAAAATAGACATTTTATATTTCAAATAAGTTGTGGTGGTTTGAATAAAAATGGCCCCCATAGGCTCATAGATTTGAATGCTTGGTCAGCAGAGAGTGGTGCGATTTGGAAGTATTAAGAGATGTGACCTTGTTGGAGGAATCGCATCACTGGGGTGGGCTTTGACATTTCCAAAGCCCATGCCAAGTCCAGAGGCAGTCTCTCCCTCTCCTTCCCTCTCCCTCTCTATCTCCCTCTCCCCTCCTCTTCCCCTCCCCCTTCCCTCCTTTCCTCTCCCTTCCCCTCTCCCCATCCCCATCCCCATCCCCTCTTCTCCTCTCCCCTCCCCCTCCCTTTCTTCTCCCCTCCCCTCCTCTGCCCTCCCCTTCACCATCCCCTTCCCCTCTCTTCCTCTCCCCTTTCTCTCCCCTTCTGTCTCCCCCTCTCCTCCCCTCCTTTCCCTCTCCCCTCCCCTCCCTCCAATCCAGCAGTCTGTGGATCTGGGTGTGGCACCCTCAGCTCCTTCTCCAGCACCATGTCTGCCTGCAGGTGGTCATGCTTCCGCCATGAGGGTGATAGTCTAAACCTGAAACAGTAAGCCCCAATGGGATGCTTTCCTTTATAAGAGCCTCCATGATTAAGGTGTCTCTTTGCAATAACAGAACAACGACTAAGATGTAAGTATTATGAAGTAGCATGGGAAACAAACAATTCTACTGGTGGAAACAGGATCCACATGAGAAGTGCCTTTGTTGTGTGTGTTGGGGGAGTGATAAATCCCAAATGCCCCACACAGAGAGGTAGAGGAAGATAGCCTTGTCACTTTGAACTCTGGGTCCTTCTGTGGAAGCTCTGGTTGGGTTGGCAGTCTAGCCTTTCTCTACATCTTATAGCCCTCAAGCTCCTAACATGCTAAAGGACTGTAAAGAAGAAAGTTCTCAGGTAAAACCAAATATCCAGTTTCATTCATCCTTTACCTCCCAAAGGTGATCTTTGAAACCCACCATTCCTGCGGCTCCTTATGTATAACCCATTGAGATCTGAGTAGTCTCCATTATCAATTCGTGAACGTTAAAATTGATTAAACACAGGAGAGCATGTCTCTGGATCGTTAGCTATATGGTATTTAATGGGTGGATTAAAGATACTCATTAGATGAAATTATATTGATGCCTAAACAACTTCTCTAATTTACAGCTTATAAAAGTCAAATTCCGATTGCTGTAATTATTCCCTTCAATATGTAAAAATGTGAATGTGACTCCATAATTGAACGAAAATCAGAAAAAAAAATGATTCTCGTTAGTCACCTTGTCTCTGTCTTTAAGAGAAATCAGATTGCTATTATTTCACTTTCTTAAGTTTGACTCATTTCTGTTAATGCTTTAGAACAACGTTTAACTGTCTCCTCAGATCCAATTTGAAAACTTCACAAAGAAATGCTGATGTCCAGGCGACGTTCTGAAGGAACTGAGAGGAGCCCGTTTTGTTTCTCGGGCATTTTGAGTGTTTAGTTCTGAGCACAGTACCACCCTGCTGCATCATCAGAAACAAAGAACAACAGCAGCAACAACAACAAATCTTGTCACAGAGCTCGCCATGCTAATCCTTTGTAGAGAAGACAAAGAGAGTATCTTCCATTGTCTCTGTTTTGAGATTCACCAACAGCTCTCTGTAGAGGAGGGAACAGAGCCATTTGACATTGTATACGCTGCATAAGGCCTCATTTCTAGGAATAGAGGAGCTGGGAGCTCAGGGTCTGTCTTCTCATTTCAAATCCTTTGTTCTCTCTTCTCTACAGTTACTAAAAATTGTCATTAAAACTGATTAAATTATCAGTAAGTGTTTTAAGTGACCAACAGAAACTTCTATCCTTGGTTTTTATGATCACTTCCAGGAACTAGCTCTTGCTAGCTTTGTGCTCACCTTGAGAAACTAGTGGATGTCACACTCCCAAAACGTAATGAGGCACATGAACAATGGAATTATCCCTAATAGAGAAGATATTTTGTCCCAGTAGGAATAGATGAACCATTTATTGTCACTGAACTATGAAATTTGTTTCTAATGTAGTTAATAAATGCAAATAATTTCCTTCAACTGCTACGAGGAACTCAAGTAAGCAAGACAATGAGGAAATGTTTTCTTTTTTTATAAACTGAGCGTCATTCAAAGACTGCGGGGCATAAAGCGGAAGGCAGACCGTGATACGGCGTGCTGTTTAAATCACGGAGCCATGAGAACCAGAGCATGGAACCAGAGAGGAAGACACGCCCTGCATACCATTTTCTCTCTTCTGTCGAGTCAAGGTAGTCAAGGACCCAAGGAGTCAAGATCCTCAGAAACCAGGCAGGCTGGCACATGCAAACTGTGCGTGACTGATCCATAGGGCAAAGTAATGTAAAGTTCATCACCTAGGATGGAATGATCCTCTTGGGACACAAAGTAAGGGGGAACCCTTTCTTACTGATATAACACCCCAAAACACTAGTGTTTGTCTAAAATGTCCCCAGACCACAATCTACCTATATTCTGGGTAGTAGAGCCCCATGCCCAGGATGAAAGCAAGCTTTCTGACGTTCAGTACTTTGCCTTTAGAAGAACCGTTAAAACACATTGCCTGACATATGACCCTTGAAGAAAACTCAGGGCTTTGGATTCCAAGGGAAGTATGAAATCTGAATTCTTTCTCAACCCTCCCCCCAAAACAAAAAACAACAAAACAAAACAACAACAAAAATACCCCAAATCCCACAGTGCATGAAGAACTGGACCCCATTCACGGCATGTAGCCTGCGACAGCATCTCTGATAGTTTGGCAGTACTTTGAGAGCAGGAACAGAAAGTTGGCACATTAGTTTCTGCTTCAGCTTGTCCCTCAGCCACGCCCTTTTGCTACGCCAATGCCTACTTTCTCCACGACTCCCCTTTCTCTCATTCTCTCGACTTTCCGACTTTCCGTACTTCCTGTTTGCTCCCGGCCATAGCCTCTCTGCCGCACTGCCTCGACACCCGTCTCCTCACCTGCATCACTCTGAGATCTTTGATCCAAAGTTTCCTAAAGAAAAACCGTGCACAAACCAACTGTTACACCCATGGCAGGCCCTTGCGCAGAGCTCGCGCGCTAGGTACCTAGAAAGTCTGTCCGGTTCCCAGATGGTACGGCGCTATCCCTGGTCTGGTCAGCTGAAGCCAGGTGGCAGGTACCTACAGATTAAACGAAGAGCAGAGGCTAGCACTCAGACTCCTGAGAAGAGGCAGTGAGAAGACCCAAGGGTTAAGTTACCTTCTGGAAAGTCCTCTTTCCATCTCTCTTTCTACGACAAACATTTTGAAGAATACCATTTTGGAATGCCGAAGCCACCAGTGTGATACTTCTCAATGTTGTATATATCTGATGTTTTACCTAAATATGAACTCATGCCCAAGGGAGAAAAGAGAGGGCAGTGACTCTCTATAATAAGAGAGCAAGCACTCTATCAAGTGGGAACGAAGCTGATGCTGTTTCTGATGTACTGAAATGACCATTACAGCAATTACTCAGACTGCCACTAACGTGCTCAGGTGACACAGTGGCCCTGCAAACTAGGACCACAGCTCTCATAGAGGCACTATCGAGCCTAAGGCCTGAATCCATCTCCAACACAGATCTGTTCATTTTCACCTCAACTCACCTCCACTAAGATTACCAGTTTGGATATAAATGGGCTTATAAAACCAATATAAATTAATGTTTATTATAATTTATATTTTATATTAATATAATATAATCTTTATTATAATTTACATTTTGTACTTATATAAATTAATGTGTTGATATAATATTAATATAAATTATCAAATTTATATAAATTGATGAAAGCCAGCAGCAGATCAAAATATATGAATGGGCTATATACTTCAATCCCTACAATCAAACTCTACTGTATACACTATATTGGGTTGTATAGTGTTTTATTATTTCAATTTTTTTCCAGATGCATTTTTCAACTTAAAAAAAAAAAGAGACAAGTGTACATTTCTTTTAAAAATGTCACACTGCACAGAAGCCTTACTCTTTCTGTTGTATTTGTTGATCACAGATTACCCATGACACTACTTCCCCACACAGGCCTTGAATGTTGAAATTGAAACAAAATATTTACCTGCCTCACCAAAGTTTGAAGTAGCAGCTTCTTTGTTGAATTAAGAATAAACAAAAAATGTAAAATGTCTCTACCATTCCCCTCACGGGAGATAAAACCATCATGTCCAAGATAATGGCTTTCTTATAAAAAACAAAACTGAAGAAAATTCTGTATTTCCAGTGACAACATCCAGAGTCGTATTATTTCATCAAAATAGGGTAATTTCTCTAGCACTCAGAGTTAATATACTGACTTAGCACAGGGAAATCTTGTCTCTGTGTCCCTATAGACTTTAGTCGATAACATTAGAAGTAATTACACTGAGCAAGGTGTCACAGCCAGACCTGTAACTTGGGAGGCAGAGGCCAGGGAATCCCAAGTTCTTGATCCAGACTGGGTTATAATAGTAAGTTCAAGACCAATTCTTATTTAAATTGTGAGACTCTGTCTCTGAAAAACAATAATAGTAGTAACAGCTAGTAACATTGTTTTTTAAACTTATTTATTTTATGTATATGAGTACACTGTAAGCTGTGTAGATGGTTGTGAGCCATCATGTGGTTGCTGGGAATTGAACTCAGGACCTTCAGAAGAGCAGTCAGTGCTCTTTACCACCGAGCCATCTCTCCAGCCCCAACTAGTAACATTATTAATATTTCCATTTTTGCTATTCAGTTATCACTGTGGTGGAGCACTTCTGCCCAATGTAATGTTTTAGACGGTACTGGCGCTGCGCAGGAGATAGAAGTCAGATAGAATAGGTTTTAAAGCACAAGCTTAGGAAAGACGTTCCAACGCTTGGTGCTAGTCCATGTCTGCAAGGCTGAGGTGACAGAGGGTGCTATTCGACATCAGACACACAGCACAGCTGATTGGGGTTAGATGAAATACTCCCCCAGAAGCATGGCCACATCCCATTCCCTCAACGTACAATGTTTGGAAAGTTGTGTTTCTTTATTTGGAGGAGTCTTTATCCTTGTGATTATGGATTTTAATAGGAGACCTCCCCTGGTTATGCAGGTGGTAAAGGGCACACACTGCTCTGTCTTCTCTGCCTCCTTTGTCTCTCCCTCCATCTCCCCCACTTTCTTTGAGGCAAAGTCTTGCTGTAGCTGCAGCCCAGCACGTTAGCTTGGATCTCGTGGTCCTCCTTTCTCAGCCTCCGAGTGCTGAGATTATAGGGGCATGCCATCACGCTTAGCTCTGTGAGCAAGCACATAGGAAAGATGCACAGAGAAGAAGACAATGGGAAGACTGCGTCAGCTATGGAAGGGATTCCTCTCCTAGCCGAGGACTTCCAAGACTAGAAGTTGGAAGACCCAAGGAGAGACTCTTCCAGAGTCTCTGGAGAATGTGTGTCTCTACTGCCACCTTGGTGTTCAGTGTGGACCAGAACTGAGAGACCAGAAACGTGCTGCTCCTTGTCTTACTTACTGTTCTACGGCTGTGAGGAGACGCCGTGACCAAGGTGACTGAAGAGAGAAAGGATGTAATTGGAGGATGACTTACAGTTTCCAAAGGTCAGTCCTCGAGAACCATGGCAGGAAGCAGACAGACATGGCATTGGAGCAGTATCTGAGAACTTTATAATTCTGAGAGAGAGAAAGAGAGAGAGAGAGAGAGAGAGAGAGAGAGAGAGAGAGAGAGAGAGAGAGAGAGAGATTGGGAGACTGGATTTGGCTTGGCTGTTTGAAATTTCAAAGCCCACTCCCAGTGACATACCTTCACCAATGAGGCCACACCTCCTAGTTCTTCCCAAACAGTCCCACTCCCTGGTGACCAAGCATTCATATCTGAGCTTGTGGGAGCCATTCTCACTCAAACAAGTTACTCTGTGGCCATCAGTGGCAGCAGCCACAGGAAGCTGGTGCACTCATCTTTTGGCTTCAGACTGTAATGGCCATCTTGAGGTGCTAGGAACTCTAGGACAGAGTAGCCAGGGGCAGAGTTTTGAACATTACGCTGCACAGGATAGGAGGAATGGAAAGCACCGTGCACTTCTTATATCACGGCAGCAGAGCAAACTCTGCACAAAGAGGTACAATCCTCAGGAGCTAAATGGCAGACTCGAAACAAAGAACAACAGGGGTTGAACCCTGGGACTCTGTTCTACCACCAAGCTACTTAACCAGCTCTACAGGAGGCAAGTTAAAATAAAGGCTTCTGTAAGCATATTACCAAGAAGAATAGACTCCAGCCTTCTCAGCACAGCATATTCCCAAATTCTGTAACTCAAGGAAACTTTTGTGAATGGCTAATTTGGTACAGTGTTGGGTGCTACAAATACAACACTGCGGCTGATTACACAGAGCCTGAATGTATACAACTCTAGTGGCATAGAGTTGGAGGCACACTGGACTTTAATTACAGCAAGATGTAGTAAGGAGCTGTTAGATTGTTCCAGAAGCATATAGCAGAGCATCCAAGTAAGATTTAGGGGAAGATGTCTTCAGACAAGACATATTTGAGCAGAGTTTTTAGGGAAACTCAGATTCGTGACTTAAACATGGGTGACAGCGGCAGCCGCAATCCCGTGATGGGATGTGCTGACCACCCTCAAAATGGGCTCTGTGAAGAGATGACAGATAACAACCCAGGAAGACTTCAATTTTTCTGAGATTTTTGTGGAAACTTTCCCCAGGTGTCTATAAGCTTTCCCACACAGAAAAGAAAAGCTGGAGATAGTATAATAAAACGGGAAGCCTAAATTGATTCCAAACATTCCGGGTAGCATTTCCCACACCAAGGGTGTGAGGGAAGTTACAGTAGGCAGCACAGGGCTCCTATCCACCCCTCAGAACCTCGAGGCCAACCATAAACCAAAAGGCACCTTGAGCAAACTATCAAAAATTCTTGACAACTGCTTTAAGGTTCTGCCTGTGACTCTGACCCACATCAGAGCTGCCTCCTGAGGGAAAGTTAAAGCCAACCACTTAAAATGCTACCCAGAAGACCCATGCCAGCAGGATCTAACTCCAAAGTAGGTCACAAGGCAGAGACTGACCTAGAAATCAATCTTAATCAATACATAGGGCAGATGACATTGACACTAGGTCAGAAAACCCACACCTTCACGGAACTGGGTACCTTAAAAAACCCAGAGAGCAGCAACCCCTCAGGACTAGTCTAACTCAGTTTGGACAGGGCTTTACTTAATCTGATATAACTTGTATTTACTGGATCTGGCCTATCAGAGCAAAGAGCATGACCCAAAAGACTTGTGAAAACCTACGAATGCCTGTTCCTATAAAATAAGGCCCAAACCCACTTCCCAAAAACCAAAACAAAATGAAAATCTGTAATTTGGATGATGCTGTGGGCTTCCTCCTCTCCCGCCCCTCCATCTATAAGTGCTTCTAGGAGAACAACATTAAGTCCCTCTTGAAGGAATAAAGAGTGAAGTCTCTGCGGGAACTTGTTAACCAGTCACTGACACAGACGTCTTGGTAAACTCCTGTCAGTGAATGTCCACGTGCTTTCTCCTTTATTGCAGGTAAGTTTTTATGGTGCCAGCTGAAGATATCCAAAGGTATTCTCTTCTGCCATTTTAACTACTCAACCATGTGCTCCTTACCTGAAGTCTGACCCAAAATATGTCTTCCTGACTTGTAGCTGTAATCTGAGCATGCTCAGAAGTGTGCTCTTTAACTGAGCATGCTCACAATGCGCTCCCTGCACAAAATGCTTTTGTACATGGATACATACGGGCTCCCAGGATAAAACCCCAATGTTTCCTGTGTTTGGGGAGGGTGTGGCTTTGGGATTCATTCTCCTGCTTCCTTGAGATGGGAGGTATGTAATAAACCTTCCTTCCCTGTGTACAGAAAGGGCAGCTCTCTAAGCTGGTATGTTTTCATTATTGTGTTATCAGACTTGAGGCCAGAGAGAGTTTGATATGATTCTCTGCTTTCTTTGGATAGAGTGTAGTACACTGTGTTTTAGAGTCTGCTTCTCTTCCATTCCCAGATTACTGAAATTCTTGGAAAAGATGACGTTCTGATTAATTTTAGTAAGCTGGTTTCTTTGATTATATTGACTACCTATCAAGTGCCATTTGGTCTGCTATCAATCCTTAGCAGACTGCATTCCATTAGCAGAATTACTTAGCTGAATAAGTTTCAGCCCGTTTTTCTAATAAGGCTTGTCATAAGCATGAAGGTGAACATGCGGTTCATGACTCATAAGGTGCATACATCCGGTGTGTGTTCTCAGGAGGAAAAGACTGCATCCGGTAGACAGGATCAAAGGGACCCGCCCAGGGGCCTTGAAGAATGGCTTGGGTTTTTTCTTTCTATTATCTTTTATTCATTGTTATTGTGTGTGTATGTATGTGGCAGAGTACAGGTACACATGCATGGGACTCTGTTCTCTCCTTTCTGTCCACCCTGGGATAAGGACAACCAGGTTGTCAGGACAGAGCAGCAAGCACTTATACAAACTGCGCCATTTTGATGGTCGGCGTGGGTATCTTTTTTTTTTTTCTGACACAGGAATAAGGTCTGATTATGGGCAGATGATTCATGCCTAACTCTGTTCTCACCCATGAACTTTCCTGGAGAATTGATGCTGCACACTTCTCAGCTTTTGCCATTTTCATATAATTACATTTTAATATAATGGTATTGGCTGGGAACTGAGACATGACGTAAGGACTTCTGGGCAGAATGAAACGACCTTCCCCTGATCTAAATAGCCCAGGCCTCTGCTCTCACTGATATCCGCTGCGTCTCCTTGTCTGGTCTTTACTTTGCTTTGTCGCCAGCTCACAGGGGGTCTGGCTTCCCCGTGGCATTTTCTGGACAGCTGTTTTCGTGACATCTTTGATTCTTCTCATCGTTTAACAAGACATTTGGCCTCATCCCAGTCCTCCAGACACTGCCTCCCTCTGCCACGTCCTTACCCACATGTCCTCACAGGACAAGTTCTGCTTTAAATTAAATTAAAATTTTAATTTCCATTTTTTTCTATATTTGGTTTTGTTCTTTCTCAAATGGACCCTCTTGCTCTGATCACTTATTTCATTTATTATCTGCTTTTCTTTTTTTATATGAAAAGTGTCCATACATACATACATGCACCCACACACACATACACACACACCATACACTAACACTATCACACACACACACACTCACACATACACACACACACATATACAGATATACACACAGATACCACACTTATGCACACACTAACACTCACACACATGCACTCATACATACACCACACATGCAGACAAATACACACGCTCACATACACACACACTCATATACACCACACCACCACCACCCACACACACACTTTTAAATAATATCTTTTGATTTGTCCCCCAAAATGTTGTGACAGTGTAACTGTGTTCTGATTCCGTTATCCAATAGGTATTTTTACTTTAAAAACACACATCAGGAAGTGTGAAGGCTGAGATCCTATACTAACTCTACGTGCAGGCAAAAGCTGTGAGCTATCTGGGCCTGACTCAGAGGACAGTCTGCAGCTGTGGCAACTGTTAGTTCCAGAGTGTGTGCTCTTCGCCAGTTTCCACAGTTCAGTCCTCCTTGGATGTTACAGAAGGAGCCAGACAATGCATTCTCAGTGTCAATGCTTTCCTCTGAGGAAAAGAAAGGCCTTCTTGCCTGCCTTCCCTCCTTCCTCCTCGTTGGGATACAGGGAAAGCAGTGAGCCCCGTTGACCACTCTGATCATGCAAACATAACCAGGTAGGAGTCTGCTCCTGACTCTGAGCAGAGAGAAAATTCTACTTGGCTAGCCATGATTATTTAAAAATCACTGTTGGACAGGGAATATGGCTCAGATGCTTAAAAACCAAACCACACCCAAACAAAACCCACTTGCTCTGAAAATATGTGGCTCCTGAGTTTGACGCCCACCTTCCCCAGAAGCAGGAGGTGGAGTTTTAACGTCTATAATTCCAGCACACCTACAGACTTCAGACTAACACAGTGAGAGGGATACACAGGAGAATTGCCAGCTAGCCTGCAGTACTCAGTGTGAGGGGAAGAAGAGGACCCTTCCTCAACAACTTGGAAGCTGAAAAATCTACTGACCTCCACATGTGCACTGTGAAACAGGTGTTTGCCATCCTCCCTCCCCCCAATTAGAAACAATATATGGAACAAGTCACTGCAGTAACAATTAGCATTATGTAAGAACACAGAAGGTTTAATACAGAGAAGGCAAGAGGACACAGGGAATGTTATCACTGGTGGTAGTGAATGAGATATCCAGAAAGAAGATTCTAGAATGTATTCACAACGTTCTCATGAGCTATTTCAGTTTCCTTCAAAGGCTAGAACTGCTGTTTGCAGTGTGTGTGTGTGTGTGTGTGTGTGTGTGTGTAACACAAGGCACTAATATGACACTTGCGTTCCTTTATATTCTTATCTTGGCAAGCTATTTTGTCTTTGTAAATATTCACACTTAATTAGCTGCCCAGAGGAAATTGTGTAGTTCCAATTACTGCCAAGCAGTGTGGCACATACATGTTACTAAGTGCCAGTGTGCCTTTATAGAGTAAAAATCAAAGATTGTAAGAATGAAATGCAAGTAAGTACACACATGCCTGTTCTAAGGACCTTCTTGATCTGCTATAATGATGCATTGTGATTAGCATTATGTGTATACATACATACACATACACACACTCATACACATACACAATGCACATATATGTGTGTGCATATACATATACATGTAATACATATATATGGTTATATATCCATATATATATTCAACATATCCAATATATAACTGTATATATGTATATATGGATAGATAGTAGATGATAGATAGATAGATAGATAGATAGATAGATAGATAGATAGATAGAGAGGACTGAGAAAGTGGAGATGAGCTGCAATAACATCAAAACAAATGTCATTCATTTATCTTTAAATTCATGCTTTTATTCACCATACACCACTCTACCGACATGTTCGAGAGAGATAACAAGAACTTATAAGATATAATCTCGATGGAAACACTTACAGCCCAGTGTAGCGACTAAACCATACCGTGGACTAAACCTAACACAGATGACCAGTGACAAGTGTCGGTCAGGGGCACGAGGGAGAGGCCAGGACAGCCACTCAGAAAGCTGCCCGCCTCCCTGATGGTCAGGACAGCCACTGAGAAAGCTGCCTGCCTCCCTGATGGCCGCAGCCTTTGGCTCCTGTTGTCCTTCCTCCCCAGCTATGGAGTCTTTGGTCCTGAGTATGTGGTCCTTGTTCAGCTTCCTGCACTGGGAAAGGCTTTGTTTTATTTCAGAAGCAATCACTGGAACGGGAGAAGCCATCATTTACCGTGGCCTTTGTAATGAATAAGCCACAAAGTCGTCTCCTGAGCTACCATAACCATTAGGAACTATACACAAACAAAAACCCAAATCAATAGTTAAAGTCACAGTGAAATAATGCCCTGTTTCTTCTTTCTAGAAGAGGAGGTGTGAAACGCACCATTCTCTTTCATCTCCTCTTTCCCAGCACATACTGTTGTTTATGATACTAACAATTACGGCAGTGCAGTCGCGCTCGCCGTGACTCATCAGCAGCCGCCTTCCGGAGGCATTCGGTTGTCACATGCATGGTGAATAATGGCTCACTGAGACGTTGCTTAATATCTGTAATCAGTTTTAGTCTGATGCGATTCTCAAAATGCATTCTTCTTCCTCAATAAATGATAAATTATAATGCTATTGCCTGGCAACGAGAGAGTCATTTTTCCCCAGCCAAAGATTTATTTCCCAACCAAGTTGTTTTTGAATCCATGAATGTCACTTTTAGTTGTTTCCAATTCTCTAAACAAGTTATCTGCCAATCACCCAGACGTGAGAGGGCCAACCGTAGAGTATGTAGCTACTGAAGAGGAAATGCTCTTCATAATGGAGGAGATTGTCTGCCTGAATCTAAGGAGAGAGTACAAAGAATAAGAAAGGATATACAAGTGGTAAGGAAGGACAGATGGGCAAGGAAGAAGTCATACCAGCATAAGGAAGCAGAAATAATGTCTTACCAGCAAAACTGCATGAATTCAAGCTATGCATTAAGAAGTTAGTGTCCTTCAAATACGTTTTTGAACTTTTTCTTGAACTGTTTTTTAAAAAGCATTTTTCTAGGTAAAGAAATGGTGTAACCAATATTTCCAAGAGACTAATTTATATTTCAAAATCCCAGTGTCTGTTTACTGAAGCAGTAAGGCCTGGTGTTGCTTCACTACACTGCACTGGCCAACAATTTTTCTCACCATGCTGCATAAAAGATCAGAGTATAAAACATCCCATTATTCCAACTTCTCCCAGCAAAATTGCTTCAGATTGGTGTTTTTCTGTTAACCTGATGGGGACTGACAGACTGCTGGCCATTATTCTGTGTTTCTCAGATTATATTCCCACCAGGCTCCTCTAACCAGGAATGTCCCACAGGCACAGAAAACTAGAAAGAGTCAAACTGTACACATCAGCTCCATCTGGTTTCTACTGTTTTTAAGTAGGTAATGTCAAATCCCTAAGTAAGTGACTTTACAGCCCAAAGCATCCAACAGCCACCAACTCTGCTGTTCTAATTTGCACTAAAATAACAATTCTCCAACTGTGGGTCTCGACCCCTCTGTGTCAAAAGACCCTTTCACACAAGTTGCTTAAGAGCATCATTGGAAAGATCAGATATTTACATTACAACTCATAGTAGCGAAATTGCAGTTATGAAGTACCAACAAAAATAATTCCATGGTTGGGGGTCACCATCATATGAGGAACTATGTTGGGTTGCAGCATTAGGAAGGTTGAGGATCACTGCTTAGACACTTTTTACCATGTAATCCAATACTCCCAGTACTTTCCCAGCCAGGTCCCGTGCAGTCATTTCAGCTGCACAGCCTGCCCATTGTAACACATCGCCCCTACTGCACACCCACCAGAATCCCTCATTTTGTAGACGTCTTTCCAAGTAGCTGCGTTTTGTTTATTCTTTGCTGGGAAGGCTCTTCTAACTTGTTCATTATGAAAACCAAGTGCAATTTTTTTTTGTTATATGTTTGTGTGGTTTTTCTTTCTTTTTTTTTTCACCAGGTTATCCTGGGACTCTCTGTATAGCCCATGTTAGCCTCAAACTCACAGTTACCTCTTCACTCGGCCTCCCTAATGCAGAGATCATAGGTATGTCACCATGCCTGTTATATGGAGACTAAGAACATAGGCGTCAGAACCAGAGCTGGCTGGTCATTGCCTTTTTAAACTGGCTGTATGGTATTTCATTAGTTGTTTTAACCTGTGCCTCTGTGCTAGCTTTAAAATGAATAGAGTGTTTGTGATCTCCAAATAATGCAACATAAAACAGGCTCTCATTTTATATAACCTATAAGCTGTTCTGGGGTTCCCTGTTCCAGGTTGGCCTCAAACTCATAAGAAATCTATTCCCTTAGACTACGCACTGATTAATTTTTATCAACTTGACACACACTAGAGTCCTAGAGGGTGAGAGAACTGAGGAATTCCCTCTCTTTTTAGATCTTCTCCATCAGATTGGCCTGGAAACATGTCTGTAGGCCATTTCCTTAATTTCAGATTGCTGTGGGAGAGGAGGACCCAGCACACTGTGGGTGGTCCCACCCTGGGCAGGTGACCCTGGGTGGTATAATAAGTAAGCTGGGTGGACGAGCCATCGACTCGAGCCAGTAAACCATTCCTTCATGGTGTCTGCCATCTGCCAACTTGGTGCCATTGCTTTGGTGTATGTAGATTAAAAGTAAACACTATCGTTAGTGAAGAAGTTCACTATTTACTATTGCCTCCGTGATCCATGTTCCTGGTTTTCCGCTCACACACACTAACAGTACTGCAGAATTCACAATCACAGTCATATTTGGAGGAGAAGTAGAGAGCATCAGATCAGTAGTTGGATAGTCAATGCTCTACTCTCCCTTCCTGGCTCATCCCCAACACCCTAGGACTAATCTATATAGGACTATATAGATTAGCAGAGTCACCACTTAGTCATATAGGACTACAAAGGGCAGAAGGGCCACAGTACTGCTCTCAGAGGATTTTAAGGGCCATCAAAAATATGAAAGAATAGGCAAGTTTCTCCTTTGCCAATGGTCTTCACAATATGAATTCTGATAGCCCGGTAGAGGTGGCAACGGAGGAGGCAAAGTTAGAGGAAAAAGCATGGAACCCAAAAGAAGGCACTTGCAAACCAAGAGGTGGTGTTTCATTCTCTTCTAAGGCATGTGGGTAGATGGATTTTGTTGAGACACCTCTTCTTTTTCTGATTAGAGAAATGCAAGTTTGTGGCCAGAGCAGAACTGTTTAAGACTAATCATTCTCAAACACTAGGAGGCAGAATCCCCTAGGCAGCACGGTAAGATTGATTTTCTGGCCTCACCTTCCAGAGTTTCCCACCCAGTAGGTCAGGATGAAGTTCAGTAGCTGCACTTTCGTGTGTTTTTAGGTGAGGCTGACACTGTTCTGGAATCACAGCTTGAAACAGGCCACTGTGGCCAGAGTGAAAGCATCTATCCATCTATTTCAGTTAATAGTCACTCTACTTCCTCTCTGTACCACACAACCCAGCAAGCCCATTCTTAAGTTGGGGGAATGAAAACACATGCACACAGAAAATAACAAACCCACCTAATTCTGGTAGCTTAATTTATCATCTTGAAAACGAAGCCTGAAAATAAACCCACTGCCCATGAACTGAGGGAGGAGCGGACGTTGGGATGACTTAAGACGAAATGCTCCTAGCATGAAGATGGATCGGTTACTGTCATGTGTAACCACATGAGTGGAATTTAACTGCATTGTGATAAATAGAAGATGCCAAACTTAAGTGGTTACCTATAGGAAGATTTCATCAGTGGGGCATTGTGAAAATGTAAACTTACTGGGTGTTTTCCAGAGTCTAGTGGTGAGAAGAGTTTAATTTGAAAAAGACCGTAGGGCTGGAAATGTCAATGTCTTTGAGATAATACAAGTGGTTATAAGTCATTTCCTTCTGTTGAAATTCATCCAACTATCCAAAATAAAGGGCAATTTGTATACTATTCAAATTATACCTCATGAAATTTGCTTAATATAACTTGTTATTCTAATTAGTCAATGTCTAGTGCTCCTAATTAATAATGTCTTCAACACCCTTTTAGCCAATTGAATGAAACATAGTCGCATGCTACATGACAACATTTCAGTCAAGGACCTACCAGTTATATGAGTCGTTCTCAACCTGTGGGTCTGGACCCCTTTGCGGGTCATATATCAAACATCTTATATATTAGATATTTTCATTACTATTCATAACAGCAGTAAAACTACATTTATGAAGTACCAAAAAAATAATTTTATGGTTGGAGGTCCCTACAACATGAGAGACTGTATTAATGGGTCGCAGCATTAGGAAGGTTGAGAACCACTGATTTAGATGATATTGACTCCATAAGGCTATCACTTATCAGTGTTACCATGCTTGCCCCATGAGACTCTGACAATCACTTACTGGCATAGCAGTCTTCATTTGGTAAGTCACTGTACCAGGTTGACATAATGACAATCTACCGTAATCACCTAATAATGCGCATCTTAGAACGTAGCCCCATTGCTAAGAGAACAAGATCACTTGAGCACCATTATATCTAGATGCACTGGGATTTTGCTTTTGTCAGAACCGAGCAGTTCAGGGGCCAGAGAGACAGCCTAGTAGTGGTTAAGTGCAGCTCTTGCTCTTGCAGAGGATCAGAGTTCATTCCCAGCACACATATGATCACTCAGAAAAGTCAGCCACTCCGGTCCCAAGGAATCCACCACCCCCTTCTGACTTCCAAAGGCATCAAGTACACACATGTTGCATGTACATACATGTGGATAAAATGCTAATACATATAATAGAATAATAAAAATTTTAAAACTAAAAAAAATGCAAAGTTGTTCAGTTTGTGCTGCAGAATCACTAAAAGCTAGCAAGATGTTTCTTCTTTTCTTGCCACTTCTAGTGCAATTTGTGTTCTCTTTGTCATGCCAGGCTAGTCATAGTGAAGATTAGACCCTATCTTTCAGGCTGCTCGCTGGAGATTAAGTAAATTCAAGGGTTGGCATGAAAACATTCTAAATGGTTTGAGTTCATTTAACATTCTGCATAATAGTATTTTTGCTCATACATCTTATCAATTAAGGGGTAATTTCAGATAAGTGAGTATCATTAGAGAAAGAAGTATTAAGTGGAGGATATTTAAGCACTTATATTGGCCAGAGCAAGAATAATTTGATTAGATAATTTGGACAGATTCCCTCTCTTTGTGATTCTATGAGAAACAAAGGAGGTGCATATCAGTGCCCTGGGGGACTGAATGGAACTGATAATCCTGTGGTCAAACAAGCAAAGAGAAGCCTCCTGCTGAAGATGGGGCTCTCTGTCTTCATTGAGGGTGCTTTACAGAACTCCATTAAGATAATGGTGTCTCTTCAAAGTACTGTGTGCTTCACGGTGTGTGTAGGTACTTGATTAAATGGTAATTCGCCCTCTGCTTATCTAATTGATCTTGCTTTTCCCTCCTTCATCCTGCCCTTGAGATATCCCGAAGTAAATGGTATGTAGCCAATAACAATTTATTTGCTATCCTCATCTGGCAGTGTCAAATTCCATCCACTGGTACTTCGGATCCTCCCCGAACCCAAAAGATGTTGAGATAAATTTGGGGAGGGAGAACTTAATTTTGGGGGAGAGGGCAGCACCCAGGTTTCCTGAGGAGAGGAAGCCATTTTTTTCAGAGAAAAAGGCATTTACTACCATAATGGTTACTTGTCCCCTAACCCACTAATCTGCATTCACTATGTAACTCAGTGAGACAGACCCTCATCATAGGAGGAAGATGGCAGGGCAGCTGGCAGGCAGTTCCGAAGGCCTAGAGAACAAATTCATGTCTATGCTGCTTGTGACAAAATGTGGGGTACCCAATCCTCTGCCATCACGATGTGAGATTTATAGTTCTGATGTAGTGATTCTGGACAAATTCACTGAGCAACCATCATGGACTGGGAGCTCTTCTAGACCCTAGCAACTTAAAGGTCAACAGATAGAAATAATCAGTTCCTCTGGCAGTTTGAGTTCCAAAGGAATAATGGAGATGTAGGAGATAGAGAAGATAGATGATAAGTCATAAAAAGAATGAGTGAATTCTCCAAGCACAATCATAGTTTTGGATACAAAGATTAAGAGAGATGAAAAGATGAAGATGAAAAAGGGGTGTAGATGATACACCCATAATGGCAGGCAACCAATGTTGGGAATGAGGAAATAAAGATGCTTTCCTTGATCCAGCAAAAGAAGCACTGGCCTGACAAGAAATTTGATTCAAGCTTGTAGATTCTAGATCTGCTGAAGAATTCATTTCTGTTATTTTCCCCGCAATGACCTCTGTGATCACGTGTTACAGCTGCCCTGGAACGCAGATGCTTTCCTAACCATAAAAGCAACAGAAAAAAAATTTGATGAGTTAGAATAGATACCAAAAGAAAGAAAGTTAAAAACAAAACCAACCAGCCAACAAACAAAAACACTCACTCAAAAAATGAGGAAGAGAAAGAATGGCATTTAGAGGCGATCAATATCCAATATTCATGTTTTAACATTTCATTAAAATATTCATTTATTACCCGAACCATATAATAGTTACTCTGTGCTAAGAAAAGAGTAAGGGGGAAGAGAAACTATACTGTCCTTTGACCTCCAAGAAGGGGGAAGAATGATAGGTTTAACAAAAGCCATGCTTGATAGATATTTAAATAAGTATTTAATTACAAAACAAAACAAAACAGTGAGAGAAAGAAGAGAGCACCACATCACCCCAGCTTATTTAAGGAATACAGTCCTTCCCTTTGCTCCACTGCAGGAGTGGAGGACACAGCAGGGACTGGGAATGAGTTGTAGGCAAACCTCCTGCTGCGCTATGGCCAGAAGCCAACAGACTTACATTTACAGAAGAGTCTTTCATCAAATTTTAAAGCAACTGTAGGGTTTACTCCATTGAATCTTGGAAGGGTGCTGGTTTTGAAGACAGGAAGCAGTCATAGAGAAAGGCTGAGGCTTGACACTGAGAGGCCAGGAGAGATCATTAAGGAAGGTGCAGCCTCAGCAGCAGTTGAAGGTCCAGGATTGAAGGCAGTGTCTTAGTTTGGGTTTCCATTGCTGCAAAGAGGCACCGTGACTGAGGCAGTTCTCATAAAGGACAACATTTAATTGGGACTAACTTACAGGTTCAGAGGGTCAGTGCGGTATCATCAAGGAAGGAAGCAAGGCAGAGTCTAGGCAAGCATGGCCCTGGAGGATCTGAGAGTTCTATCTTGTTCTGAAGGGAACCAGGAGACTGTCAAAGCCCACCCCCACAGTAGCACATTTCCTCCAACAAGGCCTCATCCATTCCAACAAGGCCACACCTCCTAATAGTATCCTTCCCTGTTGGCCAAGCATTCAGATGCATAAATCCATGGAGGCCAAACCTACTCATACCACTACAGGCATCATGGAAAGAAGCTGAGGCTTAGCACCAAGAAGAAAGCTCAGAGAGGCTACTGGTAAAAGAGCAGCACCGTTATATGAAAAGACCCCAGGATTTTGAAGATGCCAATACTACAGGAGGATCACCAAGAACAGTAGCAGCAGTCCAGTGGAGTGTGACAGAGCCAAGAAGACAAGCTGTTTGTGCTGCAGAGAGTGAAGCCAGAGAAAAGAACCAGGCCCTTTGGAGAAGCCCAGAAGATTGTGAGTTGGTCCCAGATATTGGATATTGAGTTATTTGAGAGAGATTTTATGTGAGCCCACAGCTAAGAGGCTTTCAACTTTAAAAGAGACTTCAGATTTCATAAAAGATTTTGAAAAGATTTTTTTAAGACACTGAAATTCTATAGAGTTTGAATTTGTACATACTGTGGGACCTTTTAAGGATGTAAAATATTTTATATTGTGATGCTTATATTAATGTGTGATCTTGGGGTGAATAAGAAAGGAAAGATTGTGGTTTTACAGTAATATGCTTTTCTGTATCAAGCTGACAAGACTTCTATTGTGAGGCAGAATGGGTTTTGTCAACTTAACACATGATAAAGTCATCTGAGAGGAGGGAACCTGAATGAAGAAAATGCCTAAGAGTGAGCTGTAGGGCATTTTCATAATTAGTGATTGATAGGGAAAAGCTCAACCCATTGTGTGTGGTACATCCCTGGGCTGGTGGTCCTGGGTTCTATATGAGAGCAGGGAGAAGAAGCCAGTAAGCAGCCCTCATCCATGGCCTCTGCATCAGTTCCTGCCTACAGGTTCCTACCATGCTTGAGTTCTTGTCCTGACTTCCTTCAGAGATGAATAGTGATGTGAAAGTGAAAGATTAAACCCTTTCTTTCCCAAGTTGCTTTCAATCTTGGTGTTTCACTGAAGCAGTAGTAATCCTAACTGGAATACTGTAAGAGCTCTCAAACAGCCACATCCCCCAAATCCTATGACATGTTGGATGGCTAGTTGAGCATTCAAAAAAGAAGAGGCAGGAAAACAGATTAGCCTGTATGAACTCATCCCTCAATGGAGGGATCAAGAGTTAGAATTTAGTGCTAGAGAGAGGTGATGGGGGACTCTGGGCACTAAGGCCTCCCCTGCATATTATTCACACAACTCTCACGCTGGCACAGTGGGAGGGCAGCCTGCTTCTTTCATCTCAAGTAGGAGGCCCATCCAGGTGGTCACTGAAGCAACTGCAACTCAGCTTGTTACAAACAGAACTGCTTGGCTGCATGTGTGGTTAGAGTTGAGAGATTCTACAGCAAGGAGAAATGGCTGTACCAGAATCAGTCTTGGGTTTGTCAAAGTAAGGGATCCATGAGTATGAGGTTGTTGTTGTCATTGTTGATCACAAGCAATCAAAGATACCATTTCCCTCTAACAGATGGGAGAAGGAAATGTTGAAAGAACTCAGAAAGAAATGACAAAACACTGGGAGATGTTGCAAAAGTAAGCAGGCAGGATTCAGGGAAAAGTGGTTTTAAGCCTAAAAACTATATTTAAAAACACAGAGCAGAAAACATATCACTCAAAAAAGAAAGAAAGAAAGAAAGAAAGAAAGAAAGGAAGAAAGGAAGAAAGGAAGGAAGGAAGGAAGGAGAAGGAAGGAGAAAAAGAAAAAAATGAAAAAGAAAAAAGAAATATTTAAAATTCAGAGAAGGGATTAAACATAAGATTATAGATAATGAAGATAAAAGCTCTAATATCTTACAGTAGATGTGTCCCAAAATGATGTTAGATAAAAACTATACAGATTCACTGTATCATTAAAAAAAATCCCTTAAAATTAAAACCCCAGTCCTTGAAAAAAAAAAAGTGAATTTAAGTGATAAACAAGGATCTTACAAGAATCTCTATGGAAAACTAAAATTGTAACATTGCTTTTCTGTTTTTTCTAATTTGTATGAAATACTGTTGCAAATATTGACGGCTCAAGAGTTTCATACCCAGCAAAACTGTCTTCTAAATCAAGTTTAGAAGTTTAGAAGTGTTTAAACAATTTCAGCCATGAGAGAGAGAGAGAGAGAAACTGTTCATCATGAGCCTCGCTCAAAAGTAAAAACAAATTTCCTGAAACAAAAACCGAATCCTTGAGTAGAGCATCCTTTCAACCAGAGATAAAATTGTAAATGAGGAGAGCATAGGAAAGGGCATGGTGGTCAGCATAAATCCCACTTTCCAAGTTATAGACTTGACAGAATTATAAAGAGGGCAGACATTCCAGGTTTTAAAAAAATTAGAGAGAAACTGAGAGAAGTGCACCCATCACAAGAATAAGAGGATTAATTTTCTTACATTTATAATGGAAAATTAGTTGAGATGGAAACTAGTTACTAAGTGTGCACTCATACCCCGACTTTAAACTTGTTCTGTTTTCATTATCTTTCTTCAGACTTGGATAATATTTTAGAGACTAAAAAGCACTCGTGATGAAGAAATACATTATAATCTTATTTTAGAAAATTATGCCTCATTATTCTACTGTCTGTGTAAGTACAGCCCAGTTAGTGCTTCTCAGCTGTAGATGGTAATTATTTCTGTACTATACCATCAAAAAATTTTTATAGATTTCTTCAGTCTATTTTTCTATATTGCTTGAGAAGTAATAATGAGAATGTAGATTTTTTTTGTACTAATACTTTATAAAAATCTGGTCCATCCTCTTTTATGCAAAAAGATTCAGGACCAGATGTGTTTAAAAGTTAGAATTTTTCAATTTTTAGGAAGGCACAGTAATATGAGACTTATAGTCCTGAGACCAGCCCCCTATAATCAAACTTATTGTTATCACCACAGGTGAAGTGTGAATATCCATGCAAAGGGTAAAATTGTTTCTATAATTAGCTTTTTAAGGATTCATTCAGGTCAGGGACAGCAAATAATCAATCACAGTGTTGTTTTTTTCTTCTGCAAACCAACTAAAAAATTCCATTTTCGCAGCTCTGCATATTACAATTTTATGGGGGGAAAAGACACATGGACTATTCTATTTGGATGTTAATTCTGTAAGTAGTTGGTGACTTAAAATTGGGTGAATGTGTTGCTGTTCTAAGCTAGAGATTGTACATAGCCCCTGCACTCTCCCATGGTGTCTGGGGGAGGGGCACACCTCTGCACACCCCACCATAACCCTCTGTCCAAGCCTTTCTTCACACACCCCTTCCTTTCTCCTTCTCTTGGTTTTCTCAACACAGAAAGGCAGGATGCCGGAGTAGAAAGAAGACTAAGGTGAGAATATATATTTGGACTCTGACATCTAATCCATGTGTGCCTTTAGACAGGTCAATTTCCCAAATAAGACTGTTTCTGCATGACAGAAGTATTTGTAGCACCTTTTAAATCTAATTGCAGTTAGGTATAAATCACATTTTATATCCAACTGCTAAAGCAGTCCTTCTCAAATGGAAAGGAAGGGAAGAATTTGCTAATTAAGAAGAATGAATGGGAGGGAAGACCACTAGTGGCCAGGAAGCCAGGCTTAGGAGCCAACCATCTAGGAGGTTAAACCTACCTTAGCATGAACATGCATGCTCTGTGAACATCCTAAACAAAAGATAGCTCTCTCCCTACCCCACCCCCTCTCAAACTACCTGTCAGACCTTTTTATTTTCTCAGTTGCTTTGAGGTCAGAATATCTAGGACAGCCTCATGATTCACGCCATCTCCCTTCGTGAGGTGAGTGGCCACCTGTGGAACTAGTCAGGACTGAGCTTCGTGTCCTTTGCATCCTGTCCAAAGTTCAGCTGGACTCTAATCCAAACCCTCCAGATCTACAGATGTGCCAGAGCCCAGTGAGGAAAAACAAGCCACACCGAAGTCTTTGCTCCTCTGTTGCTATGAATCATTCAAATATGTTTAGAAATAATGGAAGTGTGCCTTCCCCTGCTCAAACTCCTCCATAATGGGCATGTAAGCATATTCATCAGACATGGACTTGGGTAAAAAAAAAGCTCCATTCTGAGCAGCTTTTGGCTATGGAAGCAATGAAGCTGTGCTAAAAGATCACTTAGAGTCATAAAAAGCAATTGGATTGCTCAAGTTCTATCAGCACAAGTTCTGGAAAGATTGTGTGGAGGAAATTTCCAGCTTAACAAGCTTTGGTCCCATTAATAAGCTGCAGCGGGAAGCCAGGCCCTGCAGCGGCCAGCTGACAGGGCAGAACCTTTTTACCCTGCATGTCCCTTTGGTGGTTACAGATCCAGGAGGGAAGATCCGCACTGATGTCTGGCCAGCTGGCCTCCTGCTGGGGCTGCCTGTGCAGGGGATGCAGGATTCATGGCTGCTCCATAGCTCTGAGCATCAAAGGAAAAGAAAGGGAAGAGGAGGAGGCTCACCACAGCTTATTTCCTCTGATTGATGTCCAAATGGGTTCTATCCTCACACTTCTGCAGCGACGGGTTAGAACCAAGGAAATCTGTGTTTCTGGGCATGTGCTCAAATCAGTTAAAGCTTCCATTTCTTGGCCACATAATTTTATGGCTTCTGCGACAGAAGAGGCTGTGAGAGTGTAAGTCCCGGGGGCTGGAATTGTGTGCTTCTCATCCTCTAGACTAGGGCCTCTTCTACATTACTTCTTGTGACCCCATTTTCCCTTGAGAAATGTTCCCATGACCCTTCGTATAAAGATGTATAAAATAGAAATACAATTTAACTTTTTTCTGATGATAAATCACAACAAAATTTATTTTAAAATAATTCTTTGATATAATATAACTTTACCATTTAGTAAAGATGAAAGCAAATTCGCATACACGGTAAGGTGATTGTGTTTGTTTTTTTCATAAAGAACTAATTCTTGACCAAGTATTTGATACTGCAGAGTATGTGGTATTATTGCCAATGTTTTTCAGAGTTGATTGATATTTTGATTTTATAATCTTCACTGATGAGAAGAAAAACAGTCTTCTTTTATGAAGCTCAAGTCAGTGACTCAAATAGCAATTTTTAAAAATCAAACATTCTAACACAATGTAACTCAAAACTATACTAATTTGATACCTATATGTGATGTGTGACAAGAGAAAAATATATTACCAGTCTGTTTTTCTATAATTAGACCATCATGATTCTAGGGGGATATATAATTTCATATGTGTAGTAAAACCTGCAACAAGGGTGGTCTCAGATCTAGACCTCAGTGGTTCATGCAACAGTCATGATTATTGGTGACATGGTATGGTGTCAGGTACAATGCAAAGTATACATGTTACATGTTCAGAACCAAAACAGCAAGGAAGACACATGATGCAACATGGCAGAAAGTTAATTACTGCCAGAAACACCTCAGATGCATTACATGTATGATTTTTGACTTACCTTTGGTTGTTCTATATTCAGAGACCTTCTGTTGCTGCCAGGTTTTCCAGGACCTCATAGACTGGTACACAAGTGTGGGATTGTGATCCACAGTTTAAGAACCAGAGTCATAAGCCAACCACTAAGTTGGCTTGTCTATATCTTTACAGAGTCGTGGTTTGCTTCAAATCAAGCCCATGTACCCTCCAAACAAGTATATGTACATACACATGCACAAACACACACACACACACACACATATATATACATATATATACACATATATATGTATATATACACATGTATATATATGTATATATACACATATATATATACATATATATGTGTATATATACATATATATACACATGTACACACAGAGACACAGAAAGGGAGAGAGACAGGCATACAGACAGAAACAGATATATGTATATATGTGTATGTACGTATATATTGCTTTTTGAGCAAACAAAATTCATATTTCTTAGACACACAATGCCATACCAGCACGTCCCTCAGCCTGCAGAGAAGCTAGCCACAAGCTGGCAACACAATTTGTGTTTTACATAGCTATTTGAAGAATCTGTTTCTCCTACAAAAATGGATTCCAGTCTCTAAACACTTTCTCCAAAACACTGTGATGTTCAGATGAGTCTGCATATCAAAAGCATGCTGTCCCTTCAAATCCTACTGTAGCTTCGCTGGTATATCCCAGATCAGAAGCCTCTGGGGACAGTCGTGGGTATTTGGCAAAGATAAAATAAGTAAGTAAAATTTTTGGCTCAAATTAAGTTGGAGAAGTTTTAGGTTAAGCCAAATGTCCTTACTAGAGAATTTTCCAGAGCTTCTAAGTCCCTAATAGGCAGTTGGAATCTCCAAGGGAGCTGGTATGTGCTGCTGAGCTGTCCAATGTACCTCACCTTAGAATCATTTCTCAACAAGAATCTCGGGGGATATTTTCTGGGACATATTTAATTTTAACATTCAAGTCACATTGCTGTAAGTATAAATGAGCTGAGCAGCCTGGCCATGCCCTTAATGGAATTAACCAGAAGGCATAGCAGCGTTCATGTTTCTGCTCAGAAGGGAGCCTATTTCTCAGTTTGGAGCCTCAATCAGAAAAGTATTTCTCATGCTGGAAAGGAGGAAAGAACTTTATCACTTCATCACCATTTAGACAGGATATGCAGGCAGAAGGCTGATCACAGGGAGCTGCTGGGGCACGCAGCAGGGTGCCACATTCCTGGGCTGATTAATAAGTGACTACAGCAGTTTCTAGGCTTGCAATAGAGTTAGCCCATCATCAGTTGGAAATGTATTTAATATTTACCTGCTGAACACCATAGCTTAGCAACACAGAACTCTGGATAGCAGTGGGCTTCTCATGTGATCAGTGGGCTTCTCATGTGATCACTGCATCACTACAGAGGACTGAGCAACCCAGATTTCCAGCATCCCGAGAACATCCTATTGTATATTGCTAACCCAGAGTCAGAGGGATCAAAATTCAAAAGTATGACTTCCATTGAATGCATGGATCTTTCGCACTCTTATAAAGTCAAAAAATAGCAAGTTGAATTGTTGGAGACCAGGGAGGGCAGTTTGTACAGCGTAGGAAAGGATGCAAATCTCTGTATATGTATCATTGAATAACATGATTTATAAATTCCACTGAAAAAAAGTCATGCGGCTCAACTATATCAACCTTGAAAGAATTGTTCCCACATGCGTACAGAATTACCACAATCTGGTTGATTCAAGAAGCCAATCAAATAAAAAATCAAGAAAGTTTCTTAAACACAAACTCCAGTTCACAGAATGGGAATTTGAATACCAGTAACAGGACACTAATATTAATTATATGTTAGAATATATAAAATATTTATTTCAAAGTATAACTTCTCTAATGATATTTCAGTTGGTCCACTAAAGCTGCAGTCCTTCCAAACATTATTAGAGACAAAGATGTAGACAAGATGGATTACCCAAGCATATAGATCTCAGATATCCCTATACGTTATAGAGTGGAATTTCCCTATGGAGAGTGTTACTACTATGATTCACTTCTGCAAGCCCAGGAATACTTCCAGGCTTATCATTCTGAGAACAGTTTTTAATTTTTTTTTTAAAGTACACTTGAGCTTATTGAAGGTTATGTCAACATAAAGTACCCTCTTGTTAACATTCCACTTTGAGAAGCTGAATATTCCCAATTCAAATTATGATTATTATATGGGATGCTCTGTAAATGGTCTATTATGAATTATAGAAAAATAATGGCAGTTAGTATTAAGTGCCCACAATATGACATATATTCAAGTGGTCAGGCTGGGTCCAATTTGCATTCCTATATTTACTACCCTGTTTTGAGATATACAACAAAACATCTCCCTGAACCTTTGGACAAAGTTAAAGATAATGTTACACAACTATTGACCAAACGTGCAACTTTCACTACAGATGATTCCAATGCTTGGAGAGATGAGTCACATGTGTGGAGGAGAATTTATATGAGAATGCACAAGTCCTGGCTTCATTTCTTTACAAGCAAGTCAGTAAACTACTAGCCGAGACTGGGATCACAGAGAGCCAGTGAGAAAACTGTAGACATCTAGACGGAGACGGCCATTTCTCTGAAGAAACAGATAAGCAAGGCGGTGGTAACCAGCCTATGTGGATTACTCAGTCAGACATGGAAGGTTGAGAACTTTCTACCACAAAAGTAACTAGAAATAGTCATAACTGATTTAAAACAAAAGCATTTTGGAGAGAAATGCTGTGATGGCACTGTTCGCAGGTGTGGCCTTGTTGGAGTAGGTGTGTCACTGTGGGCATGGGCTTTAAGACCCTATGCCTAGCTGTCTAGAATCGAGTCTTCCACTAGCAGCCTTCAGATGAAGATGTTGAACCCTCAGCTCTGCCTGCACCATGCCTGCCTGGATGCCTCTATGTTCCTCTCTTGAACCTCTAGACCTGTAAGCCAGCCCCAAATAAATGTTGTCCTTATAAGAGTTGCCTTGGTCATGGTATCTGCTCACAGCAGTAGAACCCTCACTAAGACAGATGGGCTGAGAGAGAGAAGCTAAGGGAGTGAAATGTTGAGAATAAAATTGTAAGGAGAGAGCTCGTCAGGCTTAGAAAAGGGTGCCCACTGAATTCAGTTAATTCATAATTTGTTCAGATGCAGACCATCGTGATACATCACCATCACAGCCCATAGTTTAGAGTCTTCCTAGTGGCAAGTTTTAACAGGGGAAACATGAAGTGGGCTGAAGTTCTGTGAAGATCACAGAGGCTGGGTATATGGAAGGAAAGGTGGCCTGTGAACTGATAATCAAGGTGTCTTGGAAAACATTTAAAAGCCTCTCTCCATAATTCTTGGGGACATTAGTATACCCTGTTCTATAGTCTAGTCCCACAGTGTGACACATACCACCAAAGAGAGTGAGCATTTGACAAAGAAGGAAAGGATGAACAGAAATGCTTTACCCCTTCCAACCAAGCTCATATCGGAAAGCCCAGGAATCCCTCCAACCATGGCAGCTAAGTGGGAAAAGAACATGAGGAGGGCGTGTCTTTGCCTGCATTCGCTTCCCCAGTGTGGATTCTGAGGTTGAGATAGACAGAGAAGAGAGCGAACGTCACAAGGGATGAGAACTTCAGGCTGTGATAGTAGACTGTTTTGAGGTGTTAGGACCTGCAAGACACTAGCAAAGGTCGGGAGTCAGCTCCAAACTTCACAGGATTGAGGAAGAACAAGCCAACAAGGTGAGCTGAATAAAAACCACAGAAGGGAGGGAGGGAGGGAGGGAGGGAGGGAGGAAGGAAGGAAGGAAGGAAGGAAGGAAGGAAGGAAGGAAGCAAGCTACTCTCTGCTCATACTTTACAGATTTCAGCCTGTTGCCTAGAAGGGCAGTAGGCATCCACACACTTGTGCTTTCCCTCAGAGCTATCAGCATTTTCTTCCATCCTTCTTACCCCAGTTGGGAAAGATGTGTGCTGTCACTTGCTATATCTTGCCATCTAGGCAGGGAGTTCCACGAAGCCACGGTAATCTCAGTGCACAGTTGGCTCTCAAAAACCATTTGTTGTGAGATGGAAAAAGAACTGATGACTTAGGGACAACATTCTAGTCATGAAATTCTCTGTCTGATAAGCAGCAAGCTGGCAGAGGATGGAGATGAACCATCCTTGTCTGAGCGGGACCGTAAAGCATTATTGAGAACAGACAGAATTAGCAGGTACTCAGGAATGAGACATGCTAACGAGCTGGGTTATGCGACCAAAAGAGACACCACTGTGGAAGGAGATGTTATCAGTGGGTGAACCGAATCCCCAGAAATTCAGCATCAGTACATACACTCACAGTGTAAATACGTTCTAGGATTTATGAGTCTAAGATGCATTTCAGGCCGAGTGTGTGACTGCACCAAGTGGCTCAGACTTAGTGGTTAAGATTTTTTTTTTAAGTTTAGCATATATTATGAGGAAGGGGTTGATAAGGAAGCTAAAATGTTTTATACAAAGTACTTGCTTATAAACAATGTCTTACAAATTGTCTCTAGGGGATGGAGAGAATGGCTTCTTGGTTAAGAGCACTGATTGCTCTTCCAGAGGACCCAGGTCCAAGTTCTAGCATCCATATGTGGTTCACAACAGTCTGTAACACCAGTTCTAGGGATCTAACACCATGTTCTGGCCTTCCCAGGCACCAGGCATGCAAATGATGCACAAAGATATAGGCAAAACACCTACACACATCAAATAAAAAAATAAAGAAATAATCAAATAAATTATCTAATCACTGTCTAAAAAATAGTCCTGAGTGGGTATAGTGCTGACCTGACCTGAGACAGGAATTCTTATTTGCTAGCAAATTTTAAGAGATGGTGAAGATGGATTAGATGTTTAATCCTTCATTATCACTGGGTTTAAATGAAAAAGTCGAAGGGGCAAAGTAATTGACGGACAGCTGCCTCTGTGCTATGCCCTGGGTGGGTCCGGATCACAAAGGGTAGGCTATCTGGATAAAACAGGAGTTCATGCCTCCCAGCTCTGCTTCCCAGCGTAAAGAAATCAGAAACGTTATCCACAAGGTGAGGCGGGTGGCACTTAGGACAAAACAGGGGACAAGCCAAGCCACAACGCAAGCCCACCATTCTCAGGAGCCCTAAATCCCCCCAGAGGACTCGGTATAGCAGTGAAGCAGACTGGCTGCATGAGAGACGGCGCAGCCAACACGGGAGGAGAAACCCGCCGTCGTTTGCCATGTCCTTGAGAACTTTAGCCAAATGCCTGCTTGAGACGTAGATCACTGTTCGAAACCGAGCTACTGTGAGAGTCTAGAAAACAAGGAGCCGTATAAATCAAGGAGCCTGGGGGACCCACAGTCTTCAAAAGGGGGAGTGCTGAGTAGGCACACGCTGAGAAGTCTAGGTGTCAAGAGATGCAGGCTTGATAGGCAGTGGCAGCATCTTTTTTTGGCAAACGACAGACCTGTTCCCCCGAGGACAGAGAAGATTGATAATCCTGATACAAGCCGTAGGAGGTTCAGCCTCACAAGCTACCGGAGTCTCTGCTGTGCTGCGCACTGTCAGTGGGTCTGAGGATGTTGGAGTTCAGGTCCATGGGGCACTTTGTTGTAGAACCTTATTCCTACTGCAGAGGGTTTGTTGTTGGTAGGATTTGAAAGCACAGAGATGGGTTCTCCTGGACAGATCTCAGGGCTCTGCTTCTTTCTTCCAGTACCCAGTGAGTTTAAGAAACAGATCACATTTATATATTTATTCCCGTGTGTGTGTGTGTGTGTGTGTGTGTGTGTGTACATGCATGCATGCATTTGCATGTGATAATCGTTGTTAAAGAATAAGAGGCCATGAATTTGAAAGGAAGCAGCATGGGGGAGATATGGGAAGAGTTGAGGAAGAGGAAATGATATAATTATATTTTAATTAAATAAAAATGCCTGAACAAGACCTGAAGAAGTAAACTACTAGTAGACAGTCTGACATGGAAGCAGAGAATCTTACATGTACCTAAACTTGAACAAAATACTGCAAGAAAATAAGAAATTCAGAGAGCAGGAGAAACTGTTTTCCTTGGTGGTAATCCCCCAAGTGTTTATGTAGCACCAGGCGGTCATATACCCCCTAAAATCTATACACATCCAAGTAATACTAAACAGACCATACAGGTTGTACTTATGTATTAGGTAGGAGTATGTGTATGTGTGTGTGTTTGTGTGTTTGTGTGACAGTATTTTTAAAAGGCCGTGATTTCAAAAGGGAGCTAGAGGGAGTTCCTTGGAGGAACTGGAGGGAGAAAAAGGGGAGGGGAATTAATTATTAATTAATTATTTAATTAAACAGTTTAATTAAAATAAAAGTAATTGATGTAATAAATATTTTAGAAGGAACATCCATTGGCGTAGACACTAACAACCCCAGGGGACATGTGACAACTTGTCTAGCTCACAAGCTCCAGAGCTAAGTGTTGACAGCCGAGGCTCTAGACACACCGCAGACGCCGAGTGGAGTTGGTCGGTGCAGTACGATTTTGAGGGCTTTGAAGATGCTTCTTTCAAAGTATGAAATTTACAGCAAGCTTTGAAGATTAAAGCTGTCACCTAGAGGGAGAATGAGGCAGAGGCAGATCTTTTCTTCTACAAATGCCTCTTGACTGCCAGGCTCGGTGGATGTGTTAAAACAAGACTAACTTCAACCGAGGCCTCGCCCATGCCTGAAGAGTCCGTGTCAGACACCAGAAGAGAAGCCATTCTGTGTCGCCTCTAATGTCTTGTTAGCTCCTTGGCTTTTACCCCCTAGTCCCCTTTGCTTCACTGTTGGTGTGATTTGAACTTTCTTGTTTTAAGTGGCCACGTTTTCGGTTTTTACCCCTTTCCTACGCTGTCTAACTCTGCGGTTCTCTTTGCTGCGGAAGCACAGGCTTCCCTCCCCTTTCCCACTCACAACTTCTCTTTGTTTTCTTCTTCACCTCTTTCACTGAACGCTGCTTCACTTCGTTTCCTGTCTCCCTGTTTTGACTCATCCAGTTATTATTTTTTTACCTCTATCGAGGTTGATTTTTCAACTCATAGCTTAATACAGCATTTTTTTTTTTTTTTGTTTTTTGTTGTTTTTTTTTTTTTTTTTTTTTTTTTTTTTTTTTTTTTTTTTTTTTTGCTATTTTTGTTTCCATTATTAAGAGTTACCGAGTAGTTGGTCTTAATCAATTTTGTCTATTTCTGTACCTGGCTTGGTTTAGGGCTGTTGCTGTTACAGTGGTTGGTCTCTTTTCTCCTGTTTGTGGTATTGTATGTTGAGCTTCTCACTAAAAAGAGCCCCCAAATGAGTCAGAAGAGGAAGTTCTACCCACTAGCGCGTAAATACCAACAGAGACACACAGGGAACATGGAAAGGCAAAAGAACAGGAGTCTAACCAAAAAAAAAAAAAAAAAAACAACCATTCAGGAACCACAAACACTGAATGGTTAATGTGCTGGACAGATTCAAAAGTCTAACTTGAAAATCCACCAGTGTGTTTGTCTTTCACATACTAGGTGAAAGGCAATGGCGTTCCCCATACATTAACTTTTCTCTTTCCTTTATGGTCAGCTTCCGCTTGCCCTCTGTAGGGACTTGAGTATCTGCTATGTGTGTCCTTATTGAGGACTGAGCAAAGTGGCGGGTCTCTGTCTTCATAATAAGTGCCGTCTAATAAGAGGAAAGAGCATTCCAGCAAATAGCCCATTCTATCACAGTTGCAGTGAGAAAGTTCTAGAAACAAGCTTCATAGACAGGATGGATAAGAAAGGCCTTTGTGAGCGGATGAACACACAGAGGCTTTGACGCCAGTGTGTGGCCTGGCCTCCGTCTCTGTTCATTTTCCTACTCAGGGCACCGAGGCCGTCTAAACATCTACATTTGGTGAACTGTGAGTTATCATCCATCAATGACACCGACTTCTTGTCCATTCAAATGGTTCTCTACATAGCCAGGATGGCGGAAAGCCAGAAATGAATATTAAGTGGGGTGACTCATTTCTCAATGTCCAGAAAGTTCAAGACCAACTTGGAGTGCAAATCGAGTCCCTATCCCAAGTGAAAACTAATGCCAGGAAGTTTTGTTTTTCTGCAGAAATATATTTGTATATACATTATTACATTTGTCAACTATTTCTACTTCTTGAGAATTAAATATTTCAGATAAAGGATTTTTCAAATTTTGAAACAGCATATACATGATGAGATCTTTTAGAGATGGGAATAAAGTTCAAACATGTGATTCATTAATAGTTTATATTCAATCTGTACACATGGCCTCAAAGTAATTTTGCATAGCATTTTATTTTTAGGTATGAGTATGCTTGTGTGTGTGTGTGTGTGTATGTGTGTGTGTGTGTGTGTGTGTGTGTGTGTTGTGTGTATGGGTGTATATGGTCAGGGGAGTGTTATGCAGAATCCAGAAGAAGACATTTGTTCTCTTAGAGCTGAAACTACAAGCAATTGTGAGCCATTCAATGCAAGCGCTAGGAACTGTGGTCTGCGCGCTCTCCTGCCGAGCCGCCCCTCCAGCCCCTTAGGAAGCATCTTTAATAACTGTGGACATGAAACACGTTTTTATAGTGTGGAGCCTCCCACTATCAACAACAACAATCTAAAAGGAAGTGGCCATATTAAAGAGCCAGTGGGGGGGGCGGGGGGCTTTGCGTGTCCACGGAGCTGAAGTTCTATGAGTTCAGGCATTTGGGTCTTCAGCTTCTTGGATTAAGCATGATCAGCCTGCATTTTATGCTGCTTTGTTATCAATGTTGTTATTCTTTTCATAAGTGCCTGAGATTAGCGCATACATCTCTAATAAATGTGGTTTTGCACTTTAAAGATATGCCTCCTGTTTAGAAATCCTCAAGCTCCTTTTTATTTCTACCACACAGTAGCATGCAAAGGCGAGGGATTATTATCGCTGTTCTGATAAGGTCACAGTACTTTTTATTTTTTTTTTATCGGTGGATTAGCTCCATTTATTTCTTCATGGCTAAGCATAGTCAATTTGTTTCAGGCTTACTCTGGTCTAACCAGTGAATCTGTGTATCTGTCTGTTCCTATACTTGCCTTTGAAGCATTACCTAAACTAAAGCAGCATGAAACCAAAGAAAGGAGCTGCGCTCCACAGTGGGTCCGCTTCCACTTGCTCATTCCCAAGAAATCATTGCATCTTCCACTTAAAGGGCACACCGGATGTGTCTGAGCCATCTGGACAGCTGCGCAGTGCACCTCCTCCCCAGAGTGCGCTGCCTTTACACACAGTCCCTTTGTGCTCTCGTCCTCCTCTGCCTGTCCTCTCTTCCCCTCACCCTCCTCGTGATCACCTTCACTCTTGAAGGTTAGTGCTCCTGGGAGCTAACTGGCATGGCCTCTTCCATCAGCACCTCACACACATCTAACCTATCGACACCTTCAAGCTAGGTCATGAGTGTAGTCGTCTGTCTCCAAGTCTATTATCTTACTTCATAGTCCCCTAGTCCAGGTCCCCATTCACAAACCCCAAACAAATAAGATCCTAGCTCCCCTGCTTTGCTTTGCAACCTTCATGGTCTTCATGGTCTCCATATTTATACTTCCTTTGTTTCTGCAGAGAATCTAAGTCATCTTTGACTTCATTCCTTCATCTCTCATACTTGATCTGCAAAGAAGACATTTCAGATTCTACTGGTAATCTGCTTGTGTGTGTGTGTGTGTGTGTGTGTGTGTATGTGTGTGTGTATGTGTGTACCTGGGCTTATGTGTGTATATGTGTGAGCATGTGTGTACATGTGTATATGTGAGTATATATGTATGTGTTTATGTGTGTATGTATAAATGTAAACATGTGTGTATGTATGTATGTGTTTGTATGCATGTTAAGTGAGCATGTGTGTATGTGTGTGTTTATGTGTGTATATGTGTTTATGTGTGTATGTAGGTGTGTGTATGTATATATGTGGACATGTGTGTATGTGTTTATATGTGCCTATGTATGTGTTTGCATGTGTGTATGTGTATGTATAGGTGAGCATGTGTGTATGTGGGTTTATGTGTCTATGTATATGTGAATATGCATGTATGTGTGTATATGTACCTATGTATGTGTTTGTATGTGTGTATATTTGTGTATGTATGCATGTGTGTACCTGTGCTTATGTATGGATGTGTGTGCATGTGTGCATGTGTGTATATGTGAGCATGTGTGTATGTGTGTTTATGTATGTATTTATGAATATGTGTTTGCATTTGTATATATGTGAGCATGTGTATATATGTGTATTGTGTTTATGTGTGTATGATATGTTTGTATGTGTGTATGTGTATGTCTTTATGTATATATGTTTGGATGTTCATGTGTGTGCACATATGTATATATGTGCATAAGCATGTGTGCATGTATGTGGGTGTGCATGCACTTGTACATGGGTATGTGTATGAACTTAACTTCCATTGCTTCTTCATAAGCAGCATCACCCCACGGATGGATGAAAACTATTGCCTCTCACCCCCACTTTCCCCCACCATCACCTGCCCTCTACACTATTGAAACCTAAGACAGTGTTACTCTTCTGAAACACTTCTAATTTTTTACTCAATTAAAAGCCAAACTCTCTAGAAAGAATGGTAAGACCTTCTTTAAAAAAGATATATAGCCTTTTCCCTCTGTCCTCTTGATTCTGACATTATTTTCTGCTTCTCCTGCTCTCACCTCACTGGTCAGGTCTTCTGGGACACACTGGGCTTATACCTGCCTTTGCATCTGCTTTTCACTATACCTGGAACCTTTTCCTCCAGATAAGATGCAGATAACCTCTTCACCTTTAAGTCCAAACTTCAACAATATCTTTCCAGTGGGTCTGAGATCTTTAGAAACTGGCTTCGTTGTAGTGTGCTATGAGCAGTGCTCAAAGCTCGACGACTTCGCACACACAGCATCATCACATAGTGCATTGGGCCAGTTTCCCCAGGGAGTTTCTACTTGCCTTGCTCACTTGGAGACTTGGGCCAGTGGTGACTTCCTTTATTATGCCCTAGCAACCACCATTCCTTGGACAAATGATGAGTTCCTTGTTTTACATAGATAACTAAACATGTCCCCTTAGGAAACCCCCAAATTGAAGCTACTTGTTTTACTTCTTGTAATATGACACATGAGTCTCTGGTTAAAGAGATTGAGGAAAAAATAATTCTACTGGGTACCCTAAAAGGAGTAAAGTTAGAACAGGTGAGAACAGGCTACATGTGTGTGTGAGATTTGTCAAAAACATGTTGCATAACAAACCACGGAGATAGCGCAAGTGGCATAAAAGATTGGCAGCAGTGGCTGGTTATGCCTCTGGAACCTAGTTCATCCCCCATACCCACAGGATCCATATCGTCAGAGTCAATCAACCATAGATCAGACATTATTCAAAAGAGTTAGAGCTTACACTGCGCATGGACACACTTATTGACCTTACCCAGCCCCACCCTATAGTACAGTCTAAAAGATACTTAGAGAGCACATTCACTGCAAGCTAGAGATAATTTAAACTGTATTTTCAGCTGCACAGAGGTTACATGCAAATCCTACACAATTTTCTAGGAAGTCGCGGCTCCCTGAATTTTGGTACCAGGGACGGATATTCCGTCAGGGTGCCAGATGTTCACGAAACTCTACTGCCCCTGGCTACACTGCTCACATGTACAGGAGACAGCTTGAGATCATCTGCAAAGGCAGATGGACCAACCTCTGTCCAAAGTTTGCGCTGCACGTCAACACGGATGATGCTCTGTGCATTGAGAAGGCATGAGAAAGACAGGATCTCGCATGCCTCGGCACTGCACTGGGTCAGCTGTGTTTGTTATGCTGGTGGCAGAGAAACAAGCCCCAGTGAATGGATATACACAAGAACTCATTAGCCCTGGGCTTGGAACTGCCTGAAAGTAATGTACTAGAGCTTCAAGTTCTGAGCCAAAGGTCACAATGTTTATATCGGGTCTTGTAAGTACTGAGTGCTGGGCTGGAGAGATGGCTCAGAGGTTAAGAGCACAGACTGCTCTTCTAGAGGTCCTGAGTTCAATTTCTAGCAACTACATAGTGGCTCACAACCATCTTTAATGGGCATCCAATGTCACCTTTGGGTATGTCTGAAGGCAGTGACAGTATACCCACATACATTAAATAAATAAATAAATCACTTTTTTTGAAAAAGTACTGAGTACCCCATGTTCCTTTTATATGATGACTCTAATTATTGAAAGGAACAAACAGGGCTCAAAACGTAGCTCCATCAGTAAAGGGTTTGCTGCAATCTCAATATCCAGAATTCAGGTAAAGAATAGCCAAGTTAGGAATACCACTTGTAATTCCAGCACTGACTGAATAGAGACAGATTCCTGGGGATCACAGGCCTGATAGACAGGGTAGTCTATTTGACAAGTTCAAGGCTAGAAAGGTGACTGTCTTAAAAAAGTATAAAAGATGTTTAGCACGTTAGGAACACCTATTGCAGTTCTCTGGCTTCTACATGTGAGCATGCACACTTATGCACAAAATAAATGAATAAAATGCTTAAATAAATAAAATAGCATTGACAACATTCATCAGCTCACCACTGGCTGCAGGTATTAGAATACCTTGTGGTAAAAACCATGGAAGAGCCAGGCATAGTGGTGCTCCACACCTTTAATCCAAGCACTCTGGAGGCAGAACCAAGCAGACCTCTATGAGTTCAATGCCAACTTGGTCTACATAGTGAGTTCCAACAGTCAGAGCTACATAGTGAGACCCTGTCTTGGAACAAACAAACACACACAAAAAAAATTCTTGGAAGACTATTATTTCCACCTGAGTTCCTGAAACAAACCTTAACAAAACAGAAAACAAACAAAAAACAAAGTGAAAGCTCTTCTGTTAAGAGCTACAATGAAAGCCGGGCATGGTGGCGCACGCCTGTAATCCCAGCACTCTGGGAGGCAGAGGCAGGCGGATTTCTGAGTTCGAGGCCAGCCTGGTCTACAGAGTGAGTTCCAGGACAGCCAGGGCTACACAGAGAAACCCTGTCTTGAAAAACCAAAATAAATAAATAAAAAAATAAAAAAAAGAGCTACAATGAAATTTTAGGAAGCAGATAGACTGAAAAGCAGACACCTTTTTCCTGGAAGCAGGAGCTGCCTGTCTACGGGGTCCATGGAGCAAGGCTGTCCTTTACCGAGTGTCTAACCCGCAGTGGCCTGATGCCAACCACTCCTGTGTCCTATTTCTTGGTAACCCGTGTTCTGTCACTGTGTAGCAGGAGTTTTTCATTCTGTTCAATAGAATGGGGGCTGCCTCAGATCCATGAATTACAAATAAAAACCAATTAGATCTATAACTAAATGTTTTGCAATTTTTGTCTTTTGATACCAGCTGAAAGTCCCTTATACAATAAAAAGGGTTTATTATTTCACATAATAAGTAAGCTCTGTTAGTCATTTCAAATCTAAAGAATGCTTAGCCTTTGGGCATACTTTTCTGTAATTCTCATTCCTTTCTCTCATCGTTGCAACCGAACTATTGGAGTTTTAGAAACCATGCTTTATAAAACAGCATGCAAGGACCGAGAGGGGATCAAATGTGCCTTTGTCACATTTATAGAATAGGGACTCTTTTTTTTTTCCTAGAAGTTTTCTTAGGAAGATTCCCCCTTGGTCCTCACTGGCTAGGATTGCAGTCTGTTCCATCCTTAAGCTAACCATAAAGAGAATCGTTGCCATGTTGGCTTAACTGGACCATCATGCATTGCCGCAGCTGGGTAGAAGTCCCTGAGGTATCCTAATTCATGAATATGACTTGAATATGCTTGAAAGAAATGTATAAAATAGGGAGTGACTGCTGAACAGACCATAGACACTGCCCATCTTGGCTTCTCTGCATCCATATTCTTTCCCACATAGAGACTTTGAAAAATGCTGCTTCCTACAGACAACATACTCAGCTTGTATGAGTAACCTACAACCCTAACCCTAACCTAACCCTAACCCTGGTCTAAACCCAAAGTCTGTTCACATGTGTGAACATGTATGTACACATGTGTATGCTTGCGTGTTACATGTGTGTGTGTGAATGTGTGTATGTGTGTGATTCTAATATTGGTGGGGAATTCCACAGTGACAGGATAGATGAGTGTGCCAGTGAGAGTGAGGACAAACAGACAAAGAGCAAAGCTTCCTTTTTTCCATGTTCTCTATCTGGACTGCCACCAGAAGGTGCCATCCACATTTACACTGGGTCCTCATGCTTCAAGTCATCTGATAAAAAGCCCTCACAGATATGCCCAGGAGCGTGTATTTTTGCTGCTTCCATATGCAGTCACATTAACAGCCACGTTCAGCCATCACAGGCTCTGATCTGACTTTCAAAAGCACCGTGTAATAGATGCAGGGCAGATGTGCAATCTCTATTTTATAAGCAATGCCAAGTGCCGAAATTAGTCAGTCTGACTCCAGTTACTGGGATTCTGTGATACACCAAATGCTGGCCTACCATTATAGAGACACAAGACAGACTCTGTTCTAACCTTTAAGAGTTTATAGTGCACTATCTAAGGAATTCTTATATAAAATGATGGGCTATTATTGGATTACTTAAGAAGAAAATGCAATCCCATGTAACCATGCTGACACTTTTCCAAAGAGAATATACAACCACTAAGATAATATTGCATCTCTTTTTCTTATACTGCCTATATCTGTAATCATACTTTATTTCACTTTTTAAAATCAGTGTTATTTTGTTTTACATTAGGTCCCTGGGACATCTGGCAGGCAGGATACCATTGTAGATAAAATGTCCTGTGGCTGGTGTGATGGTTACGTTTCTCTTTTGGTGGTGTGCAGAGTACCTTCCTGTGTCAAAGATGCTGGAACGGGGGGATAGAGGCTCTGTGAAGGCACACGCTTTACATCTCCATAGTCAATGAGTTGTGCGAGTGTTGTCTTCAACAGTGGGGTCTTGCTGTCAGTATGTGGAGAGAAACATATAGCCTTGGCAACAGCCTGGGTTGTTTGGGGATTCCCATGGGGGTCCCTCGGCCAACAACTCAGTTAGATCAATCCTGGTTCTGGAAGCTTTGTTTCGTGACAAGAGATGGCCACTTGGGAATCCGGCTCCCCTTTATTTGGCAATTTTATTTAGATCGCCCTCATATGCGCATGTATTTTAGGATGTTTCTACTGTGCTAGGTTTCCATTCTACCCCTCAAATACCCCTTAATTTTATCTGTCTCTCCCACAGCTCTTTCTGTTCTCCTCCTTCTTCATCCACCCATTCCAGTACAACCCATCCTTTCATAATGATCTATTCTATTTCCCTTTACTAATGAGGCCTTTCTGTTTCTTCTAGTCCCTTACTCTGTACCTACCCTCTGTGGTTCTTTAGATTGTAACTTAGTTATCATTGACTTGACAGCTAATATCCGCATATAAGTGAATACATAAGTCTTTCTGAGTCTGGGATACCTCACTTAGGTTGATTTTTTTTCTAGTTCCGTCTATTTGCCTGCAATTTTCATGATTTCATTTTTTAAAATGGCTGATTAATACTCCATTATATAAGTGTTCTGCATTTTCTTTATCTATTCTTCCATTGAGGAACATCTAGGTTGTTTTTAATTTCTAGCTATTTTGTATGGACCAGCAATGAATATCGTTGAATGTGTGTCTTTGTGGTAGGATGAAGCATCCAGTAGGTATATGCCAAGAGTGGTACAGCTGGATGAGATTGATTCTCATATTCCACAGAACCCACCACACTGATTTCTACAGTGATTATAAAAATTTCCACTCCCACCAGCAGTGGAGGAGTGTCCCCATGCGCCACATCCTCACCAGCATGGCTGTCACTTGTTTTATTGATCTTAGCCATTCTGACAGGTGTAAGATGGAATCTCAAAGTCGCTTTGATTTGCATTTCCCTGATGGCTGAGGATGTTGAGGATTTCTTTAAGTGTCTCTCTGTCATTTGAGTTTCCTCGGTTGTGATATCCATTTGACTTTCTTCATTTATAAATCTTGACATTCTTCTCAGACTTTCCTTCTCCATAAAAATTTCCTTGTGTTAAACAGAGGTACATATCTTCACCCGGCTATTTAAAACCCCTGTGCTTTGCCCAATGTTGTCTTCTCGTGAAGATGTCAGCACAGAGCCACCATGAATGCTTTCCCTTGGATGCTTTCCCTTCCGAGGCTGCTGTATAGGGCTTTTGAGGGCATTGCTTCCAGTGAACTTCTGATTATCCACCTTGTGTCTGTAAATCTGTCCCCCATTTCTCAGTTCCCTTCCTGTCTTTACTGAACCGTTTCCTTAAGGAATATTTTCATATGGGAAGAACATTGGAAGATTTCTTGACTATATGAAAATGCCCTCATTTTTATATTAGCTACTGTATCATACAGCTTTGTCGTATCTTCCATAAATTCAGTATTTCTGATTTTTCTCACTTTCCCATTGCTATTACTATTACTGTTTGTATTTAGTGCTGCTATAATTCAAAGAAGAGGAAAGGGGAGGATGGAAAAACTATGCACAGACTTCATTCTTCAGTTAGAGGTCAACTTCCTTTCTTGAAAATTATGTATTTCAGGTCAGCTTCTCAGCTTGTCCATTCATTCTGTTCTTAGCCTCTGATATCATTTTTAATACATATAAATGAGCCTCAGATGATATTGCGGATGGCTCTAAACTATCCATATTTATTTGTAAATTCTTGGGTTCAAATAGATTTTGTTTCTTGTCCTATAATAATATAATATTATTGCTTCCAAAATATTCAATTAAAAATGAAAGTTCTCCCAGTTTTTTTTTAAAAACCTAGGCTATTTTTTTTAATTCTAGGGTAATAAATCACTCCAAATCCAATGTATGTCTAAAGTTTTAAAATTTCATTTCTCAACTTTTTTCTCAGAAAAAGTATTTCCGGTTTTTTTAACCATTGCACATAATATATATTATATGATATGCTGTATTTCTATTCATATGATATATGTTATATCAAGTGTTTTCATGTTCATCTCTCATGGACATTCTTTTAAATGTTGGTGATATTTTTGTACTCTTTTCTCAGATTTGTTAGACACATTTAATTACGCAAGTGTACACTCTCTCCATTTTAGAAAAACTAATAGCTTTTTAATACAACAGACGTTAGAGATCCTTCTACCCTGTGATAAGAGATGATTTTTCTATCCCACTCCATGTTTCTTCGGTTCAAATTTCCAAGCACATTCTGCTTTCTCGAGGGAACGTCACTGAAACTTTGGCCTCTGGTATTAAATTTCTTCCAGGCATCAAGAGTCCAGTCCACAGAGGTAGCATTAATCTCTTCTGAGACAAGATGTTCCCATTATTTACCAAGAAAACCAGTTCCTGAATTTTGCTGACAAGATCCTTCTTCAAATGCTCAGTCCAGAGAGGTTGGCAAGAGCCCACTAAAGCAAAGGAGACAGCAAGGATAGTGATCTCCCTTACCGCTGCTCAGAGCATGAGTGATTCCTACCCCGGTGCTGACAGACGTGGAAGTCACTCCACCACGGTGTGGGGTATGTTAGCAAGAGATGAGGCTTGTTTTCCTACAAACATGAACTTTTATCTGTATGTCTCATAAAATATGGGGTGGAGGCCTCTTATAGCCCTATACTTTGACTTCAGGTTTGAAGTACTACTTTTGAAGCTCTATCTATTGTTGTAGACACCTGGTCATTTGCACATGATGAAACACCCAAACAGGGGACACATTTCAAAACATGCATGAACAATCCATGTTGTTTTGAAGTTTAAGTACTTGCCTGATGCTTGTAAGGGCAACGTGAACAGCTTAGGTTGAAAACTGAGTTTAAATCAAAAGCTTTAAAATAAGTAAGTGGGCTTCTCTCTCAGTCCCTTGTGTTTTTAAAGCACTTCTGAAGTTTTATGTTGTATTAAAAAAGAATTCAGGTCTCTCTTTTTTTTGCAGAAGATTTAATCTTCTGAATTAATCAATTAATAAATTAATTTCTTCTGAATTAATAAAATGCCTAGATATTTAGTTTTGAGCTCTAAGAAGCTATGTGTGTTAGTCAGATTTCTGCAAGTATAATGGAATATCTAAGGTGTGTAGTTTTATATAAGGAAATGTCTTATTTGAACCACAGTTAGGAGTTCAAGGACATGTTGGTGAACAGTGGGCAATGGCAAACAAGCAAATGATACCTCAGAGAAGAATAGGATATGTGGAGCCAAGTTTGTTCCCTTTAAAACATTTCTCTCACAAAAATTGCATAAAATAGAGCTCATTCCCCTGGTGACATAAAGAGACACCTCGATATTCCACCTTCCAAAGGATTCCGGACTTCCCAATAGCATCACCATGGCCTGTGATCACTAGGGACCTTTAGAGACATTCTGACCACCCTCATACCACACTATGTAAGTTCACCTCTGTGTAGTCCAGTTTCTTATTCTGCAAGGCAGGGGGCCCCCTCATAACCATCTCAAAGACAGAACTGATTCTAGAATCTCTATTGTGCTAGAGAATTCCCAATTGGTGGGAGCCGCATACAAAATTCCCAATCATCATTCATGAAACACATTCCCAATCCATGTCACCCTTGGACACAGCAACTGATAAAGCTCTTCTGCTTCAGTTAAAATGACAGTTGCAGACAGTAAAGCCATTGATCCCTAGAACTAAAGCAGTTCGATTCTCTGGATTCCCGCCTTCTTCTGTTCCATGGGCAGCCAGTGATGGAGACTTGGGGCTAGCTGTGGACTCCAAATGGAACCGATCCTGTTCCCTTCCCTGACACACTTTCTGCGCTTTCACCACCTTAAGTTGTAAGCAGATGGTGGACTGAATGCAGAGATGCAGAGATGTCCTCTGCCCACCACCCCACCCTCCCCACCCCTCCCCACTCCCCAAATCCCTTGTCCCTCCTGCATCCTCACTGACCTTACAAGATGGATAAATGATAAACTAAGAACAACGTATATGAGTGAGGACATCAGGCACTCTTTGTCCTCAACAGGTATGCCCCGTGGTTCCACATTAAGAATCTTGAACACTGTACAATTAAAAATGATCATAAATTCATATGAACTGGTTAGTCTTCTCAAAGACTGTAAACTGGGCCCTTGGTAATAATCAAAGAACTGAGAGTTTACATGTTGTGAATATGTGGGGAAATGAGCTTGTGATTTTTGAGGACAGTATTGATGTAGACACAATGAAACTGCACGTTTCCCTCAACGGAATACCATTTTTTGCTTCCTTTGGCAATGTTGATGGAATGTGACAGTTTTATAAAAGGTTGTGATTTGGTTCAAACATAGCAATTTTAGATTATTCTATTCCCTCTTCCTGGGTAAAGACATAAGCAAGGTGCCCATTGATCTGTCACACATCCCACTGAAAATGTCGGAGCTAATGAAGTGTTCGGGTTCAGGGATTGGGATGTTGAGCGGCGCATTAAGGATCTTTTCTCTTTGGCAACAAGAGGAGCAGTTATTTCATTGTCAGATAAAGCTGCTACCAATATTCTCTAGTTCCTGTAGGGCTCACTGTTTCAAAACACCTCACAGAGCAGCAGGTTTTCACTTTGGGGGGGTTCATGCACGTTTGCTTTCGATTTATTCTTCCTCCCCTCATGTCTGTACCCCGTTTTCCCACTGGACCCCATCATTCCTGGCATTTCCTCATTCCTCTTGATTCTCCCATCTTCCTCACCCCCACTGCTCCCTTTAGCCTCTTTGTTGATAATCTCATTGTCCCCTTGCCAGTTTCATGGTCTCTGCCAACCTTCACTCCCATCTGGATATAGATATTTATCAGTTAGATGCAAGGATCTGCACTTGAGAGAGAACTTGCAATAAAAAGGAATCTTTTCAACACAAACACACACACACACACACACACACACACACACACCATCTACAACGGGCAAGCATTTAACAATAATGTCAGCACATTTTGGGGGGCTATACTATTCCAACATAGGAAATTATCTTCCCGACCTAGAATTGGAAAATTATAGCTATGGGCCAAACCTGCCCATTCTCATTCACTTGTGAATTATCCCTTTACCTGCTAAAGTGACAGAGATGGTTACCATGGAGACTGCGATCATACAGCCTAAACAAGGAGTGAGACAACCATCTCCAGGAACAGTTGACAAAGCTCTGATCTAAACCAGAGGTCTTTAGACTGCTCTTGTTGCTTCTGACCCCTTCTGAGTATAGATGTCATGCAAATCCTTTCACAAAACAGAAGTAACTAAATCCCTATTGTTTTCCCCAGCCTTTTCTTCTGGTCAAGTGCCACTTTTGCATCTGTAGTTTCTAGCACACATTGGGTCAGGCCAGGCAGATATGCTCACATAGAACTCAGAGGATGTCGGAGCCAGGGATGCTCCTGTGGTCACAGCACGGTATTCATTCTTCATCTAGAGCAGAAGCTACAGAGATGGACCACAGCCATGGCAGTGTTTCCTAAACTCTACTTTGGTGGGGTGGCTTTCTGATCTCATCCCTTGCTGGTGGGAGGTGAGATAGTTGGAGTCTACAGACATACTGGGAATGAGTCCCATCAGAGTCTCTGCTCTGAACCTGTTTCTTTACCCTGTTAGTGATTGGTGAACGCTTGTCTGAATTGAAATATTTTATTCAAATACCCCAAGTTGTTTTAATTTCTCTGCACACATGCTGATTTATCTCATGACCTCTTCCTGCCTTTCTGTTTCCTTCAATTCCTTGTTCACACCAATGAATCACTTCCTCTTTAAGGAGGAGCCATCTGATCAGAAAACAGTCTTACATGCCGTCTTAAGGGGAGCGTTATTATTGATAATTAGTCTTAAAATAAACCTCGGATTAAATATGTCAGAAGTTCCTTTATCTTCCAACAAACACACATGCCCACACACATTCACATGCACGTACACACACACAAACACACACACACACACACACACACACACACACACACACACATACACACAAGCATACAGACACACCAGAGATGTTTTAAGAGATTGGAGGGAAATCTATAGTTGATTTAGGGTGGTGAACACCATGGTGATTTGAATATGCCTGGCTCATCGAAGTGACCCTATTAGGACATGTGAGCTAGTTGGAGTAGGTGTGGCCTTCTTAGGAAGTGCATCACTGTAGGAGATTTCACCAGTGTGGAAGAGTCAGTCTTCTCCTGACTGCCTTCTGACCAAGACACAGAACTCTCAGCTCCTTCTCTAACACCATGTCTGCCTGGATGCTATCATGCTTCCTGCCATGATGATAGTAATGCACTAAGCCCCTGAGACTGTAATCCAGCTCCAGTAAAATGTTTGACTTTATAAGAATTGCTTAAGTCATGGTGTCTCTTCACAGCAGTAAAGCCCTAACACACACAGAAATTGGTACCAGGCAGTGGGATATTGCTTTGATAGGACTGACCATGCTTTTGCTTGGAGGAATGTAGATTTGGGGACTTTGGATTTGGGAAGCAGTGGAATGCTTTGAGTGAGGCTTAGTAGGCAAACAGATCTCTAAGTTCAAGATCAGCCTGGGACAGAACAAGTTCCAAGTAAAGAGTAGCATAGGTCCAAATGTGATGATACATGCCTTTAATCTGGGTTATACCTTCTGCCTACATTAGGACAATGGAAGAAGGAAGCTTTCCTTCTTTGCCTGTTTGCACTTGGAAGCACAGCTGTTAGAACCCACCTTTTCAGGAGTCCCGCTTATACAGAAGACCAGCTGAAATACCTAGTCTCATGGAACTGAGCAACTACTAGATTCTTGGACTTCTCATTCACAGCTGCCCATTGCTGGGTTAGCTGGACAGCAGAATGAAGACCAAAATGTTGCTCACTTTACCTTAGAATCCTTCCCCACATAGTGCGTGTACTAGTCTTCTTTGGCTATGGGTTTCTGAGCCCCAGAAGCCAGGACTTGGGAGACACAGAAGCTATGACTACTGTGGCTATCAAGGAGCTGGATGTTCAGAGAGTTGTAACTCTCTCAAGGATGTCCTTCCTAGCCAAAGGTGCTAACATCCACTAGGAAAGATGTTCTTGTCTTTACTCCTTGCCTGGCTCCCGTTATCTAGGAGGGGACCATCACTATAGACATACTGAATGAAGAGTTTAGGCTTTAAAATACCAAACTTGTTCTGACTGTTTGCCATCAAGAAGTATGTGGTAGTTCTGAAGCTGTTCCTGGAGATGGCAAAGCAGCCCTTCATGGTGGGAAGCATGGTGGCATCCAGTCAGACATAGTGCTGGAGGAGGAGTTCTGAATCTTGATCAGAAGATAGTGAGGAGAAGACTGACTTTTCCGCACCGGATAGAGCTTCAAAGTTCACCCCCACAGTGACACACTTCCTCCAACAAGAGCAAATCTACTCTAACTAGGTCACACCTAATAATGCCACTTCTTATGGGCCAAGGACATTCAAATCACCACACACACCCTTGGGAGTGTGTACTTAGTAGGCAGAGATAGGAAAATCTCTTTGAGTTTGAGACCAGCCTAATCTACATAGCAGGTTCTAAAATAGCCAGAGTTACATATAAAAACTGTGTCTTAAAAAAAGCCCAACAACTTGGGGCTGGAGAGACAGCTCAGTGGTTAAGAACATTGGTTGATCTTCCAGAGGTCTTGAGTTCAATTCCCATCAAACTACATGGTGGCTTACATCCATCTTTAATGTGGCTTGATGCCCTTTTCTGGCATGCAGGTGTACATGCAGATAGAGCAATCATAAACATTTTTTAAAAACTAAAAGCTACCACAACATAGTAAATCTATAAGTTACTTGGAGTATGTAGGAATGTTTTATGATAGTGAGTCTTCTTACTGAAGAATATTTTCCTCTGTATATGATTTTTTTTTGCTTTTGTTTTTCCTTGTTTGTTTAAGCTTTATTCTAGGACATAGTTTTAATTTCCAGGAGAAAAAGAAGAAAGAAAAAAAACCACTCCAAGATTTCATGCATTGTTATAGTTGTATAGACAAAAATACTATCATATGGGTGATGAATTCCATCACCTGCATGCTCTTGGAAAACACAGTACTCACTGGGTTTAAATTTTATATTTGGGGTTCATGAACACTGCAGCACATCTTTGTATAATTCTGATTACTTTCTGGTCAGATAATCTGCTGAGAAAACTAATTCAGACCAACTGTTACCACCTGTCAGAAGTTTTTAAAATTTCATTCCTAATTAATCATTGTAGAAACTAAACTTTTTAATTGGTGGGGTTTCTATTTCGTTTATGGCAAAATCTAATGAGAGAAGATTTGCTTCTCAAACAGCAGCAAATCTACCTATAATCTTGCCCTCTAGTACAGTGTATCTCAACTTCCCTAATTCTGTGATCCATTAATATAGTTCCTCAAGTTGTGGTGACCGCCAACCATAAACTTGTTGTTGTTGCTACTTCATACTGTAATTTTGCTACTTTTATGAATTGTAGTGTCAAGATTGGTGTTTTCTGATGGTCTTAGGTAACCCCTGTGAAAAGGTTGTTTGACCCCCAAAGGGGGTTTGAGAATCTCTGCTCTAACTTACTTAGTTGCTTTTCTGTTGCAGTGAGGAGACACCATGACTAAAGCAACTTAGAAAAACATTTATTTGAGGGCTTGCCTATAGTTTCAGAGGGTTAGCCTATTCTTATCATGGGGGGAAGTATGCAGCAGGCAGGCATGGTGCTGGCGCAGTAGCTGAGAGCTTACATCTTATTAGCATACTAGAAACAGAGAAAGAGGTAGGGTCTGGCATGGGGCTTTTAAGACTTTAAAGCCCACCCCCAGTGACACATCTTCCCCAACAAGGCCACACTTCCTAATCTTTCCTAAATAGCCCAATAACTAGCAACCAAGTATTCAAATATATGAGTCTATAAGGGCCATTCTCATTCAAACCACCACAGATACATTTGGAATATCCAGTCTTTCAAATGCCTGATGGTAACTTTCATCTCCCCATGCTCATCACAGTGGGCTCCTTTTAGTTGCCTGAATATTCTTCTACACCTTATGCCTATCCCTTTCTCTGCTCTGGCACCTTCTGCACACATATCGCAGTCTCACGGCCTCATTAATGAGCAACGCTCAGCAGGACCTTACGATCTCTCTCCATATTTGTGATGTTCCATTTGAAGGAATGTTTCTCATGGTGTATATTTTGTAGCCAGGTTTCTTATTTTTCTTAACTGAACTTTAAGGCCACAGAGCTATACATTATACATATGTGAATTTCTCTCTCTCTCTCTCTCTCTCTCTCTCTCTCTCTCTCTCTCTCCCTTCCCCTCAAAAAAGCTTTAGGTATCTAAAAAATAATAGTACAAAGGTCACACCTACTCTAACCAGATCACACTTCCTAATAGTGCCACTTCCCATGGGCCAAGCATATTCAAACCACCACACATACCTTTAATACTTGAGAGTACTTTCTTCTTTTTCTCCCAGAAATTAAAACTATGTTCTGGAATAAAGCTTAAAAACAAACAAACAAAAACAAAAGCAAAAAAAAAAAATCCACAGAGGAAAACATTTTTGAATAAGAAGTCCCACTATCATAAAACATTCCTACACACTCCAAATGATTTATAGATTTACTGTTTTGTGGTTATTTTTGTTTTGTTTTGTTTTAAAATGTATATGAGTGCTCTATCTGCATATACACCTGCATGCCAGAAGAGGACATCCAATCACATGTTCTTTGCCCATATTCTAACCTATTGTTACAGCCTTCTCTGCTTGCTTTGTCATCTGAGCCCCCACCCTCTGCCTCTGCCAGACTGTCCCCTCTTTGGCTAGTGGCAGTACTTCAAGCTGGCTCTGGCATCTTCTTCCTAGGCTCCAAACGCTTTGCAGTTTGGGGTTAGTGCACAGCAGTCCATGCACTGATCTATATCACACCAGCCCCAGAAGCAGCAGTGTTCCGGTTCCTTACCATAGGGAATTCCATCCATACTTATAATCAATTGACATTTTAAAAGCCTAGGAGTAGCTCAGATATGAATTATTCAAACTCAAGTAGCTATTTGGACACAGAGCCATGACAAAGCCATGTCTAACTTGGCAAATATCTGTTCTTTCTATTTTTTAACCCTTTGTCCTCTGAGTCTGAAGTTTCATTGTATTGATTTTATCATTCCAATGTACTACTTTATTACAGGTTCCTTCACTGGATATTCAATTCCCTCTGAAATACTTTAAATGCAAGTTTCAAAACTGAGATCAGATATGCTCACAACTTCAAAAGAGATTTCTTGGGCTGAGTTATAAATCTTTGAATAATGAGGTTTTTAATGAAACCAGGCCCAATACATCGTTAACAGTGGAGAGAAAATGGCGTTCTTATAATCACTATTTTTTTGGAGCTTAATGGAAAAGTACAGAATATTGAAAATGTTTTCTTATTATTACTTAATTTGTCAAAAACTGCATCATTTATGCCACATTTTAAATGAGGTGGAATGGTTTTTAAAGATGCAACAGAGATCATTATAAAAGCACCAGGAAGCCAAATATACAGGAGAATCATGGGAAGGAAGAAGCATTACTAAGCTCACTGTGCATCCAGGCGCCTGCAGCACACATCAGCTTAGTTCCTTGCCAACGGTCCACAGGGGGACATAATGTGCACGTTAAAATGGGCTGGAGATAGGTGTGTTGACAGCTTTGCCTCCCTAACATCCATCCATCCCTAGGCACCATCTGTTATATCTCCAGTTCTTCTTTTTTTGTGAGTATCAGCAGCGAGGGTAATTAAGCAAACGAGTGAGCAGCTAAAATTGAAGTTCTCAGAAAGGAGAAAGAGTTTGCAAAGGCATGACAGTGGGGTGTCATTGTAGAGCAGAGACTGAACACCTGAAGGCTCTTGCAAGGAAAAGGCAGAATGTACAGTGGCCAATATGGGTGGAGCATAGGTTGAACCAGGAAAGCCCATAGCATCGCGGTAGCTGTGGTAGCAGGAGCTGCTGAGGCCAAAGGGTTAGGGAAAGAAGTTTAAAATGCTCTAGAGGACACGTTGCAAAGCAAAACATTGACATCGCCACTAAAAAGCAATCAAATACCCCAACAAAGGAGCATAAGGCCTTTATGCCCCAACATCTCCATCAAAAATGTCACTTAGGATATGTGTTTTCTTCTGATCAAGCCCCCGAGCCCTCTGAGCATATGTAGGGATGGTTCTGGCACAGGGAACATAGAGGGTAATGTGCACTCATAGGAGTCATGGCTGGTATTCCTCTCCAGCTAACTTGGTTCTATGCAACCTGGAGGTTTAGCTCCCCCCCCCCACCTCCCGCTCTTAATCAGATCGTGCTAGAGTCTTTCATGCTCTAAAGCCAAAGCACAGCTACAGCTGTAGACACAAAGGCTCCCAACGACAGCTCAGCCAACTGTGCTAAATGGAACACCAATCTTAGGAGATTTGTGACTTTAAGACTCACGGACTATGTACCACCAAAGTAGTAAGTTGGATTTTTGTCTTTCACAGTGCATCCTTGTTTCCTTTTCATAAAGTCAGAAGCATTTCCCTTTGTCCTCAGCAGCTCCTACTACTACAACATCCACAATGCTTTGGGCTTTCCTGTTTCCACCCTGGTCCTTGTGTCCCCACTGCTGTCTTTGCTGTGCTTTTCTGGCCATACACTTCCTTCTTAGGGAGTGTCACTTGTATCAGTTGCACCTGCATCACTATGGGCAGACTCTTGAGAGAAACAACAAAAGAATGGAGGAGTTTAATCTGGCTCATGGTTTCAGAGATCCAGTCCGTGCTTGGTCCCATGTTCTTGGACAGGGCATCATGGTGGTGGGACTGTATGACAGGGGTGTTATTCGTGACTAACCAAGAAGCAGAGAATGAAAAAGGAAGAGGCCAGGGATAATACAGCACCAAGAATCTCCTCAAGTGACCTACTCCATCTACTTGGATTCTCCCAAAGCAGCATCACCAAGAGAGGACCAAGGATTTGAAAGGTGAGCCATATCCTAAAGTTACATTTAGGAAGGGAGGTGGGAATCTCAGGTCAAATTCTAATTAGAGCCACAACATGGACCTTCACAAGTTTGGGTACCATTGTGTTTAGACGTTGCCTTTTTTCATCCTGCAGGACCCCATTCCCACAAGCTGAGCTGTTGGCCCATTGTGTCCCCGCTCCCCATTGTCTGGCTTGGGCTCACTTCAATGTCCTTCAGGAACTTACTCTCACCTTTGGAGTTCTGCTCCAGTTGAAACCCTTTCTTGCCTGAGCCATGGTCACGACCAAGGCTCTTATCCAGTACTGAGTACAAGTTGTCAGCTGGGTGGGAGTATGGTGCAAGTCATGTTTAAGCAATACAGAAATACTCAAAAGTCTGGGTGTCCCAGCTGAGGCTGGTGGCACAAAACTGTCCCAAATTCACAGGCTCTTAAAATAGTTTCAATTAGTTTCAGCTCCCTGAGCAGACTTGGAGGCACAGTAATAAGCTCGACAATGTTTTCACACTGATTTAGCTAATAGATGTCAAGCTATTTGCTCTCGGCACCTTATTGATTAAGGCAGAAAAGGAGAACAGTAAGGAATCTGCGTTAAAATTCCATCAAGGAGGAATGTTCCTGGGTGGAAGGCCTTAGGTTAAAGGAAAAGAAAGACTAGCTACAAACACTCAGATGAAAACTTTTAAATATCTCAGTCCACCTCCTGAGCACCAAGGACATGCTTCAGGGTGTTTCTTTCTGCCTAGTTTATCTCACGACCAAAATAGAAGCTACGATGTGTAGAGCATCTCTCTTCTAGAACATGACCAAGAACTCCAAGGAAGACTAAGAGGAGCATGCTGAGCTGCTGTACATGTGGGTTTTGACGCACATGTCCTACATGTCACTATGACAGCATAGTGAGGATCTCAGTAGGTAAGGCTCATTCTCTAAAAGAGAAGTGTCAATCATCATCTGCTGGAGCCTCTGAGACAAGATTCAAAGCAAGAGAAATTCATTATAAAAAATTAGTGAGAGAAAATGAGAAGAGAAGGGTGCAGAACAGCCTGGAAAAGTAGGAAGACCTCAGTACTGTCCCAACACAAGGAGAAAACAAAGGAAGAGAGGAAAGATCAGGAAGACCTATGTGTCAGATGGATGCTACGCTCCAACGTGGACCTGTCTTAGTACTCCTGGGGTACTCAATAGGGAAGAGTGCTGGCCTAACACAAATACATCAAGGCAAAGTGACCAGCTCAGATTCTTAGATGTTGTTTATACATTTGTATTTTATATCTGTCAGTTACAATTTCAGGTGGTTTACCTATAGCAACAAAAAACCTGCAGCTCAAAATCCAACCAAACCAAACAAAGCAAAACAAACAAACAAATGAACAAACAAAGACTATTGGAAGAAAGGAACAAGTTAGCAAGAAACTTACCTTTCATTTAGCAGTCACTAAGCAGCAGGTTTTTTATATTGTTATCTCTAATTCTCACAACTTTGAAAAATTATTTCTGCCAATGAGAACATGTTTAAGAGCTAATGTGATTTTTTTCTGAAGCTATCCGGCCATCATGTTGAATATACAAGTTTTAAATATAACATACGCTGATGAATTTTAGCTGTACATATTTACACAATACAATGTAGTTACAGTAATTGGGATAAAAGGTCCTCTAAAAGTCCATGTATTAAAGACTTAGTCACCAGTCTGTGATACTATTGGGAGCTAGTAGGTGGGGTTTACCAGGATGAAATTAGTGAGTCATGGGAGAAGTGTATTGGTCAGGTCTCTGAAACTGTGACAAAACACCAGAGGAAACAAGGAAAACAAAGAAATTTGTTTCTTTTGACTCCTGGTTTCAGAGGCATCAGCTCAAGGCTAACTGCCTCCTTTTCTTTAGGTCTGTGGCAAGGTGGAAACATAACCAAACGGCACAAAAGAAGAAAACTACACACATCCTGGACATAAGAAAGCAGAGCTGGGATCAGGGACCAGAATCCTAATACACCCTTTGCAGGCATTCCAGGGACCTTGTTCTTCCAATGAGATTGTGTGTCTCCTAAAGCCCCACTCCCATCCCCACCCCCATCTCACAGTAATGTCTCCAGTTAGGGACCAGGCTTTCAAAATATAAGCCTTTGGGAGACATTGCACATATGAAGAACAGTGCACACCCCTCCCCCACGCTCTTTAGTTCTTCCTCTGTCTCTTGTTTCCCAGCTGTCTTGAGGTAAGCAGGCCTCCTGTGGAGTGTGTCTCCACTGTGCCATAGAGTGTGAGCACAATCTTGAAACAACAGGACCAAACAGCCACAGACAGAAAGCACTGGAGCTGAAAGTCCAAACATACCAGACTGCTTCAGGTTGTTAATCTCAAGGTTTTCCTTGTTGCAGTGCTAGAAAGCTAACCGTGATGTTATAATAGTTAATACAGTGCAAAATGCCATGATCCTATCTGTGGACTCCATAGATAGGTTGCTTTTGCTTTGTCATGCTAAGAGAATAAGAAGAAAGTAATTATATCAGAAAGGAGGCCAACATAATAAACTTAATTCTGAACATCCTGGCAACCAAGGAAAAGAGGAAGACACTGAGTCCCAAAGACTCTCATTGGCTTAAAAAAAGTCACACAGAGGTTGGGGAGATGTCTCAGTTGCTAGAGTACTTGCCTCACAAGCCCAAGGACCTAAGTTCAGATCCTGAAACCACACATAAGATGGCAAACACTTGTAATGAAAGCAATTGTCTTAGAGTTTTGCTGCTGTGAACAGACAACATGACCAAGACAATTCTTATAAGGACAGCATTTAATTGGGCTGGCTTACAGGTTCAGAGAGGCTCAGTCCATTATCATCAAGGCAAGAACATGGCAGCATCCAGGCAGGCATGGTGCAGGCAGAGCTGAAAGTTCTATATTCTCATCTAAAGGCCACACCACTAGGAGACAACTAACTTCCAGGGAGTTAGTTAAGGGTATAAATCCCACACCCACAGTGACACACCTACTTCAACAGGGCCACACACCTTCTAATAGTGCCACTCCCTGGGCCGAACATATGCAAACTATCACAGCAATGTTGAGATGGGAAATGACTGAGGTAATGATACCATCCTGTTCTGACTCCATGATGTGCTTGCTTAGACAGCACTCAGCCCTTTACCCTCCTCCCACTGTGGTGATGTCTGCATTGGCAACCCTTGACTATGGTCTAGATGTATTAACCAAAATAACTGGCAAGTTATGTTTAAAATAACTACTGTGCTTTTCCAGGAGTGAACATTTCAAGGTCACTCTGATCCTCACCCAACTTTGATTCATCTTTGAGGGTTTTGCCTTTATAGATGCTATACCCCTGAACTTGTGCACCAAGAGACTTTTTGGAGGCTCAAGTCTACTATTGGTGTGGCCATCAATAAATAGGACTTAAAGCTTTTGACTGGATTAACCAATATGGTGGTCAAAAACTATCTAATGTGAATCATTACAATGGAGGCAGAGACAGGCAGATCCCTGTCAGTGCAGCAGTCCGCACCCTACCTACTAGACAAAGGTCCAGGCCAATGAGAGACTCTGCCTCAAACAAACAACAAACAAACTAATGAGATGAAAACTGAGGAGCAGCATCCATGGCTGTTCTCTGACCTTCACGAAAGTTCCATGAAGGTATGTGAATTCTAATAACTAATAGGAGAGTCAGATCTGAAGATAGAGAATGTCCGAAGAATTAAACCTGGTTGTGAGTTGATGTTTTCCTGAGTCTCTCGGGCCATGGGCCTGGCTTTGTCAGCTTGACATGTGCAGAGCCATAGACAGAGTAGCTAAGGCAATTCATCTCGATACTGTGTGCCTATGTGACTGACCAGCCCTGGGCAGGGGAGCAGCACTTCACACATGTGGTCACACACCATTGTCCGGGGAGTTAAGCTGCTCAGACAAGTCCACTGGAAGAGGACACACAGAGTGCTGGACACACATGCATCTCTGGACTCTGTCTATGGTTCCTTCCTCCTTGTATAAGCTATAACCAGGAGCCTTGTAGCTTTCTGGGCACTGGGAACCCTACAAGTGGACTCTAAACCCCAAGGGTGACCTTGGGGATTCCCAGTATGAGATGTTTAGATTTTTTTCTTTTATCTTCTTCCAGTCAGCTGACGTATATTCCTTGCTTATCCCCCAAATCCATTCATGAAGTAAGCCACAAGCTCCCCAACTTGAGCTTCTTCCCCTTCCCAGCTCCAGCTCACCCACAGCTGCAACATGACTGACACTGCCTGTGTCTATACGTCTTTCTATTCTCGGATCTCACATCACTTGACAAATAGAATGTAATCCTCTAAATGGTTCAGGGCTGTAGAGTGCGATTCTTCCCACTGCACAAATGAGAAAATTGAGCTGCAAGTGTGACGGATTGTCTGGGCCTCCCGGACTTGCCCATGAGCGACACCGCAGAGTAGAAGACCTGGCCTTGCTAGTTATTGCTTCAGGCCCCCAACCCCTCAAGCCTTGTTGAATCCTCCTGATTAAATCGTGGCTCGATTGAGAAAAAATGACTTTGAAAACAAGCTGACTTCCATGCTTTCTGCTGCTTCCCCTTGCTCTCTGGAGAACACACTCCCAATCAGGTGATGCCCTCCCCAATCTCATTAGCATCGAGTCATAGGGATAAAAGGACCCCACGTCTGCTCCGGGCCAGTTACCCTCTACCCTGAACTCACAGAGTCACCTTTTCCTTGGTAATTTTGTCAGGGACATGTTTGTTGTCCGCAAAGCCAAGCCAGCGCAGCCAATTCAGGGTGACCTGGGCCCTGCCCGACTCCCGGCATCAATAACATTCCCGGGTCTACTTTGATTTCGGAATTTAGATCGCAGGTAATGATGATATATGAGCTCACAGAACAGATTTGATTCTCAGTGATAAGACCCGTTCTGGCAGCGAAGGAAAGGAAACATCATTTTGATTTACAGTCGACAGGCTCCTTCTGATAGGGATGCCATCAATGGAGCACCCACACGAGTGCCAAGATGCCAATTCTGCCCTGAGAACTGGCCTGCACTGACCGCGGAGTGGCAGCTGTAACACAGCCAAAGATAGGAGGAGGGAGACATGGTTGGTAAGACACACAAAAGGGGGGCCAGACTTCAAGTCAGCTGACTAGCATTCACGCTTTATTATGCCCAGGCGTTGGTGGCTTACAGAGGACACACTCGGGTTCAAGCAAATGATTACACATTTGCAATGAGGTAATCCGAAAGGACAACTACACCCCAGGATGGCAGCTTCTGGGGGCCAGTCAGAACCTGACAGGAGCTGCCAGCCCTCCCGCTGAGGTGGCAAGGGAGGGAGGTGAGTTCTGATGGTAATTAAAAGTGTCTGGCAGTCCGGAGGGCAGGCAGGGCTGCTGGGGTTGGGAGAGACCTTCCTCTCTGCCCTTCTCCAATTGTGTGTAGCAGATTCTCCTGCTGGTTGGGAGGGTGTGTGTGTGTGTGTGTGTGTGCGTGCGTGCGTGCGTGCGTGCGTGCGTGTGTGTGTGTGTGTGTGTGTGTGTGTGCCTGCGGACTCATGTTCAAGTGGGGGAAACATGGACAACACAAAATGTACTCTTTTAACTGTCTGACTCAGTGACAAGCCTGTCACGTGATTAGGCATGCACCCTCTCCACTACTAAGCTCTGGAACTCTCTCATCATCTCTAGCAGGAGCTCTGTGCCCATCACCCACCAGCTCTGACCTCTGCCTGCCTCAGCCTGGCACCTAATGTTCTCCTCTCTGCGTCTTGCTTATTCTAGAGGCATCATAACATCTGCCCTTTTATGTCTGCCTCATTTGACTTAGCATAATGTTTTCCAGCTTCGTTTATTCATTAAATTCTGTCACTAACAAAATACCTCAGGAAATTAACTCGCTCCCCCTCTCCCCCCCAGGTATCAGAGTTTTAGGCACAGAGTCGGGAGCAGGGTGAATCAGCTCAGAGAAGGATCAAAGGACAAGCTGCATACCACTAAGGGACGTTCCAGGACCTACTTCCTCCCCCACATTTTGATAAACTACTTAGCTATGAACTCATCAATAAACTAATCCACTGATAGGATTAGGGCCCTTGTCTTAGGGTTTTACTGCTGTGAACAGATACCATGACCAAGGCAACTCTTATAAGGACAACATTTAATTGGGGGTGGCTTATAGTTCAGAGGTTCAGTCTATTACCATCAAGGCGGGAACATGGCAGCATCCAGGCAGGCATGGTGCAGCTGGAACTGAGAGTTCTACAAAATCTTCACCTGAAGGCTGCTAGCAGAATACTGACTTCCAGGCAGTTAGGATGAGGGTCTTAAAGCCCATGTCCATGCCCACAGTGACACACCTACTCCAACAAGGTCACACCTACTGCAACAGGGCCACACCTTTTAATAGTGCCACTCCTTGGGGCGAGCATATACAGACCATCACAGCCGTCATGATCCATCCACCTCTGAATAGAGCCTCCAGCCTTTTAGGGGCACATTCCATATCCAAACTATGACAGTTTCATGATACCACATATTAGAACTACATTCCTGATTGATACTGAATGTTATTTCATTGTATTTAGATTCCACATTGTATTCTTCTATCTACCTGGATGGACATTGATGTAGATTCTAGGTTTGGTATTTATTGTAAGCAATGTTGTCATGAACACAGGTCCACAAACTCCTGATTTCTATTATTTTGGGTTATATTCTCTAAAATGGAGTTGCTGGATCCTGTGGTAATTTGTGTTAAGTTATTTTAGTAAGTTGGCTATAAATTATATTTTTTTAGTGTGGTAAATATCATAGGTGTTTTAGAGATAAGATAGGAGGTACCTCGGTAGTATGACATAGACCTGTGACCCTAACAAGACGAAGTGGAGGCAAGCTGACCAGGAGTTCAAGGCCAGCATCTGCTTGATAGTGAGTTCAAAGCCAGTTTTGGTTACATAAATCAAATATATGTATATGTATATATGAGCATACATGCATATGTATGTATATATGGAAACATATGCATGTATTGTATACTTGTTTATGTGTATATAGTGCATACACACACACACACACACACACACACACACACACAAAGCGAAACAGAGAGATGCTCACTGTGACTTACTGAATGTCCAGTGGTAGTCAGAAGCCAGGCAATTTTTTGACATAGTCTAATTTAAACATTATATATGCATTAGTGTTATCTATTCACTAATGAGTGGATGTTCACTAAGAAGGCACAAGCCTCAAGGCTTAGATGTATCAGCGTTGAGGGGCAGGTGTGGAGCAGGCAGGGCCAGGCTCATCATACTGGAAGCAGTTCTCCAGAGTTCATTCAGACCACTCAGCTTCTGACTACAGTTTACCGAGCCTTGGGAATTGAGAAAATGTGCCGTGCGCTCTCTTTCCCTATAAATCTGTTTTTGATCTTTATCTTTCCCCTTCTCTCACAAGAACCGCTTTAGCGTACCTGCCAAGGCAGGTCTACCAGCATCAAATTGCTTCCATTTTCGTTTGTCTTAGAAAGTCTTTATTTCTTCACCTCATGTGATGGATAATTTCATGGAGTACAGAACTCCAGGGTGCATTTTCTTTTTTCTCTCTCTCAACACTATAAATATTTCACTCTTCTCCTTTCTTGCTTGCATGACCTCTGGGAAGTCAGATGTAATTCTTTGCATTTCTGTTGGTGAAGTGGCTTCCTTTCAACCCCTTGATTTTTTTCAGAGCTTATTTTATCTTAAATTTCCTGTAGTTTTGAATACGATTGTTATTTATATGTGTGAGTCTTTTTTTTTTTTTGCTTCTTGGTTTGATGTTTTATATTATTGTTTCAGATATTATTTCTGTTTCTTTCTTCTTCTCTTATAATCCCATGACATATAGTCATTTATAGCTCTCTATCACCACTCTCTGCTATTCAGTTCTTCAGCTTTTAATTTTATAGGTTTCTAATAATGTATCTCTAAAGCAAGGTATTTCTTAGCCAGCTGTGTCTAGTCTGCTAATAGCCCCACTGAAGACATTTGTCATTTCTGTTACAATTTGTCGTTGTCCTTGGTTTTGCTGATTTGTCAAGACAGAAAGAACTACTCATCTGAGAACTTAAGAACTGTCCTCAACAAGATTGTAAATGTGCCCGTGTTTCTGCTGACTATAGGTAACTGCTGTTCCACAGATCTCTAGAACATCTCCATACTTAACTGAAGCTTTGTGTTGATTGATTGATATTGACTGATTGATTAATTGATCGATCAATTGATTGATAATTTCCCATTTCTCTCCTCTTGTTGTCCCTGGCAATCATCATCCCTTTCTATGTTCTCCTAGGTGACTCAGGTCCATAGAACCATCCAGCAGTTGTCACGTGCTTTTGTCGTTTATGCCGTCTGCCTCTTCGTCCATCAGCCCTCACTTCTTGAGCACTTGTCATGCATTAAAACCGTCACATAGCAATTACGTTAACTCCAGTTAACCCCATCATTCTTGCCGCATCTGAATCCGAGTATCGGTCTCTCTCTCTCTCTTCAAATTGAGTTTGGCTTGAGTGCATCTTACAGTCTGTTTCTTGGTAGCCAGAAATGATCTAATCCAAACAGGTACTTCATAAACAATCTGCTCCGAACGGACTTGGCAGTGCTGTGTGGTGAGGCCAAGCAGAGCATTCTGCGTCATGAAATGGCGGGGGTTTGGTCTTTTTCTGAGCCTATGCCTCTAAGTTATAAAATTCTCAAGTGTTCTTCAACCGCCTGAGCTCTCAATGTGGAAGAGGTTGGCTGTGTGTGCTGCAATTGAGTGCTGTGTGCCTCCCTCCAGGACAGTTAAGATCCGGATAAAACTCCAGCACAGTAGGCTTCCCTTCAGTAATCTCTACTGGGAGTAAGCCTCTTCAAAACAGAATGTTCTCACAAATGCCCAGACAGTTCCTTTTCTTTTCTTCCCGCTTGGAGTACAAGGGTATGCTTTCTGATGGTCACTATAAGTACTGTATTGAGCTCCTAGAGATCCTTCCCAGTTCTTAACTCCCATCTTTGTCAACAGTTCAGGATTCTCCACTGCGTCACAGCCTCCATTTGCCCCTGGGTGTTTTCTCTGACAAGTTGTACATCTCAAACTTGAGCCATCCCTCAAGTTTGGAAGTCATTTGCCTTATGCACTCACTGGTTGTTGCAGTTTGGGTTTGAGTGTGTCCCCAAAGTCCCAGGTGTTGAAGACTCGGTCTCCAGTCTGTGGCACAGCAAGAGAAGATAGGACCTATTGGAAAGAAATTAGGCCACTAGAGACAGACAGAGATGTCAACATCCCAACTCTCTGTGTAGCTCTCTCCTTCCACGGTAGACGGTAGCCGTAAGATGTGCAGGCCTCCGGCTCCAGCCATTGTATAACCCACTGCCATAAGCCAAGATCAAATGCAAGCTGACTGATAACCTAACCCCTTATTAGGTTAATGGTCTGAGGTCTTTGTCATGGCACTGGGCAGCCACTTAACACTGAGTTAAGAAGAATTGTTGAGTCCTCAGTTTGCTTCACTTTGTGTTGGTTATGATGGGCAGTGGCCACTTTGAAATGTCTCATATAGTGTGCTGTGTAGTTGTTTCCTCTAGTTTGAGCCATTCCCCACAAAGGCAAGGAAGAAGATCATGAAACTCACAAAAAAGGCTACAGGACTCCCAAAGCTCCTGTCGTGGCTGGCAGCGGTGACACACACATTTAATTCCAGTGCTCAGAGGCAGGCAGATCTCCAAATCTGAGGCCTGCACGGTCTATAGAGCAAGTTCCAGAGAAACATGTCCAAAACAAAACAAAACAAATATAAATACAAAACAAAACAAATATAAATACAAAACAAATACAAATACAAAACCTCCTTCCCCGTGGTGCTGCCTGCAGGTTGGACAGAACACTCTAGTGATGCAACTGTCCTGAGCCATCTTGCATGCTGGGCTGGGCCTTTTAGTGATGTGGCTGTCAGAGTCACATGTATACCTGTGACCTGTAACCCCTTACCCTTTGTCTTAGCTTGCTGTCTTGTTCTGACCAAAACAACTTATGGGACAAGGCATTCATTTGTGCTTATGTAAGTTCAAGGCACAGTCGATCATAGCAAGGAAGTCGGGTGAGCAGGAACTTGAAGCGGCTGCTCCCATCACATCCAGTCAGGAAACAGAGAGGAGCAGAGAGGAGGGGGGTGCCTGCCGGTGCTCAGTGCACTCTCTTCACTTTATGCAGTGTGGGATCCCCTGCCTGGAACAATCTGCCCATAGGCAAGATGGGTCTTCCCACATCCATCAACACAATCAAGATGATTCCCTGCAGATATAGCAATCTAATGGCTTGTCTCCCAGGTGATGCTGTTCTGTCAAACTGACAGTTAATACTGACCATCACAAATATCTTCCTGTGGGTAACCACAATAAACCCATTAGTTCCCCAAGCTGTACATGAGAAGGATGTGTCTTTTGGTATACCATCATTTCCAGATTTTGGCTGCCCACATAGAAAGAGAGCTCAGTGTTCACTGTCTAAAAGGATTTCAGAAGTTTGGTAGATTTCGGTGGAACTAACCTTCAGATTTAAAATAAGCCAAAGAAAGCAACACTTAGAGCGTAAGCAGGTTGAGCAAGACGTTATTTGTAAGTTAGTAAAGGGACTGGGTTTGGAGAAGAGTTGTTCTGAGGTTTCTTATGGATACTGTCATCCAGCCTCAGTATGATCATCTATGGATGAACTAGAAACCACTCCACACTTCATGGGACTTAATGCAGTCTGCTATTTGTACATGGGGGCTGTCTGAAATTGCCATCATTGATGAGTGTATTAAGCTTGGAGATTATTGCCAGAATGAGACCTCTGAGGTGTCAGGAAGGGATCTAACCCCCCCAAAAAGTAGGTGAAGTTTCCTGGAGCTGTGCAGAAGACAGTCTTCCTCTTGGATTTAATGCCCTGGGGTGCTAATGAATGCAAACACAGGTTAAACCTTGCCTGTGCTGTCAGGATGACAGAAGGCAATTTTCCTAACCATGGTGGCTTAGGTCAAACTAAGCTTCACCTTTGCCTCTGCCCCTTCATCATGTAACTGCAGGGCTTGGCATCCAGAAGAGTTCATGTGTCATGGGAAGAGGAAACATGCCAACATAAAACATGTATGTCTGCAGCCAAGAGCTCACTTACAGGCTGAGGCATTGATAGATGTCCATCCATGTTTGCAGGGCTTTTAAAAAAAAAATCATTTAAGCCGGGTATGGTGGCGCATGCCTGTAATTCCAGCACTTGGGAGGCAGAGGCAGGCAGATTTCTGAGTTCGAGGCCAGCCTGGTCTACAGAGTGAGTTCCAGGGCAGCCAGGACTACACAGAGAAACCTTGTCTCAAAAACAAAACAAAACAAAACAAAACAAAACAAAACAAAACAAAAACAAAAAAAGCTGGGTGTGGTGGCGCACGCCTGTAATCCCAGCACTCAGGAGGCAGAGGCAGGCAGATTTCTGAGTTCGAGGCCAGCCTGGTCTACAGAGTAAATTCCAGGACAGCCAGGGCTACACAGAGAAACCCTGTCTCAAAAAACCAAAAAAAAAAAAAAAAAAAAAAAAAAAAAAAAAAAAAAAAAACCAACCAACAAAAAACAAAAACAAAAAAAAAAATCATTTAAGTACTGTTATTGAATAGCCTAGCCTAGAATTCTGGAAGTGATAACACAAAATGCTAACCCACAGGCAGGCTGAGGCAGTGCAGCTCAGAAAAGGAACCTATAGCCGGGTGTGGTGGCGCATGCCTGTAATCCCAGCACTTGGGAGGCAGAGGCAGGCGGATTTCTGAGTTCGAGGCCAGCCTGGTCTACAGAGTGAGTTCCAGGACAGCCAGGACTACACAGAGAAACCCTGTCTCAAAAAACCAAAAAAAAAAAAAAAAAAAGAAAAAGAAAAAAAAAAAAAGAAGAAAAGGAACCTATTCTACAGATGGCCTCTTGCCCACTGTAGCCATCTACAGACTGAGCTCAGAGCGTGCCTGTACCCAGGGATGGTCCTGTCTCTACCTGAAACATTCTCAAGATCTACTGATGTTTCTGCATATAAGGCAATTTCCCCCTTTCAAATCCTATCACTGTTTCCTTTATTTTTAATTTTGAGATCACAATATAATTCCAACCCTTCTTTCTTCCTTTTCCTCCCACCAAACTGTCCTATATACTCTTCATTGCTTTCTTTCAAATTCATGGCCTCTATTAAGAAACTAATCGTTAGGGCTAGAGCAGTGGCTCAGGGGTTAAGGTTCAGTTCCCAGCAACCCCATGTTGGCACTCAACCATCTGTAATGGGGTCTGATGCCCCATCTTCTGGTTGTCTGAAGATGGCTATAGTCTACTCATATAAATAAATACATAAATAAATAAATATATTTTAAAGAAATAAATTGTTATCTTCTGGTGTGTCTGGAGACAGCTACAATCTACTCATTAAATAAATATTTTTAAAAGAAACTAGTTGTTATTACATGCATATATAAAATAAATATAAATACAACTGGCTCAGTCTGTATAATGCTACTTACATGTATGCTCTCAGGGCTGACCATTTGGCAGTGGAGAACCAGTTGGAGTGCTCTTCACTGGGGAAGACTCTCTTGTTCTCAGCATTCCTTAGTTCTTGCAGTTCTTGGTGCTGGGCTGAGGCCTTGTGGGTCCCCTTCACATGCCCCTGTCACGAGATTGTATTGTCTAGTGAAGTCAGAAGCTACATCCATAAACTCTCACCAGCATAACTGCCTACACAGGAGCTGAACAAGGGTGATGCCTACCCTTGTTTCTTTATACTTGCTTTTTTTTTTTCAGAAAATATAAAATATGACCAGGTGAGGCCAACACATGTTACTATCAATGCTAAAGCCACTGAGAATGCCACAGAGCTAAACAGAGAGTTGGAAGTAAAGCGAAGCAAGAGGCGAGGAAAACAGACACAGAGACACAGCCACGCTTTCTGACATTCTCTCTTATAAAATTCTAGTGGCTGTTAAATGTGCATGAGAGATATCCTTATTCATTGTTTAGAAATTATTTGCTACTGGGCCCTTAGCAACTGGTTCCCTCGCTGTGTTCTTACCCTGCTAGACACATGGCATATTTCAAGTTCGTCCTCCATTGACAACACATCTTAACACTGTTCTCCACCAGTATCAGAAAGGCAGCTAGTTCCATGAACATTTTTTTTTTTTTGCATCAAAGGCAGACATCCCATGAACTATAAAGCTCTGGTCTGATGGGGACCATCACAGCAAGCGGCTGTGAGAGGTGATATGAAATCCGTTCCCACACACTGTGTGTGTGCAGTAAGGCACATCCGTGTTAGTTCCTCGCAGTGCTTCTTGCCATTGGAGAGAGGTCTGTACCAGGGATGTTTGTGTATCCTCGCACTGAACAATGTGTTCTTCCCCTAGAGTCAGGGCAAACCCAAATGTAGGCAGCTGTTGTCCTCAGCACCTGGACATTGGGTTCCCACTGTTCCTCAACACAGCTGTCCAGCCCTTCTTGTGGAATTTAGAGTTCCACGCACTTGCATCTATCATTTAATAGTGAACAGAAAGGACAGAGGATGAGGAAGGTGATTTCCTGAAGACATGCTGGACAGTCAAAACTGTATGTGAGGACTACAATGTCAGAAGACCCCAGAAGCTGCCCTCGCCGTATCCCACTTCTCCACAGAAGTGACCTTACACTGTCTCGGGATTATATTCCGCTCCCAGAGCGAATTCCTCTCTGCCCTAATCAAGCTATTTTGGAGCTCACACCTTTGCTTCACAAGAAACATCAAAGGACGGTCCTCCGAAAGAGCCAATGACCCGCAGCTGCCAATTCTGTGTTTCCTGTGCAGTCACATTTCAAAGATCATCAACTGGTACTTTACGCTGGAAAATCTAGCTTCTCAAGATTGAAAAGTTAAATGTGTCCCAATTATGCATCTTTTGCAGAACATCTGTAATGATTTTTAAAGTGGATTTCATAATCTCCTTTAAAATACAAGAAATAAGTTATTTGGTGAGTGCGTGAAAGTTTTGCTGACGGCACAGTTATCGCTGTTAACGGCTTGGGCATATTCATTTGCCAGGGAACAAGATGAAGAGTTTGAAAAGGGCCTGTAATAAAGTGGCAGTTTGATTTGTGTGCAGGATGATATCTCTGCTCCATCTCAATTTACTTCATTAATGTACCCAGATAGTAGAAAGTTGGCAATTAAGTATGATAGAAATACAAACAGTGCCATCTTTTGGACGATGCTCAAACAACACATCTACACAAACAGACATACCTGTTGAGCTTGGTTCTCAGTCCCACATGCCTTATCATAGATGCAATGAGAGCTTATTTCACCATTATTTAAATTTCAGGGGATAAAAGCTCTTACTGTATATGGGGATGCAGGCCATCATGCCTAAAAAATAGTGTGTGGTCTGTACCTTTTGACTTACCTGTCTTAGCACATTAAGACTGACCTTAAAATGTGTGTGTGTGTGTGTGTGTGTGTGTGTGTGTGTGTGTGTGTGATATGTGCAGGTGGATGTCCTTGTTTCCTACATGCAGAGGTCATGGAAGGGCACCAGGTGCCCTGATCTGTTCCCCTCCATCTAGTTCCTTTGAGACAGATTCTTCTAAGGAACCTGGACCTCTGTTAGCAGCTAGAGGGCTGTCAGAAATTTCATATCAAAGAAATTGAACAAAGGTAATAATTTATCATGGTGAAGAAATATTAGGCTGATGTCATGGTGAACACATGACATTCACTCGTTCATGCAACAAATACACAATTACTTGGGTACCTGTTGTATGTTAGGTGCTATATCAAGCCTGAGACTTCACGTGAGCAAGCCCCCTAGAACTGAAAAAAAAATGTACTTACAATGCAGGTAACATCTGGAATGTCTTTTGAGGAATAAGAAAATGATCTATGGTCCATATATGTCAGCAGACACTGTAGAAGGCTCATATTAATATGTGATGGAATTGTTAATTCAAGTGCTTTGAGCCTTGTTCTGTTTGAATAGAAATGGCCCCCATAGACTCGTGTGTTTGAATGCTTGGTCCATATGGAGTGGCACTGTTAGGATGTGTGGCCTTGTTGGAGAGGATGTGGCTTTGTTGGAGGAATCTTGCCACTGTAGGGACAGGCTTTGAGGGTTACTATGCTCAACCTATGCCAACCAGTGTGGCAATCCCCTTAAGTGGCTTTCAGAACAAGATGTGGAACTCTCAGATCCTCTGGAACCATGTCTGTCTGCACGCTGCCGTGCTTCCCACCATGATGATAATGGACCAAACCTCTAAAACCATAAGCCAGCTCTAATTAAATGTTGTTCTTTATAAGAGTTGCCATGGTCATGTTTTGTCTTCACAGAAATAGAAATCCCAAGACAGGCCTGATGAAGAATATACAATTGATTCAATATGTAAATGATATAGTTATCTTTAGAAGCATCGTTTTATGGAGGCAGAATCTGATTTGCATCTATATTCTTTTTTATATTGTGACAAAATACCATGTGCTTGGTGCTGAGGGAGAAGCTAACATGGGAATCACTGGAGCATGTAGGGTTTCCCATCTTGGCTGCAATGAAGATTTTAAAGAAGGCTTTTCAGAGATTGTGATACCATCAAGGAGAATCGTAGCATAAAATGAATTAACTAAACAGGAAATGTAGGTGGACATTAGGAAAGAAAACACACATAACATAGAACTTCCAAATTGCCCAACTCAGGCAAGGTAAATGAAGGCAGATCCACAGAGTGGGGAATTGTAGAATCTATGGAAGGGAGTATATATCCATACTCCTGGATCTGAGAATGTGACTCGCTGGCTAAAATGTTCACTGTGTAAGCCTCAAGACCTGAGCTTGGGTCTTCAGCACCCACCCACACCCACTTATGACCCCCATGCTGAGGGAATAGAAACAGGTGGATATTAGGAGCTCACTAGATAGCCAGTCTATCCAAAATGATGTTGCAGGTTCAGTTAGACTCTCTGTCTCAAACTAATAAATAAGGTTGAAATCAATAGAGGAAGGCACTCAACATCAACCTCTGGTTTCCAAAGACACACATGCAGTGCACACGCGCACACACACACACACACACACACACACACGAGGTCCATAACGCTGGACAGAAGTCAAGTCACCAGATCTCTATGCTCAGAGGAGAAGAGATGCTGGGGGTTATGAGTAGACATGAAGAAGTCAATGATAGGAAATGACATAGTAGAATTCGTTTTCTGCAAAGCACTTCAACAGCGATGCAAATTATTGGCCGCAGGCAGCAAAGCAAAGACAGTGTAGGCACGTGTAGGGCTTGCCATAGCAATCTGTAGGAAAAATGAGGGTCTTGGGGGAAAGGATTTACATTTGCAAGGCTCTTGGAAGATGATGAGTTATTGGACTTGGAGGAAGAAAAAAAGAAAGAAAGTGGGAAGGTGTGTTCTTTCTCTCCAAAAAGGAAGATGGTACATGCCATCCATGAGAAGAGAGAGGAATAGAGAGAGAATTTAAAGTCTTTGAATAATGTTAGATGATCAGCCAACTCAGACCCTGTTGTATCTTTGTCTCCAGTAATCATTGTCATTTGCATTTATTTTGTGCATCTTTTCTGTCTATATAGTTGAACATTCTATTCACATGCCTGGTCTATCCAGGCATTTGAAAAGGCTGTGGTCCTAACCTGTCTTTCCACATCTCCCATGGTCTCCTGTGGTTGAACTTTCTCTAGGTAATTCCTTCTCAAACCTCAATTCCTGCCTCTGATATCGTGGCCATCCTGATTCCATGAACCGAGACAGCACTGCCTGCCCTTCTGATCCAGTTCATTCTTCCCCAACTGCATGAACATTTGGTTTTACCTTCCAAACTCATCCTGTGTATTTTGCTGCCTCAAGCAAGCCCTCCAAAACTACCCAGACACCTTTGTGAATGAGTATCCTAGAAGCCCTCAAATATACTAGTGACAACCTCCAAAGAAGGATCTGAAATAAGAGATGTGGATTTGGACATCATCAAGTGACAGAAGTCATTTCCATTCAACTGATTTCATGTCCCTAGAAGGAAAATGTTTGCTTTTTTAAGCAACATTCTGAAAAACAATGCCTAAAGAAATACTGTATAAGGAACCTTGAATGTGTTTTCTTTAGATATCTTATCTTCCCAGGAAAATAAAAGCTAATGTGCACTTTATTCATATTCTCTCTCTCTCTCTCTCTCTCTCTCTCTCTCTCTCTCTCTCTCTCTTTCTCTCTAGCTTCACTCCCTTCTTACCCTTCTCCCTGCCCCCCCGCGCCCCCATTGGTTTCTTTTCAGCTAAGGAAAAGGCTTTTTTACAACAGAGATAACATAGATTATCTGAAATGTCATTTAAACCAAAGGTCCCTTGGTACTAGGGGTTGACTTCTCTTCACAAACAAAGATGGAAATGATTCTTTCCTCTCCTCCCCTTCTAAGCCTTCTTCCAACCCTGAGGTTCTTCGTGTCTCTGAAGTCTCACATTGTCCTGTGCCCCTCTGAGCCTCAGCCACATCAGTATCCCCCTTCGGTGTAGAATGGCCGAACTTGAGTCTTTGACCTCATTTTCCTATCATGTCTCCCCAACTAAGAGGGAGCGATGCCTTTTTCCTGCCTGAGGTTAATGGAGACATTGCTTCCGTGGCACACCTTGTGTTCAGTGCCTGATAAGTACAGCCTGATATGCTAATGAATGATAATTAGAGTGGGTTATGGCGTGGCCATCTGCCACATCATTTTATACCATTGTACTCCTCTGCTGGAAGGAATTACACTTCCTATTCCCATGAAAATTATTTAAATGCTAGGTAGAATAAGAGGATTTTTGTCCTCCATTCATGACTCAGTAATCATTGTCATTTGCATTTATTTTGTGCATCTTTTCTGTCTATATAGTTGAACATCACACTCCCACAAATGCTAAAAACAACACAAGACTAATTAACAAATATTAAACAAATGCACAGAGAAAGTATACAATTTGATACAGATGATGATTTATATGCGAGATGCCCTGAATGACTCCTGAACTGCTGGGTATTATTTTAAATTGGAATGAAGGTGTGATGCAGGGTTAAATGGGTTATGTCTTTCAAAATTCTCTGAAAACTCGTATAATTATTATATATTACTCCTCATTATTTTCTGGAAATAGTGAGACTGTCATAAAGGTTGGGTTTTTTTCTGTTTTTTGTTTTTTATTTTTCTTAAAAGGATGCTCTGAATATCTGTGGTGCTTTCTTCTAGTAGCTGGAGAGTGATTTCAATGTAGGCTGAAATGATTTATCTTTTTGCCAACATGAGACTTCTCCTGGGTTCAGACTCTCTAATACGAAGTAGATCACCCTGTAAGTGACTCGTCATTGCTTTGGCATGTCCCCTCAACGGAAAGGATAACACGCAGAAAGATTGTAAAGCGATTTCAGAACAGTTTTTATGCTGACCTTTCTTCTCTCAACACCCCAAAAGGACACAGAGGGAGATCCGATGGTTAATTTTGATTGTCAGTTTGATAGGCTCTCGAACTGTCTGGGAGACAATGTCTCTGTGCACACCTCTGTGGAATATCCAGATTGGGTTTCTTGAGATAGGATGACCCGCATTCACTGTGGATGGTGCCATGCCACAGGCTTGGGTCCTCGATTTAATGAAGAGAAAATGAGCTGAGCATCGAGATCCATCGTTCTCTGCTTCCCAATGTCAGGTACACAGGATCAGCTGCCTCAAGCTCCTGCAGCCAGGACTCCACCATGGCAGGCTGTACTGTTCATCCCTGAGCCAAAATAAAGTCCTCCTCCTTCAAGTTTCTTCTGTCAGGTGGATTGCCACACAGCAGCAACAAAAAGAACAAATATTAGAGTCTTCCTAGTAAATATCTAAAGAGAAGTAAACACCCACCTCTGGGAAAGCTCGGGATGATGACAGTGTAGTGTGACCATGACCCATGTCTTAGTCAGGGTTTGTATTCCTGCACAAACACCATGACCAAGAAACAAGTTGGGGAGGTAAGGATTTATTCAGCTTACACTTCCACGTTCCTGTCCATCACCAAAGGAAGTCAGGACTGGAACTTAGCATGTCAGGAAGCAGAAGCAGATGCAGAGGCCATGGAAGGATGTTCCTTACTGGCTTGCATCCCCTGGCTTTCTCAGCTTGCTTTTTTTACAGAACCCAAGACCACCACCCCAGGGATAGCACCACCCACAATGGGTTGGGCCCTCCCCTCTTGATCACTAATTAGGAAAATGCCTTATAGCTGGATCTCATTTAGGCATTTTCTCAGCTAACGTTCCTTTCTCTGTGATTACTCCAGCCCGTGTCAAGTTGACACACAAAACCAGCCAGTACAACCCATATTCCAGAGCCATCAGCATCTAGGGATATGAGAGTGATATCTAGGGACCAGAGTCAGTGCAGGAAGAAGATAAATTACTATGAGGTCAGTGTTCCTCAAGAGCGATCATGATTGTGCAAAGCCATGTAGTGCATTTGTGGGCAAGTTTGCAGTAAGTTCTCTAGCTCCATGATTCCACTTCAGAAATCCAAGCTCTTCTTAAAACATTTTTAATTTTTTCAACTAAAAATATTTTTACATTCAAAGTATTCTGACCATGGCTCCCCTCCTTCGTCTCCTCCCAGAGTCCCCCCACCTCATGACTTCTTTCTCTCTCTCCTTAGAAAATAGTCAAGCAAATTTAAAAAACAAAACAACAACAACAAAACTGAATAATGCCTTTAATCCAAGCGTTAGCCTCTGTCACGTGAAGGCAGAAACAGGCAGACCCCTTATAGACAGGCAGATCCCTTATAGATAGGCCAGCTTGGTCTACAGAGCAAGTTTCAGTGCTACACAGAGAAGACCTGTTTCAAACAACAACAAAAGAAGTAAAGGAAAAAAATACAAGTAAAAGCGCAAAACACACACACACACACACACACACACACACACACACACACCATAAAAACTCAAAATTAGAAGTATAATATACAAGCAAAAGACCAGAACAGTTTTTTAAGACAATTTGAAACAAACAAAAATAAATTAAAAAAAATACCTTCCAGTTCATTTTGCATTGGCCATCTGCTGCTAAGCATGGGGCCTGGCTTATGTACCCAGTGAGATTCCATTGGAGAAAACTAATTTTTCCTCTGCAAGAGGTTGTCAATAGCTTCTTGATTAGGATGGGAACTGTGTTTACTTCCCCTCTCAGCACTGGGTCCCCATCTGGCTTGGACCTACACAGGCCCCATGCTTACTGCCACAGTCTCTGTGAATTCATATATGCATCGGTCAGGATATGTCTAGAAGGTTTTCTTTCCTTATTCTCCTCCATCCTCTGCCTCTTACAATCTTTCTTCCCCCTCTTTCACAGGGTTCCCTGAACCCTCAGGGGAAGGGTTTGATGAAGACTTCCGATTTAGGCCAGACTATCCCAAGGTCTCTCACTCTGCACATTGGCTGTGGGTCTGTGTGTTTGTTCCTGTCTACTGCAGGAAGAAACTTCTCTGATGGGTCAGTGATGGCACTGATCCATGGGTATAGTAGAATGTTGTTAGGAATCATTTGGTTGCTATGTTCCTTTATTAGAACATGATATTTAGTTTCCTGCTGAGTCTACGATAGTGCCAGGCATGGATTCTGTCTCACAGAGTGGGCCTTATATCCAGTCAGATAGTGGTTGGTTATTCCCACGATGATTGAGCCTCAATTGTACCAGTGTGCCATACAGACAGGTCATTATTGTAGATGACAGAGTTTGTAGCTTGGTTGGCATTTACCTTTCTTCTCTGGTAGCATGTAGGGTATCTTCCAGTTCTATAATACTAATCAATAAGGATGAAGTCAAAGTTCTTCTTCTTTGTTTTAATGTATACAGAAACTAAATCCTAGACAATGATTTCTCCAAGGCCCTTGTAAGCTAATCTTGGTCGTCAACTTGACTAAATCTGGAATCTATTAATATGCAAGCAGCTGGGCACAGCTGTTAGGGATTTCTTGATTGGAGGTAGGAAGACCTGCCCTAAACATGGGCAACACCTTCTGCTACTGACCTACATGGATGAAAGAAGCTTTTGATTTTGCCTGCTTGCCCTAATTCTCACTGGAAAGCTCATCTATGCTGTTACTGAGGCATTCTTACTGAATGCTACTGATTTTCTACTGAATTCCTAAGGAAGAATCAGAACCTACTTCTTCTAAATTCCAATGTGAACTGAAGACCAGCAGTTCTCTAAGAACTCGCCAGGACTCCAAAACCAAATCAGGATTGCTGGGAGATCGAGTCTTGTGGACCAAACAACTACTAGACCTCCTCTAGGCCTCCTGTCAGGAGACAGCTCTTGTTAGACTCCTTAGACCTGTAAGTCATTCTAATTCCTTTTATTCTCTAAGTTTTGTTCCTTTAAAGAATCCTAACTAATACAGCCCTACATAGTCAGGCTCAGAAACCAGAACACAGCAGAATTGCAGCTGGCTGAGCTGACATGCTACAGATGCAGACTGAACCTAGATCTCCACATGCTGTCTACGACTGCCAGCAGGTACTTCTTCATATGCTCCATACACATGGTTATCCCTTATCAAAAACAGTTCCCTGACAGTCTTACAGAGTCAGCGCGTATTAGCATAGTGCTAACTTGCCACTGGCTCTGTGTGTTTTAGTAATGGACCTGATGGACTTATTTTAGACTCTGTGTTTATGGCTGGAAAAGGAACACCAGCTGCTGACTGACATGCATGAAATGTAAAGAGTCATGGCTTCAGGTCACCTATAGGCATCTTTTCACATTTTTTCATTTCTGCCGTTGTGTGGCTCCATTGTATCCCACGGGCACACACATGTTGCCAATGTCAGTCAATATGAGCCAGACAGGCAAAGCCACCAAAGCCTCACTGACCACTATAAATACCCAGATCGTGCAATAAACGTTTTCCAAAAGAAAGACAAATCATATTCTAACATCTACCGGAAGACACATGCTGTGTTTTGCAAGCCTGCTGCCATCTGGATCCATCAGACAGAAATATCCAAAGGCTCAGAATCCATACATTGATTCATTTGCTCATTTATTTTCCATATTTTTATACTTTGCTTTTTTTTTTGCATCAAAACCTTTTGATTTGAAACACAAATTCCTTGAGCCTGCAAGCCATCTTTCTATTCTCTAGTAAGCAGTAGGGCGCTGATCAAAGGCATTAGCAATCTGATTTTTCCAAAGAATCCCTTTTATGATCAGGTAGCAACCCATCTATGAATAGCTACATGGCATATGTTGCTCATGTTTTCTGAGTCCTGAACATTAAATATGAAGGTATTTTGGAGATATAGTTGTCCTCATCTGGTAAGCACAGTTGCCTCTGTTGTTGGATAGATTTTCCCTTTAGTCTGATGTGAATCATTTCAGTCTCGCTAATTAAAACTCATACTCCCTTTAATGGAGAGAGATGTTGGTCCCTGAAAGTGAAAAGAGAAAAGTATACAAACTTTTAACTAGACAAAAGCAATAAGTTCATGAGATATATGGCATAGAAAAATGTTCTGCAGAACAATGTAACACAGACTTGAAATTTTATTGGACAATAGAGTTGATATGCTCTTATCACAAATAAATGTAAGGTCTGTGATGGTCTGCATCTATCTTGTCTGTCTGCCAGAGGCTCCCCTGTTAAAGACCTGACCCCAGTGTGGTATGGCATACTGGCTAGTTTTGTGTGTCAACTTGACACAGGCTGGAGTTATCACAAAGAAAGGAGCTTCAGTTGGGGAAGTGCCTCCATGAGATCCAGCTGTGGGCATTTTCTCAGTTATCAAGGTGGGAGGGCCCCTTGTGGGTGGTACCATCTCTGGGCTGGTAGTCTTGGGTTCTATAAGAAAGCAGGCTAAGCAAGCCAGAGGAAGCAAGCCAGTAAGGAACATCCCTCCACAGCCTCTGCATCAGCTCCTGCTTCCTGACCTGCTTGAGTTCCAGTCCCGACTTCCTTTGGTGATGAACAGCAGTGTGGAAGTGTAAGCTGAATAAACCCTTTCTTCCCCAACTTGCTTCTTGGTCATGATGTTTGTGCAGGAATAGGAACCCTGACTAAGACATATGGCTAGGTGGTTTTAGCACAATGATTCTCAACCTATAGGTGGAGGCCCCTTGGGCAGTTGGACGACCCTTTCATAGGGATTGCCTAAGACCATCAGAAAGGACAGGTATTTGCTCTACAATTCATAAGTAGCCAAAATCCAGTTATGAAGTAGCCACCAGGATAATTTCATGGTGGGGAATCACCACAGCGTGAGGAAGTGTATTAAAAGATCACAGCATTAGGAAGGGTGAGAGCCCCTGTTTTGGAGATTATAGGAGGCAGGGTCTAGTGTGAGGAGTCCGGTCCTTTGTAGGGCCAGGGTGGGGTGGGATTGTCAAAGGCAATAATGGAGCCCCTTCCCACTTCTGTGGTCACTTTATGGTCATAAAGCAAATACCTTTTGTCTGCCAAACTCCTTGTCATCATGTGTCTGCATCACCACAGGATCAAAAGAAACAGGACCAACTGACAGTGAGCTGAAACCTCTAATGAGGACCTTCTCCTCATTACCAGTTGATTGTCTTGACCATGTCTTATCACAGAAAGCTGATGACCACAGGACGTAAGATAATGCACATGTTCATTAGTCAGATTTTATAGCATATATGTGTCTATCAAGACACTATGTTGTATACCACAAATATACATATATATTTTTTTCTTTGTTGGCTCAAAATCAAGACAACAGTTTTTGGAAATGAAAAATAAAAAACTCCCACCTGCCTTTGCTGGTACCGTAATTTTTGTTCCTCCTCCTCCTCACCTCGGTTTTATTTATCTCCTCCATGTCCCAGCCCACTCCTCCCTGTACATGATGATATCCCTGAGAAGGAAGGCAAGGTTGCTCCCCCGCTCTCTCTAGAGGTGGTGTTAGCTCAGGTTGTCCTCACACAGAACAAGTCAGATGAGCCCTGGGGATGCAGGCTCTACCGATGCCTCTCACTGAGATGTTCACTGGGCAAAGGCCACATTCACATGCATTTGCATTGTTTGCAAGACAGGGCCGGGTCTGAAATAGCCAACCACCAAACAGAACTGGACACCTTGAGCTGTTTGTCTTGTTTGTTGCATTATGCTGGCTTCCAGTTTATTTCTTTTTTCCCCCCTTCAACTCAACAGACAACCGTGTAAGTGGGAAGTAAGTGTCGTGCGGTGTATTGCTGTGTCTGAAGGATTCCTGCATTTTATTTGAATATTTTCAGTGGCATATGTGCTGTGCCCAGTGCTCTGCCTCTCGAAAGGGGGAGTCCTCGCGGTACTGACTGAGACATATTATTTGCTGCTCTAGGGTAGCTGAAGATTGCTCTATTCAGGTACCTACCACTCACCCAGCAGCTGCTGGAATCAGGATCACTTACTCAGGAAATCCATCAGAATTAAAGAGAAACTTCAAAATTAATTGTTATGCTTTTCATCTGCAACTGGTCGCATAGGCTCTTTGAAGTACAAAAGGCCTCTTTTTGCTTAACAGGGTCCTTTGAACCTCCGGTCTGTGACAACAGCTATGAAAGCAATTGCCTCCAGAGTTCTTCCAGGGACAACAGTCGCATTTGACCTCATGCTAGGGAGGTAGACTCGCCAGTCCATCTGACTTATGCTAGCCGCTGGCTGGCTCATCAGGGTGAGTGGGAGAGCTGAAGAGGCAAACCACCCTAGAAGAGGCGAGTGGCTCCTCGTAGTCCTGCTGGACCCTGACAGGGTTTAGTCCTGTGCAGAGGCAGACAGTTTGCTGCCCGTCCTCCCTGGAAGTGTGGCTGTGCTCCCTCTTCTGGTCCCTGAGTGTCAAAGGAAGGTGGAGCCTTTCTTTGGTTTCAATTCTTGACTCCCTTCTATTTTAGCTGGCTTTTTCTTAGAACTTTTGAAATGTTTTTTTTTAATTGAAAATAGATCTTTTTCATACCATATATTCTGATTATGGTTCCCCCTCCAACTCCTCCCAGATCCTCCCCACCCACCTAAATCGGCATCCATCCTCTCTCTCTCTCTCTCTCTCTCTCTCTCTCTCTCTCTCTCTCTCTGTGTGTGTGTGTGTGTGTGTGTGTGTGTGTGTGTCTGTCTCTGTCTGTCTCTCCCTCCCTCCCTCCCTCTCTCCCAAAAAACAAATAGACAACCAAGAATAAAAAAAAAAATAGAATAGGACAAAACGAACCAGTGAATAGAAAAACAAAGCAAAAAAAAAAAAAAAGGCACAAGAAACCCTTGGAGACACAGACACACACCCACATTGTCATACACAAAAAATCTTCTAAAACCACAAAATTGGAAACGGTAATATATAGAGGTAATATATAGAAATGCTTAATGACCTTAAGCAAACAGAAACAAACACTCTCGAGCAAACTGTCAGGATTCTGTCCTCCAGGGAGCACCTGCCCCAGGACAGCAATTGGAGGCATTCCCAGAGCTAAACTCAGGGCTCTTACCACACGCTGCTCTGAAAGAAACCAAAAACTATCGCCCCCCAAATATGCCTCGATGAGATAAATATTTTGCTCTTGAAGTTAGCAGTACCGCATAGCAAAATACCTTTTAACCCTATTGAGAGCTTTCTCCCTAAAACAGCAGGTAAACCGCCCCTCCACTTCTCAGCTCAAAGATGAAAGCGGTAGAGTCATGTAGCGCCCCATGGATATACTCGGCCACGGGTTCCCACCTCCTGAAGCCTAAACCTGCTGCTCTTCACTGCTCCACATCAGAGGGCTTCAGGATGCTACCTAAATCAGAGCAACCGCCTTGAGTTACGGGGTTTCCCCTCTCATAACTCATACTGTGTCACTCCGTGAGCCTGTTTTTCTCTTATTAGTCTTGTCTTTTCTTATAGGGGTTCTGCACCATTTATAGACTTATGAGGGCCATGGAGAATTTGATAGAGAATTTGATCTGCTCCCTAATGTTTCAGTGGTTTCCGTCCCTTTTCGTCTCTTGTTCCCAGCCCTGAGGTCCCCCACTCCTGCTCTTTATATCAGTGTGGCTCCCCTTCCTCCTCATTGTCCTCCTTGCTCCATCTTTTCCTGTTCCGCTGTCTCCCCCTTGTTTTCCTCCTTCCCCTAAATCTCCGCATTTCCATCGATCTCTATCTAACTCTGATGACCCAACCACGCAAACCCGACATGGCTAACGAGCCAGGAAAACGGCGGTACCCGGGGGAGTTTGCTTTGGTGTGTGGGGTTGTTCGTCTGTCTCCCGTTCTGCTTAACTCTGCTCTGTGCCGTGCTCCTCGCTGCTCCAGTAAATTCAAAGCCAGAAATCCTCAAGACCAGAAGCTGTGCCTTCTTTTTGCTCTGCTGTTCCCATAGGGCTCGATGTTCTGCGCACAGTGGGTGCCCCAGAGCTGGCGCTCACAGAGGCACTCACAGCCTCAGCCTCGCGAACCAATAGACCACAGACTGGTGTCATTGCACTGATGTTTCCCTTAACTTCCAAAGTCCGGGCAGAGAGCCAAAGCCCACCCGAGATGTCGTGATGATCTTATAATGACACAGTATTTGTTTACAAGTCATTTAAAGAGAAAGTCAGCCTTAAAAGCCTGCTAGACATATTGTATATTGGCCCTCCTATGGCGGCTTGAGAGGGAGAAAACTCTCTAGACCCTAGAGAGTCTAGAGAAAAGAAGCAGCCATTGTGGGGTTGGGTCCTGTATTGTATGTGTGATCTTTGGTGACAGTCATCAACAAGTGATAGGGAAACCTCCCTCTCCCCTACTCCTGAAAGCACTCCTTGATTTCCTTGGCCAGTGATGACCTGCTTTTAAAGAGTTCTTGTGGAATCCATTGCCTGGAGCATATAAATTAGTCTTATGTATTTAGAGTAATGAATAAACAATGGTGACCAATAATGATGTCATTTATCCCCCGAGGTGATTCAAAGACACCTTTTCCTCTTGGTCTTTGCCTAAATTAAGATGATGATTAAAAGCAATGGTTCCCATTGTTGGTCAACAACGGGCTTCCCTTCCAGTCTCTGATGCCAGAGAAAGATTTCCTCTTTTCCGCCATGGGCGTTAACTAGATTAAAACATGAGAAGGATCAGCCATCAAGTGGTGGTGCTCTTGAGGCACTTGAGATCTGATATGTTTCCATAGAAATAACGGTTGGGGTGGTGGGGGTCAGCAAATGAAAAGTTAGAATTCTGAGAAGTTTCTTTTTAGTGTTGTTTGTTTGACACACTTCCTCCAGTAGGGCCATACCTATTCCAACAAGGCCATACTTCTGATTCTTTTCTGTGAGTTTAAGTTAATAATGGCCATGAAGACGATCTAGATTACAGAGTGAAACTGTCTCAAAAATTAGTAATAGGGATGACTCAGCAGTTAAGAGTACTGACTGCTCTTCCAGAGGTCATGAGTTCAATTCTCAGCAACCACATGGTGGCTCACGACCATCTGTAACAAGATCTGACTCCCTCTTCTGGAGTGTCTGAAGAGCCGCTACAGTGTACTTACATATAATAAATAAATAAATATTTTTAAAAAATAATAATAACAATAATAAAAATAATAATTCTGCATTTTACTTTTTACAAACTTACATTGATCTTTGTTACTGTTATCTACAATGTAGGCTACTGCTAACATAGCTGTTAGCCCCTTATGACACGGTTTGTTAGAATACCCAGGCTCAAAGCTCATAGATTCCAGCAGAGAATATATATAATTATTATCACTCCAGAGTGATTATGGCATTAATGATAGAAATGATAAGACATATTTAGGATCACTGAAATGGCTCAGTGGATAAGATGCTTGCTGCCAAGGCTTACGACCTGAGTTTGATTCCCAGAGCCCACATGGTAGGAGAAAACTGTCTGCAACAAATTATCTTCTGACTTCTACATGCAGACAGACAGACAGACAGACACATGGCGGGGGGAGGGAAGAAGGAACAGAGAAGTGGGAGACAGATATATGGAGAAATAAAAAGTAAAAAATATAATATGTATTTTAATGAATTTAGTGTACCATAAAGTACACTGTAGGTGATTAATACACGTCCACTGGGCCTCTAAAAAGAAACACAAATATATATCATTGCACACTGTTGACCAACATATAAATTTCCGCTCTGATTCATACCCAAATTCATCAATGTCCTCACCAAGCTGTAGGGCAAAAGAGTCCTTTAACATTCAATTGTAATCCCTGACTCCATATAAACTTCAAGACATATATTCATTTCCCCCTTTGCTTTAATAAATTACTAACCCTAAAAACCACACAGGCCTATCTGCTTGCTGTTTCTATAGCTAAGACGTTCTGTGCCTCCCTGTTGGAACCTCTGCTCAAGGTCTCCCGTATTTGAAATAAAAGTGTCCGCTGCAGCCATCCTTTTGACATTCTGGGACCACAGTCCTCTCTTTAGCTTGCTGGGGGCTGGTAGAGTTCATTTGCTTCTTGGCATGCATGTCCCTTCTCCTGCCATCAGCCAGGAATGATGCATCAAGGCTTTCTCATGCTTGCGGTCTCTTTGACTTCTGGACTGAGCTAAGACGATCTCTGTTTCCAAGGGCATGTGTGACAACATTGGGTTCAATCAGACAACGCAGCTTAATTGCCATTATAAGGTCAACGGACCAGCAGCTGGGACTTCTGCAGAGACATTTTACCAGAATTATAGTGTATTATAGTAGGACGCCGGAGGGTGGAGGTCACGAGAGCCAAAATTCTGCAGAGCTCATTAGTGAAGCAGAAAGTTGTTCTTCTCTACCTGCTATAAATAGGGACCTAAAAACCGTAGGAGAAAACCACCTCACCCGAATGTGCAGGGCACAACCACACTCATGTGCCACCTTCTGATATACCTGAGTCACATGCCAGATGTGACTTAGCGACTTACCTACTTAGCTCTGACTGCCAACTTGGCATGGCTTGGAGTCCTCAGAGAGAGACTATAGATCAGGCTGACCCAAGGCCACATTTGTGTGAGATTGTCCTGATCTTCAATTGATATATGAGGACCCAGCCCACTGTGAGCAGTAACCATCAGTGGATAGGTGGTGCTAGACTATATATAATAAAAGCTAACTTCAGAGAAGCTGATAAGATAGCAAGCAGTGTTCCTCTATAGTTTCTGGATACTTCCTTGGCTGTGAGTTCCTTGGCTGGAGGTAATGCTGTATGGGCCATCAAACAAGATTCTGTTTCCAGTTTCTACCATGACACCTCAATGATGGACTGTAAACCCATAAATTGGAATAAACCCTCCTCTCCCCTAAGCTGTTTTTGGTCATGGTATTTGTCACAGCAACAGGATGGAACTGGAACATCTAGTATACCTAGGTGTTTACTGCTCAAACATGTTGTCACCCTCAATATCAAATGCCCGGTTTCTCACTGGCCACCTTTCAGCTTGATTCAATGGCAAGTGCCATTGAAATGGCACTTATAGAAAGTACCAGTGTGTTCTTACATTTGATCATGTCACACACACACACACACACACACACACACACACACACACACACATATACAAACATACGCACAGACACAAATTAGAATAGAGTTTCCTCTTTGGAGAAACTCACGATAGAAAGAGATTTCAAAGGCATGAGTGGTCCATGGCCGATAGGCTTCCCAAATCATTCTCCAGGGAATCACATGCTCCGTAGAACGTTTCCAAAGCCATGGGGCCAAAGAAATTGCACTGATCTCCTCATCTTTAGTAAGCAGCATGTTAAAGATGTGCAGGGGTGAAGAAGGCTCCCAGTCATGTGAAAGGTGGTCACACAAGCAATGACAAAGAACCCTGGACCTTGTGTATATCATCAAGATACAGTAGAGACGTGAGGTGGCAGGCTGCAGGGAGGAGAGCACATTTTACTGTGTGTGAGAAGACATGTTGGCTCTGTTTTATCAACCTGACACACCTAGAAATTATTGAGAAGAGGAAATCCCAATTGAGAAATTATCTCCACCTAACTGGCCTGTAGACATTTCTTGTTTTCTAGTCGATGTGGAAAGATCCAGTCCACATCCAGTCCACTCTGGACTGTGCCATTCCTAGGTTATAGAAGGAAGTTAGTTGAGCAAACCAGGACAATAAGCCAGCAAGCAGCTTCCTCCATTGTCTCTTCTTCGGTTCCCGCCTCCAGATTCCTACCTTGAGCTCCAGCCTTATCTTCCCTCCATGATGGACTGTGATCTGTAATTCAAATAAACCATTTCATCCCCAGGTTGCTCTGGTCACTACTCTGACCTGTACTACTCTGACCTGCTTTGGGATTGAGTGGACTGGAGTGACCAGGAAAAGAAGCAAGGATAGAAACATCATGTATGAAAAAGCTGGGGTCATGTGGACCACGGGCTCTGATTGAGATGCACCTGCAGCCCAGAAGCTCGGTGTGTTTATTGCATACATCCAAATAGAGGCTTACTGTATACAGCTGAGGGAGGAGGTAGTCTTGGCTAATCTCAGTAGGAGGTCTCTATGGGGAGTGGTCTCAGGCTGTAAACATCTGGGGGAAGGAGCTGCAGTCCACACTCTCTGCACACACTGTCAACATCTGCACATTGACCAGGTGAAGGCTTTGTAATGTTCCTGAGCCTGCGGGGGGGGGGGGAGGGCTTTACCATTCCCACAGATCACAGACTTTGCGGTGGTCCGTGACGTGGCTGTGTTCACGGCACCAACACATTCACACGCGACTCCATCAGCTCTTAATGGCATTGTGCACAACAGGAAACAGACAGAAGTGGGGAAAAACATCAGCTTCTGACTCCTGAGAATAATGGAAGGGGGTTGGGGAGACACTCAGAATTGCTGCAGATAAAGCTGTACCAAAATGGGAACATTCCCAGAAAGGGCCACCTGGCTTTGCGCTGTTGTTTTCTCTAGGTAGGTTAAGAAATAAAACCTAAATTGAAAATGTGACCTACTTCAAAAGAAAACATCCCCTAAGGTCCCAGCCCCGAACACGCCACGCACACTTCAAGCAGTCTTGCCCCACCCCCAAGCTCTGCTGGCCCTTCAGGGAAAGGGGCTGGTGTTACCTCCACTTCACTGTAGCTTCCTGGGAAACCGACTTTGCCTCTGGGTGCTCAGTGTGTCCCCATATGGATGCAACGATGAGCATGCATTGTTCTCTAGACAGAAGGTTATTCTGTTGCAAGAGAAGCATCAACTAAACCCCCCCCCCCCGAGCATTTGCACTTTGGTTTATCACGAGGTCACTCTTGCTCACTTTACAAATGTTCCATTGGCTCAGGAACTGCCAACTTCTAAGGAAAACATCCTTGCCCTAGAGCGAGCACCGTCTGGGCTTCCCCGTGGTGTTATATATATATGTACGTACTGAGTTATCCCAGGCTAACGTGTTATGTCAGACAGTCAATGTGCAGGATGGCTTGGGGTCACAAAAACAGCCCCAACAATGGCTCACAAGTCTGGTTAGTGTATGTGTCATGGTAGACCAGCTGCTATTATAAAAAGCCTCCAACGTCAACCTCTCAAAGGATAACTTAACACTAGTGCATGCACTGCTTGCTAAGCACTCTGGATGCTTCTCCCATGGAGACTCAGTGTCCCAGACTCCAGCTGACCTCTCACCATCCTTATATCCCAGTGCTCTTTCCATTCAGCTGCTAGAGGAAGAAAATTAAGTGGGCCACAGTTTCTAAACTGTGCACCAACCCTTGGGGTGCTGCAACGACTTCAAAGAGTGTCGCAAGGTATTCCGCACTTTATGGGAAATCTAGCAATAATGAACATCTTGCCAGACCCCACAAAATGACTACTAGCTCGAGGTGGATTTGCTGTTCTACCAATAAATCGTGCTACATTAATCTTGATAATGCTATATCATTTTGAATCTGAGTTTCCAACTATTACTGTGATAAAAGGTGTCACATGAAAATCAGTGTGGACCAGGAAAAGAAGTAGTTGTATTCAAGGTGATTCCCTAGTTTAAAGATGTATGCATACTTAAAGAGGCATATAAAGCCCATTAGGGAGTCATTATAGTTTTCCTAAAATGAAATACAAATATCATTTGTCTTTTTTAATTGACAAGTAGTTTTCTTCATATGTGTGTGTGTGTGTGTGTGTGTGTATGTATGTGTGTGTATGTGTGTATGTATATATGAGAGAGAGATTTTTTTTCCTCTGAGACAGGGTTTTTCTGTACAGCCCTGACTGCTGGCTGTCCTGGAACTTGCTCTGTAGACTAGGCTGGCCTCGAATTTACAGAGATCTGCTTGCTTCTGCCTCCTAAGAGCTGGGATAAAAGGTGTGTGCCACCACCAGCTGGTATATATTTTAATATTTTCAACTAAAATAAAATTGTATCACTTCCTCCTTTGAACCCTTCCCCCCCACTCTTGAATTGATAGCCTTTGTCTTTGGTTATATTATTTGTGTGTGTGTGTGTGTGTGTGTGTGTGTGTGTGTGTGTAAATATATGTAAATACAGCCTCCTGAATCCATTTTTGTTGCTTGTGCGTATTTGGTTTCAAGGCTGGCCACTCCGCATTGGACAACCAATAGAGAGCCCCGCCCCGGAAGAGACTAATTCTCCTTCCTCCGCAGTCAGCAGTTGCCTGTCGCCCTCTGTGTAGAAGCCCTTCCACTTTAACATGTGCATTGATGTTGCTGCTGCCCCAGCTGTTGCACCTGTCTTGTCTATAACAGCATTTCTAGGAGAGACCACTTCGCAGCAGACTTCTGGTATCCGGCTCTTATAGTCTTTCTCCCCACTGGTCCTCCAGGTACCCCGAGCCATAGAAGCAAGAGTTGTGGTGTTGATATATCCTTGGGAGCTGAGCTCCCCGTGACCCGTCATTCTCTGCATTGTGCGCGCTGTGGGTCTCTGTCTCCATTTTCCATTGAGAGAAGCTTCTTTGGTGAGAGGTGGTAGTTAAACTTGTCTGTGGGTATAAGAATGTGATTTAGAATGTAGAAAGGAATTTTGCTGGTCTAGCAAAGTGGCGGTCGTAAATTCTTTTCTAAGGTCGGTGACCTCACTAGCCCAGGGTGTCTGGTAAGTTTCCACGGAGGCTGGCTGATTTCCCTCCTGCTGAGTACAATTCTAATGTTCTATTTTCCTCTTTTTTTATGCTTGTTTTTTCTTTTTGAAATTAAAATATAAGTACATCACCCTCTCTCTTCTTCCATTTCCTCCCTTCAGCCTTAAGCCCTTGCTCTCTCTCAAAGTCATGGCCTCTTTTTCTTAATATTATATATATATATTATATATTATATATTATATATTATATATTATATAAAAATAAAATTATATACATATAATTATATTTAAATATATATTCTATATAAATTCTATAAATACAATCCTCTTAATCTGTATAATGTTACTTGTATGTACATAATGTCAGGGCTGATTACTTGATATTGAATAAATAATTTATGGGCTTTCTCTGAGGAAGACCATTTCTCCTGATCTTAGCATTCCTTAGTTGCTTATAGATCTTTGTCTAGGGTTTTTGGACCAATTAGATTTCCCCCTTCCATGTTAGCATGTCTACTGGTGTTGTCTTTTTTTTTTTTTTGGTCTTGTCTCTGTAGCCATGCTGAGGAGGCTTCATGAGAGTGGCTTCTCCTAGAGAAACAATCTCTCAACAAAGCATGTCTTTTATTTTTAAGAAACAAGTTATTTAGGCACCAATACTTATATCCTTTAGACCCAACCAGTTAGCACCCTAAATTGCAGCTTATTTCTGAATGAGGAGTGTCAGGGGAACTTTACTGAGTCTTTGGAGCTCTATAAACAGAGAACAGATGATGTGCCAAGGAATGCTTAGAGCCGATCCCAGAAATGTGAATCATCACCTGCATCTGCGGTCCACTGTCTGGAATTTACCCAGATAGCTATATCTGACAGCAAGGGAGGCTGGGAAATGTAGTCTGTGACTAGAAGGGAAAGGAATGTAACTCCACTCAAAACCTGCTGTTTGATACTGCAGGTGTGGAAGTAAGGACACAAAACTGTCCTGTGCCCCAGTCTGATTTGCACTGATGATGGATAGCGGCTACGTTCTACCTCAGGTGATCTGCACCCCCTCCAGTCCACAGCCCAAAGTAACCACAACATGCTTAATCACATGGTTTTGTTTTTCTTCTCATAACTTCATGACCGTGACAGAACAAGGCGGGTCCCCATCTACTGATTCAGAAATAAATAGTGTAAACTCTGGGCTATTTTATCATCCCAGATAGTGTATAGCAGAAATCACACATAAGTCTAAGTTTTACCCAATCTCAAGAGCTGTTTCTACTATGTCAATTCCCAAGGCCAGAGGGACTTATTGGACAGATATTTGAATTGTCTTTAATGATTCACAGATGATCTGTTAGGTGGGGGGTCTAGAAATGGAATAGAAAGGGTGATTGTATCCCAAATCAACAGTCCTCAGGCAACAGTAGCTATCTTCTGGAGTATAATATTGAGCACCTACTATACTGAGCAGGGGCCAGAAAGTTCCCTACTTTCCTGTCCTACAGGCTTACATGGGACTTCTACATCCAAATCTCTCAAGTGCCAGAAGTAACTGACTCTTTCTAGCTGCTTATCATATACACCAGTTCAACCACCTTGCAATTTAGCAGATTGGTTATGACTTTTTTTTTCTAATACAGTCTCATTGAGGTGACCGTATGCCTCTTTAGGCATCCATACATCCCTAAACCTGGGGGTCAGACTGGGCATCATTACCCTGATCTCCGCTCCCAAGCTGATTTTCACGTGACTTACTTTTGGGGCCCACAAGTCTGTCCAAGGCGAAGAGATGGCTCTTGGGTAAATGCTTCCTATAAAAGCAAAAGGACCTGAGACTTGATCTTCAGCATCCATATATAAAAAGCCAGTCATGGGGCATGTGCCTGGAATCTTAGAGCCGTGAGGCAGAGACAGGAGGATCCCAAGGGCTCACAGTCCAGACAGTCTAGCCAACCAGTGGAATCTAGGTTCAATCAGAGATCGCTTCCCAAAAAAATAAGGTGGAGAGCCATGCAGGAAGACAGCCAGGGTTAACTTCTGACCTCAATACACAGGTGTGCATATCTGCACACTCACACACACACACACACACACACACCATAACTCTCAATGGAAGCATCAGAGACTAAACTTAAGCAGCAGAGAGCCATTCTGGGGTTTGGAATTCAGTCGTGATGACCCACAGTCTGAACAGTCCTCATGTAATATGCATATCCCTTTGTCTAACAGAGGCAGCATCTCTGCCTCTTAAATCGTCTTCTGCTCCAGTAAACAAGCGGTGGCAAGCTGGGAGCACTGAACCCAGAGAAGCTGCAATCGAGAGTGTGCCTGCCCTGAGTGGTGGGCATGTGGCGAGGGAAAGCTGAACTGTTGAAGACGGTTGAGCAAGAATTCTCTTGCATGGCCAATCTTCATGTTATTGTATTTTCTGTTTACGTCTATTTTCTTCTTCAACTTCAAATGAAAGTCGTTAGAGGCAGAGATTGCATCGGTGGGTGCTGGTCAGAGGCCAATTGACTTTCTGATATGTTCCTGTGTTTCAGCAGCCAGCTAAAATATGCCCATTTGGGGGCCTGTGTAGGAGATGATTTGAGACCAGACTCTGGGAAGGAATCTGAGTTCTCCTGTGCTCATCAATGATTTATTGCTGCTTGAAGCAGAGCTAGCTTTCCTGCAAAGCTATACTTACAGCCAGACCAATTGAGTCTGACAGAGCAGAAGCTAAAATTATTGATGAGAAGACTAAGGACCACATTTGAGAAGTTTATTCTTTTGGGGTGGCTTCTAGGTGGGCGTGTGAGTGCCTTCTTCGGCGTGTTCCTACCCTGCAGCTCTCGGTAGTCTAAACCAGGAGCATCTAAGGCAAGTCGGAGGAGAGGAGCCGCTGAGGAGAAATCTTACGCGCGTTTTCATTGTGTAAGGCACAACCACAAAAATATAGCATGCTTTCCTAATAACGTATTCCACTCTTAAAAGTATCCTGGAGATTCGGAAGATGTTGGGTCTTCTGTTTTTATGTCGGAAAGAGCATCCTTGGTTCATCTAATTGGGAAGTGGTGGTAACAAGCTACACTGCTGGGTTTCCCGTGGCTAAACAGTGCTTCCTATGGTGCCAACCTGATATGGATTAACCCTAACCACTCCCTTCAGCTGCCCACTCAGTATCTGCACAGTTGTGCGCTAAAGGTGCCATTAAAACTGTACTACAACTAATGGTGGTAGCAGTAGTAGTAGCAGCAGCAGCAATGCCATATGTTGCGGGATTTAAACACCAATAGCCTCACATGGTTACAAGTTCAAGAGCAGTGTTCCAATAGGCTGCTCTCTACAGTAAGATCTCTCTCTTACTTGTGACCATGCATGGCTATTTCTCTGTGTGCACATTCTGAATGTATCTTTCTCTTGTAATAAGAACGCTGGTCCTTTCGGATTATAGTCCTACCCTTATGATCTCATTGTAACTTTAATTAGTATCTCCTTAAAAGTCCTATTGCCCAGCCTGCAGAACGTAGAAAAGTCTTTGACAGCTATATATTAGAAAAGTTCTCAACCTGTTGGTCATGACTCCTTTGAGGGTCACATATCAGACAGATATCCTGCAATTTCAGATATTCACATTATGATTCATAACAGTTGCAACATTGCAGCTATGAAGTAGCAAGAAAATAATTTATGCTTGGGAGGTCACCACAACATGAGCAACTGTATTAAAGAGCCCCAGCATTAGGAAGGTTGGGAGGCAGAGGCAGGCGGATTTCTTAGTTCGAGGCCAGCCTGGTCTTCAGAGTGAGTTCCAGGACAGCCAGGTCTATACAGAAAAACCCTGTCTCGAAAAAAACCAAGTCTAAAAGAGAGAGAGAGAGAGAGAGAGAGAGAGAGAGAGAGAGAGAGAGAATTAGACCAAAAAGATAAAAAAGGAAAGAGAGAGAGAGAGAGAGAGAGAGAGAGAAAAGACTAAATCATTCAGTCAACAAATGAACAGACTAGACAGTTCACAAATGGCCAGTAGGTGTTTGAAAAATATTCGACATCCTTAGCCATCAGGGTAATACTACAAATTAATATAACTTTGAAAGTCTATCTTTTCCCAGTTGGGCTCAGGAGCGGTAAGGGGTGCTGGTGGGGATGTGGGAAAGGAGCACGGTGACAGATGGCTGATGGGAATGAAAGCTGATGCAGTCACTCCATAGTCAGTATGGAGGGCCTTCAGAGAACCCAAAACAGGAGGGACTTAAGACACGGCCACGCCACCCCTGGGTATACACGCAAAGAACTCTAAGACAACATACCACAGAGACAGCATGGGTATCTATGTTCACTGCAGGTCTCTTCTCCATAGCTAGGAAACGGAACTAGCCGAGATGCCCACGGATTCGTGATGGATTCAGAAAATGAGATACGTACATACGACAGAACCTTACTCAGCCTTAAAGAAAAAAAATGAAATCTTGACATTTGCAGGAAAATGGGTGCAACTGGAGCTCATTGTATTAATCCAACAGGCTCTGACTCAGAAAGGCTATCGCTGTGTGTTTTCTCTCCTGGGAAGGACCTAGAATTAAATTTATGTATATAGAAAGGTCAAGAAGGGGAATCCATCCTAAGAGGAGAGGAAAGAGATTTTAAAGGTCTTAGAAAGACAGAGAAAGTAAAGAAACTCGGGTGGCATTGAAATTAAAGAGAAGGCTTTGCGTGCTCAGGAAGGGAAGACCAGCAAGAGGGGAGCAGGGAACATGGGATGGGGTGGACACGTTTATGTGGATGAAAATGCCACAAGGAAGCTCATCACTCCACATGCTAACTTTAAAACTTAATTCAGAACAGGGAAAATGCCTTTTTTTTCTAAAAAAGGGTTAGGGTTAAGGTTAGGGTTAGGGTTAGGGTTTACCTAATGGGTAAAGGCTTGACCATATAAATGAGGGTGGCGTGCACACTTTAATGCCCAACATGCTGCAATCAACACTTCCCAAGAAGCCCTTTTCATTACACACCAAAGGAGGGACAAAATGGTTCATATGCACTGAATTGTTTCATGCTATCAACATAACAAGAGGTGGGTGGGAAGAACCATAAGCCTGCACAGAAAGTAGTGTGGGGGTGTAAATCTGAGCTGCGTGCCTCCACCACAGCAGAAGGCCTTCTTAACCAGAAGCAGCCTTACTCGGTGAGGACGAGAGAGTGCTTTCATTATCTGGTGCTCTGCTTCGGGAACCCAGTATGTGTTATTGGTGATCGATCTACCCCTGCAGCGAACTCCTCATTTTTAACTGTAGAAAAGAAATTCCCAACACTGTCAGTGGTTTGCTTTTACTTGGGAAGAGATGGCCCCTGCCAGGCCACAAGAGCTCCGTCCAGTGACACGTCATGCAGTCACCTACTTGTTCGGGGTGAATGCATTTGAAGATCACCCCACTGGCAGCCCCTGTAATGACCTCTAATCCTCATAATGATCCCCTTGGGTAAACGCCATTTCTCTGACATTTCATCTAACTTGAGGACATGAGCTTAGAAACATTCCATAGCTTCCCCCAGTGACACATGGTTCCCCAGAATTTTGAAGTCCCATCAAAGGACTATCCTCTCTCTAAACTGTCAGCTTTCCACTATGCTGTCTGCCTTAAACCCCATTATTCATGCTTCCGCAAGACTGAAAAATCCATAGTGATCCCAGTATAAGTCATGGCTGGGATGTGAAGGCAGAACAACGGAGAAATGAAGATGCCTCTTACCTTCTTTTTCAGGTGACAGGATGGATTTATAGATAAGTGTCACATTCAAGGAACAAATAGAAATCCTGCCAGAGTGGCGTGGCGCACGCATGCCAGGGTGACAGCCATGTGTCTGTGAGTCTGTTCCTGGAGAAAGGATAATAATCGGAGTGGGAGAATGCTTCTCTTCTCTCCTAAACAGAAACCAAATGTGTGCTCTTTAGTGTTTGCTTGGCAAGGCCAACGTCTTGATAAGGCTGCTTACAGATGAAGACGCTGGAGCTTTCCGTGGACTTTTCATCTCAGACCAGAAGAGCAGGGCTCCACAGGCGACTCCCGGTTTCTGTTAAGCAATTCCCGTGGTCCTTGTTTTCCCTGTGGCAGCACAGGGGCTGCCAGACTTCCTCCATGTAGAAGGTGTGGTCCTGTAACAGGGATAACCGCTAGTGCTGTCCCCGTGTAGCCGGGCAACCTGCAGGGTGTGGCTTACTCCAGGAAGGTGCCATCCATCGAGCAGAGTAAGTTAAATGTGAGGAGAGGCCGCTGCTTTCAGGCATATGTATGAACTCTGGGCCAAGGCAATGCAGTTCTGCTCAGTAGTGACTCGTGCACTGTTAGTGTTTTCATTAGAATCTGCAGTTGAGTGTGGAAATCAATACTGGTGCTAACTGGGGCCTACCCGCAGTGCAGTTGTGAACGGTAAAGTCCATGAAGTTCAGAGGAGACAAATGGGGATCACTAGGGGGAGTTAGAAGGAGGTAATCATGTTAAAAATAAATAGCATATTTACATATTGTACAAATGTATAAAATTGCATAAAATTCTATAAATGTATGAAATCTTCAAAGAATATATATAAAATATCATTAAAAAAGAAAATGTCACATTATACCCAGATGCTTTGTACGATGACTTAAAATAAGCTGAAATTTTTAAATAAAATAATGTCTTTAGGCTACCTACAAATGTTCTGCTACTCGAGAAAATGTCACAAGCCAAAAATTTTTTACAAAGTTACTTTTTAAAGATATATTTATTTTTGTTCTATATGTTGAATTTAACCTGTATACCATACATATGCCTGGTGACCACAAAGCCGGAAGAAGGCACTGGATCCCTGAACCTGGAGTTATACGTGATCATGAGCCTTATGTGGGGTGCAGGGAACCTAACCTGGGTCTTCTGGAAGACCAGTCACACTAGTAACTGCAGATTCATCTCTGCGGCCCTGAAAGTTACTGAAAACGGAGTGGCTCCCGGCAGTGTCCTGGAGGCTCACCGCTCAGATTTCCCTCTCCTTCCTCTACCCTCTGCACAGTCGGTTTCGTTCTTGTCTGCCCTTTGTGGGGTCGTGAGCATTAAACGAGTCGGTGCCTGTGAAACATTTTGCACCTCATTTGGTGCGTAATCAATGGTAATTCTCAAAGAGTGCTGATTACAGGGCGCTGTGCATGCTGCAGGTCACCCTTACTTACATGATGAGACTCTAACTTCCTCATGTCACTGTCCTGAGAGACAAGACCTTTTCCCCTGTAAAGTACATTTTAAAGTTAGCGTACCAAGTGATGGGCTCTATTCTGGAATTTCACAGGCGCCGTTATCTTCTTTACCCTGCTCCACCACTGCGCTTCCCTGTCTGCTCCGCCTCCCTCCTGCAGCCCCACCCCCACAGACAGCCCTTTCTGTTCTTGTCACCTGAATTTCATTTCTCTCTCTCTCCCTCCCTCTCTCTCTCTCTCCCCCCTCTCTCTCCCCCCTCTCCCTGCCTCCCTATTCCTCCCTCCCTTACCCTCTCTCTTCCTCTATCTCTCCCCCTCCCCTCCCTGCTTCTCTCCCTATCCCCTCCCCCTTTCTCTCCCTGTCCTTCCCCCTAAGATCTTTAAAAATCTCTTCCCTCGCCTATCATAGTCACCTTCCTGCTCTCACGACCTCTCCAAGTCCAAGACTTCAGACCCACAACATTCACGTGAAAAGCCAAGCCCAGCACTCCGTGTCTGCCACCCCAGCACTGGAAGGCAGAGGCACAGGGCCCTTGCGGCTTGCTGCCCAACTAACGTACTGACTCAGCCAGTGTTCACTCAGGAAGAGAGCCTGTCTCAAAAAAATAAGGTGGTGAGAGACAGGGAAGAGCCCCTAGATGTTGACCTTCGGGCCTCCGAGTCCATGTGACCACACACTTACCTATTCACATACACACACAAATGCACATACACACACAAATACACATATACACTTTAAAAAAAAAGCATTCAGTGGTTTAAAACATACTTATAAAAATCCTGTTCTTAATATTTAGAACAACTTTACTCATAATCAAAACTAATGGGAACCAACACATCTGTCAGTGAGGTAGTAAACCTACATGATTTGTCCATATACTGATATTATCCTATGATTAAAAGAGCCAAGCTATCAATTTATGAGTCGACACACAGAAGCCCATGTTTACACATTACTAAGCAAAAGAAACCTGTGGGAGGTTGCGTGCTATAGGACTCCAAATAGGAGACATTTCAGAAAGTCAAACTATTCATTGAAAGATCATGACTTTGAGGACAGACTAAGTCACATAGTGCAACCCTGTCGATCTTTTCCTGCAAATGATAAGATTAGGGTACCAACCTAATCTTAGCTTCTCAGTTGTAACAAACGTGCTACACTAATTCAAGATTAGTGCAACATGTTGCATGTTGTATGTTGGTAACAGGGGAGTGGAATTGGGGTTAAAGGTCTATGGGAATTCTGTACTCTCCACTTGGTATTTCTGTTAAGTTCCTCTTTTTTTTTTTTAATAGCAGCCTTGTTTATAATAGCCAGAAATTGGAAGGAGCCCAGATAACCCTCAAAGGAGGAATGAATACAGAAAATGTGGTATATTTATACAATGGAATACTACTCAGCAATTAAAAATAATGAATTCATGCAATTTGTAGGTAAATGGTTAGATCTGGAAAATATCATCCTAAGTGAGTTAACCCAATCACAAAAGAATACACATGAAATGCAATCACTGATAAGTGGATATTAATGAGCCCAGAAGCCCTAAATACTCAAGGCACAATTAGCAAGTCAAATGATTCCCAAGAAGAAGAAAGGAGAGGACCCTGGGCCTGAAAAGATTGGATCCAGTTTTGTAGACCCAGAACAGAGAAATTGGGGGGGGGATGATTGTAGAATAGTTGGAGGGGAGAGGAATTATGGGACATATGGTGGGGGGGACTGGGAAAGGGGAAAGCCTTTGGAATGTAAACATAGAATATAATGTCAAGGCTATTCATAGTTAATTCTTAAAGGACTTTCAGTGTGGGTGAATCACCGTGCGTCAAGTGCAGTGGCCGCTGGCTGGCTGTGGGTCCAGTGAGTAAGAGATTAGAGCTGGGTCCTGGAGAGTAGTGCGTCAGGAGTCTCACCCTAAAGGCCGCTGAGAACCCTTCCACGGAGCAGCGACACAAGCAGAGAAGCCTTTTCAAAAGGTGACTCTTGACCACAGACTTCATGAGGAGGAACGAGGAGAGGCAGGAAGCCAGGCGCTGCAGCAGCTGTTCAAAAACAAAAATAACCGAAAAACAAAAACAACAACAGAAAGCAAAAACAAAACAAAAACAAACAAACAAAAACCAAAACAAAAGTGGAATCACAGCAATAAGGACACAGAGATGGTGTGCTCTCATTTGGAACAGACTTGCTCATTATCTGTTTGATTTAGGAAGAGGAGAGAGGACTCAGCACACTAGCGCGGACCTGGCTACATCTTCAACACAACAAACAAACAAGAGAAGAAACTGCACACAAAATGTGAGGAGCGGGGCTGCCAGAGGTCTCTGGGGGAAAGCAAAAGCAAGCAGGTCTTTCCTGGGGTTCTGTTCCTCCAGGACACTGACTGCATTCTGGGGTCCTGGGTCCTCAGCAGGGGTCTGAGGATCTTTGAAAGAGGCACAGTAATCTTTAGGATATTTTGGTAGTTAAGCAAGTGTTGATCAATCCCATGGCATCAGAAGGTAAATGAGTGAGTGGTGGTCACCAGTCATCTGGAATAGCACTTACTGGTTCTGATCCAATCATAAAAGCAACACATATGCAAAACAAGCAAATATGGGAAATGCAGAAAAATAAAATAAAAACTACCCAGAAAGAAATGTTTTGATACTTAGCTTTGCATGTTTTTCCTTTGCATATGTACTTTTTACAAAAGGGGTATATGATGTTTATCTTGGATTTTTTCTTACCTAAATAATTAGAATATTTTAGGGCAGGTGGAGTTTTAGGATATTACAAAGGTATGAAGGTGTAGTGTTGCCAGTAAGCTCTGGGCTTTCCTTCTGCTCGCATGGATGGAGACTAAAGTGGACAAGTGTTCCAGGACCCTAAGATGCTTTGCTCCTATTGTACACTGTATGAGTCTAAAAGACACAGGTCGGTCCAGCAATATCTTAGCTTCTGTCCTGTTGCTATGATAAAATACTCTGGCAAAGCAGATTAGGGAGAGAATGGCTTGCTTACGCTCACAGCACAAAGCAGGGTCCATTCACAGGGAATCCATACATACTAATGTTCAGCTTCCTCTCTCCCCTTTGTACAGTCCAGGATTTACTCTCTGAGGAATGGTACCACCAACAAGAGTGGTTTTCCCTCACTAACATATATAATCCAAGTTACAGAAATCTTCCACATGCATGCCCAGAGGGCCTTTTCTGAGGTGACTCTGGATTCTGTAAAGTTGACAAAACTAACAATCAGAGAAGTTCTTGCATTATACTCAGATTCCATCTATATGTTCAAACTACTGCAGATTATATTTATATGTCATATATCATATATTATACATTCCTTATACATTATTTATTGCATACTATATATTGTATATTATATGTTATATATTGTATATATTATATATGTTATATATTATATATTGCATGTTTCATGTTGCATGTTGCATATTATATAGTGTGTATTGTATGTTGTATAATATATATTGATTGTTATATTAATTTACATATTATATCATATATCCTGTATCCTGTATCCTGTATCATGTATCATATAAATAATATATTATATATTATTATATTATTATATAATATTAATTATATATTATATTATATTACATGTTACATGTTGTATGTTGTATGTTATGTTATACATTATATATTATATTGTATATCATATATTGTATATTATAAATCATGTATCATACATCAAGTATCGTACCATGTATCATGTATTGTGTGTCATGTGTTATATATCATTTATCAATTATGTGTATGCCTGTATGTATATATGTATGTAAAATGTTTTTCCTGGACTGAGCACAGTGGCACATGCCATTAGTCCATGCAGGAGGCAGAGGCAGGCAGATCTCTATTTTCAAGGCCAGCCAAAATTATATAGTAACATCCAAGGGGGGAGGAGAAAAAATGTCTACTTTGAACATGTGAAGACATTTTTCTTGTCATTATTCCCCAAACAATACAGCAAAACTGCTACTTAAATAATATTAGATACAATTTAACATTGCAGTTGTCTAAAGATGATCTAAACTGCCCCAAAGGCCATGTATAGGTTTATGTAACTATCATGTCATTCTATAGACAGGGCTTGAATATCTGTAGACTGGTATTTCCACAAAGATCTGGGAGTCAATGCCCTGCAATCTCGGGGGATGACCACACCAACTTGTTGCTCAAAACACCCCCCTATTGTTTACTGTAGTTCTTGTGTTCAAAGCAGATCCGTAAGGCCCCATGCTATTCAGAGAGAAGGCACAGAGCACATAGAAGACTGTCAATCTACTTCCTCTTTCTAAAATGTGCCCTAGGGACTGAAAGAATGCTTTAGTTGGTAAACCTTGCCCTGTGAGTCTGAGGCCCTGTGCCTCGTCCGCAAAGGCTATATAAAATGCCAGGTGGGATGGTGCTTGGTTGTAATCTCAGCACTGGGGAGGTGGAGTCCAGAGTATCTATCCCTGGGAAAACCTCGGCATAAAAAGCATTATTTCTAAGGCACAGGAAAAATGGGTACTGGGGATGATAATCAGTCTCTGCTTGACGTCACCACTGCCCCCATGTGCCCCCCTAATTACAAGGAATATATTTACTCTGCTCCCAAGGGGGGTGCTTAAGGGTCTTCTAGATGTGGCTTTCACAGAAATGCCAAGGTTTTTGGATGTTGTGAAGTCTTTGTGTTCAGGGCTAGTGGCCCTGGGATCCCAGGATGTCCTGTCCAATGGGCATGTTTCCTGACACCATCCCAGGACTTAGCCCATGGTAAAAGAGTCAAACATGAAAGTAAAACCCCATTTGGGACTATGGTGAATGAGAGGCAATCGTTATGTTTCTTACAAATGTTGAAATCTCCCTGGGAAAGACTTGAGACACATCTCAGACAAGTTAGAAAACTCCTTGGGCTGTAGACAGTGATTCTCACATCTGAGAGAAATTGCTTTGTATGCTGACCTCTTGGAGCCTCTGCTTGCCCTAAATTTCTGTGGTCACAATGACAGTGAGAGTGGGGGCACATGCCCTCCTTGAGGCTGCCCAGTTCTCCTAGGCCCTTCGTTACGGATCAGAAAATTATAGCTTTTGCAGACCAGGTTTGTGGTTTCTTTGATCACACGCTGCTCTCAAAATTCTTGGCCGTTTTCTGGGTTACTCGCTTCTAGTCATTTTCATGAACATGTAAGGACAGCCAAAACCTTGTCTACATAAATCGTCAGCTTCTGGATATGCCTGTATTTACCCATGTCTGTACTTGGATTATTTTCTCTCCAGTAGCAACTTTGAGGCCATGTGAAATAACAGGCTTGCATGAGACACCAGTCTGTTTAATTCTGGGCTTGCCATCTGATTGGCTCTCCTAATTCCATTAACAACAGATCCCAGAAGAAGGCACATAGATAACTTATTATCTCGTTCTGTTTATAGTGTGGAAATAGCTCTATGATGACTAAATTACTGGACTGCTGGTCTATTCAGGTTGAAGTCCCAAATATGAGGGAGGTCCCTCCCACAGTGCACTTCCTGCCATTTCTGCTTGCACACTGGTAAATTCCTGCCAAAATTCATCTTTCTCACCAACAGCATCAAGGAACAGTCAACAGAAACCAGCATTTTGATTTTTGTCTCACTATTTCCTCCAGAGTTCCAAATGCAGGTAAGCTGGTAGTCATCTTTCAAAGTTGCCCTGGGACCAGCTTTCTCTGGTGACCAGACCCCAGGCTGCAACATCTGTTTCCTTGCTACTTGCTTGTTAAAATGTGAGTGGTATCATCCAATGTCTCTGTTGTTCCTTTAGGATATAAGTGGCACCAGTTGTATCGTGTTTAGATACAACTCAGCCAAAGATACTGTTAACAAAGACCTCAAGCTACAATGTTGTACAAGGCTTTTCTCTGCAAAATTTAGGGGTTCTGTTCCTTAAGTAGAAACTAATGATCTTCATTTTTGAGGTGGTCTAGGACCCCCAAGTCTTTTTGGCCTCATGTCTACACATAAGGTTCCAACTGAATAAGCTGAGTTGGTTCATGAGTCTCTTTCTCTATGTCTCTGTCTCTGTCTCTGTCTCTCTATCTCTCTCTCCCCCTCCCTTCCTCCCTCTTTCTTTCCATATATATATATATATATATATATATATATGTGTGTGTGTGTGTGTGTGTGTGTGTGTGTGTGTGTGTGTAATATATATTAGATATATAAATAATATCTAACTTCCAGCCCCAAAGTAAGTAGCAAAAATGGGACAGACAAGTGGTTAAAGGACCCATCTTTACATGGATGTCAATCTCAGGTTAGTCTCATCTTAATTTCCAGGCAGGTGGGAGACAATATGTCTTTACAGAGTTATGTGAGGCCATCTGTTACTAAATGCAAGGATACTACATAGTTGGGTGCTAGAGGCAGTCAGAGTCCTTCCACACCGATGGGTGATGAGCATTGCCTAATAGCATCTTGGAATTTTGCAAACAGAGCATTTATTTCTTGTAGAATAGTCTATCACATTCCTCTTTCAAGGAATAGCATGTCACAATGTGAGCTATAATACAAATGCTTTATTGAGCACCTTTAGGAGTCTTTAGCATCTTTAGCAGGAATTATTTTCATTCTTAATTTTACATATATACATGTGACATACATGCATATGTGTGCAGTTGCTCAAGGAAGCTGGAGAGAGGTTCAATATGGGCACTGCGGATTGAACTAGGCTCCTCTAGAAGTGCAGTCCATGCTCTTAACCACTGAAGCATCTCACTGGCCCATCAGTAGTTTTCTTTATACACATGTCTTGATCATTCATTTAAAAGAAATTCTTAGATACAAAAATACTATATATACCAGTATTTTTAAAGATTTATTTTTTAGTTAAATGTATAGGTGTGTATGTCTGAAACTGACTATGTGCACATAAATGCACGTGTCCTTCAAGTCCAGAGGCATTGGATCCCCTAGAGTTGGAGTTACAGGTTGTGAGCCGCCCAATGTGGGTGCTGGGCTCTGAACTAGGGTACTCCAGGAGAGCAGCAGGGGGTCTTGATGGCTAAGCTGACTCTCTAGCTCCCTGAGCATTTTAAAGACGGACTGGTTGCCCTTTAGAATGGTCATAATAATTTATAATTTCATCTATGGTATATAAATATGCTTCCTTCCCAAATAATCTCTAATATTCTAACATTCTTACTTTAAAAATTTAGCTTTATTTAATACGCATTTGCTTCTGGAGATGCCCTTTACTCTATGAAATGAAATCATCGACCACAAATACTTATGAACCACCAACAATAATACTTTCTCCAAAAGACGAAGGCAAATAGAGTGATTTAAAAGAGCTTTTTTTGTTATTTTAAGAAATGTTTGAAGGGTAAGAGTTGGGGAGGAGAGTTAGTCTTGAGCTTGCTAGATAAATTTTAAACTGTGTGTAAAACTGGTTTGAAACACATTTTAAACTGGCAAAACAGTTAAACTAGTAAAAATTTAAAAACTTATTTACTAATATAAAACATAAATGCTGTCTCATAAAAAATTCTTAAAGTTTCAGAATAACCTAATGAAAATCAATCTTTAAAATGCTCAGGGAATTAGAGAGTCCAAATTATACCAGAATCATTTAACATTCCCAAATACAGTTACCCAGTCATCTTCATAGATAGATAGATAGATAGATAGATAGATAGATAGATAGATAGATAGAGATAAATTGATATATTTTATAAACTTGTTTTCTCCATGCAAATAGCATTTCAAATCCTTCAATTAAAAATATTATGTATTTTCCAAAAATATTAGAAATCCTTCTAAACACCTGTTGGAATAACCACACTGCACAATCATAGCACATATGTAACATAATAGACACTAGCTTCTATTGACAGCTTAATAGCAGGGATAGAATTTAGCCATTTGAAACACAGCATAAGGTCAATAACAATGTAACACCAACCTTTGGTGGCTTCCTTATTATACCCACACTGTGTAGCAGAGGCCAAGTCTATGATCCTCCAGAAACATTGTCTAGGAAACCTTTTAGTTGTCAGGCTGCAGGGATGCTGCTGGCCTCTAGCACGTAGGAGAGTTCAGGAATGTTACTGCCCATCTGACAGGCCCGGGGCAGCCCTGTGCAATAAAAAGTTTTCCACCTCCATGGTTAATATTGCTAAAGGTGAGCAAGCCCTTTACTTACTGTGGGTTTAGGTTTGTTTATTTATTCTTCCTTTCTCTCCCATCCCTCCCCTCTCCATCCCTATCCTGCCCTCCCCCTCCCCCTCTCTCTGTGTGTGCGTGTGTGTGTGCATGCTCATGTGTGTGGCACTAACCCTCTATCTTACCATCTTACTAATTGACCATTAACTTGCTTGACCATCAAAATGAAGGGGAAATGTCAACAGTACATTCTTCCACACCATCACTATTCACTCTGCAGTTCTTCTGTCATGTAAACATGCAAAGACTGTGCTCTGCCCACTCTAGGATAAGGGGGAGCTGGGCCACCCCTGTATATACTCAGTGTCTCTGAAAAGAGACACAAAGCAGCCCAACCCACAGCCAATCTGCCCACTGTATGATACAATTAATGATTAGTATTTCAAGGCACTGCATTTCAGAGTAATTTTTATTTAATAATTGCTAGTTCCCATATTAGGTGAGAAGGCCAGTTTGTCTCAGGTCATGTAGAAGGAAGGTTTTTTTTTTTTTGTTTTTTTGTTTTGTTTTGTTTTGTTTTGTTTTGTTTTTACTCAGATCTGACTGACTCTAGGGTCCACTCTTGTCTGTTCTAAAGGGTCTTGTACAGACCGAAGGACAAAGAACTGCCTCTGGACAGAGAGGAGACAGGCATGGCCCATAGGCAAATGCAGTTGGTAAAGGTAAAAAGGGAAACCCCGTGTTAGGATGAGGTGTTAAACTTTATCTGAGCATGTTACTTAGGGCAGCCAGAAAGGAGGCTTTTGATTGCTGGACTTCCATACTTTGATAGTTGGACCTTGGCAATCAGCCTCTCTCCCTACTTCCGCAAATCTCTCATCCCCTCCCCATTCTCCTCCTTTCCTCCCTCCCTCCCTCCCTCACCTTCTCTCCCTTCTTCCTCTTTTACATTTTCCTCGGACCACTCCTAATGACTGGCCACTGAACTAGGAACACTCAAGGGGGAACACACAACCCTAATCCAGTTATCCTGGTGATAACTAAGAAGGGAAGAACAGACTGATGAATAAATAATCATCATAAATCAAACTGCTACAAGAGCCCAGAGCCAGGACTGCCTGCCTGAGGGTCCGCAGGGTAAAGAAGGGGAAGTACTAGGTGAGAATATCTCAAAGCAATAAGGCAGAGAAGGAGAAAGGCTACTGGGTACTGGGCGTTTTGCATTTGCGTGCATGCTTTGTGCGTGTGCTCCTGCGTGCCTGCGTGCATGCGTGCATGCATGCATGCATGCATGCATGCGGTCCTGGAAGCAGCAGGTACTTCTCTATGTGACTGGGTCTTCTTATGAAATAGAGTTCTGCCAGGGAATAGAGACTTCAGGCAGAAGACTTGCAGAAAGAGGTGGACACTAGTAGATGTTTTGCATGCAATCCGTCAGCATCCGGAAATGATATGAGGCTTTCTGGAAATTGAGTGACAGGCCCACAACCCTGTTTTAGAAAATTGTCCTGCTGAACACGAGGCCGACTGAGAGTCTCAAAGGGGCGTAACTGTGTGAGAAAAGTGGCTGGGGCTTGACCACTATAGCTTGCTGACATGAAATTGACTATTGTTGTGGAAATGTGTTTTTCCCTCATCTTAATGGCCAATCTCTACAGTCGTTCCAACTGGTCGTACCGTTGGCCCAAAGCAGTTGTTAAGTCATCGAGGAACCTGAAATGATTATTGATCTCCTTGTGAGCAGCCCAACAGGTCTGAAAAAAGCAAACCCTGAACAGGCTCAATCAAACCCAAGAATGCTTAAAAGAAAGCAAAGTTTTCTACCCGGGTCCTCAGTGCACCAACTAGAGCAGAAAATGTAAAGAGAATTTTTGATTTTAGAAAAATGCTCCTGTGCTAGAAATTAAGTCCCGAAGTGTTACAGATGGAGGAGATGGTGGCAGGAGAGGGAGTTCAGGCAAAAGTCACAAAGTTTTGGGTACTTGGGGTGGGGGGAGGGGATGTAATTTCTGTGGAGAAACCTTCCAATTTGTGTTCTGCACACAAACGTGCCATAAAAAGCCCTCATGAGAATGGGGCTCTGTGCGCTGGGAATACAGCTCCCCGTGCTCTACCCTGACTTCTGGCTGGAGGTGGTTTGTGGGGGTTGCAACACAGCCCTTGATCTCTGGGAGCACTTCAAGGATTGGGAGCACCTCAAGGGCTGGGAGCATGTCAAGGGCACAGGCTGGGGCCAGTTGGACTTATCCATGCTAAACAGCCATGTAGGGCAACAACTTTACACGTCCAGGGAAGAGGCAGCCCTTCTGGAAAGGGAACTTTCTGCATGCTGACTCTCAGGAGCACTGCGGTGGCATTGCTTAGCAGTTCTCCTCTTCCTGAAACATTCCAATGCGCAGAAAGCGCCTCAATCAGGAAATGTAAACAAGTCGAAATAGCTTCAGGAAGTCCCTGAAACTGACCAGCCTCACTAGGCCCCTCCCCGCCAGAGTGAGCGGTAAAAGCTGAGAATCCTCCACAGATGGAAAGAGGCTATGTTACAAAGACGACAAAGAGACCATAGCAGCTGCCTGCAGGAAGCAGAAACTAGTTGAGTTGCCTGAAAGAGGTTTAGAACAACTCAAGCACCGGGAAAGGACACTCTCCAGCCTGTGGAGCTGCCCGTGGGCTGTGCAGTGTGCTCCAGCTTCCAAGCTTCGTGATCATCACCGTGCTCTGGTGAGCTTTGGTGGTGCAGCCGTCACTGCACCCGTTTCTGCCCCCGTAACCCCTCACCCATATTCCTGTAAGTAACCCCAATCCAACTCACTGGCTCACCAGAGGGAACTTTGGTGGTGTCTGTACGTGGGCTCCCTTCTCTGGAGTGAGTAGATAGGTCTGTCGCATCTCCCTAGAAAACAATTAGTCACACAAGTAGCCACTCCAAATTCAAATGCAGATTATTCCTGCTTAACCTACCTGTCTTTTGAGCATGAGCAGGAGTATCTGTCCCATAACCTACCCATGACACAGAGCCAGGCCAACCAGGCTCATATACCACCATAAACCAGGCCTCCTCCTATACCTCAATCCATGAGGTGGTCAGGTTGGCAGTAAAGAGTTTTTCTTATGACACAATCTGACTTGAGGAGGGTCACCCCAAACCTTTCTGGAGATACAGTTTAGAGAAGTTTGGGGAACTAGAAAACAAGATTATCTAGGGTGTGGGGAAAATATAGGCGGCCAGTGTTCTGTGCATGTGTAAACAAGCCATGGACACATGTTCAAAACTTAGTGGCATACAGAGGTAGGATGTACTGTGGAAGGCAGACAACTGTGCAAGTCTACCTGGAAGGCCAGTGGTTTCAACCAGCTGGAGATAGGCTGCAGCAGCCGCCAAGCTAAACACTGCCTAACAGCTGTCGCCATGGTTACCACATGTCAGCAACGTTACAGATAGCAAAGCTAATAGGAGTATACAGCAAAGTGGCACAGCTCTCAGCACTCGTAATCAAAAGCAAGTAAACAACAAGCTAAACAGGGAGGCTGCCCAAGCTTCCCTGGCTCCATTTACTCCAGGCTCCCAAGGTATTGGAAGCTACGCTTATGGAAGCCACTCCATAGTGATACCAAAGGAAAGAGACCACAGAGACTCCTCAACCATGAACTCAGTTCTCCTGTCCACATAGCATCACATATGGACATCCAGTTAGAAGATGGTGGGGTCATGTGATCTTCCCGCTATAGAAAAGAAGAACAGAAATGAACACACGTGAAATTCGACAGCGGATACCAGAACTATTAAAGCAGATGCTAACATCTGCTAGGCTGAGCCCCTGAAATATCTCACAGGTGTCTTGGGTGACAAAATAGGCCATGAGGGGCTGGTTTCAAAGCCCTTCAGTATGGCATATCCACTAAGTGACCTAGCCTCCCCAGATCGCACAGTCCCTTCCCTCACCAAAGCCATGAGTCAAGTTGCCCTACTTAGGTGCAAAGAAGTTTGCCGTGGAAATATTTCTATAGACTCTACTTCTAACTTTGAGAACGATGGAGACCTGGTCCTTGATGTGACAGGGTCGGGAAGTCCTGTAGGTCTGCTGTTGGCTGTCTCACATGTGCCTGTCCACCTAGGCCCACCTCTGTTGGAGTATCGTTCCTCTCTTCAGGTGCTCACGGTTTTGTAGACTGTCAACTTTCTTCTTGGCAGTTTAAGATAAACCCAACCACCTCTTCCCTCCCTGGTCCTTTATCTGTTTAACTGCTAACTACATTCTGAGCCTGTCTCAGCTACTGTCTTCTGGAAGTGCCTTCTGGATTCCTGCATGGGGCACCAACCCCTTCTTCTGTGCTCCCAAAACCTTGAGACATTTTCTGTCCTGACACTTCTCACTTTATGTGTACATTTGTAGTATCTTTCACACTGCCATGGAAGTTGGGAAGTCTATCATTAATCCCTTCATTATTGCTACTTATCTGGCACTGATAGAGGCTCAGTAGTTGGAATACAAATTGCCACTAAGTCTCTTAACCCAAGATGGTCCCCACAGATGTCTGCAGAGCTCTTCTCTGCTGTTTTCCTCTTGAACTCAAGACAGTCCCCTTCATGGGAGTTGGAAGATTGCTAAGCCTTATCCACATTTATCACACCACCCAGACCCTTTCTGGTATCAGTCATAACATGGGACAGGAAAAGGGAAGTAGAGTGGAATCTGGGTTGCTTGGGACCACTGCCAGGAGGAATTTTGAGCTACTGTGGTCTCACATCAGCTCTGTCTGTGCACAGAGTGTGAGGAAAGTGCCAGCCATCAGAATAGTTGATCTGTCCCAGTTTAAAGCCTACAGCTCTTGTTAGAAGACAGAAACTAGTCAGAGACCCTGCCCACTCCAATTCCTACAGCACACAATCCAATTTGTATGATGGGCATCCCCAGAGTAGACTGACCAATCTCTACTTATCGAAGCTTCCATAGTTTCTTTTATTAGCTAAGCCATAGGTCAGTACCTCTTCTTGGTACCCCAAAAATGATCCTATTCAAAATAAGCAGGATATAAAAAGAATGAATTTATTTGGTTCTTTAAAATAGGACATATAGTAACTATTCTGATGCCCAGAATCTTTCCCAATCTATGGAATGAAAGTCTTTAAAGTTACCCAGACATCTAGCAATGTTTTCTTCTTGATAATTAATGTTAATTTTTATGGTCCAACTATGCTCAGTGTGTGTGTGTGTGTGTGTGTGTGTGTGTGTGCTTCCAGGTAGCAGTTACTTACTAAAAAGTAATTTAATACAAAGGCTACCTCCAATTCCTTCTGTGAAGATACCTTGAAGGGGACTGGACTTGGAATTCTTTCTCTGAACTCTTCCATGGGTCTCAGAATACAAAATGGTCCATACTTCTGTCTCTACCAATAGCCAAAGACTTGGTTGAAAGATTTGCCATATCAGGGACTCAGGCCTATGTTGGGCATCTGTTAAAGTAGAGGAGTCACTGCACTTGTGAACATGAGGCTGAAGTGGGAGGCTGTAGTTTTGAGATAGGTAAGTATTTCATATATAAAGACTAGACTTAGGTACCCTGCTAAAATGAGTAGAATGGAGGGGAAGTCGCATTAGGACTTAGTGATCTCCATGTTGACAACTCCAAGACAGGCTTAAGAGCTCTGTGTTTTGAAATGGCATCTATTAGCAGAGCAATACTAGCTTCAATAATAAATAAATCTTGAAGTATCTGTTGCCTAACACAAAAGAAGTCTATATTTCATTCACACACCAGGTAGTATTATAGGTGTGGGCGTGGCTTTCCTCCACAAAAAGATCAGGGGTGCTGACTTCTTGCAACCTGTTACTCTGGGTTTCTCAGACATCAGAATTTTCTGCTTTGAGCCAAGACAGAAAAACAAACAAACAAACAAACAAACAAACAAAAACCAAACCACTTCTTAACCCCCTTAGGGCTTATAGGTGAAATTTCATTTCTACTCACATTATACTGATGAGAAGTTGTCACATGGACCCATGAAATGGGTATTAGGAAACACAGTCTCTAGTACAGAAACTAGTATTAGAACAAAAAACATGTGATTCTTTGGGGGAAAAGGGAGAAGGTGTAGATGCACCAGAATCCAACTAAAATCAGATTCTTAGATTGGATTGGATTGGATTGGATTGGATTGGATTGGATTGGATTGGATTGGATTGGATTGGATTATTGGGACAGCAAATACATGGGGGCCAACGTGACTCCTGTCTTTCATTTGACATCGGCAATGATTTTGTTTCCTTCCATTGGTGGGAGATCAACTTCTACAATATGGTTAGCTAATCAGCCCAAAGTAGAGGGCTCAGGAAAGGAGTTCTTGTCAGATGGACCATCTATGATCAAACACACACACACACACACACACACACACACACACACACACACATACACACACACACACACACACACACATACACACACACACACACACACACACACACACACGCCTTACACCAACAACCCCGGAGGTAAGCTGTCAGAACATTTATCATTGTGGCAATTTCCAGAGGGAAACTGTTTAAAAGAGGAACACACTTTTGGTTCCCAGTTTTGGGTTTCAATCATGGTCCACTGACTCAAGAAGATGGTGGGAGGAGGGGCTGGTGGGACCAAGCTACTCACCTCCTGGCAGGTAGGAAACTGAGCTAAAGGTTGGGGGAGGGAGGAAGTGTTAGTGGGTGAGATTATATGCTCTGGTTACTCTCCTTGTGACCTTATTCTACTTAGATTCCGTTGGCTAAGAATGTCCTCACATTTTGGTGAGGAGAGTTCTCACGGTCTGATACCTTCCTAAAATTTCATACCTGGACTCTGATGCCTAGGGAACCAAGCCTTCAACAAATCATCTTTCATATCCAAAACATGACAGAGAAGACACACCTACTAGTGTTGGACAGGTACCAGAGTTAACTGAGGGAAATGTAGAGTCCAGCCCTCACTCAAAACTCTTTATCTTCAAAGAAACTTGATAATAGAATTCAAGGATCTCCCAATGTAGACTATACTATAGTAGACTTCTTTGCTAAGAATAAGGAATATAACCTCAGACTGGTAGAATATGCCTATAATCCAAGCTATCTAGAAGGATCACAAAGTTAAGACATACCTTGACAAGTTTATATGACCCTGTCTCAAAATAAAAAGGAGGATTCTGGGTATACATCTCAGCTCATAGATAGAGTCCTTGTATAGCATGAACCAGGTCCCAAGGTCAATCCTTAATACTGAAAAAAAGATAATGGTGGTGGTAGTGGTGGTGGTGGTGGTGGTGGTGGTGGTGGTGATGGTGATAAAGTCTTGGGAAATACCTGGGCTTCCATCCTATCTGGGCTTGAGACTGGATTTCCTATGATCAATTTGTTGCCATCTTGGGGGGTGAAGACAACGCTCAAAGAACAACGTAACCTGGGTGGAGGAAATGTAACTCTGGAGTCTGGGCATAGCACACCAGGAGCCTGACCTACTTTGGGTTTCTAATTCTGTTGGAAAAACAATTTTTTTCATTATTAAAGCCACTTTGACTTAGGAATGTCTGTTATTTACAGATAAAACCACCCTAATTTGTGCCACCCCAGCATACACAGATACAAAAATAAATGCCCCAATCTACCTTCTCTGACCAGTCCTTGTGCTCTGAAACATGTTTCCTTTCTTTGGATATTTTTTTCCACCACAACTCATCTTATCTCTGGAGAAGGAGAAACAAAAGAAGCCGAAGAGAAGAGGAGGAGGAGATGGAGGACAAAGAAGAGAACAGGATAAGGGTTACTTAGATTTTGTTTCTCCAATTTATTCAGTCTTTATTAATTGTTAAGCACTTGGGGTTGGGAGGCTATAGGATAGAAAGATCAATAAATCTGGGTGGTTCTTAAATAGTTATCTATTTTAATGGTGAATAATTAATTAGGTTATTATCTTCTTGGACTCCCTTATTTTTGCCACGAGGCCCCCCTTAAGGCTTGGACCAGCACCTCACGCACATACAGATGTACTCAGAGAGAGGAAGAAGATTGGGCCTGAGGCCCTGTTTCAAGGCTGCTTAGAGGACACCATGGGCTCTACCATCAAAGGGAGCAAGGAATTCCTTGCAACCGAGATTCAGGGGAACCTCTTTTCTGCCCTCTATTTTCTTTTCCACTTTAGAAAGGGGGAAGTTTGAAAGAAATAAATTCACTCTCAGGAAGGTAAAGCCGGAGCTCTACAAGAGAAAGAAATTTGAAATGCCAAATCTAAACAGACTATTTCCTTATTTCATAAGTTTTAAAGTTGACAAACAAAATTACATGCATTTGTCCTGTACGTCATGAGGCTTTGAAATACACATGCGTTGTTAAGTGCATTATTTTGTACAGTTATCCTTTTGTAGTGAGAACACATAACAATCTCGCTTTTCCAAGTGTTTTCCACAAACACACTCTATTGTCATTCGCCGACATTATTATGCTGCCAATAAATCCCTGACTTACTCCTCCTGCCTGCTTTCATGTATTTCCAGTGATGTTGCAATCTGAACACAAAGCTCACTCCAGAAACCTGGGCAAGGGCTGACCTGTCCCTTGGGTCTCCCCTAGAAATGCTTGTTGGTGAGAAGGTGGCACCAAACTAGGGTCCAAAATGAGCAGGCATAGAGAAAGCTCAGGACAGCGGCGAGCGCTGACCGGGCTCACAAACCAGGTCCCTACTCAGTCCCTCCTACACATCACTCTCTATATTTGCATGTGTTATTTACTTGAACTCTTGAAAACTCAGAAGATAAGTTATTTGGTTATTAGAAAGGTAGATAACATGGCCATTACCATTTCAATTTTATGAATAAAGAAGGGGCATTTAGAGAAAAGTTAAGTTTTTATCCCAAGTTAAAAATGATCTTTGAAAACTGGGTCTAGGACCCTGGTCTCACAGTATCATGTTCTCTGCCCATGTGGTCCTCACCCCACTGCCAAGGGGGCCCCTGTGGTGGCCTGAACCTGAACGAATTCTCCATGTAAACTTACCACATTCTGCTCACTCAGTATTCTATAGCCCAGAAAAAGATGGGGGAGAATTCCAAGGACCCATAAGCGTTGGCGATACTTACGACTGACAAAGGACCCGGTAGTCTCTCCCATCCCACATCAAGCCTCCACTAATGGAGTCTTCTCTGTCCTGTCACGTGCTCAGTGTCTGTGGGAATGTAAGAGAAATGCGAAGAGCAGACCTCCTGCTACTAAAGCAGCTTGTGTTCTTCGTCCAAAGAAAGGTGACACCCAGCACACGTCAGAAGGCGATGGGAAGCACTGTCAGTGGCACCTTAGATGATGATGGTTAAGATGTAAGCAGCAGCAGAAACCCGCAAAGGACAGATCGGGATGAAATCGGGAGGAGGGGGGACTAACAAGAGATACTGAAGGACAGGGAACTCAGAGCCAGGAGGAAAGAGAGAGGACATTTAAGGTAGAAGGACCTCCATCAGTCAGCTCTCTGCAGCAGCCAGCGGGCCTGAGAAAGCTCCAGATTCACATTCAGTTCATACACACACATACCACACTACACAAACACAAGCATACTACACACATCACACACATACACCACACACACACACACACACACACACACACACACACACACACACACACACCACACACACATCACACACACCACACACATCACACACACATATATACACACACACACCACCAAACACATCACACACATACACCACACACATCACACACACCACACACCACACACACACACACACAAACACACACACACGACACACACATCACACACATACACCACACACACCACACACACATCACACAAACCACACACATCACACACACATATATACACACACACCACACACACACCACCAAACACATCACACACATACACCACACACATCACACACACCACACACCACACACACACCACACACATCACACACCACATACATCACACACACATATACACACACACACCACACACACACCACCAAACACATCACAACATACACCACACACATCACACACACCACACACCACACACACACACACACACACACACACACACACACGACACACACATCACACACATACACCACACACACCACACACACACACACCACACACACCACACACACACACACCACACACATACACCACACACACCACACACATCACACACCACACATATCACACACATCACACACCACACACATCACACACACATATATACACACACACCACACACACACACACCACACACACATCACACACACCACACACATCACACACCACACATATCACACACATCACATATGTAACACACACATATATACACATCACACACACACACCATACATTAAACACATACACACTGCACATAAACACACATGGACACACACATATAACACACACTCACCAAACATTAAACACATACACACTGCACATAAACACACATGGACACAAACACATAACACATACACACACACACCCTGAAGATTCCATTTTTTAAGTCTACAAAGAGAAATTCTGACAGTTACTCCATAGACCACTGATAGGAGTTAAACAAACTGTACAAGATCAGCCAGCCCTAAAGTAATGTTCAGTATATAAAAGTCTCAACACTTTCAGTCACCTGAACCATCCCAATCCATTTTTGGTTTACTTTGCTTTGCTTTTTCAAGATATGGTTTCTCTCTGTGCCCCTGGCTGTCCTAGAACTTGCTCTGCAAACCAGGTTGGCCTCAAACTCAGAGTTCTGCCTCTGCCTCCCAAGCGCTGGGATTAAAGGCACGCACCACAGCTGCTGGGCTCAATCCACAATTTTTAATCGTGGAATAAGGCAGCATGACTCTCCTAGGTATAAGACAGTGTTTTTTCCTGGCTTATTGGTATTTTTGACAAATGGATGTTAACACAGTAGCTCTCGGGGATAAGGAGAGAGCTTTCTTTGGAAAGACTGCTGATAACAGCACTACCTTAACAAAGCTGAAGTGAATGGGCTGGAGGGGTGGGGAGTCTGACATGGAAATGCAAACTGGAAACAGAGAGTATCCGTACTTCTGCATACACTGGGATTCATTTTGACATCCATAGGGTCAGCCACCTGAGAGGAACTCTGGCAGAAATAGAAACCCTTGCAGGTATGACAAGATAGACGATGGATCTCTGCTAGGAGAAACAGACTAACAAAAGGAAAATGGAGGCATCTATTTCAGAAATATGTGAACAATGCCCTGAGTGAGTAGTAGTGGGTTTTTTGTTGTGTTTTGTTTTGCTTTGGATTTTTTGTTTTGGTTTTTTGTTTGTTTGTTTGTTTTTTACTTTTTTGTTTGTTTGTTTTAAAAGGTTTCTTTGTGCCCTGGCTATCCTGGAAGGTGTTCTGTAGCCCAGGCTGGTCTCCAACTCAAAGAGAAATCCCAGAGACCCATCTACCTCTGCCTCCTTCCCGAGTGCTAAGATTAAAGGTGTGTGCCACCATGCCCAGCCTGAATAAGTATTTTTCAAGAAGGTAGTTTTGAACTCCAGCTTACGTAGCATATTCAACAACAAATAGGACATTTTCAGAGGAGTAATGCAGCAAAGAAACGAGACTTTGGGCTTTCAGCAACTTGAAGGAGGAAGGTAGAAGACAAAGCCTAAACTTAGTTAAGGAAGACTCTGCTCTTACCCATTCCTGGCCATTGAGAGGTCTATGACCTGTGTGTAGTGAATCAGTATAGCATCTGCTTCTCCTCAACAGTCCTCCATGTTTGAGAGAGGCACGTGACGGCTCTCTGAAACGTTCCCCCTAATGGAAAGCAGCTATTAATCTCTGTGTGAATTCTAGCGAACACCTGTGTGAGCCAAACCTACACTCTTCCTGTCGGCCAGATGGAGGTGTAAAGAATGCTACCACCAGTAGCCCCTGCATGTTCCTTTGCTCTAAAAAAATACTAAATGGATACTTTAAAATATGTGTTTAGCCAGGTAGTGGTGGCGCATGCCTTTAATCTCAGCACTTGGGAGGCAGAGGTATGTGGATTTCTGAGTTCAAGGCCAGCCTGGTCTACAGAGTGAGTTCTAGGACAGCCAGGGCTATACAGAAAAATCCTGTCTCAAAAAAAAAAAAAAAAAAAACCAAAAATGTGTTTAAAATAAGCCAGTCAGCCCTAGATTAACTCAGGATCTGTATTCAATAAAGCCCAGACACTGAGTGAGTCAATTTTCTTAGGACCAGGACCCCTATGACCACAAAACTTTCCCTGAGCCCCCTATAAAAGCAAAACATGTCAGTCATAAGATGGCTCATTTTAATAATCTATAGACTATGAATAGGATGAATGCAATGATATGTTCCCTTATTGCAGGAGGCCGAGGCTGGCAGGTCTAAAGTTTGAGGTCAGCCTAATCTACACAGAGAGTTCTATGTCAGCCAGAGCTACATAGTGAGACCTTGTCTAAAATAATAACAACAACAACAATAGGAACAATGACTATAAATGTTAACAAGACACAATGACCTGGGATCCTAGGGGCACACAGAGCCTGGGCCACCAACCAGGGAGCATTCAGGAGCGCTGGACCTAGGCCCCTACACATTCATAGCAAATGTGCAGCTTGGTCTTCACTCTCTGTCCCTGCCATTGGATTCCCTACTCCTACCTGGACTACCTGGTTGGGCCTCAGTTGAAGATGTGCCTTGACCCAGGATGGAGTGGTACCCAAAAGGGTGTCTCCACACGAAGAGGAGGGGACAATGGTGGGAAGGATATGTAAGGGAGGGACTGGAAAGAGAGGAAGGAAGGGGGCTGCGATCAGGATGAAAAGTGAATACACACACACACACACACACACACACACAAAACACAATGAGTTCCTAGGATTTCATTGCACAAGCACATGAGAGGATGTTTTGCTGAAGCAGACTCATGAGAGGGTGTGTGATGTTTGGAAAGATTGGAAATGGAATCCTATGAACAGGGAGAGGTCACTCTTGCATTGTCATGCCATGCAATGCTTTACTGGTCCCCACTCGCTGGCCAGGCAACTCTTTGCTGGTCTTCACTGGTCTTCACTTCATAGAGAGAAGTGCGCCAAACAGCTTCTTGTGGTATTCCAGCTGATTCTTGCCACTTCTGCTGACTCATGCAAATTTTGTAGAGCCTTGCAGTTTCTGCTGGATGGAGCCGCCATTACTGATTTGTGTTTGGTGTTTGTTATTGGACTGGACTGCTGGTATCCTGACAACAGAGAATGGAATTGCCCCAAAGAACTACTTCTTGCCACTTCTGCTGACTCATGCAAATTTTGTAGAGCCTTGCAGTTTCTGCTGGATCGAGCCGCCATTACTGATTTGTGTTTGGTGTTTGTTATTGGACTGGACTGCTGGTATCCTGACAACAGAGAATGGAATTGCCCCAAAGAACTACTTCTTGCCACTTCTGCTGACTCATGCAAATTTTGTAGAGCCTTGCAGTTTCTGCTGGATCGAGCCGCCATTACTGATTTGGGTTTGGTGTTTGTTATTGGACTGGACTGCTGGTATCCCGACGACAGAGAATGGAATTGCCCCAAAGAACTACTTCTAAGCAGGTCCATATCCTCTTTTCCAATAAACCTTCTCCCCCCCCACCCTACCTCTACCTCTGGTCAGTGGGCTAGAAGGGAGGTTGAAGTGTTTAAGAACCCTAAATAAAGTAGGTTTGGAGAAAAACCTAAACCTACAGTGGCTCATTTTTAGATGTCCACTAGAGTGAAAAACACATTTGGACCACTAATGAGGAACTGTTTTTTAGTCTGTCTGAGACAGTGTTTTCCAAGGTGACTGAAGGAGGGTCTACTCTCACTGTGGAGGACCATCCAAAAATCTGAGAGCTGGACAGAACAAATATAGAACCAAAGGAAATTTTGTAGCTGGGGAATCTGCTTCCTCCCCTGGCTTCTGAGATCAGAACTCTGGACCTTCTGATCTTTAGAGTGTAGGACTTCTATCTATGCCCTCCACCCCAATCCTGAGGCCTTCTGAATTCAACGGAATGGTGGTATGAGCATCCCAGGGTCCCCAGCTTTAAAATGTGGGTGACCTTAGCCAAGATGCCTAACAGTGGGGACTTGGAATCTGGAGTGGCCACCTACTGGTATAAGACCTCCAGTGGAGAGATAAGGACACCAAGCCAAATTTTGTCCTGTCTAAAAGAAATGCAGGGACAAAGATGGAGCAGAGACTGAAGGAGTGGCCAACCAATAACCAGTTCTACTTGAAACCCATCTTTTGGGTAAGCACCAATTCCTGACACTATTAATGATACTCCATTATGCTTACAGACAGGAGCCTAGCATAACTGTCTTTTGAGAGGCTTTACCCAGCAGATACAGAGGCAGATACCTGCAGCCAAACACTGGACAGAGGACAGGGACTTTTATGGAAGAGTTGGGGGGACAATTGAAGGTCCTAAAGGGGATAGGAACCCCACTGGAAGACCATCAGAGTTAACTAACATGGACCTCTGGGAGTTCTCAGAAACTGAGTCACCAACCAAACAGAATACGCAGGCTGGAATGAGGCCTCTGGCACATATGCAGCAGACCTGTAACTCAGTCCTCATGTGGGTCCCCGGACAACTAGAGTAGAGGCTCTCCCTAAAGCTGTAGCCTGACTGTATTATTGTCTGGCCTCAGTGGGGGAGGATGAGCTAATCTGGCAGAGACAATGTGCCAGGGGTGGAGGATAACCCAGGAGGAAATCTACCCTCTCAGAGGAGAAGGGGACAGGGTATGGAGGGAAGGACTCTGTGAGGGAGGGGCCAGGAGAGGGGGGGCAGCATTTGGGATGTAAATAAATAAATTAATTAATAAACATTTAAATTTAAAAAAATGTAAATCTTCGAAGTGGAATTTCTCAGCCTTCCATACTGACATAAGGCAATTCCCCTAAATTAATCCCCACTTACATCTAGCACCAGTTGATCAGTGTGTCCCTACATGCTTCTTTGGAGGATTCTAGAACATTTGAATTCTCACAGTGCTGATGGGTTATAAGCTTGCCTCTGTTCTAAGAGCAGCAGAGGTCTGCGGGCACCACAGTCTTCCAGGATAGACTTCCTTTGGCTGACCTGGGTACAACAAAATAATTTCTATTATAAAAAGGAACCCTTTCCCCATAAGCTCTATCATGTCATCCAAAAAAAGATACAATTTAACCCTGAGCTTCTTGTTGACAATCCATTACAAAGAGGTGTACCTGATTGAGTAGCCATGCCACAGGGGTACCATCTCTGCTGAGCAGTTGCATGCTAAGGAAACATTTCAATTAATTTGTCTCTGTCTCCGCCCTGCTTACTCCCCAGTTGAGAGCAGAAAACAAGTTGTCAAATAGTCTTTGAAAAATTAACTCTGAGCCCCTTAAACGGACACCTGAGGCATGCAGGACCAGGACCGTGTTCTCCCTTCTCCATCAGCGTCCTGCTTCCCAATCTCCTCATTAGAATCAGGAAGATGGAGGGAAGACAATTCTTAGTCGAAACTGATGCAGCCAGGAGTGGTGACTGAGCCTGACTCCCACGGGTGCTTTTACTTAGGAATGTAACCCAAGTCATAGACTATACACTGTATCAGACTGTTTATAGCTGGGAGAAGAGGCTTCTTCCAGCTCTAAAAGCTCGCTCCTCCTTCACAGTCCAGCTCTCCAGTGTCTGCCCAAGCCCTTGGGTATTCCACTCCCAGAGCACACAGGCCCACTCCTCAGAGCCTAGATTGTTCCGAAAGCCACCGTCTCTTCCCTCTGTTGAAAAGACGTTTTAATGCTCTTTACAACTGACTTCAACAGCAGTGTAACAACAGGCTGACAGTAAGAAGAAAACGCCCATAGCCACACCTTTCCAACACGGACACACACTGGTGTGTGTGAACCTCCCCTGGGGTTTCTCTTCACACTTTTAGAAATTTGCAGACGCCGGGCGTGGTGGCGCACGCCTATAATCCCAGCACTTGGGAGGCAGAGGCAGGCGGATTTCTGAGTTCGAGGCCAGCCTGGTCTAGAGTGAGTTCCAGGACAGCCACGGCTACACAGAGAAACCCTGTCTTGAAAAACCAAAAAAAAAAAAAAAAAAAAAAAAAAAAAAAAAGAAAGAAATTTGCAGACATAGGAATGTGTATCGGCTCTGTATGTTGCTTGTTATTTTCATAATCAAGGTCTCTCCGTGCCCAATCCCCTCTCTCAAGCCACGGCCCCCAAAAGGGAGGAGAGGAAGGCAGCTGGGAACAGAGCAGCTAGGACTTTAGACATGATGCTTGGGAGAGTCTATTAGGTGGAATAGTGACCCCCACTGAAAGGCGTGTTGACGGCCTAGAAATTCTGGAACTGGCGAATGCGGCTTTCCTTAGTCAAAGAGCCATTGCAGGTGTAAGGTGTATGGGAAGACGAGGTCAGGGCGGACCCTAAATGTCCTACCCTGTTCCTTTAGAAGAAAGAAAAGGCTGGTAAGACGGCTCTGTAGGTAGAGGCACCCTGATGTGAAGCCTGAGGACCGAGTTGAGAAACAGCTCCCCAAAGCAGTTGTCCTCTGACCGCCATACTCCAGCTGCGGTATGCTGGTGTCCACTCGCAAAATAAAACAGAGAGCACAGCTGGAGGACGGGAAACCAGAGGTACTGAGAAGTGTGGAGACGGGCAGACACAGAGTTTGCAACAGGGAAGGTACTGGGAACTCCTTAAATCCTTGAAAACGATAGAGGCGAGGAAGAACTGGCCCCGCGGAATCTCCGGAAGGTTATGGCTCCACCAGAGCCTTTGTGTCAACCTCCAGCTTCAGAGGTAAAGCAAACGCATCTCGGCGGTTCTAAGCCACCTAGTTTGCTTGTTATATTTGTTGGAGCGGCCATACCAACTGAGAGGTCAACAGAGCTCATCATAGTTTCAAGGACGGAACTTCATGGAAGCTTTGAGAATCCACCCTGCAAAGGGTCATCTTCTTTGTCCTTTGTCTCACAGGCTCCTGGCCCCTCCTGGTGTCTGGGTAGCCCAGGGCTCACAGGCACGTGGCGCCCCCTGGTGTCAGTGTAGCCTCTCAGCGTCTGGATGATTTCTGGTGATCCTACCAGTCTTCCTCCTGAGCTACAGAAGCCCGTAGGTACTAATGGCCGTGAAACTGGGTTAAAATAGAATCTCACCCCCAAGACTGTTCTATCTCATCCCCACGGGCCATACGCTCCTAATGACCCCTGTACTACCGACCTGGGCATGAACTCAGCCTAGGGAATCCCACTGCCCACAGTCAAGGCTAGTCTTACTTCAACAAACCTAATCTAGATACTCTCTCATGGGCAAGATCAGAGATTTGTTTCCATGGTAACCCCATCACGTTGAGAAGTAAAATTGCCACTGTCCAAATGCACTGGGGGTTCTAAAGAAAAAAAAAACTTCTTCTAAGTTGTTATAGGTGACTCAGAGTCCTCAGTGTAGCATGATAGTTAATTTTATGAGGCAAACCCACTGAACTACTATAGGACTCCCAAACAGACAGAAAAACTATTTCTGGGTGTGTCTGTGAGGATATTTCTGGAATTGATCAGCTGAGTCACATCCCCAGAGTGGGTGGGCAGCATCTGCGACGCTGAAGATCTGAGTAAAGCTAGAAGAGAAGCCGCGTGTGCTCTTTGCTTGATCTGGGACACCCGTCTTCCGTGCTCGGATGCCAACGCTCCTGGTTTAGGCCATGGCTAATTAGAACAAAAGAAAGAGCAGGAATGCTATTTAAGAGGTCATAGTACCAAGCCCCCGAGTAAATGTGTCAATAAAAACGAGGGGGAGTGGCTAAGGAATATATAGAATTTCAAGTTACCAAAATATAAACAAGGCTGGAGCGGTGACTGCGCGGTGAAGCGTGCACGCAGAGGTCTGAATTTGTTCCCCAGCCCCCGTGTCAAGCTGCTCACAATGGACCGTAGCTCGAGTTCCAGGGGATCTCTCTCTCTCTCTCTCTCTCTCTCTCTCATTCTCTCTCTCTCTCTCTCTCATTCTCTCTCTCTCTCTCTCTCTCTCTCACACACACACAATCTTTAAATTTAACAAAAGAATTACCATAAGCAAGTTATTAGTAAAAAGGATACTTGTTTTATAGCTGTAGACAAAACACCAATGCAAATTTTATTTTTAGTTTTTTATTTTTTATTTTGCAAACGAATGACAAAAAAGGGAGAGACCTTGGAGAAAGCAAACACCCTGAGTAAGAATTGCTTCGCTTCGTCCTTTGGACGCATGGGCCTGGAGTGGTTGTAAAAATTGATTCAGGAAGACAGATAACTTGGGACTTGGCCCGCTTTCCCTGCCCAGACTTGGCAGGTGAAGAGGGCCTGAGAGGCAGCAGGTAAAAGGAGCCAGCAGCTCAGATCCACCGCATCCACAGACACAGGTTTCCTGGCACTGCCTTGTCCCGCCTCCCACTGGGCGGGGCAGGGACATACTCCAGTCTCATCCCAAGGAGACCCAAGAGCCTCCTTATTCCCCAAGGAGCACGAGTATGCTGCTGGCCAGTTGTGATCAACTTGACACAGACTTAGACATATCTGGGAAGAGGAAATGTCAACCGGGGAGTTACCTCCATTAGATCATCCTCTTCTGTGGGACATGGTCTTGATTAATGATTGATCCGGGTCACTGTGGGTGGTGCCACCCCTGGGATGGAGGTCCTGGGTGGTACAAGAAAGCAGGCTAGCCAGTAAATAGTGGTCCGCTGTGGTCTCCGCCTAACTTCTGCCTCCAGAGTCGCCCTCCGCTCCTGCCCTGATGGACTGTAATTGAACGGTGTGAGCCAAATAAACCCTCTCCTCCCGCGTTGCTTCTGTTGCAGCGACAGAACGCACACTAGGACAATGAGAGACATAGGCGTCCGGGCAGGCGGGGGATGGGAGGGTTACATCATAGAGAGCAGAAACAAGAAAGATGCGCATGGGAAAGCGAGGTGGCAGGAAGAGAAGAAAGCAGGGAAGCCCTGTGTGTTCCCGCCCGTGTTTAAAACCCATTTAGAAGGTGCTGCTCGGAGCCTGGCAAACAGGCGTGACTGGAAGAAGAGAGGTGGCTCCTTGCCTCTCGCTACATCCCGTTCTAAACACTAAGTCATCATTGTCCTGAAACAACAACACAACAACAACAACAACAACAACAACAACCCGGGACCTCCGGGGGCCACAGTGTTTGTTCATAAACCTCCACAGCACACCGAGACTGGAGCTCCCAGGTCTTCCGTAGAGGCTCTTCTTGGCATCACGTGAAGCCATGCTGCTTTCTCGGGTTGGACGACCCCTACCAATCGCCTCGGGATACCCTGACACTTCATTCCTGCATCTTTGGGAGAGTGCAAGTTGGTTATTCTTGATGGACAGCTGATTTTGAGGATCAGCTAGTCTGGACTGAGAAGCGCGAAGATCAGGAAGGTATGCCACGTCAGCGTGGGCGTTTCCTGAGAGCGGAGGGGACAGGGCCACTTGCAGTACGGGCATGCTTTCTGCTCCCTCACTGCCCCACTGTATGCGTCTCTGCTCCGCCATCATCTTCCCAACATGCTGGATTGAACCTCTAAAATCCTGAGCCTGAAGAAACCTCTCTTCCCCCAAATGGGTTTGTTCGCTTTAGGTTTTTATCACAACAGTTCAAAAGTAACTAACATGCTACCCCCCCCCAAGTAAAAATTAATAGTGGATATTCTGTGTCCACATTGTCCTTTTGATCTGCTTCCTGATGTTTCATTGTAGACTCTGAGATTCCCACAATTTGGATCAAGCAGATCATGCTTCTTGCCACATCTAGCGGAAGCAGAAGCGGAAGCAGCACTGGAATGGGAGACTGGGGCAGGGAGACCTGCTGTAGTTACCATGGTGCCCGGTTCTGTGCTTAGCACATCACTGACGCTCATCAACTAATATGAAATGAGCAAGCAGAAACTGCAGGAGCAGGCTAATAGGGCTGTGACAAGAGTCCGTGTCTGCGGAAGCTGCAGAAACTCCACTGCTCATCGAAATTCTTCCAGAGAACGAGCAGCAGCCATCGGGATACAGCGCCTAAGTCCCGTTTTGCCCTGTTCAGACTCAGATTTACTAACAGCTGTGAAATAGGTCGCGTGTTTGGCCAACACCATCGAGTCCCCACCATGATGGCTCCGCTGTTTAAGATTTACGCTTTCTTCGCTGTAACATCTGCTATTCCTTCCTCCGTTCTAGGCTGTCGTCATCATTCTAAAACATTTATCTTCCAAAGATGAGCGTCTCAAATAATGGCTTCCTGTGCCTTCCCAAGCTGACCATGTCCTTGTCTCTGCCCTGCATGAGTAACCGCTGTGATTTAGACAGCTCGTCCACACAGATTTCCAAGACGAAATGTGTCCAGGCCAAAAGTGAGTCCCCCTTTACTACAGTAAGGGAAAGCAAGCCCCAATTCCCCCCAGCTCAAAGCACCATATTTTCCTCATGATACAAGGAGAGTAAACTTTTCTTTTCTTTTCTTTTCTTTTTTTTCTTTCTTTGAGTGAAGAGGCTGCTTTCTCTCTGGCTACATCATTGCATACAAATCCCCTGCAAATTATTTTTCAAATTCCAAGGTTCATTAATTTAATTGAATCTGTTCCTAGTTTTTAATTAAATCTGCACTTCTCCCAGTAACCTTTGGAGAAAGATAGACGCTGCATTATCATATTGGAAAGAACAGGATCACAGAGCAAGACCCGCACGAAATAGAACAAGAACAAAAAGCACTAGGCAGGTTTTGTACAAATTTATTCTCGTACCAAAAAAATTAACAGAGACAATGCTTTTATTGTACAGTATAATAAAACAACTTTCACTAAATTAAAAAGTGGATATTTTTGGCTGATAAACTACAGTACTTTTTCTATTTTAAAAAAAAAAGAAACAAAATTTACAGTTTGTAGCTCTTGTAGAAAAAGACACCTGTTCAATAATTACATAAATACTCCTGACAGGTTTCGGTAGCCCATTATATATCCTTTTGACTTTGTCAGCTCCTAAAGTCAATTAGCTTCTAAATTTGAAAGGCACCTGGTGACCAACATCCTACTTATTATTCAAGGCATTCATTTTAACTTTTTTTTTTTGCTTGCATAGGCTTGACAAGTCTGAAAACTCTATTAAGTTAAAAAGAATAAAGAAACAAACTACATGTGGTCCCCAGAAACAGTATTCTTCCCCCTTAGCTACAAGTGCCCTCAGGGGAATTACAAAGTGCACCAGTTAAATACATCTGTACATTTAAAACATTAAATATGTCAACAGTGAGACATTTTTTTAAATATTTTCAATCAAATACTATAGCACAAATATAATTTATAACACTTTGCACAGAAAACATTACACCTGAAATATAACTTTAGATATTATATAAAAATACATATATTTTCTCTCCTCATTAGAAAAAAAGAACTTATTTGCAGGTTCCAGCACGATGTAACAATTCAAAAGAACTTAACCCTTCAAGCTATCATCCCTCTGCAATGAAACGGCACCCTCTGAGTTTCGAGGTCCTCATTGGCAGGAGTTAGACCCAGAGACTATGACCCCTCTCATAGCTCACGAGCAATTCTTCATAAGCAACAGTATATGTCTCCCAATCTGGTTTAATTCTAGGAATTCATTACAAACTTGTAAAACCATTGTGTAATCACCACGAGTCTACCGCCCCCTATGGACTTTACACATACATGACCTGTACAGGGTGAAGAGAGAGGACCTCGAGTTTTGTACAACGTGGGCCATGTCTCTTAGTAGTCTTACACATGTATATACATCATCCATGTTCTAAGGAGTTTCCAGGCACTGCGGATACCCATGCTAATGCTCCACAAATATGAGTCTCAGTCTATGTCTTGAACTTTGAAAGCCCCAAAGTACGTCGCATCTTGATCTGGATCCAGCAGGGAAGGATTGGACACCTGAACGCTAATTTCTTCACCAGCTCGGAGCTTGAAAAAGCCCCCAACATTTATGGAATAAAAGTGAAATTCGGAATTTCCAGACCAGTTTTTGGTGCTCCCTCCTTTCATCAGGTTATGAGAACTTGGGATTTTGATGCTGGTTTTAACGACATACACCATCAGCTGAAGATAGTCTGCAGGTACGCTTCCCGACGTTTCGTGATGCCGGAAGCAAATGTTGGCGTACAGGTAATAGAAGCCATCTTGGTTAACCCTTAGTTTTCCGTTGCTTAACGTCATGTTAGAGATCTTGGCCCAGCCTCGATCGTGGTACCAAGAGGACAGACTGACTTTATGGGAACCTAGAGAGAAAAAAAGGCACAGGATTTAGAAGGCACTTCTTGAATGAGAAAACTTTCTCATTATTTCCATAGGCTGGTGGGGTGGTGTTTTACACTAACTTAACAGTTCTCACTCCAACACAGCAACTTACCTTTATACCTATTTTCTATATGGGCCTGGGTGCATTCAGATGTACTTAGTGCTTTCTGTCAGGCACTCTAAATGCACAGAACCAAAAATCCTCTATTTCTACCCTTAAGGAAGCTATAGTCTACAAGTGATGAAATAACATGGTCCAGAGAAGGAGCAATGCTTGAAAGGAATACACAGGATTGCTATGAGAATGAGAGAGAGAGAGAGAGAGAGAGAGAGAGAGAGAGAGAGAGAGAGAGAGGGAGGGAGAGAGAGAGAGAGAGAGAGGGAGAGAGAGAGTCAGAGAGAGACAGATAGACAGAGAGAGAGAGTGAGAGACAGAGAGAGAGCAAATTATTCCCACAGAAAAGGATCAAAACACACTCCATGGAGGTGCCACCAAGCAGAGACAGAAGGTTGAGCCCCACAGACAGGAACAGTTCGTTCTGAGTTGAAAAGGGAAAATTACCCGGAGTCAGTTCAGCCCGGAAAAAAAAAAAAAACAACTTGTAGAGGAAGAGGAGTTCCATCCTTCGTATAGCCAACCTTTATTTAGTTTGTGGAGAGAGGCGTGTAAAGGGGCGTGAGAATCTGGGTCACAGAAGCTCTGCAGAGGTCAGCCTCCATCTGTGTCACCATCTAGCATCCACACCTTAGCCTGAGCCACACAACCCACTGGCCATCCCCAGGAGCTCTGAGCTCCCCAGCTCACCCCAGCTCCCCAACTTCATGCAGTTGCATTCACACATTGTAAAGTCACTCCCAAGTCCCAAGTTCTCCTACAACCCCTTCTGGTTCATGGAATGAAATGATGAGGGACTTCCACGCTATTGTTTTTGGAGAAGTCAAAGTTCTACAGAACATTCTAATCAGCTGTGTGCCCCATGGTCTTCTTTTTTTCTTTTTCTTTTTCTTTTTCTTTTTCTTTTTCTTTTTCTTTTTCTTTTTCTTTTTCTTTTTCTTTTTCTGTCTCTCTCTCTCTCTCTCTCTCTCTCTCTCTCTCTCTCTCTCTTTCTTTTTTTCTTTTTGGTTTTTTGGATTTGGTTTTTCGAGACAGGGTTTCTCTATATAGCCCTGGCTGTCGTGGAACTCACTCTGTAGCCGAGGCTGGCCTCGAACTCAGAAATCTGCCTGCCTCTGCCTCCCAAGTGCTGGGATTACAGGCATGCGCCACCACCGCCCAGCGCCCCATGGTTTTCATAGCCCAGGTCTTTGATGTGCATTATTTACTGAGTCTTTAAAAATTGGCGATACTTCCATAATAAATCAAACTATTCCACATGTATACTAATGCGGACCTTTGTTATTCTCCTGGTATAAAAGTGATAACTGACAGGGTGAGAGTTTGCAGAACTATGGAAGACTTTCCCCGAGTAGTGGGCCCTCCGGATGCTTACCACGGACAGGAAGGAAAGTAAGCACACAAAATATGGCCTGCCCGGTGGTGCATGCTGTCAAGAACAGGGTTGACCTCAGTGACAAGGAGTGGCCCGACAAAGGCTGAAGAGACTCCTGGTGCTCAGCGGAGCTGAGCCTGGCGAGAAGACAGATGAGCTGCAAAACTCGGAAGCTTTGGGTCCAACATGGGTCAAAGAGAGGGAGCAGGGCTGGTGGGAGAAACTCTACGGGGCACTGGGGAGTCCGCGAAGCCCACAGCAGAGAGGCTGGGAAGTTAGACAGTGAGAATAAAAGGACTCACCGAAGATAACAGTCGGGAAAGATGAGACCATGGAAGGGTGGAAGGGCGGAGGGAGGGCTACCCTGCCTGCCAGGGTTTCTACTACTAATGAGGCATGCGGAGGACCGCTTGGCCCAGTCTGGCTGACCTCGCCAGCTCCCCGCTGGGCTCTCAGCTGCTGCGTGTTAGAAAGGGACCTCGGCCAACATTTAGCAAGCAACAGCTCTCTAAGAAAAAAAATTATATATTCTGACCCTACCCCCCCCAAGTACTTTCTAGTGCATTTTCCTCTGAAAACTTTGAAAACGCGTAAAACAGTCCACGTAGGACAGGTCCTGTAAATAAATATATAACAGCACTCCAAAATAAAAATAGCAAGCCAAAGCGAGCTTCCTCTGAATCATCCAGTACCAGCCAGCATTGAGAGAATAAGGGGTCAGAGGGGCTGTTGGCCCAACCAGAAGGACTAACTCGATTTTCTTCAACGGGAGCATAGAGTGTGACTCATTTCCCTGCATCCGAAAGCAAGAAGCTGTCGGAACAGAACCAGGAGTTTTGCCTGGATGCTGGCACTGATCAGATTCTAGGTGCCTGGAGAGGGAGCTTGATAACTAAACCAGGCTTGCTGTTGCCAAGCCGACCTTGGCACACGCTCTCAGGCAATATTTATCCTATGCCATTTAAAGTGAACTGAAGAGAGATGAATGCGGGCTACCGTCACGGCACACGCAGCCCCGCCCCGCACACCGGTATTAATTTGATTGCCTTCGTGAACACGCAAACTAGTTTTCCCACTCAGAGAAACTGAGTGTAGCTCTGGCACCAGGCACACACTGACGGAAAGGCTGCTTACGGAAGGAACTACGGACAGGATCAGAACAGGCAGCCCGGAGAATCTCCTGCCAGCTCAAGAGGTGATTTCTCACCTTCTCTGTATCTTCCAGGAAAAAAAAAAAAAAATCTCTCTATGGCCTATGCTATACTAACGGCTCAAAACTATTTATTAAAAGATAGATTTTTATTATTTAAAAGACTTAAAAAGTTTGAACCCAAAAAAAGGGAGAAAACTCTGCCTTAAGCCATTTATGAAACAAAGTGGAATTTACATTATGACTTAATTAACTTCAGATAATAATTTTAAACGACATCTACTGAACTGTAATATGCCTCCTCCCCACCCCAAAACATAGTATGTATAGCGACTCCGCAAGGTGGACAGTAAGTACTCTCATGGTTGTTACAGTGGAGGCAGATTACGGTACTTATCCAAGGTCACAGGCCCAAGCAGACACGAGCACCCTGCCACTGGATTCCAAACGCATCCACGAACAAACTTCGTGCAAAACTTAGTGTGACCCTTGGAGTCCTCCCTCCTGACAAAGCTAACTTTGCACAAATACCCTGTAGCCTGCTTCTAGGGTAATGTGCAGAACCAATCTGGGAATTAAGTAGAGAGGAATATCAGCTACCACAGGGACCTCAAGCAAAGGGCCAAACTGTGTGAAGCACTGTGGTACTGTCCGAACAATCTGGATGATAGCGGCTACCTTGCAGTGAGGGTGAGAGGTCATGGATACACAGCCAAATGACCTCAGGCACTGGAGGTGTGTGGTGTGCAACACACACGGCATTGCTGACACTGACGCTCGGTTATCACTCTCCCATGATGGTCACTGCAATCCTTGCCATCTCTGCGTAGCTCGTGGTGAGCGGCCAGTGGGGTTTTGTGATGACACCCCCCCCCCAGCACACTGAGGTAACTACAGGCACACAGCTCTGGGTCCCCATCTTCAAAAGTAATCAGGTCTCTGAATACAGTAAATATTTACCAGAGAGTGGGAAGATACGCATAAGGAAAAGGGACAGAGTGTCTCAGCTTCCTGGGGGAATGCTGTCACCCGCTAGCCCCACACAGACTTCCGAGATGGGGGCATCTCTGGCTTCCTGACTGCAGTCACCCACCAAGGGAGTAGGCAGTGGGGATCTGTTTGATATCAAACTAGTCTACTTCAGGGTGAAACCAGATGGGCGCTGTGAGCCATGATACATGTTCCCAACAAATCTAAACCGGCAGGTGCTTAAACGCCCACGTCCGTCTCTGAGAAGGAATGCAGAGATGATGTGGTCGGTGACGTGATTGACAAGGTGGGGCTCAGCTGAAGGGTTTGCCTCCTCCTCTAGGTTTAGAAGGTTTGAGTAGGTCCATGAGCCGACGAGTGGAAAATTGACAAGCGTTCACAGGCTGGGTGTAGCCATGCCTTACCCGATGGGATGTTGGCAGCGTTGATGGTGAGGTGTGCGAACGGCTGAGCCTCAGGCTTACCCCGCTGGGCCGCGTCGAACAAGGAACCTTCCATCATAGCTGGGGATGACAGAAGCAGGTGAGCTTAGAGGCTACTGCCCGTACGGGACTTCAAACACTCGTTCAAACTCATAATTACCTGGAACTCCCGAGAAGCGCTGTGGCCCCACAATATGCTGTAATTCCTGAAATAAAGAAGAATCGTATTCATAAACTCAATCTTTCTGTAAAGCGGTGAAAAAAAAAATATGTAGGACTACCAGATGCAAAAATCAGGTTGGATGCTTAAAAATGAAGCCAGAAGCCCAGAGGCAGCAAAATTCCTGGATCTCACATTCCTAGCATCTGAGCTCCCAAAATGCTTAAAAAGTCACACACACACACACACACACACACCACCACCACCACCACCACCACCACCACCACCACCTCCACCACCACCACCACCACCACCACCACCACCACCACCACCACCACCACCACCATCAAGACCACCACCAAACAAATCCTTTGAGGCAATAAAAGGAAACAAAGTCAAATTATCAAACAAGACAACTGAGCATAATTACTATGTAACAGGTACCCAGATGGAAACAAAGTGTGTATAAAATGTATTGTTCTCTTCCGTCTTCCTGAGCCTCTCATTCTATGGAATTCAGTAGTCGATTGCTATTATGGTGCAGAGGCTCAGCCCACAAGTAAGAACATGATACCCGGTTCCCAGTAGTATTTTTTTTTAAGTCAGTGTATTTGTAGTACTATATGAAGGTGGAGAAGCTTTTATAGCACCAACAATTAACTGAAAATACTGCTGGAAACAAGACTATATGCATAGGCCAGGCAAACAATGAATATAAGTATGAATATAAGTAGACAGGAGTAGGTGACTGTGTAATAACCTGAGCTCCCAGAATCAAGTCCCCACCAAGTGCCACCCACTCAGACATTAGCTAACATAAGACGCCCCATGGGGCGGAGCTGATTGAAGCTCTTGACCCTTGGCTTAAATCATGCCTTCAAGAGCAGGCCAGCCAGGATGGTAAGATGGGGTAATACAGGTGACCACCCAACGGAGTGCCCAGTAAACTCAGATACCTGGAGTCACCGGCACGAGACGGGTCCCAGTTCCCAGTTAATAGGATAAACAGTCCGGCCGACTATCACTACCCCACCACGTCTAAAGAACAGACCACGTAACGAGCTTTCCCTATCTAGACAGAAAGGCTTTCAGCCTTATAGTGGGACCAATAAATGGGTAGATAAAATGACACAAATTCAATTCTTGCCAATGAGAGATAACATTTTATTTATCTTTATTATTTCATTTCTTTATTAGTCTCTCTGCCTTCAGACACGCCCAAAGGAGATAAGAATTGCCTCTGTTTTTCATAACTCTTAGAGACACCATAGAGATCACATAAAGTCAGTCTCTGCCCTGGTCTACACCTGGGGCCCTGTACAGCCTGAAGCCCACTGTAGAAAATTTTGAACAGATGGTGGCCCCTTGTATATATATATATATATATATATATATATATGTATATATATATATACATATATATATACACACATATATATATGTATATATGGTTTATTTTATAACTTTATATTCTTGTGCATTTATATATGTCAAGTGCATCATTTTACATTGTCTATAACTTTACACATTTCTATGTACAGTTTTCTATAGCTATTATGCATATTGACATATAGATAACACATACACACACTGTATATTTACCTGATTAGATTAGCCATCTTGGAGACAGTTGTTTTGAGGCTTACAGCCACTGTTTCATTTCCCCCCTAGCTCAGACCTGCTCCACTGTCAGGAGAGAAACATGGCACATCCCTATAAATTTGCTCCCTGATTTTCTACACACTCGGCCTCACATAGAAAAAAAATCAGGAAAAATGTCCTTGTGGCCAGTGCAGTGACGCTCACAACTGATGGTGGTTGCAGTGACGCTCACAACTGATGGTGGTGTGTGCTGACCTCTAGGAGAGCAGGCAGGTGCCAGCAAGACCAGGCAGTCTGAGACCCAGGAGGCCCAGGCTGGAGTCTCTGACTCTCTATTCTAACACACTAGCGGCTGCGGCTGCAGTCTCTACTGAGATGACAAATCCCCTTTGGAAGGATTTCTACATGGGCAAATGAGGAAATTATCTTAAGGCTCGGGACCCAGCCCCAAGCAGCCTGCTGAAGCCCCTGATTAATGGCCAGGGGCGTGTTGCTCCCTCTCCACTGGGAATGCACTTTCCTTGCCCATTTAATCAGTGGCTTCTAGGTCAGAGCTGCCACAGACCCATTTAGTTACAAGAAAATTCAATAAATAGCACCTCTCAGAAGCACTTTCAATGCCTGCTGTCAGGGGAAGAAAGGGTTCATGTCCCGGGATGAATTAGAGCTAGTTAGAGACCCAGGAGGTAATGCTTTTGTGCTATTTCTCTAGAGTACTCACGAATTGCAATTCTTCTCAGACATTCAGAAAGGAAGTTTCAATACCAAAAAGGGATCTTATGATGAATCTGTGACCTCAGGTCACACACACAAAAGACTTTAACATGTCTAACTCCACCCCAATCTTTTGAGCCCCAAAGTAATTGCTGTTTATGGGGCAATCATAAACATATCATTCTACTAAGTTATAATTTTAAATTGTCTTTGGGTTGTGAGACGAATAAAAAATAATCTTAAGTGAAGGATAGATCCCCAGGACCAGGGGGGTTTCTTTGTTTGATTCATTTTTTTTTTTTAAAGAACCAGGAATACAAGACATTGGTGCACCCTTGTAATCCTCACATTCAGTAGGTAACCCCAGCTCTCGGTGGGTAACCTCAGCTCTCAGTGGGTAACCTCAGCTCTCAGTGAGTAACCCCAGCACTCACTCATCTCAGTGCTCAGTGGGTAACCCCAGGACTCAGTGGGAAACCCCAGCACTCAGCGGGTAACCCCAACACTTAGTAGGTCATCCTGGTACTCAGTGGGTCATCCCAGCACACAGTAGGTAAGCTCAGCACTTAGTAGGTAGCCCCAGCATTCAGCACTCAGTGGGTCATCCCAGCACACAGTAGGTAACCTCAGCACTTAGTAGGTAGCCCCAGGACTTGACACTCAGTAGGTCATCTCCGCACTCACAAGCTCATATTTGGAACACTCTGGACAGCCAACCTAAGCTAATCATCATTCTTCCAGCCGATGAGAGACCATGTCCTAATAAACCAACATGGATGGCTTCTGAAGAGCAATGCCCCAAAGCGACCTCTGGCTTCCACACACATATGCACATGCACCGATACACAAGGGCGCCCTTTCACACGCACTTGCACACACGCACACATAAATTTCTTGTAAGTAGAACTTGATGCATCCCAGTGTTGGGGGGGGACACAGCTGCAGTTTGGAGGAAACTTTGGGGTTGCCCTGGTCTAATTCACAGCCACTGGTCTCAAATCGCCTTGATATTGTCCAAAGATGCTGCAAGGTGGATTCTACTGTGCAGCAGGGCACTGAGAAACAGGATTACTAAGTGAGTGCTTCCGTGAGTCGTTGTTTGGAAGCAGCCATGTCCACTCAAAGGTATAAATAATCTCACAGTGGCGTTCAGTCCCACACATTGAAACATGGTAACTCCTATGTTTGTGCCAACCAAGTTTCCCCTTGTAGTAACATTTAGAATTATATGAGAAGCGTATACTAAACAGCCTAGAAGCCTGGACAGTTCCTAGAGTGTGGGACCAAGAAAAGAGCCCTCCTCCCTTGCTTAGGAACTACTATTGAGTTTTGCTCAAGAGAACCTAACTTCCTACCTCACTTCCCTACCTTAGACGATCAACAATCTGCCTTCCCAGAACACACACCTGCGACACACACACACACACACACACACACACACACACACACACACCTCTACGTTGATTTGTATAAACTACCCAGGACAGCAAGAATCTTTAACCTTGTGAGAATTAATAAGAAACACCATGAATGTATGAACTTATTTATGATCGAACTGTATGTAACAAGTAGTCTTTTCAAAAAGATGTATTCATTTTTAGATAAGCATAATTTAGGTCTAAACTATAATAGCTCCCTTTAACAGAACAAGGAAAGGGAACAAAACACAAGGAAAAGAGAAGTGAATACCACCCCCCACCCCCAAAATAGCAGCCAAGTTAAGGATTAAAGAAATGTTCGGTCACAGTGCCACCTAGTGGACATTGCCCCACATTGCCCCCTGGACTGCCATGGGTTTTCCAATTGGAAATGGGACCGTTTCAAAACTGAGTGCTCTCTCTGTCAAAGTGGATTACATTAATTTTTCATCTTTGCTATCAGAGTACATCAGCAGAGACATGAAAACAACTGATTTGATATTTTTCTTAGGTTCAACTGTAGTTTAACTCATAGAAAAAAAATGCTGGGGTTTCACAATCTCTCCTCCAGGGAACACGGCACGCAAAAGATCAATTGTGTAACTGTGGTCTTGACTATGGCCTTTCTGCGATTTTTCTTAAACAGGACATCCAAAAAGTGTGGTTCCCAGGAGTGTGATAGGGAAAGCACTCAAGTCTACTAGGACCCAGTTCCCTTCAGACTCCTGCATGGTCTTTAAAATGAGTTAGGAGGTTTTGGTGGGTTTTTGTTTGTTTATTTGTTTGTTTGTTTTTGCCAAACCCAGGAAACAGCTGCTTGTCTTGAGAAGTTGGGCCCACTTATGGGCCAAACTCTGAGTCGTACTTTAAAGTCCTTGGCTGGCTATAGAGATTCAAACACTTCCATCCAACTTCTAAGCCGCCTTTACAAACTGCCAAATAACAAGCCCATTTATATATATGATTAAACTGGTCTTATACTTGTTGGACTGCAATCTGGATACCATCCTTCTAAATAATAATAATAATAAAAAATATGTCCCAGCTGCCTAGAGACCATGTAAAAGGTCAAGTTACTGGATTCTGGATTTATCCGTCTGAAATCCCACTTGGGCTGTGATATGAATCACGTGATCCATTGGTACCTGTCAATCAAACCACCAGAGAAGCAATTTGTATAGCCAGATGCTCCCGACACTCTCAGCGACAGCCAGTAGCCAGGGTCTCAGGTGGCTGCCTCCCTCTGCAGTACCACAGCAGCTGCGGGGACATCTGGCTGGTTGAACAAGGATTTAACACCCCGCTTGCCAGATATAATACAGGGTTCATACCCTTGTTAACATATGTAATGCATTCATTTTAACATCTTAATGATACCCTTCATGTAATTCTTCTCCAACCTAGTTACAAGAATAGAGTATTCATCAGCCAGTTAGCACATGAATGCCACATTCCGGCTGTTTCTGAAAACGAATAGCCCATTTCCCATTCCTGCGGGGGAAGTCCTGTGGACTTCTACTTGGTACATAGCTCAGAAATCCCGTCTCCTCCTCCTCCTCCTCCTCCTCCTCCTCCTCCTCCTCCTCCTCCTCCTCCTCCTCTTCCTCCTCTTCCTCTGAGGTCCAGGCCACAGCCTTCAAGATCCCATCACTCCTCAGGAGGACAATTGCCTCTTCCCACCTCCTCTCACAATCTTTGTGCCACAAACTGATACATGGTTGGTGACTGGGAAGAGCACCTTAGATGCAAGGGGAGCTTGTCCCTCCTCTTCTTGAAATCACTTGGTGACTTCAGGAGCAAGTACAGTCCTAAGGTTTATAAGGCCCCTTGTGACTGGGCCTTTGTGATATTGCAAGACACACACACACACACACACACACACACACATATGTGTATACACACACACACACATATATATACATACATATAATGTGTGTGTGTGTATATATATATATACACATATATATGTGTATATATATATATACACATATATATGTGTATATATATATATATGTATATATATATATATATGAGGAAAGCATCTTCTGTTATTCATAAACCTTTTTCAACCAGGCCTATTCATGCCACTAAGATAACTCAAAGGATGGGAGCTGGTTGCCAGAGCAACCAAGTCCATGATTAGGAGAGAGGAATTTTGCAAGGCACATCCCATTGTCCTTCCACATCTTAAGGTTTAGAAACCGTTTTGGTGGCGGGGAAATCTAGACCACTTGCTCTCTGAAGTCTTTGGGTGTAGAGACGACAGTAGCTGTTCACGGAGCTGACAGTCTGCATCATAGCTCTTCCTCCCCTGTGGGCCACCTCCCACCTCCTCCCTCAAGGATGCTGGCAGTCCTGTGGGTAGGCTCTGTGGAGCTGCTTCTGATGGTGCCGCGTGCCAGAACCTGGCTTCCCATTCATGAATACCTTTGATTCCTGCTGCTCCTTCTGCTAAACCTGAGAATCTCGAGGAGAAAAGACCAAGTCTACAACTCTCCAATTAAAAGCAAGCTGTGGTTTGGGATGCACGGCCAACTGGCCAGCCAGATGCCCCCTCACCCTAAGTCAAGATTTGAGAGAGCAGCCCCTGCTGGCCTCTTGAAGTTCCTTTTTGAGAAGAGATAAGGTGTTCACAGGGAGGAGAGTTGGCTGTTATCCACTGTTAGAAAGATAGGGTGAGAGGGACGAATGGGACAAGGGTAAGGTATACCTCGTGTGAACAGGGTTGCAAGCAGTTTACATCAGATCTAAGAAACAGGTGCTTGGTTCCAGATCCTGGGTCAAGGGAGTGCATATCTTCCATACCGAAGCAGACCTGGCCCCCAGGTTCTCCCAACATCCTCCAGTCCCTGGCTGGCCTACCTGCCCCGAACTGTGCACTTTCCAGCCCAGGGGCTGGGCTGCCCCTCCCCATCGGATCCCATCCTGCTCACTGAGCAGCTGTCATGGAAGTCTTGGAAAGCTCCTGGTGAAGAACTTGTCCGCCATGGCCACATGGGTGCCATTTCTTCCAGGAGTGAGCGGAAGAGACGCTCTACAACTGCTAATGTACTTTCCACACCAAGAGCCCGAGGAGCTACGTGTCCTTGTTTTCATAAAGAAGACTGATGCTTTTCCAGGAAGGGCAATGGGTATTCTGGGAATAGAAAATTAGTTTTTATTGTTTAACCTTCATGGTTTAAATGAGGAAGCTTCTGCTGTGGTTAAAGGTCTCCTTGGGCTTTGATTTAAAAAAATGCCTTATGACAGCGGTATTAGTCTTCGTAAAAGCCCAACTTTAAAGTGTCTTCTATTATGCTACTCATTTTTTTAAAGGGGGGAGGTATGCAGGGGCTCAATGGAGGCATGCAGTGTGCCTCTGCTCACAGCAACAAGAATCCCAGCCATACACTAGCAGTGCTTTCTATATCACTAAGCCACACCTCCTCACGAAAAGATGGCTTTTGCAGTCTCCCAGTCCTGTTCTTGATACCCTAGGAATAGGAGTCACAGGGCAGCCAAGATGTCAGACCAGGCACTGCGGACATTGAGGAGTCCACAGTCTCATGGCCACAGCGAGAAAGCTGCCCTCTGGAAACAGAAGATCCTTGAGACCTACAGTCCTAACAGATCTTAGGAGTATCCAACATGGCTTGCTTCTGACAAGTGACTAGCCACTCCGTGCTGACTAGTTTCAGGTCAACTTGACACAGGCTGTAGTCATTTGAAAGACAGGGGCCTCAACTGAGGAAATGCCTCCAGGGCACTTTTTTTTTTTTTAAGATTTATTTGTCTTGTTTATATGAGTACACTGTAGCTGTCTTCAGACACACCAGAAGAGGGCAACAGATCCCATTACAGATGGTTGTGAGCCACCATGTGGATGCCGGGAATTGAACTCAGGACCTCCGGAAGAGCAGTCAGTGCTCTTAACCACTGAGCCATCTCTCCGGCCCCAGGGCACTTTATTAATTAGTGTTCAATGGCAGAAGGCCCAGCCCATTGTGGGTGATGCCATTCCTGTGCTGGTGATCCGGGTTTCTATAGAAGACAGGTTGAGCAAGCCAGGGGAAACAAGCCAGTAAGTGGTACTCTGCTGTGCTCTCTGTCTATGCTCCTGCCTCGAGCTGTTCTAGCCCGGTTTGAGTTCCTGCCCTGACTCCCTTCGAGGATGAACAATGATGTGTAAGCCAAATAAACCCTTCCCTCCCCAACTTGCTTTTGATCGTGGGTTTTCATCACAGCGATGATAAGACACAACGTCACACATAATTCAGGATGGATGTGGGTTATCCAATCATTAACTCTGTGCCCTAAGTTGTATTACTACATGCCTGCCACTGGAGACATAAACGAAAGTCACAGGTCCTTGAAAAGCTCACCTACGGGGAGCCAGGCCCAATCTGGGTGCATGCAGCTGGTGTACAGATAATAAACTCCACGTGTATCTGACACCGGCTCCTGATTACATAGGCAGGTGGGCAAGCATTAGTGGGAGACTGTTTTGAGAAATGACTACACTTCATTTTTTAAGAGACAATTAGAAAAGCAACCAGACAAAATGGGCTGGAAGTAATAAAATAGCACATAGAAGAACCCTGATCCAGCCACTCAAGTCCGTCAGGGACCGTCCTGCTTGAATGTTTTGTGAGGAGGCAGAAGCCACAGCAGGATGATCAGGGAGGAGTAAGACCGTCCTCCTTAGGTTCCTAGCTTGGTGATGCTGGTGATGATGTGATGACTAATCTGTCCATTCAGGAGAGTAGCCCAGGGTGTGGCTGTGATGAGCATAAGGAGAGGAGTTCATGTTCTGGAAGACTTCGACTCTTAGCATTTTAAATTGGTGTTTTGACCACAGCTATTGCTATGATCACCACTCGATAGTCTCAAAAGGCCAAGACCAAGGACTGGAGTAGCATCTAAGTGGTCAAGATGTTTCCTAGATCTTGAACTTCAGGATCAACAGGCACTAGATATCGGATCATCTCTGATATAGATAATTCTTTCCAGCTCCAAATAGCACCTTTTCCACCAAGCAACTCCATTCTCTTTATCATATTTAATTTATTAAACAACATAGGCTGTTCTGTCCATCAGTGGCTCTCAGCACTTAGGCTGGTTTGAAGAAGTCTCGGGGTCCATCTTTCTGGCTATCAAGTCAGAACCTCTAGCCAAGGTGCTGGGAGCTCTTAATAAAGCCAACAAGCAGGGGCCCCAAGATCCCCGAAGATGCAGTTATTGTAAAACACAGACCCAGGGCTCATCTTCCCATCCGTTCCACAGGCTGCCTCTCTCCTCGGATTCACAAACCAGTCCACCCCTTAGCAACACAAGCGCCACTAAATCTCGGAAGTTAGCCAGCCCATCATGAATACTCTCCTCTCAGGTGAATGCTTCTAGCTCTGTTTCTTTCAAGATGCCCAGTCAGAATCTTTTCTTCCATCCTGGGGTACTCATAGCACAGATCAAAGCTCACCTCTGGCATCACTTACTGGCCAGTTCTGGATTGCACCCCTCCTGGCTCTGCCTTCTTCCCTGGGGCACCCCAAGATTGAGCACGCTGCCACCAGCCTTTCTTGAGTGAATGACAGTGGTGGCGTTGTGGGTTAAATGAGAATGTCTGATACAGCTGACACCTGGGAAGTTACAGAGGGGGACGCTCTCAGCCAACCATTGAACTGAGCACAGGGTCCCCAATGGAGGAGCTAGAGAAAGGACCCAAGGAGCTGCACCATAGGAGGAACAAGGATATGAGCCACCCAGTACTCTTAGAGCTCCCAGGGACAAAAACACCAACCAAAGAGTACACATGGAGGGACCCATGGCTCCAGATGCATATGCAGCAGAGGATGGCCTTGTTGGACATCAAAGGGAGGGGAGGGCCTTGGTCCTGAGAAGGCTTGATGCCCCAGTATAGGGGAATGCCAGGACAGAGAAGCAGAAATGGGTAGATTGGTGAGCAGGGGAAGGGGGGATAGGATAGGGGGTTTTCAGAGGAGAAAACAGGAAAAGGGATAACATTTGAAATGTAAATAAAGAATATATCTAAAACAAACAAACAAACAAACAAATAAGAATGTCCCCCACAGTCTCCTGCATTTGAACACTTGGTGGCACTGTTTGTGGAGGTCTAGAAGGCACAGCCTTGCTGAGGAAGTACTTCACTGGAGATGGGCTTTGAGGGTTCAAAGCCTCCCGCCACTCACAATATGTGTGCTCACCCCTCCCCACCTGTGTGTGTGTGTGTGTGTGTGTGTGTGTGTGTGTGTGTGTGACTTATGACTCACAGTGTGAGCTCTCAGCATCTGGAACATGCTTCTGCGTCTGCAGCATGCCGCCCAGCTTCCCTGGCCTACCTCTCAGGATCCGTAAGCCCGAGCAAACCCTGCCTTCTGTAGGTTGCCTTGGTCATGATGCTTTATCACAGCAGCAGAAAAATAACTACAGAGCGTTGGCTCTGTAGGAAATCTCTGTAGCTCATACTTCAGATTCCCCATAGAGATAGCTTTCAGACACACTAAAGACGATTGAGGTTGATTCGCAATTCCCAAAACCACCATGGTGAAGGGAGACAGACTCCTACTGAAAAACCACATGACTAACATCTGGATGTGAGGACACCAGTGACCCGAACTCAAGGTTCCTTCTGGGCTTATGAGACACTCTTAGGATACATATTCAACACAAAGGCAAAGAGACAGTAAATGGAATGTAAACGTCCCCCTTGACCCTTCTTTTGTAACTAAGAAGTCTAGGAGAAATAATATCCACATAATAACTCCAAAGTCTCCAGGCAGATGTAACCTGTTTAAATTTTCCAGTGATTTCTAATTTATTTCAGTTGAAATTTGATTAGGGGTTAGGCAAGGCTTGTTTACTTTATTCTTTCTTTCTTTCTTTCTTTCTTCCTTCCTTCCTTCCTTGCCTTCTTTCTTTCTTCCTTCCTTCCTTCCTTTCTTTCTTTCTTCTTTTCTATTTATCTATTCATCTTTCTTTCCATCTACCTATTTACCTATCTATCTATTTACTTGAGACATAGCAATGACTATCCTGAAACTCACTATATAGATCAGGCTACCCTCAGACCCTCAGAGATCCACCTGCCTCTGCTTCCTGAGTGCTGGGATTGAAGATGTATTATACACACCTGACTAGGCTGTTTTCTAATAATCAACATTGGAATTCTAAAGACTCAGAGTTCCATGATTGGGAAAAAAAAAAAAAGAAAAGAACCACTCAAAATGGCAAACAATCTGGCTTTGGTAATGTTCTGTCTATGAAATCTAGCTGAAAACAGCAAGCAGCCATCAACATTTGTGACACATCCTCTTAAATCCACTTTTCAGTCTCCTCCCCAAGCTGTCTCTAGTTCCCGACATGGGAACTTTAGAAGATAAAATCCTGACCACCCAAACCTTTCAGTCTTGTGTTAACCCTTGATCCATATATGTGTGAATCTATGTGGGTGGGCACTGGGGGGAGGGCGCGTATAGGTGTTGTATATAACGAGTCCACTTTTCCGCTTATCCAGAGCTAATGTGCATCGGAGACTGCTGATGCCACTTCTCTCTCTGTCCTGGTTGGTTCTAGGCAGACTCTTCCTCAAGCATCACAGGCAAGTGGCAACTCGGGTGGAAGAGAGATGTCTAGCCTCCCTTGAAGCAAGGCATGACGAGTCTTCTAAGTTCTGTCAGCCAACAAGATTCGCAGTACAGAGGTGTCACTCCCACATACAGTCACCTTCTCCCTATTACTTTTTCCCTATCTAGACATGACATCACAAGAGGCCACCCTGGGCACAGGGAGGATAGGGACCTGCCAAAGGAGAAGCAGGCCTGCATGGCTCATCTTAGGAATACAGTATGAGAGAGAGAGAGGGGAAAAAATAGATAGTCCCTTGATGAGACTCTTCCAGTTGAGATGATGTTAAGTAACGGTGATGATTTCATTGCGGATCAAAGCATCAGAAATGTTGGATTCTCTCAGGTCTTACCGTCAGGGTACAGAGCTCATGTACATTATAAATCACACATGTACTGACTGTTGCAGAATCAGGATGAGAATCGCTCTGGTTAGGATGACTCTTTCTTACCCCACTTCTCCAGTAAGGAACTAGAGGATTAGCGGTCTGCTAAGGACATAACTTATTGTCGTCGCCATCATTGGGTTGGCAGTGTTTGTTGCTTGCTTTTACATGTATTTATTTGATGTGTGGGAGCCTCTGCCAGCATGAATGTGTGCACCACATGTGTGCAGTGCCCACAGAGCTCAGAAGAGGACATCAGCTGTTACAGATGCTTGGGAGCCGAGATGTAAGTGCTGCGAACTGAAGCCAGCACCTGGCCAATACAGATGCAGATACAGCCAACCAGCAGACTGAGCCCAGGGGGCCCCAGTGGAAGAGCTAGGGGAAGGACTGAGGAGCTGAGGGGAATTGCTACCCCACAGGAAGAACAATGTCAACTAACCAGACCACCCAGAGCTCCCAGGGACTAAACTAAGAATTATATGGAGGAAGCCATGACTCCAGATACATATGTAGCAGAGGTTAGCCTTATCTGACATCAGTGGGAGGGGAGGGAGGCCTGATGCCCCAGTGTAGAGGGATTCTAAAGGGATGAGGCAGGAGTGGGTGAGTGGGTGGAGGAGCACCCTCATAGAGGCAAAAGGAAGGGGGTAAGGAGGGATGAGATGGGGGTTGGTAGAGGGTAGCCAGGAAGGGGGATATCATTTGAAATGTAAATAAATAAAATGATTAATTTTAAAAAGAGAGAGAGAGAGAGAGAGAGAGAGAGAGAGAGAGAGAGGAAGATACCTGACGTCATCCGCCAGCCTCTGTATATACAAGCAGGGCACGCGTACATAGACACACGTCCATGCGCACACACATGGAGCGATGGTTCTGACTGTTCTTCCAGAGGACCCCGGTTCAATTCTCAGTACCCACAGGGCTCATAACTCCAGTTCCAGGGGCTCTTGCTCCTTCCTCTGGCCTTTGAGGACACCAAACACACATGTGGTACACAGACATACATGAAGGCAAAACACCCAGACAGATTAAATAAATAAGCCAACGAACAGAGAAAGCAACCGTAAGCCCTTTGACCCTTCCTATCTCCTTCAAGGCACAGGGTGTTTCCTTGTGACACTTACAGAGCTCTATCTTTGATATCAAACCTGTAAATACTTCTACAGGCAAATCGCATACAGTTTTTCTGCCAAAAGGTCCTGGGATGAGATCAACAACCTGGCACACGGAAGGCAGGTGGAGTCACAGCCCCCAGGGCCCAAAACCTTTACCTGACAAATAACAGAGGTCTCTCCACTAAGTTCAAATGAGGGTGAGTGTCCTCCCTGCCACGCGTGGCAGTCCTGGTTACTACCCAAACTCACCGCTTTGCCCAAGCCTAGCGGGCTGGGAAGAGCCAAGGAAGGCTGCCAAAATCGAAACCAGGCATCGCCTTGCAAATCAGACACCACATTCATACGGGTGTTTGTTTTATTGTCATAGACTGTTTTGATAGACTTTATAAATTGTGGTCGGTAGAGTTGGACCAGTAGGAGGGCTTTTAGAGTTCTGTGCTAAAGGGGAATTAAAGCCAAGAAAGCCCAGCCACAAAAAAAAAAAAAAAAAAAAAAAAAAAAAAGGAGGGGAAAAACAAGATTACTTGTCTGACCACAACGAGCTGGGTAAACACCACTTTCTGCACGCCTATAATGTGATATTGTGCTCATGTCTGGCATGTGTCTCCGCTGCATGGGCTGATCTCTCAGTACCGATTGCAGCTACACCTGAATCGATCTTTGGGTCCACTCAACATGCCTTAGAACTAAAGATAAGATGCAAACCTACTTCCAGAATGCTCACCACACCCTTCCTATTTTTAGCATTGCCAAGACAAATTAGAAATCTGATTTCTGTGGCAAATTACGCAGACGTCACATCAACCAATGGTTTTCATCAAAGAATAATGCATTTGGCAAACCATTCATTTGACTGGGATAAAAGAGTACATTCTCGGGTATAAGGAAAAGGTCTGGCAAACGGCCTCCATCCACAGCTGCACCCTATGGATATTGGCTAGCTGTAATGATAAGGTTTGGGTAAAGATCACCTCCTTCCTAAAGATCAGGCCTAGGAAAAGACATGCTTCACCTCCAGCACACACTGGTGTGTGACAATAATGTGCTTATTTTTCCAATATATACTGGCTTATTGTAATTATTCATCGAGCTTGTAAAAGGATTTTATAAATTGCCCATTTTTAAAAAAAAAAATGAAAACTCCTACAGCATAGCAAAAACAAGTACAAAATTAAGTAAATACAGTCCAATTCCTCTTGAGAGCCATAATTATCTGTTAATATAAAAGGCCTCTCTCTCTCTCTCTCTCTCTCTCTCTCTCTCTCTCTCTCCCTCTCCCTCTCCCTCCCTCCCCTCTCCCTCCTTCCCTCCCTCTCCTGTTCCCTCTCCCTCTCTGTCTCTCTGTCTCTCTGCCTCCCTCCCTCCCCCTCTCCCTCTCCCTCTCCTCCTCTCTTCCTCTCAAAGGCTCATTATGTTTCATTATGTAACTCATGCTAATCTCAAACTCACAATCCCTCTGCCTCAGTTTGGGATTATAGACACGAGCCATGCCTGGTAACCAACCACGTGCCTTTAACAGGAGCCGCTGATTCTTCTTTTCTGGTCTTGGTCCTAGTTTGCCAGATTCTGAATCTGAACGCAGAGCCCCACCCACCCTGAACATACACTCCACAACTGAGGTTCATCCCCAGACCAAGAAAGGCCGTAACTTTTTGAAAACTGGTAAAATTCTTTTTCTTCCCCCTACCCCAAACTGTGTTCACTTATTTAAAATAATTGTACACTGTATTAAATTATACATACATATATTCACACAGGCATATAAATGACTGCCATAAGCCAGCTGCCTTCTTGTACTTGCGACAATAACATGTATTTTACTGAGTCTACAACACTCAGTTTTAGTGAATCATCTCTGAAATTAAGATGCAAGTAGACTCTGTGATGATCACGTTGAATTTTTTTATTGCCTCGGCGATGACACAAAGAGGTAAGCTGAAAAGCGATGGTATCTTAAATTTAATACAAATGCAACAAGCCTCACCTTCACAATGTTATATTTACCTTAAAAGTATTCGCCTTAGTCTTTCTACCTGGACTTTCAGCTCATACTTTTAGAGCTGTGCTATCCCTCTGAAGAGCTAAGCTAAAAAACAGACTGTACTAATTAATTAGTAAATCTGAACAAATTCAAGGCCCAATGGCTTTGAGAAGGCCAGAGTTTACTCTGAGAGGTTGAGGTAACACAAGGAGTAGCCATCCGGAGGCTGGGAGGGTGAGGGCATGGGGGTTCACAGGCAGACATAGGGCACCGAGCACTGGACTCCCACCGAGTTCTTGGTGGAGTCAGTGAGAAGATGAGTTCTGGGGCAGCAGAATTCCCAGGGGGCTCTGGAAACCCTGACAGGCAGGTGTGTTTCTCTCGGTTGCAGCTGTTGACACAGTAGTCACCAGTCTTCTCCATTCCCATCTACCTGCTAGGCTCTCCCAGAAAATAAGAAAGGAGACATACAATGCCCACCTCACCCATGACTACATCTCCCGCTCTGGACACCTCACTCTCACCACACTGTTGGGAATTGGTTCTAACACTTTGTCTTATTTCAGCTCCAGAAAGATGTGCCTCCAGACCTGAGGGTCCCTCTCCCCAGCTGGATTCAATTGATAATAAAGAACAGCTGTACAGCCAATGGCTGGGCATGGAGATCGGATGGAACTTTTAGATTGTCCCGGCGAGGAATCAAGAGGGAGTAGAAGAGTCAGAGAATGGCCGTGAGGGGAAGCAGAAAGATGAAACTTAAAGGCCAACCAGCTGTGCGAATCTGGGAAACTGGCCCTGGGGGCCACTTCCCCATTGCATTTGGAGTAGCAGAGATGAAATGTAGATATTCTAAAAGATGTTAATTCAGGAATGTCAGAGGGGAGTGTTTGCTCGCTGTGGGGAGGTTTAGAAGTGCCCAGCCATTGCGCTAGTCAAGGAATATCCAAATTAGCTGGGGTGTGTGTGTGTGTGTGTGTGTGTGTGTGTGTGATTCACGAATCAGGAGAGCTGTTGGGTGAGCTCAGTGTGAGCAAGGCCCACCAGGAGGAGTCAATGCAGTTTAACAAATTCACAGCTACACCACACCTGACTGCAAAGGGCCAATTACACTACCCTGCTCCTGTGGGAGCCCAGGTCGCTGGAATCCTACAGAAGCAAATGGAGAAAGAGCTACCAGAAAGTCCTGGGAACCTAGAACATGTTTTTTTTTTTTAGATCAAGGATTCAAAAAACAATGTGATCGCCTACTAAACTGTAGTCATTCTGCTTCTCCTTTCAGATCTGCTAGCAAATCCCTCCGCTTAAGAGCAAGGAAAGAAGTGACCACCACCAACTTGAAAAGAATTCTCATTAAGAGAGCCTCCTCAGCTCTTTTACAAATTAGTAAAGGAACAGAGTTAGCCGCACTTCACGAGCCTTAACTTTCAGTTATCGCAGAGTCAGCAAGACCCTTGACTTTATGACGTCAGTGCGGGCGGGCTTACCTTTTGCACTGCCCCGTGAAAGGCTTGCTTCATTCTCCTGCATGAGTCAGGAAGTGCTTCTGTGTCTCCACTGTCCAGAGTCGAGTCCTGTAAACCTGTGTCTTCATGGAGTCTCAGAATTCTATAAAAGCAGTGAGTGCTGTCTTCTGATATTCTGTTAGGATCCATCTAAGAGGGAAAAGGATATCAAAGGGGTTATAGTTAAGGAAGTGTGACTTGGCAATAAAAGGGTCTTACTTAGAGTTTTCTATCCCCCAGTGGTTGATAAGCAATAAAATGATCCTCAAACTAGGCATGGTGGTACACGCCTTTAATGCCAGCACACAGAAGGCAGAAGCAGGCCAGGTCTCTGTGAGTGAGAAGTCAGACTGCTCTACAAAGTGAGTTCTAGGGCAGCCAGAGCAGTTACACAGAGAAACAGTGTCTTGAAAAAAATCCATTTATTATATATATATATAATTTTATTTTAATATATTCAAACATGTTTTTGGCGCATGTAAGTATCTATGCATACATAAGCAAGTGGGTATGAGCACCTGTACATGCACATGTGATGCACAGGAGTGTGTTCCACACTCCACTTCAATTTCTTGACATGGGGATGTTCACTGAACATAGAGCTCACCTACTAAGCTCCTATTGGCCAGACTGGCTGGCCAACAAGATGTCAGAATCCTCCTGTCCCCATTTCCCATTGCAAGGATTATTGACAGATCCATCTCCCCTGCCCTGAACACACTGACTTCTAATTCGTGTTGATGAGTAGCTGACAATCACCCAGGGTAGATGGTGCCATAGATTCTTAACAACAGAAATGTATGAGTGTGATTTACAGGGAATGAACTTCTTCATGGATAGGAGAGGTATCACAGATATCATATGTGATCCAAGCAAGCAGGGGAAGATTCATTAAGCTAGATTGGTGGTTCATAGTTATAATCGACTTGAGACACTAAAGTGCACAGCCTGGGCTACACAGTGATTTTCAGGCAAGCCTCGGCTACCCTGTAAGACCCTGTCTCATAAACAAGAATAAGACACAGGCCAAAATGCTAGAGGACACCACAAGGAGATGAAGCCCACTTGAAGAATCAATGCAGGAAGCCTGCATGACTCAGGCAGAATTAGCATAATCTCCAGCTACTGTTTCCATTGGACTTCTTTCTTAATCTATGAGTATTTTGATGAGTGAAAGAAGAGAATGAGAAATCCATCTGCACCTCAGTCAAAACTGGAAGCCAAGAGCTTAACTTTTCCTTCTGATGAATACTATGTAACTTCTCCTTCTGATAAACACTATGTAATCAGTACTCCCAGCCTGGATCCTGCAGATGTATAAGAGTGACATCTGTCATCACTCTAGGTGGAGAGGATACTAGAGCAGGCTACATGGGCAAGTGCTTAGGAAACACTAAAATACAAGCATTGTCTTGCCGCACACATCCCCATGGAGTGACTAGCTGAACCCCAGGTTTAAAGACGTCCTGCCCAGCGTCTCTGTGCTGTTCTAGAAGGTTGTCTTCTCTTCCCAAGCTCTCTTGAGGCATTTTAAGTGGCTTCCATCCATCACCATAGAAAAGGGAGGTTGGTTGTTCTTGTTGGTTTTTGTTTTGTTTTGTTTAATTTTTCTTTTTTGTTTGTTTTTCGAGACAGGGTTTCTCTGTGTAGCCCTGGCTGTCCTGGAACTTACTCTGTAGACCAGGCTGGCCTCAAACTCAGAAATCTGCCTGCCTTTGTCTCCCAGGTGCTGGGATTAAAGATGTGAACCACCACTGCCCGGCTTTATTTGAGTTTTCAAGACAGTTTCCCTGTGTAGACCTTCCTGTCCCAGAACTGGCTTTATATAAACCAGGCTGGCCTCGAACTCAGAGATCTGCCTGCTTCTCTCTCCCCTCCTGAATGCTTGAAGTAAAGGCCTGTGCCACAACCACCCAGCTGAGTCTCATTGTTTTACAGCTTAACTTGTCCTCTTCCCTCCAGAAATCAAAGTATTTCATGAGCACCTGGATATCAGTAGATAAAAACTAGACCAAATGCAAGGTTTGTAATAACCAAAGCTCAGTCAGAAATAAACTATCCCTTTCCCCAATTTAATTAAAGTACTCAGAAAGATGTATGCCGATATTAACCAATCTTCGGGAAGAAACTAAAAGGTACCCTCTCTATATATTTTATATAGAGACACATATTTTATTATTCTGGTCATGCAAATATAATGATCATCTAAGCCTGGGGAGATGGCTCAGCAGTTAAGAGGACTGACTGCTCTTTCAGTTCCTGGCACCCACATAGCAGTGCAAACCATTGTAACTCCAGTTCCAGGCACACATGCATAGACATACATACATACATACATACATACATACACATACAGACATACATGTAGGCAAAACCTCAATGCACATAAATAAAAGTGAATATATTTAATTTGTTATGTTTTTAGACACACAGACACACACACATGAGAGAGAGAGAGAGAGAGAGAGAGAGAGAGAGAGAGAGAGAGAGATCGTTTGTTGGCCAGAGTTTCGTTCCCAGCACTGAAGTCAGGCAACTTAACAGCTGCCTATAACTCCATCTCCAAGAGATCTGATCTCTCTGAAGGTTTCTGCACACATGCCCACATGCACACAGACACATACACACATATAAATAAAAAAATTAAAGCTTTAAAATATATAAGGATGATCTGTAAGCATAGGTGAGGTCATACCATGAAACAAAAATAACTTGCGATGCATATTTATTTCATGTATTTTCTTTACAATAATGAGTACAAATCAGAGAGTGTGAGTTTTCACTGAAGGGCAGCTGGCAATCCTCCTCTTTTTTTTTTTTTTTAACAAGAGCTTCATGGTATATAGTTGAGTTCAGACCTCAGGAAAGCAGACTTTTGCAATGGCTTACCACCAGACAAGAGCTGAGCTGAAGAGACCATGTGACATTAAGAAATGCCTAGAGACCCTAAACAAAATTCCTTAAACTTGCCTGCTACAAACACACTGAAGCTATCTGACAGAAGCAGCGGGCTCCAGCACTGTTAGTATTCAGAGTGCAGCTAATCACCAACCTGGGCTCCTGGGGAGCTGCATCTTAACTAGATCCAAGGTCTTGTTCTCTGTATTAAACTCTGAGAAATAACGCTTTAAAGTGTCAAATAAACAAATACATACAGCTATTCTGTTATTAACATGAATGAAAATCCCTTCCGCCCCGCGTCAAGATTCACTAATAATGAGCACAACATTGCATCACCCAACAACTACATGATTTGGAACAAATAAAGTAGAATGCAAAGACTTTGTGTTTTCTCTCTCAAATAAAAACATAAAATAGAATGGCAGTGACCAGCTCTCATTTGGACACCTCAGTCAATTTCATCACATGCCTGAGTTCGATTCAAGTGTTGAATCTTTCTTCAAATACTAAAAAATATATATATACTTGAGAGCCACTATTCACATCTCCATAATGTTTAAGACCTCACTGATTACCATGGGGATAAAAAAGAAATAATGATTGCTCAGCAAAAAATTAACTTTGTCCACTTATTTGTTTTCTTAAGCATCACAAGTTAGAAATCCACTTTGTGTCTTTAATCGGATGTGTTTTCCCCTTCCAGTGCCCAGGAAGGAAGGAAGGAGGTTTAAGAGGTCCAGGGGCAAGCACACAGGTACCTGAGGACAGTCTGTGGAAGGAAAGCAGGGCAAGGAATAAGGTTGGTGAGGGAGACTTACAGAGTGTTGAGTGAAATGCATGTGTCTCCCACCCAGCAGCACATTCTGGGGCACAAGGCAGTCTAGACAGACCACGTTGACAGTTCAAACCCTGCACCTTGTTAGCTACTAGACACTTAGTTTGCATAAAGGTAGATTAGAAATGGAAAGATGTGTAGGGTGGCAGATCATTTGAAAGTCCCTTTCAGTCGATTAAGTATGTTAGATGCTGGGGGTTGGGGTAGGGACTGAACAAGTAAGCTGTCCCTGTCTTCCTGGAAGACACAGCAACTCCCATTCCACCAAAGAGCATAGCAAACTGAGTTACAGTGAGCGACTCCTACATGTGTTCCTGCTAACACTAAATCTTCAGTTATCTGATGGTAAAAGGAAGGTTGGGGCTGGGAGAGCATTTGTCTGCCATATTGGAGACCCTGGGCTCCATCCCCAGTACCACACACACAAACACACAGAGGACTCTGAAAAAACACCTATTCCTAGTGTGTGTGTGTGTGTGTGTGTGTGTGTGTGTGTGTGTGTGTGAACTTCCTTGAAACCGATCATTCATAGGGTTAAATGAGACAGGATGCTTGACATCTGGGCTGCTTCCTTATCGGTTTTTCAAACAAGCTGCCTGCCCACCTCAACATCAGATTTGCAGAAGTGACTGAGGTCCTGCGTGAAAAGCAGCCAGAGGCTGCCCTCTGCCACATGCGCCGGAGAGTGAGGGGGGAGTTCAAAAACAAAAATGCTCCCTAGCTTTCTGAGAGGCTTACCTTACCCCCTACCCTAAACTTGAAACTTGAGTCTCTCTCTCTCTCTCTCTCTCTCTCTCTCTCTCTCTCTCTCACACACACACACACACACACACACACACACACACACATATTCACCACATACATCATCATATGTATACTCATCACACACACACACACACACACACACACACCACACAAAACTTTTAGGAAGGTTTTTTTTTTTATTTGTTTTTTTTTTTTTTTTTTGTCTTTGAAAACCATAGTATGAATACTATGTAGTAAATACATAGCACAAACCACAAGGCAACCCTTTGGCAAGCCTGGTGGGAAAAAAATCTACACTGGATCTTGGCTTTTTTTTTTTTTTTTTTTTAATGCAGACATAGGCAATCTGAAACACCCAGGATGCCTTTGCATTGGTTTTGGTTTTAATTTCGGTTTTGTTTGTTTGTTTGTTTGTTTTAATTCAGGCTGGCCTGGAACTTCCAATTCTTCTGCTTCAGAGAATTCATATCATCTCTGTTTCGTATCTTTATAATAAATCTGGCTTACTTTATCTTAAAGTGTAAATGTGTTCTCTGATAGTGGATGATTTCATTCTCATTCAAGTGCATTCAGAAATTCCAAATATTTCATCCAGACCTTAAAAACTTAATACAACTTTAAAAATAAAAACCTATTCAACACCAATACCTAAGTACAAAAGGTTTTCGTTATATACAAAAGTGTAAAGAATTGTAGATTGACAGACATCTCACGCCACCCTACCACCATAGAATTCCTTCAGGAAAACTGAACAAGAACCCAGCTAGTGACTCATTCCCCCCACAGGCACGCCAAGTCCCAGGGTTCCTGGTAAGCTAAGAGCCCTTAGATCAACCTCACCCCATCCTTCTTTCCAAGCTCAATGCCCACGTCACCATTACTGCTGGGAAAAGATGCTATGACCCTAACAGGTTAAACAAAAAGACACTGGGACCTACTGCATATCTTCTGGGTCTAAAGCCTCTTTGCAAAGAATTATAATAGTCTTTCTCTGGAAGCACACGCTGTCCGCTGGCACCACACGCCTAAAGACAGGGGAACGGCATATAGAGTGATTCTTAAGTCAATCCCATAGCATTTAATGGTGGCATGAACTATGCAGGCGCTCCAGACACACCCATTAAAATGCCAGATGGCAGAAAACAGCTAGGATGTGTAACATCCTTGGCTATATGACAAATTTGAGGTCAGCCTGGGCTACGTGAAGGGGGAAGGGGGGCCTACTCACGTTCATACAGATTTGTGTGATTCATATAGCAACCAAACCCACTCAGACCTTATCTGAGGAAGAAAATCTCGACAGGTACCCAGTGTGATTGTGAACATGGAGACACTGGTTTTCAGAAGTGCCGGTTTATGGTCTGTCTATTTTTGCGTTAGTGGGTAACCACAGCAGTGGTATAAAAATGCAAACCCGTAGATCTGAAGACTTCACAAAGCCTGTGACCCAAACTACAGTTCAAGACTTTGGCACATGTCAAAAAACCTATGCAGTATCCAAGCAATGACACAGTTTAATGTATCCACTTTGGTTTAGTAATCACCTTTGATTCTGGAAACAAACGATGTCCAAACCCAACTTTCTTTTCCCATAAAAATATGCACAGTCAGCCCCCCACTTCCTCTGAGAAAGAATTCATAGCACCAGACAAGAGTATTTGAATGAATCCGACCAACTGCACTGCAATTTCCAAGAAAACACAAGAGCACAAACCACCAGAAAGCATAATATTACAAATTTACCCCTTCCTCTCTCTGCCATCTCCCCACGGCTCTGAATCTTTAGTATGGAGTTTCCTCCTCTCTTCAAAGGTTGGTTACTGGCTAGATTGCAGGCTATACTATCACACACACACACACACACACACACACACACACAGGCACCTTCCTTCCTCCACCCACCTCATAGGCAGGCACAGAGGGGGCTGTCCCTTCACCCTTCAGAACCAGAGCTCCTTAAGAACAACAGAGCCCCAGCCCCGAGATCACATCTGGCAGCTCTACCACTGTCACTCTGCGAATCTGGAGTGTCATCCTTAGGTGTTCCAAAGCCTACTGACACCCTCTCATTGATTGTGGTCCCAGAGTGCCAGGAAAGCAAGGCAGCCACAGGTTAGTTAGCCTGGGGAAGCTTAGATGCCCAAGTAAAAGTTCTCACTTTCCCTACTTTCCCTAAACGATTTAAAGTTGATTCTTAACTCCAAGTGAGAAATTCAAGGTAGGAAGAAAGCCTGCGATCACTTGAGGCCCAAGAGAGAAGCGTCCAATGCTGTGTCTGGGGGGGAAATTCAAACCCATCCGCAGCCAGAACCAGAGGAGCTCCACTTCTGCACGCTGCGCTGACGGGAGAAGGCGCAGATGAGCTTGGCTGGAGGCCCCCAGGTTCCCTTCCTTGGAGGGTCTCTTTCCCTTCCAGAATAAGCGAGATCTGGGGCGGGGGGGGGCAGCCCTAGCCTAGGGCCAGACTCAGTTTCCCTGGCAGAGAATCGGGCAGGGAAGTCAGCCACTCACCTGCGCTCGAAAGTACAGGAACAGAGCGATGCTGCAGACCACCTGGCCCAGGCCCAGCCCCAGGAGGGCCAGGAACATGAAGCGGGAGGCGGCGGGGGGCGGCGCCGGAGCCGGTGCTGAAGGCACGGGGTGCAGTGGACCCTCGTGTGGGACGCCGGGGCCGCTGCCCATCTCCTCCGAGCCGCGCAGGTACTTGCCGTAGTCTCGGCTGGCCCGGCGCATGGCGCGGCGCCCGGAGTTCGGGCGCCCTGCTCCGCGATCGCTCTCTCCCTTCCTCGGCCACCTACCGCCGAGCAGACTCCCGGCCAGGCGGTCCCCGCCCCGACCGGTTCACCGAGGTCCTGGCAGTGCCTACCCGGGACGCGGGAGAGATGGCAGGACAGCCCTGGCAGTCCTAACTCTTATAAACCTCGTGGAGAGGGCTGGCCTCCGGAGCCAATCAGCCTCCGGGAGGGTGCCTCTTTAACTCCCACTTCAGCCCTCCTTCCTTTCCTTTACCCTCCCCTTCTTCCTCACTCTCACCGACCCGCCTCCTCCCTCCCCATCAGGGCCCTCTGAGGTGGAGGCTGTGGGTTGATCCAGCGGTTGGTTTCTGGCTCTCTTGACTGGCCCCCATCCTTTGTGTCTCTGGGCCTCAGTTTCCTCTCTAAGATCTAAAAAGTTAGCTCTAGTGAACTCCCAAGCCCCTTCCTTCCTGTACACCACTCTCAACATTTAAGATGAGACCATCGTCAAGGATCGTGAGGTTTGGCCTCAGTTATGCTCCAAATATAGCCTCAAGGCTGTTGGGAAGACTTGGGGAAATTCAAGAACTCCCCCACCCCAAGTCCCCCTATCTTCATCTTAAAAGTGACTTGAAATTGGAGCAGATGCTCCAATGAGCCTAGAGACTCCAAGAGAGGAATGAAGTAGGAAAAGAAGGGGGTGGTGGGGAGCCAGGAAGAACTAGACAAAAGGATGGGTAAAGGGGTACAAAACTGTGAGCAGGCTTCCCAGGGTGGGGGTGACCCAACAGTCAGGAAAGAGCTCTTACCAGAGCGGATGGCAGAGTTAAGCTTCATTGCTTGAGAACTCCTTAATGTTGAGGGCCAATGAGATGGCTCAGTGGGTGAAGGCACTTGCAGCAGATCTTGAGGACCTGAATTTGACCCGAAGAATCCACATCTTCATCTTCATCATCATCCTCTGGCATACACACACATACACACACACACACACACACACACACACACACGTTTTGTTATTGTCTTGTCATTTTGGTTTTGTTTGTTTGAGACAAGTTCTCTTTATGTAAACTAGGCTGGCCTGCAGCTTGCTATATGGACCAGGCTGACCTCAAACTCACTTGAGATCCACTCACCTCTCTGCCTCCTCTGCCTCTGCCTCTGCCTCTGCCTCTGCCTCTGCCTCTGCCTCTGCCTCTGCCTCTGCCTCTGCCTCCGCTTCTGCCTCTGCCTCTGCCTCAACTCCTCTCTCTGCCTCTCTCTGTCTCTATTTCTCTACCTGTCTACCTCTCTGCCTCTCTGCCTCCTGAATACTGGGATTAAAGGTATGTACCACACAACTAGAATAAATGTATGTTTTTAAAAAGATGTCTTAATGTCTTGGATCGGAATTGAGCCTTTAGGGGAGAAATATTAGCTCTTACAAATTCTGATACATGTTCACAGTATACATGTTCACAGTATGTGATACATTTTCAAAGGTGAAGTGCTCTCCCTTGTAACACCTATAGACCTTGGGACATTTCTAACCTTTTAAAGTAGCACTTTTGCTGGGCATTTATCTCAGCCTAGTTATCTATTGGACACTTCTACAGGGGATATGTGTCACTGGTGACACGTCTCTGAGAAAGAGGTGCTTTCTCGCTGTGCTACGATGATATCAACTGTTTCCCTTTTTCTTTTTAACAAATCTCTTATCCAGGGACAATTTCGAACACAAAGCATCAGTCATTTGGAAAGTATTGGTTCACTGGGCTCCACGGGGCTTCCAGTGCTGACCCACGGCATGTCTCAGTAGCAAGAGTCTAAATTGTCTCCCATGGCATGTCTCAATAGTGAGAGTCTAGATCTCCTATGCCACTTTTTACTTAATCAAGAAAATCTTTAGTATTTGGGAAAGTACATCACTGGGACAGAAGTTTCTCAAAGCTATCATTTTTTGCCTTGAGAACTTGAGTTGTATCCTTAGCCACAAATGCCACCTGTTGTTCTCCTTAAATTGACAAGTATGTCTTGTACGTTTTCCAGAATAGCCAAGTTTAACTGTCTTGTGAGCAGCTTGCAACCTAGGCATCAGTGCTTCTGCAAGACGACCGCCTCGTTCTGCAGCAGAAAGGCTCAAATGCACACTTCCCACGTCGCCCACAGGACACAGTCTTAAAAACTCTGTAGCTAAGTGTCACGCTCTAGCAACAGTGACTTTCACTGGCCTGCCAAGGACATTCTTTTGTTTTTAGGATGACTTATTTTATTCTATGTGCATCTGTTTCCATCTGCATGTGTACACGCGTCACATGCATGCCTGCTGCCCTCTGGGTCACAAGAGGGCATCAGATACCCTGGAAAAGAGGTTACAGATGCCCGTGAACTACCATATGGGACCTAGGAACCGAACCCAGGTCCTCTACAAGAATAACAAGTGGTCATAACTCGAGGACCATCTCTGCAGCCTCAGCCAAGAACACTCTTAAGTGAAAATGGCTTCTGCTTTTCTGTACGGGTTTCATGCTGGCTCTCCTTGCTTTGTTTTATGGATAGATTATTCTATCTGTCAGTGTTGACAGTAAAAGCCAAACAAGCATATAAATAAATAAAACCATGTCACAGCTAGACCATACTATAAAGATAGCTGTAATCCTGTCAAGGTGTGAAGAGGACCCTTAGAGAAATATTGTTCTCTTAGATCAGCTATTCTTAATCTGTAATCCATGACCCCTCCCCTTGGGAGTCACATATCAGATATCCTGCATATCAGCTATCAGATTTACATCATGATTCATAACAGTATCAAAGTTACAGTTATGAAGTAACAACAAAAATTTTTTATGGTCGGGGTCCTCATTACATGAGGAACTATATTAAAAGATTGCAGCGTAAGAAGGTTGAGAACCATTGTCTTCAATGAAAACTACTTTTGGGAAAGCCATGCACAGTACAGATAGTTTTAGTATATATGGTAAGTACTTAGATCAAAGACAGTTTGAAGGTAGTAATACTTGGGGATTCTAAAGCAAGAGAGAAAGACGTTTCCTCCAGGAGAAGGAAATGACTCAGGCCCAAGTGAAGAGCTTAGAATTGACAAACACTAAGCAATGGACCACTGCTGGGAGCTGTGTCCACCTCTGTGTTTCTTAGCAACTAGGAATATCAGTTATTACGCTCAGGCCCTGGTGATTGCTTCTCCTAGTTAACTAGTATAGGGACCCCAATCTCGTAAACATTTTCTACATTCAAGTCTACACAGCAGAACTCACTAGGGCCTCTTCTTGAACCATCGGACCACCACAAGGATAGAGGCTAATTTTCACACTTCCGCTGCAGTCTGAGACAACCTGGTTCCATCTTTTATATAGGACACTCCCTATTCAGCTTTCACATGAAGGTAAGTTGCTGTGGCCAAGGTCAGCATGTACTCAACTGTGTATACTATTTCCAGCAACATCCAAAGTGAAAAGTTTAAAGTGAGAAAGCACTTGTTTCTACACATGAAAGTTCTGTTGGATGAGGATTCTAAGCATGGGACGCACAGACTGATTTGAGGATGGACTTGAGAGATAGCAGACCGTAGGCAGATAGACATGCTAGAAGAATGCCCAGGCACCTGTCTAAGGTGTAGCTCTTGAAGAAGCAGTCTGCCGGGACAGGGAGGGCATAGTGGAGTTTGAGGCGGCTGGATGTATTGTATACATAGTCAAGGTACAGTGAGAGAGGTGAATACTGACACTCGGCTGACTTTCTCCTCTGTGCACGGTACCTAGCCCCTACCATCAATGGAAGAGCAGAAAGCGAAGGACTCTGACAAGGTCCATGGGACCTAGGAAAAAGCATTCAGACACAGTGTTAAACATACTGACTGGGTGCAGCTTGTCCAGCCTCAGAAGATAGCTACATTTCCTCCTATCTGTCCAACAAGTGTGATTTAGTTTTCCAAATACTCACTTCCAAGCTAGGCGTGGAGCTAGGATGATCAGCATCATAGACTTATGGGAAGACCTAACTTAACTGATCCAGACAGTGTGTAGTGTGCTGGTTATTATTATTTGGTGATGGGTGCATGAGAACAGCAGCAGGGGAGAGACTGGCAGGTTTCAGGCTCCAGAGATTGGGTGAGACCATAAATCAAAGAAAATATGGCAGAGAAGGTTTGGTGATGCCATAGGACAGAGTCATGGAAAAATCACACTTAACTCCTCATCTCAGATATTCTCTTATTCATATTCTACATGTAGAGTTCGTACCCTTCTTCACATTTGTAAGCTTTTGATCTATCTTTTCATTGCATCATTTGGAAATGCTTGGTATCTGGTTATTGGTGTGCAGAAGAGAATACGTATTTTGAGAGAGGGAATGGAAAATCTGCTGTTCTGAGGCGCTGATTGCAGTGATCGTGGAAGCTGATGGGTTTGGTAGCATCTGTCCCCATGGCCCTCCTGACTACAGCCAAGAGCGAAGTCTGTGCGACACCCTTGTCTCCCCTTATCCCTTGGGGCCAAGGAGCATGTATTCGTTCTCTTACTTCAAGATAAAACAGATTTAATAAGTTAAAATGATGGAGACATATATTGTCTTGCAGCTTCTGAAATATTTCTTCTAGGGTTTGAAGCTTGTTTTGCTTTGGTGGTGTCTCCGAAGAAGAAGCACCCTCACTTGATTTTTTTCCAGCTTCTAGTCTCCACCTACATTGACTTCAAAACTCATCAGTCCAACCTCTGACCTCTGTTTTTATTCTTACATATTCTGACTTCCACCAATCAGTCTCCCCCTTGTAAAGAACCCTTTGCTAACACTGCACCCACTCAGGTAATCTGGCTTTCTACCCTCATCTTAAGACCTTTCGCTTTAAAACAGATTAGGTTAGACAGACAGATAGACAAATAGACAGATAGACAGACAGACAGTTACTTATATTATTTTTCCCCTGTGCCCTATAAGATAGGGTCTTCACTAGTTAATCTAGGATTTAGGGTAGGGCACTTTCATGGAAAGCATGAGCTTGTCTCTTGTAGTATAAGAAAGATACATTTTTGCTTGTTCCTGGATCCATCTTTATTTATTATTAATCTACTTAACTGATCATAGCTCTTCAAAGTCTGTTGAATTATGCTTCTCAGGTTTACCAGCTCTTTCTTGATAGGATTTAATGTGATGTGTAGTTAGCCTTTGGTATTCATGAATTTCACTCATACCTTCAACCAAGCAAGATGAGCAAAAAATGTTGGGAAAAGAAAATTCTAGAAATTTCCAAAAATGAAAAACTTGGAACTTACCACGTTAAATAGTATGATAAATTTATGAAACCTTATGTAAGTTCTATATGAGCATTGCATTATAAGAAATACAAGTAGTGTAGAGATGATTTAAAGACTGTAGGGAGGTATACATGGAGTGTAGTCAATACTATATACCATCTTACATAAGGGTCTGGAGCATGACCAGATACTGAACAATGGCTGTACTTGCTAAATTGAAACAAATTACATCTGATTTATTAGCTTGGGTGTACATACACACAAACACACACACATATAATTAAATGTGTGTTTATAATATATGTTTATAATAACTTTAAAATACCTGTGCTATGATAAATAGTAAGCAAATGGAAATGTCTTCCCCTGGAGGCTGGGTCAGCCCAAGCAAACTTGATAACGCGCTTTCCCCTGCCCTTCATGCTTTTCTCACAGTGTTGTTCCTTCTCTGAGCATTTCTGCCTCTTGGATTCTCAAGTCCAGACTGGCTGCTTTTGCTCGCTGAAGATCCCATGACATCTCCCACTTAGATCGTCCGCCTCCCAAGTCTATCCAACGTCCTCACTACTCTTTACAAACAACCCGTTCTTATCGCATTTCCTTCAACTGACAAAGAAATTAATAAGACGGGGCAAGTGGATGCTGATGTATGGCAATGGGAAATCAAATACACTTTGCAGGTTGGCAGCCAGGAAATGCACTACCCTCACCATAGAGGCACATACTCCTAATAGGAAGGTGCCAGCTACGAGGAAGGTGCCAGCTACAAGGTGGGCAGCTACTTTGTTCACACTGGGACCAAACGCTTGACCAGCACGACTTAAGGTAAGGGTTTATTGGCACACAGTTTGAGGGTTCATTCCATCATGGTGGCAAGCGGTATTGACCAGAGCAATGTTGACTGTGGAAGCAGGAGTATGAGGTGATTGGTCACACTGCATCTGCAGCCAGGAAGCAGAGCGAGATAAAAGCTGGTGTCTAGACCACTTTCTCCTTTTTATTCAATCTTGGACCTGAGTCTGTGGAATGATGCCACCCACATTCAAGGTATGTCTTCCCACCTCGGATGGGCCTCTCTAAAAATGCCCTCACAAACATGCTCAGAAATTTGTCTTATTTTATATGTGTATACACACACACACACCTCTAAGTTTCAGCTGGTAGAAAATTGTGATTAATCATCACACCAGAGAAAACTGAAGGGAAACCAGAAGAAGCAGCTATATGTTATATCTTAGTTGTGAGAGAAAGATGAAAACCCTGATAATAATGTCACTGCTATATGTCTACTAAGCAACCCTGTGGGATAGTTTTTAAATCACTATTAATTCCATTTTATCAAAAGAAAAATACTGTCTTAAGTGTTGGACCTTTGAAACAAACTTTTGAGAATATCGAAATAAACAAGGAAGATCATTGTTGTTTCTGAAAACAGTCAAGTGATATATGAGTATCTCATTGTATTAGTCCCCTAATTATTACTGAATCTATGTGCAGTTCTGTTTTGCTTATGAAACACTACCTTGTTAATGTTTCTTCTATCCTGTTCTCTGACACTCCTACTGTAGATCTGTGATGGTTTGTATATGCTTGGCCCAGGGAGTGGCGCTATTAGGAGGTGTGGTCTTGTTGGAGTAGGTGTGTCACTGTGGGTGTGGGCTTAAGGCCCTCACCATAGTTGCCTGGAAGCCAGTCTTCCACTTGAAGCCCTCAGATGAAGATGTAGAACTCTCAGCTTCTCCTGGTTCATACCTGCCTGAATGTCTCCATGCGCCCGCCTAGATGATAATGGACTGAACCTCTGAACCTGTAAGCCAGCCCCAATTAAATATTATCCTTATAAGAGTTGCCTTGGTCATGGTGTCTGTTCACAGCAGTAAAGTCCTAACTAAGACAAGATCATAGGAATTCTTTTTTTTCTTCTTCTATTCTTGTTGTTAGAACTTTCTTGTATTGTTCCTCATATATTCATGAATATGCTCTTCATTTGATCTTCTATAATAGATCTTTGTCAAAATTTCAGCTGTTTCTATTCTGTTACTTGAGTGAACTGCTGGATTTGAAAATCCAGATTGAAGTTTCAAATCAGTCTTTTGGGATGCTTTTATGTATCTCAAGAAATTTCCTAATTATTTTAGATTTCTTCTCTCTTATAGCTATCACTTTGCTTTCTCTGCTTTTTCTTTGGGATCCTTAATATTTTTTTTCAATTAAAAAAAAAAAACCTCTCACAAATTACATCATGACCCCAGTTTGCCCTCCCTCTCCTTCCCTTAGCTTCCCCCTTCTCAATCTCTCATTTCCCCAAGATCCAACTACCATTGTCCTCTCTTAAAAAAGGGCAGTTTTCCCAGGGACATTATCCAAACACAGCACAACAAGCCTGCTACAGTAAGAGCAGGCATATACCCTCCATCACATCAAGGCTGGAGGAGGTAACCCAGTAGGAGAAAAACAGGTCCCATAATACTTTTAGAGGACATTTTGTTGTTTTTTAGTTTTTTGGTTTTCCAAACAGGGTTTCTCTTTGTAGCCTGAACAGTCTTGGAATTCATTCTGTAGACCAGCTGGCCTTGAACTCACAGAGATCCACCAGCTTCTGCCTACCAAGCACTGGAGTTAGAGGTGTGTGCCACCAGCTCCTGGCTAGAGGACATTTTGTATGAGAAGAGTTTCACTTTGATTCATAGTATCAGAATCTTTAACCCACAGTCCTTTGGCTTCAACACTGAGGTAGGCTGAACAACATGGCGGCTGGAACATGTGTCAGAGGATGCTACTCACCTCTGTTAGCCAGGAAGCAAACAAAGACCAGTGGGGTCCTGAGACAAAAGATGTCCTTCAAAAAGTATCTCCCAAGCAGCCCAGCTCCTCCTACTAGGCACCTCTCCAGAGATCCACCTCCTCCCACTAGGCACAAGCCCGTGCGTCTCAACCATCACAACAGGGCTCTCAAATTACAATCCCACAAGTGGGAGTGGATAGATCCAACTAGTAGGTCAGAGCTTTCCTGATCCCATGGATTCCTCTGAAGCCCCATTGGCTGGCACTGACTTCCACACAGGAGTTTGGGAAGGTGTGTTGGACTCCAACCACGCATGCTGCCTTTGATGCCTGCATCACTTGACTTCATTTGACTGGAAGAAGCTGAGAAGTAAGCTGCTGGGCACACCTCGAAGGGATTTTTCTTGCTTAGGTTATGTGAAGTAGAAAGATCTATCCTGAATGCCAGTGGACAGTCCCGCTTAAAGGAGCTCTGGGGGCAAAGCCTCACTTTTCCCTCATCACCTCCCGCCTTACACTGCCGGGTCCGTTTGCCATGTTGCTGCTTCATTTCTTCCCTGATATCAGAACCCAGCTTCTTCAGGCCTCAAGGAGATGAAGACGGTGGCTCTTCAGGAATCCTCCAGACCCCAGCACTACATTTCAACTTTTGAGGCATCCAACTGTTCAGACTGAACATCTACTGGTTCAACTTTGCCCATTGTGGGTACAGCCATTGTTACATTACCCAAATTGCACCATGCACGATAACCCAATAAACACTTGTTTAATATACATCCATTCTCTCTGTTCTGCTTTGGTACCCCCCCCCAATACAACTCTCTAGGATTACATTCATTACACAATGCAAAATTTATTTAGCCTGTATCTAAGAATCCCCAAAGTGTCAAGAGTTTTAGCCTTTTGCAAAATTCCAAGTTCAAATTCCCTCCGAGACTCAGGCAAAACCTTTGGCTGTGAGCATTCATAAAAGCCAAAATGAAAGGCATAGTTCTCGCACATAGCAGTGAGACATGGTATACTGGTATATTTCTCCATTCCAAGAAGGGAGAGGAGGGCATTGAAAGAAGACACAGACACGGCAAGACCAATCCTCCGGAGGGCAGTCAGAAAATCCTGAAAAGTCACACCTGGCATCTGGCACATATCTTGGTGTGATATGAGCTTCCAAGAAAGGGCTGAACAGCCGAATCCACAGCCTTCCTGGTTGCAGCCCACGTGGCCTTTTGCTCCTCTCCCCCGAGTCTGGATGTACTCACTGCCTGTGGCTTCACTTGGCCATTTGTAGCATCTCTGACTTCCACATCTACACTGCATCTTCGGTTTTATTCTCATAGCTCAAAACATTGCCCCCTTGATCATCTGACAAGAAATTAGGCCCTGCTACATATAGCCTAACACCCCAAAATTTCCTTTGAGTTCTTTAAGTCTCTGTGACTCTGTAGCTTCTTACAAACATGCCTGCCTAACTAGCACATGTTGCTGATGAACACAAAGGTGTGACGCAGACACAGAGCCCTGCTTCTAAGGCTACAGTAGCTGATCCAGGAGAAATAAACCCCTGAAAGCAACTTGTTAGTTGAACCTACAAAACACATGTCTCTCCCAGCCTCTGAAAGTACTCTCTTCTCAAGGGAAAAAACTTTCAAATAAGTTTACTGTTTTATACTCTGAATGGGTAGGGTCTTAGGAATTCCTGGGGTTTCTTTCTTGTTGCCCAAAATGAATAACTTTCATTTCCTTTTAATTGAGTTTATCTCCTTCATAATTACACCATCCTTGTCTACAGTTTCCACGGTCTTCTTTTCGTACCGATGTGCGCAATGGTTTCTGACGGCTATGCTCTGCTTTTGTTCCCAGTTTTCACTGTAAAGATTGATAAAAGAAGCCCGCAATAACAGTGCTCCATCTTGGGTTGCCTTGGCATTTTATCTTCCAGAGATCTTGAAACTTACGTCTTGAAACATAGTCTGCCACAGAGTTTCAGAATAGAAACAAAATATAGACAAAGACTTTGTCACAAAATAGTGTGAGTATCCAGTCCAGTCCAGTCCAGGCCACAGGAGCATCCTCATTCCCACCTGGAACCTCACGATCACAGTCCCTGCTGTCTCTATTCCTGCCAACATCCCAGTCTTTTCAACTCCGACCATAACTTCCCATCAGGTTTCACTAACAACACTTCTGGCTTTCTCGGGCCAATTTCTTTAAAATTTTCCAAATCTTCTCAAAAAGTATTTCTGAAGACTCTGAACTATATGGTCCAGTTTAGTCACAGCCATGACTCTACTTCTTCTAACCAACTTTCTGGGGGGAAAATAACTTAAAAGGAATGCTTGTGTGTTGACCCAAGCTTTCAGAACCATGGCGGTAGACAGGTAAAGGACATTAACCTTTGCTTTCTACACCGTCACCCCTGCTCTGCTCCCCTCAGGGTATCTAGGCACATTAGACACCCGGCTGGACTGGAGGAAGGGGAGCTTACCCAGGTGGGTGGGTTAGGCAAGATCTCTGTTGTTGTGAGTGCGGGAGAAACAGCCTTCTCAGGAGAAAGAGTTTAGTGAAATGTCTCTCCTTATTGGGAAGGAGGGGAACAATAAACCTTGGGGAATAGGGTAGGGATTGTCGGAGTGAGAGGACAGCATTGGCCGGGTCTGAGGTGCTGGGGATGCTTCATTTGCATGAAGAGGAATTCCAGGTGCTTGTTGGATGTGTCCTTATAGCAAGAGAGGAAGTTTAACCTGTAACCTGGCCACCAGGCTATGAGACCACCTCAAAGATGGCAGAGGTGAGAGTCTCAAGGCTACATCCGCCAGAATATGGAGGCCAAGAGCAGGGAGGAAACAGTCCTACTCCTGCCAGTCTCAGGAGGAGATTTTGGGGATTTGGACATGTCTCTGCCTCAGTCTTGCTCTAGGTGGCTCCCCCTTTTCCTCAGCTTTTCGGTCCCACTCTATCAGAGGTCCCACTCTATCAGAGTTCACTAGTGTGATTGTCTGTTGTACCTGATTATGTCCGGTGATTGGGCGCATCTTGGGCAATGGTAGGCACTTATGAACAAGATAAGGAAAGTGTTTCCTCTACAAGAGAGCAACTAAAGGCAAGCCAACGAGGTTCTGCCAGTGCTGGGAATTTCCAATAGAGTCCACACATCTCTTAAGATATATGGCATCGAACCTCAGTAAAATATGGGATTGCCTCTTTTCAGACTTTATGTAGTCTGTTCTTTACATTGTTTGTATGTTTGTATGCCACAGAGCATGCGTGTGGCTCAGAGGGCTGCTCCACAGGAATCTGTTCTCTCTTTCCACCACGTGAGTTCTGTACATCAAGCAGGAGTGTCAGGATTGGTGGCAAGTGTCCCTTCATGCTGAGCCACGCCCTTCTTCTGCAAGGTCGTTTAACACAGAGGCCTGCCCATGGCTGCAAACAGTCTTGTCTAGGAGTCAGTCTGTGCTCTTCTGTTTCCATGCTGTCTCATCAGCTACAGAAGCTGTAGGCAAGCCTCGCGCAATCATATATCTTCTGTGTTATTTAAGACAGAAGCGAGCAGATATGAAAAGAAATCACCTGAGTTGACATTTTCCCAGAACCCCGATTTTCCTTTCTCTTCCTCGAAATCCTCTTGCCCTTTGGTATCTGTAGTGTAAAAATAATTTTCTTCATGCTCTGCTTTCCCCCATGGAGCCCACCTTCCTGGGTTCATCTATTGATCATATGCTTCCTTAGTGATGATTGCATTCTGAGCTCTGAGCTCCTTCATTATTAGGTGTGTCTCTTTAGTCTCATCTTTTATCACTGTATACCCTGCATTTAAAATTCTAGTCTGGGCACACATAGAATGTATAATGCCTTCACACTCTGTGCTATTTTCGTCTTTGTTCTTCTGGCCTTTGCTTATTCAGCAAGTATTTACTGAGCACCAGTTACATGTCTGACACAGTTAACCTAAAGCCAATTCAATGATAATGATAATAATAATAATAATAATACTTCAAAAGTGAGAAACATAGAAGAAATATCATTTGAAAATAGAACCAGAATATGAGAAAATAAAAATAGAACACAAGGAATACATGGAATACAACCAACTGGTCTAACATATGTATAATTGGGGTTTCAGAAGGAAGGAAGCTGGATAAGAATCATCTAAATCGCAATGAGAAATTTCCAAGCCAACTGCAGACTTTGACTAAGATTCAAAGGCCGGAGAATTTCAAACAAAGGCTCTGCACATATACACACAACAATTAAGTTACCAAAATAAAAATAAATGAATAAATAAATAAATAAATAAATAAATAAGTAAAGACCTTAAAACCATTGGGTGACTATCCGGTTTTTCTTTTCTTCATTGCTAGAGATGTCAGGCTAGTGTCTCTCCTAATTTCTTTGCTTACACTTACATGACTTTAAATGTTTTTCATTGGAATGTTTTTCCTTCCTTGTCCAATGCTATCAGAAATGTCACGTGACAGGAGAATGATGAGAGGAGGTGCTGGGGGGCGGGTTAAGTAAGGAATGATTTTACTAACGAAGTTAAGATCTGAGTGAACGCTCGGTGTTTGGTCAAAATGTCCAAGGCTAATTACTTCATGGGGTATTTTAATGACTCCTTGAAGGCTTCTCTCTAGAAACTTAGGACTGAAGATGCCTTTCCCCAGCTGAAGGCCTAAAGCACTTCCCCCACCAATCAGCTTCGGCAACCCATGGCACTTCCCATTCTCTTTCTTCCGGCCAGCCTGCCTCCTGAGGCGCCTTCTTGGACCAGGTCCCTTTGACGTTTGTCCTCAGACTGTCTCTTCTCTGGTCACCCACAACTTGTCCCTGGGATACATTTGGTCCTGTTGTCAGTGAAAACAAACTATGTTTTCACAGTGTGCCACTGTGTCTCAGCTCTGCCACTGGACAGACGGCCACTACCATGGCCTCTAACTTTTAGACTTCTTAGAAAAGGATAAAAATTTTACTCTCTCGGCACCTCAACAAATATCACCCTCCCCAGCTGCTTCTCTGAGACCACCTCTCAAGTAATTTCCCCACTAGGTCAGGTTTGCTTTACTTACCCAGCTCTTTTTGGCTAATAGAATTCTTTCAAATTCTCTCTCTCTCTCTCCCTCTCCCTCTCTGTCTCTCATTCCTACTTTAACCTACTGTCACACAAGCAGACAGCCACTTACCATATAGTATAATTAGCAAAATGTCTTGGGAGCACATAAGAGAAATTTTTAACCTTGACCATAAAAGACTTGTTGAAGGAAGCCATATTTAAACAAGACTTGTGGGATGAGTAATCGTTATTTAAGCAAAGTAGGGAAAATACAGGGGCCAAGAAACAAAACAGGATGTATTCAAGGAACTGAAAGTTTAGTATCACAGCATCTGAGGACAGAATGAGAAAAGAGGATGCTGGGAAAACAAACCTTTGTCTCTTCACATAAAAATGTTGGATTTTCTGAGGCAATGCAGAGTCGTTAAAATGTTCTCTCTACATGTTTTGCCTCATGGTTCAGAAGGTGTTCAGGCTGTAGTGTAGAGGACAGGCTTGGGAAGGAATATCAATGGTGATGGGCAGAGAAAGTCTGAAGGAGAAGTCAGTTGTATGGCCACTGCCAAATCCAGACAAGGACCAGCAGTAAATGGCAGAAGTAGTTTGTAAATAGGATTCCCAGAGCCATTTAGGCAAAGAGTGCATTGGGTTGAGCTGTGGGAAGACCGAAGAACCAAGATGGCACCCAAGTCACTGCTTTCATTGATATGAACACCCAGGAGGTGTCCCGGGTTTGCCAGGCCCTGCCTGCAGGTTGGAGGAGCCTGTGACATCTTTCCTGCTTCATTACAGAGGTAACTCCTATTCAGCCTTCAGGTCCTTCCCGCTTCCCACACACACACACACACACACTTAGATTTAACTAAACAACCCTTTCACTTTGTCCCCTCCTCACTTCATCTCCATCACTTTCTTTGTAAAAGTGACTCTAATCATTTGTGTCTAGTCTTCCCAGTAGCCAAGAGCTTGAAGACATGGAGTCGGCTTATTTATTATGTGTACCCCAGCACCATCCAGCAGCCAAATTCCTGACACACGGCAGACTGAGGCTTGTTAGACAGAGTGAGGCCTCCTGAATTTTAAACCTCTGAAGCAGCAACACAGATAGGAATGCTTGTGGGGAGGTGTGTTTCTGAGCAGGCATGTTGGAGAGGTCCAGGTGTGGCATCTGTCACCATCACAGCAAACACACAGGTCACTGCTCCACAACAACAAGGCTCTTTCAGCCTGGGAAAGAGAGAGAACGGAGTTATTCAGGATGGGACTTTGTTCAACACAGAATGCACCACAGGTCTGAGTAAATGTCTCATCGATACTGTCTAGTTGTAGACCTTTCATTCATTCTCTCTGTCGTCACAGCTCTCAACCATTGAACAAGATGTGGGTTTTAGAAAGGACCCCATGGAAACTTCAGAGTAGAAGGGAGTGGTCTAACCATGAATCTATTCATGCTCCGTGACAGAGTGGAAGTGTTAGGAGTCTGCCCTAAAACCAAGCAGTTAAAAATGGGGACTCTGTGGCCTCACATCCTGTGATTAAATCCAAGCTGCGCCACTTCCAGGAGAGGTGACCTCTATTTCTGGGTCTGAGTGTCATTCTTTGAAAAGCTAAGATAAAATACACTACGGGATGGCTGCAGAGCCACTGTGCCAGCTTACCTGAGTGGGGAGAGGTCTAGCTTAGTACTGACGAGTTGTTCTGAGTTCAGAGTGAGTGGACATACATGAAACTCCAGTAAACATTGCTTAACATATGTGTGCTGCTGTCTCAACCACTCTTCATGTTACAACTATCTTCACGAAGACCACATCACAGCATCCTTAGTCAACCCATTTGCATTTTTTAGACTGGATCTCTTTAGGCATCTTAGTATGTCCTAGAATTCCTGAGCTCAAGGGATCATCCTGTTTCCAGTCACTATGCACAGTTTCAAGTGGATTTTTGCTACTGTCGTCAGCACTGGGAGTAAGGAAGAACACAGGATCTATGTACTTGGCTAACCTGCCTCAGTGGAAGCTGAAAACCCTACAGTAGAAAGAACAAGACAAGGGGAGTCCAAGTTAAAATGTTTTAGGCCAATTCTTCATCTCAAAAACTTACAAGTGAAAGTCTGTGTGTTTTATCTAGTGACAGTATCTCAAATCTTAGTAGAATGATCACTTACTCAAACTTCTGTCTTCAAAAGTAAACTCGGGTGCACAAGAAGAGAGGAGACATAAGGCTGTGAAAGCACTCTCCTACAACAAAGGTCTGCCCACAGCAGAAGTGTCAGGGGCTGCCAAGGTGGAGATCTATCAAGAGATGTGAGGCACATGGAAGGTTTCTGAGGTCACAATCCAGCACAGTTTGGCATTGTCATGTCCGGATCAGGTCAATGGGGCTATCAATGACAAACATCGCTTGAGCAGACATGCCTTGGGAATAATTCTAGCTGCAGTTACATGAATTATAAAAGACAGGCTTAAGTTTTGATTTGGAAAATTGACTCAGTTTTCAATTGTAAAACTTAAAAAGAATTGACATTGTGTGTGTGTGTGTGTGTGTGTGTGTGAGAGAGAGAGAGAGAGAGAGAGACAGAGAGAGAGAGAGAGAGAGAGAGAGAGAGAGAGAGAGAGGAGACACACAGAAAAACAGGGGGAGGGGAGGAAGAAGTGGGGGAGGGGAGGAAAAGGTGGAGGAGGGGAGGAAGAGGTGGGGGAGAGATGGGAACATAAATGCTATGGGTTGAGTGTGGAGGTCAAGAGGTCAGAAGACAATGTGAGTTTTGGTTTTCTCCTTCTACCGTGTGGGTTTCAGAGATCAAATCAGGTCATCAGGTTGGTGGCAAGTGCCCTTATCCTGGAAACCATCTTGGTGTCCCTTCCATTTTAAAGTATTTTTGAGGAAAAAAAAAAGTCATTGAGAAATCTGTAAGACTGTCATTAGTAAGAAGTCATCTGTTTGGCTGTGTTACTAGATCCAAACATTTTCATTATCAGTAGCACACACAAGGAAACTGGGGGACAAGTGGGCAGATGGGGGGGAGGCCTCATGTTCTGACATTTGGGTTCACATTTGGCATTTATTCTTGCTCTTCAGCATTTTGAGGGAAATTGTGTGACTCACCTGTAAAGGCATTTGTGTGTATAGAATTCTTTCATATTTGCAAAGTAAAATTAGCATTTCTACAGTCCACATACTGAATTATTCCAGCCAATTTGGACCACAGGAAGTTGGTTGATAAAAGCCCCTGCCAGAGAAGGTAATTTCCATTGCTAGAATTGTGAAACTCACCACAGACAGACTAGGGAGATTGTATTATAGAGTAAATTAATGCTCGGATGGGTAGTTTGTATAATCTAAGATGTTGTGTACAGTCTGCTATATAAACTAGCAATCTTCACTGGCACTTAGGTGTGAGACATCAGACTATTAAAAAAAAGGTGTGTGTGTGTGTGTATGTTCACATAGGTGTGCATGTGAGTAGAGGTACATGTGTACATGTGTGCATGCATGTGGAAGACTGAGGCTAGCATTGCTTGTCTTCCTCAATATCTCTCCATCTTATTTCTTTGTGACAAATTCTTTCAGTAAACCCAGAGATCATCAACTCAACTAGCATGATTGGCCAATGAGCTCCAGAAACCTGCCTGTCTTCTCCAACCTCCAGCACTGGAATTCTAGAAATGCAACTATTGCAACAAGGGTTTTAAGTTCTGGGGACCTGGACCCAGACCCAGGTTCTCAGGTTGCACACCAAGCACTTTACCAAATTTGAACCATCTCTTCAACCCCGATGAATTGTCTTGGTGTGGAAGTGTTCTGAAAATATCTGTACCTAATTGTTTATATTTCCAATGGAACATTCCAAAATGACAAGATGCTCCGAATAAGAGCCATTCTATATGAGAGTCAGTAAACACAACTGGTTAGGAACATTGTGATTAAAGAATATTGGACCCTTGCCTATTAAAACTCAGAAACTGAATTTCCTCACTCTCTCTAGCCCCTGAGCTTGTGGCTATCACATGGACCACATAGGTCTAAACCCGTTTACATGAACTTCTCACTCCTGGGGCAGGAGAGATTGCTCAGCTGTTGAGTTCCACTGCTCTCTTGCTGAGCACCTGAGTCTGGTTCTCAGCACTCCCATCAGGCAGTACACAACTTCCTTTAACTCCAGGGCCAAGTGGTCTGCTGCCCTCTTGTGGATCCCACAGTTACCTACACTTACACATGCACATACCCACACAGAGATGCACACATAGACACAAAATTTTAAATAAAGATAAGTCTTTGCAAAACGCCAGATCTCTTCCTGCTCACTAGCTTTCTGCATGTAAAATACTACACTGAAATTCAGTGAGGCTCAGTATGACCCAATGACTATGGAGGAAACCAGAAGAGAGTAGAATTCTTGACGAAGTTGAGAGGGAGCTTCTTTTCTAAAACACTGAAGGCTCTGTAGTTCATTTCCACTGTGCCCGAAATACTAGGATAATCCAAGTTTAAGAACTTTGTGAAACAGCTCATACATGAACACAGAGGTTAGTCAACATCTTAAACAAGCAACTCTCTGCTCTATCTGACCACAGTCTGGAGCCGGGACAAAAGACACTTAGGAAAGAGTTGAAAGTTTATCTACCTCTTTAGCATTCATCTCTTTCTCTGCCAGTTCATCAGTTCAACCTGTAAACTGTCTGGCTGATCATACGAGAGATGCCAGTTTGTCTCGGGGACCCCTCAACTTACCCCACAACTGTGTCAGGAAGATCATGTTCTATGGGACCTAGCTGAGCCCACATCTACCAGGGTCCCTTCCCAGTGAGACGTGGCATGCCTCCCCCTATCTTCCTGTTTATCTGGCCAAGTGTCCTCACCATAGACCTGTAGCCACAGCAATGGTAAGATGAATATAGCTGCAGGAACATTCACATTCGGGTGTTTAGTGCCCAACAGATGTGTTTTTGTAACACCAAGAAAAGTTTAAACAAATAAACACAATCAGGACACACTATAATTAATGGCTCCACCACAGCCAAACTGCCCAGCTTCATAGTGTCAGCCTGTCTAGACTCACCCAGGACTTTGCTTTCTCTTCCATTTAGGAGATCTGGCTGCAACTGAGTAGGCTCACTTGGGACCTCGCGTGATTGTCTCATTGCATGGCAATGTCTAGTGAATGACGTTTTCCATCTCTCTTCTATGGGTGGGAATTGTTGAGGGCCCTGGACCTATAGATAGTAAGTGTTAGGATGTAACTCTGGTGCCAACTTATCAGAGTCAGAAATAAATACATGTTATTGAAGGGCTAACAGGCCCAAGCATGGCAAACATGGCACTATCAGGTTGTGCCCACCCGGCTTCTTTCTCCCTGGATAAATCCTAAGATTGTATTACTAAAACTAGCCCCTTAGTCTGTTCCCCATTTGACCATTGACTCAATCCTGAGACTGGTCACCAAGGTCCAGTAATCAAAACACCAGGCTCCAGCAATCAAAATTCATTATTTGCCTATGGTGGCTAACCTATCCAATAAGGACTTGCCAGCTCACCCTTTTCTCCTTAGAGACACTCATTCCTGCAAAAAGTCACTTGCTGCTGCTGCCTGCTCTCTGCCTTTGCTCTATCCAGAGGTAGTCCCCATGCACCCACTTGTCCCACCTAGGGTAATAAACCTCCTTTGTGCTAGGATTTTGGTGTTTGGTGTGTCCTGTGTCAACTCTGAGGAGCTGCCCCAACTATTACAGGTATTGTGGATAAAAATTTTTCCTCAAAACTTACATGGTAAACTCCTAATCTCTGGTACCTCATAATGTAGCTATCTTTGGTGGTGGAAAGTTTACATTAAAGTCACTAGAATATCTCCTATTCTGAAATGGCTGTCCTAACAAAGACATAAGTTGGATACAGACTTGTGCAAAGAGGGAACAAAGTAGAGGCAGTAGAAGATGCCATTCGCCATTTACAAGGCTCAGGAAGCCCCCAGAGCCTCTCTTATGGCCCTGCCTGTGTTTACATCTTAGAAGGGGAGTATAGGAAGCCCTGAGTAACTGTTCTGTCGGCATTGTCATGGCCGTGTCAAGAACGCCAAGGCCTCACACCTGTGGAAAAATGGCAAAGCCTTTCCACAGCTAGGCTAAGGGAAATGGCAAAGCCTTCCTTCTTGGTCCAAGTGTGGATGGTGATATGTGTGCAGAAAATGTCCACCATTCCCTACCTCTTCCAGCCCAGGTATATGCATCCTGAAGACCATTCTCCACAGAGCCCACTCCTACTGAAATTCACTAAACCTGTCTTCTTGATCCAACTGTATACCACCAACCTCACCTACTTATTTATCTGTGTGTAATAACCATCTCCGTGTTCGGCTGCATGTGATAACTCTGCCTGTGTATAACAAACATACTTCTCCATCAGAGAGCCAAGAGCACCGAATTCCAGCTTTTCCACGTTTCTGGTTTCCATGTTTCCATGTTTCCATGTTTTGTCTGTCTGTCTGTACATCTGTCTTTCATTCTCTTGCTACCTCTCATGAGGTTCACCCATGAGCCCTACTGGCCTTGCCAATCTTGACCTTCTTATCTCCGTTCTGAGAAAGTAAATTTCAGTAGCTCAAACAGTTACCCCATCAGTGGTATTTTGTTATAGCAGCACGATCAAGCCAATACATGTTTCCTGTAGTTCCATCTCTGCAGTGTCAGAGATTTCTTAGTAGAGATAAGAACCCTTTGGCAAGAGTTACTTTATTTCCATGAAGACAGAACCAGAAAAAATACAAGGCTACCTCTCTGTCCCATGCTAGGACCAGTTTTTCTCCATGGATACTTTTATCCAAAATAAAACAAAGAAGTTGAAACTTCTCTCGATTTGCATTCTCTTCTTCTGTCATCCAGGATAAATTTATCTTTATAGTTCAAGATTTAATGTTCCTTTGGAGAGGTCAGAAAAGCCCTGAGGTGCTCCCAGACCCCACACCAATTCTTCCAAGCATACTGCTAGGAACATCAAACTGCTTTGGTAAATAGTTCTTGCCAGATTCTTCTGGGCCAAGAGTTTTATTAGAACCTATGGAAATGGGGGGAGGGTGGTGAGGGTGGACCAGTGGATAAATCCCTTGCCACACAAGCATGAGGAGCAGAATTTGGATCCTCAGAATGAGCATTTGCTTGTCAGGCATGGTGCCTGTATGTAACGCAAGCCCTCTGGAGGGAGAGTCAGAAGTCCTCAGGACTGGCCAGAATCAGTGATCTCTGAATTTGGTAAAGGCTTGCCTCAGTGGATAAAGTGAGAAAAGCAACCAAGGAAGACACCCAATGTCAGCTTTGAACCTCCACACTCACACACACATGTCCCTCCAAACACATGGTAATACGTACCACACACACTCAAAAACAAGAATCCATGAGAATAAAACATCAGTTCCCGAAAACATTTCTTCAGTATATTGCTCAGGCAGTGAAAATTATAAGTTAAATGGTATGTTGTCTTTAGTGGCGTCTAGACAGGTGAGTCTCTTATTCTATTGATCATCCACAAATGCATGATTCCTTTTGCCTTTTAGGAATGTTATATGGTGGGATGAATCTTGAGAACCCCAAAGGTTATTTTGCCAGTGACAGAGGACTCTTTTGCGTTATCCTGACGCCCTCCCTAGGCCTGGATCTAAAGCTCTAAGAAAAGATTTGATTAGGTCATTCTAGCTTTGAAATTAAACTGTCGTTAAATTCATCAGCATGAGTGAGGCATCTGGAGAGCTGTGAGGAGATAGACCACCATGGACAGAAAGAGTTCATGAATGGGGGTTATCAAATAGGGGTAATCAAGGATGTTACCAAAATAGTGCATTGTTACAGAGACCTTGGGGTGGGGAGCTGAGTCACCTCACTGGAAAAGAAATACAAAACTCAACTCTTGCTGCCACAACAAACGTTCCTCACTCACAAGCGACATTCAATAGCCCGTGTCCCATCCTTAAGGTTCAACAATTCTTCAGGTATATCATTCCCAATGAGTCTCTCTCTCTCTCGCTCTCTCTCTCTCTCTCTCTCTCTCTCTCTCTCTCTCTCTCTCCATCTACTTTATCCATCTCTTCTTTTTCTTCTTCTTTCCTTCTCACTCCTTGAGTATTTTCTTTCTCTCTGTCTTTGAGACAGGGTCTTTATGTAGCCCAGGCTAGCATCAGATTTACTATGTAGCTGAGGATGACCCTGGATTCTGACCTTTTCCCCTACTCTACCTCCCTCATTCAGGGATTACAGACCTTTCCTATTTCACCTGGTTTGTGTCATGCTGAAGATCAAACCCAGGGCTTGTTACATGCTAGGCAATCATTCTACCAACTGGGCTATACCCCCACCCCCTTCCCCATTTTTTTTGGTGGAAATACTCATTTATTTTACCAAAGGACCTTACTTTACACATTTAAAAACATTTACCATTAATATGGATGGTTTTTTTTTGTAGTTAACCTAGTACTGTCACACTGCGTTTTAATTCTTTTGTAATTTTAATACAGTTATACTTATGATAAATGTAATATGATAGAAAATCTATATGTATCTGAATAAATGTGTGAATCTTAAAAATAAGGTAATTATACCACTGTCAATGGTAAAAATCGGTGTGGATAATTTAGGATGCACATCAGTAGCTACTTTTTTTTTTTTTATAAATAAACCTTTACAAATGAAACTGTATTCTATTTTCATTATTATGCTTTTTTGATATATACAGCTTTAGGGGGCACTAAAATAACTAAGTTTTTTGAGTCTAAATCATGAATTATTGTATACCATGCAACCTCATTGTACTTACTTGAGTAAGTAATTACTTGAATTCCTAGAACCTGGGTCAAAGGAAGGAGAAAGAAACGGTTCCAGGGGTGGGGCAAGTATTAAACACTTCGCTTTTATTCTTCAGCTTGGAAATCTAGTGGTTTGCTGTGCAGGGACAAAAATCTGTCTATGGCATCGAAACAGTCACAGGAACTGCTTCCCACTTCAAGGGCTGTACCCAGGAATGGGCTTAGCCATCACTCAATGCTGAGTGTCAACATTATCTCCAACTTCTGTCCTCACAGGTAGGACTCAGGTGTCCTTTGCTGGCTGTGGCTCTTTTGCTTGTTTCCATATGTGACTCTTAGGCTATCCCTCTGGAAGGATTACTAGATAAAAAGGTAACATCCTACAGTTCTTGATTCATGTAAAACCTGCAATTTATACTCTTGTGACCAACACTACCTTCAGGAGAGCATCACTTTTACAATGCTACAGTGCATTATTCGACTGCCTTCTTGTAATTCTAATATCTTAAGGGTCTGTGAACTTCAAGCTTCCCTCTAAAGAGATGTGAAATTCAGGGGATTTTGCAGCCAATCTTAAATGGAGAAGCCTACATGCTAAAAGATTCTTTGCATAGGATGGAAGTGCTTTTGGACTTCTTTCACTTACCCCCAAATCATGTATACTTTGTGCAAACAGCTCCTCTGGGTCTCTAACTGAGGTAGCTACCACTGCTTCAACCTAAACACACACACACACACACACACACACACACAGAGAGAGAGAGAGAGAGAGAGAGAGAGAGAGAGAGACAGAGAGACAGAGAGACAGAGAGACAGAGAGACAGAGAGACAGAGAGACAGAGAGACAGAGACAGAGACAGACAGAGACAGACAGAGACAGAGAGACAGAGAGAGTTAAAATAGGAATCTGTGCTAATAAAATGTTGGTTCCATAAAATACTCTGTATAGTGCGACCAGGTAGTAAAAATGACGAATGAGCTGAATATCATGCTATCAAGGAAAAGAAGACACATTGGCCAAAATTAAAAACTAACATGACTATCCTGGCAAGCACACACCTATGGATGAAGACCATGGAACTTATTGCCTCTTGAATGAGAGCCCTGCAGGTGATATGCATTGGATCTACGTATGTGCATCTGCTCATTCCATCAACCGTCACCTACACTGTGAGGCTCGCCTGCTGCTGAGATGAAGGTGACTACACAGTTACCCAGCGGCAACAGAGACACAGCCTCCGCCCCTGTGGAGTCTGTGTGGGTGAGTGCAGCCCGTACCATGATGAAGTCAGATGGGGAAAGCCTTCCTGCCCAGCTGGGAAAGCCTGTGGACCGCACAGTGCAATCTGACCTTTCCATCCTGAACCCAGCCAGCCCCACTCCCAAGCCTCCCACAGTTTCCCAAGATGAGTCTGTGCGAGCTTATCTTGCCTCTTCAAACTTTAAGTTGAGAAGAGCTGACAAGGCAAGCAACCAAAGGCACGGCGCTGGATTTAAGTGAAACAGTAGAACTGGAAACAGGAGAAGAGATGGCCCTACCCAACCGCTCAGCCCCCACATTCGACACATCCTTGAAAGGAGCGAGTGAATAGAAATATCCTGTACCACACTGGCTGTGACCTATCATCTCCCAGGCCAGACTGGCAGGCTTCCTATGCAAATAAAGGCTCCTCGCTCTGTGTCTAGAGTAAGTTTTCTTTGCAAACCAAATTCTGGGGCTCTAGTGAGAGAGAGAGCCCAGAAATGCACAGAGCTCATGGCCACCCAGTTCACTCTGAGCACATCTGCTCATGTGCAGATCTTACCAGAGATGTGTGTCTATTTGTCTATCTGTCTGTTTCCTCTCCAAATCTTTAGCAATTCAACAATAAACACCAGAAACCAAACTCCACTCAAAACATTCACAAACACACTGCAAACATGTTTAATGGCATTTGAAGCCAAGGAAGTGGGGCTGGGGGAGACGGGTGTTGGTGGGTGTTCCCAGTTCCTATGGTCAGAGCTGTAGCCGCAGCCTGAAAACACAAGGTATCAGGTTCTCAGCTAGCCCCCTTGGTGGGGAGAGCTGGGAGCTTCTGACCTCCTTTGGGGTTATGGCTGCTCTTCTCAGTCTGTGCGTAAGCGAGTGGTCACAGTCCTTAATTGCAAAGGGGAAGTGGTCAGAAAGCACACTGTCGTGGCGAGATTGATAACTTGTAAGATCTCTTGGAAGAACGCCAGGAAATAACAATGGGGTTGAATCTGAACTAAATACACACATACAATGCTCACACCGCTTGCTTATACTTTCCAGTGCGCTCTGAAAGGGAAAGGGATTAAAAGAAAAGTTGATGGAGAAGAATTGAAGAGGGAGTTTATAACAAAGCCCTCAGTCCTTGCTGCCATTCCCCAGTTTAGTAACGAGAACACAGAGAGTAGCAAACGGCTCACGCTAAATTCAACCCTGCATTCCAAGCTAGTTACCATCCACTTAGGGATTTAGTCATGAGTCTGTCTTAATAACCAAAACAGCCCTCTGCTCCCATTTTCCAGATAATGAAGCTAAAGCCCAAAGACTTAATATCTGGGAAATACTATAACCAGAATTTGTTCTCCGGGTTTTGGAGATTAGACATCACAGTTCCATCCTCCTGCCAGCCAAGTCTGAGCCCTTTTCATCAAGTTCAAAAGGAATGCTTCCTGTGGGGGAAAGGAAGATCATACTGCCGGCTAGGGAAGCTGTCTCCTTTAAGACCAAGCCTCAAGGATAAAGAGTGGTTTGCATTAGATGGCCAGAGAGCTGGGGGGGGGGCCTCCAGGGTTGGAAGACACATTTCTTTTAGTTCGTCTCCCCCCACCCCCCGCCCACCACCACCACATGCAGCTTCCGATTTGCTATTGAGTGCTGTTTCTGTGCCAAATGATGGCTTTGCCAGTTTACTATCTGTCCGGAAATGAAAGAATGATTGACGAAGTGGGCTATAATATCACCTCTGGAGTTCCAAGAACTTGAGTGTAGAAAGAAGCCTCAGAAACAGGAGACCAGGAAATGAAGACCTCTTTGTTCACTTAGTTATCATATACCCACGTCAAGTCTTCTAGGGACAAACATGAAGAAGATGGATGCCACCTAGATGAACTAATTTCCATTAAAAGCAGAGCTAAGGGGGGAGGCTTCTAGCCTTTCCTTTGGCCTTAAAGGGTCATGCATATAAAAATCAAATTAAATTAAGAGTAGTGACTTTTCTGGAATCTCCTCAAAAGCTTTTTCTGGGTGGCGTGAAGACTCTGGTAAGTTCAATAAACCTGCCTAAATAACTCCCATGTGACGAAGACCATGCCAAATGTTGTGGACAATACAAACATTAAGAAGACAAAGGTTCTGACTTCCAGGAGTTCATGGGGCCAATTGAATCATAATTGTCTCCACCAGGAGGCAAGCTGAGAATCAGAACTCGGAATGTGAATTAGAAGGGAAATAACTGTAAAGACAGAAGTGTCCGTGGAGAACGTGGAGTTTAAACTGAGTTTTGTGATCGAATAGGGATATTGGTGGGTGAGGTAGGGGAGAAGGAAAAACTCATCCAGAACAAGAGAGTTCAGGGATGAGAAAATAAACGGTGGATCCCAAACTGACAGTAGCAGGCTATGTGATGATGAGTTTAGGATGGATCTCTCTGTATATACTTCTTCCTAGGTGTATGAGGGGATTAAAAGATATAAGTATAAGATAGAGATAGAGACAGAGAGATACTGATAGAATATATATATGTGTGTGTGTATATATATATATAATCATATTCTATATATTTCATATATATTATACATAATTTTGAATATTCTGCAGACGTGTGGGATTTGTTCTACATAGTCAGGAAGTGTATGGTCAACAGGTTTCTGGGGCCCACGACTGGTGCCACTTTCTAAGATTCTTAGATAATAGCCCTGATCATGCCAATCCATGCTCAGAAACTTGGTCGACCATCTACCTCCTGAATGATTCCCCCAAAGTAACACTTCAACCGTGACAGCCAGCACTGTGTAAATTGGTAGTTACTTGGAATGTTCTCCAGCTATGTCCCTCCATCCTGACAGCTCGAAGTTACGCTGATTTAAAAGTAAGCAACCCATCCAAGATCTGTCTTTGGAAGTGATTGCACTGGCTGTTAAACCTCATTCCATTGTTTTACACACATATCCTCTATCGAACAAAGTCTACTATCATACAGCAAGATAAAAGAAGCTAGCAACATTTGGATTCTTCTCCTGTAGAATATAAGCCTTAAGACACCTTTAAAAGCAGCCTAATGTTACCTGACTGAGGTGTTTCTACAAATAAAAGTTGAGCAACAATGCCCTGACTGGCCCTTACTGCCTAGACCCTCTCATGCTGGAGGGGAGGAGCTGGGACAGCCTGGGTAAGAATCCTGCTTTCCTGCCAGTACTGACTCAGCAGCCACAAGCTGTAAGAATGGCTTTTGTTATTTTTTTTCGGTTTTGTCTTCTTTTGTTGGTTTTTGTTTTGTTTGTTTGTTTGCTTAGTTAGTTGGTTGTTTTTTTTGGGGGGGAGGCAAAAAGAGATTATCATGGAAAGAAAGTTGGCTGTAAAATTAATAAGTGGGCTCATGAAAGCTGAATAAAACCAGAGGTGTAGGTGAGACACTGAGCGTTCGATTGTATCTTCCCCGCCGTTCGCAAGGACAGCTGTCACAAGCTCAGTGCCTTTAGTTCCTGCGGGCCCTCACAATAATAAGGATAATAAAACAGAATGCTTCCAAAACAACAGTTCCTAACATCGACAATTCCTCCTTTATAGATTCAAACTGTGGGACATGTTAGCCTTGCCCGTGTGATCGGCTCTAACAACAGACAAGAGGGGCATAAAAGTTTGGTTCATTTTTTTGTTCATACTCGAACATCTCTAGAGTTGAAAACTGGTATAGTCAGAAGTATGTCTCTCCCTTCTCCCATGACATACAAGAATGCCACTGCAGGGGCTGGAGAGATGGCTCAGGGGTTAAGAGACCAGGTTGCTCTTCCAAGAGGACCCAGGTTTGTTTCCCAGCACCTGCATAGTGACCCACAACCAGCTGTAACTCCAGTTCCAGGGGATCTTCTGGCTTCTGTGGGCACCAATCACATTTGTGATGTTCAGATATGCACACAGGCAAAGCGCCATTACATGTACAAACACTACTGCTGCAGCCAACGATGGATAAGGGTGTAGATTCCAATGCAGGAATTAGCACCTCGGATCACACTTGAATTTCCTCTGGATTAGACACATGAACTTGTTTCACTCACAGTTCCCTACGGTTTCCCTTCCAGTTCTATTTTGGGCCATGAGTAGGAACATCTTCGTGCTTCAAGGTTCAGGGGCCAGGGGGGTAGAAACAATAAGGTTAGTATTCTAACTGGTGTCAAGAGAGCCGTGAATGATTCGTGTTCCCCAAAGCATGGAGTGGTTCCGTAGGTCATGAAGATAAGATGATAGGATTGTAAGCACCATCTCAGCAGTGTGTGATGGAGCGCTCCTGTGCAAACGCTCACACGGATTGGCTGAGTGTGAATGTGGTTCTGCCAGAATGACCCAGTCTGGGATGTAGGCAAGAAGACATAAGCTGAAGCAGAAAGAAGATGTAACTGAGTGGCAAAGGCTGCGGCCGAGGCTCTGAGCTCCATGGGAGTGTCAGGACCCAGCCTTTGGTTACTCTTGTAAGTCGAGCCCTTTGCCCACATGGCTTGTCTTAATTATTTCAGTGCCACAGAGAGGACTGAATGTTCTCATGCTTTGTCATCTGAAAAGCTGAGCATCCAATCAGCGCTGAATGGATGGCACTGTTTCTTAAGAGAGAAACCATACTCTAAACCCAATACGATATCTACCCTACCATCTACTAGAGAAAAAGGAATTAAGATCAAGGATGAAACTCCCCCCCTCCAAAAAAAAAAAAAAAAGAATTCTTCTAGGACTAAAACTTCTAGTTCTCCAAAGTCATGAGAGGCCAGAAAAAAAATTAATTAATTAACTAAGACAGGTTCATACTATGCGGCTGAGGCCAACGTGGAACTTGCTCTACCGCCCTGGCTATCTTCCAATTCCTGTTCCTCTTGCCTCTGACTCCCAAATGCTAGGATTATAGCTGCGCTGATCACATCCAACTCGAAAACAACTGTAACTTGTTCCCACAGATGAAAAGTTGATAATCCTTATGAGTCCAGACACTTCCTGGAAGTATTTAGCCTTTGATTTACATCTCCCTCCAGAAAGAACGTTGTGCTATACTAGCCTGTGATGTTTCCCGTTTCCCAGCTCTTCCCCCATCACCACTGTCCAGCCCCAGACGGGCAGGGTCCCACTGAAGCAGGAATATTTTCAAACAGACCAGGAATTGATTAGCTTCACTCTGTGGTGCCAGAAGAGCTCAGGTTTTATGTTTGTTTTTTTTTGTTTTGTTTTGTTTTGTTTTGTTTTGTTTTTATCCTGTAGCTGCCCAATGGAAAAAGAGCAATTGTTTAGAAAGGCATTCTGAAGACAGACAGCCTAGGAAAGAGGACATAATTGAAGAGGAAATATTTATAAAGAAAATATGCGCTTTGTGATCGCTCATCCTCATTTCACACACACACACATCGTCTCCTGCCTCCCTGCTGTCTACGTGAGAGATTTCCCATCCATCTCCGTGTTGGGTTTACGTGCTATGCACACAGAAGATCAAATGATATTTGCTGGGAACACTGAGTACCAAACACTCTGCTGGCCTCTAGGAAGATGGTGTTGAGCAAAACAAACGCAAAGGTGCAGTCCCCAGAACCAACCACCAAGTTTAAACAAGTTACCCTAGCAATGACCAAATCTCCCGATGAGCTCTTATGACTCCTTTCTCCGAGAGAGAGCGTTCTTTCCTTGAATTTGCAGAACAAACCAGGACAGGAACGTGGCCTCAGGTGCCTAGAGGAAAGATCCTAGTGGCATGAACTCTCCAGTGAAGAACTCTTTGCCAACTCTCCCTAAGGGTTCAGATTTTTCTCTTTGCATCCCCGCATGTCAAGGGGAGGCAGTGATGGAGGTGGAAAGGTGCCTTTGACCCACATAGAGCTGTACCCAATACTCCCCCTACTCTGGCACGATGAGGCTAAGCCCTGTACCCCCAGCACTGCCTTTGTCAACACAGGAAAAGGTTGCCTTCAGTTTCCCTTGCTTTCCTAAAGTTTTGTCCAGAAACAGTGACTTTCAAAACCCTCTAAGGGCTGAAATGAAAAGAAGAGAAAATAGAAATAGGAAGGATTTGTCGAAAGGAGAGGAGATGGTCTTACTTTGCACATGACGTGGGACAGCTTGGATCTGTAGCAATGTGTAATATGATGCACAGTTATATGGACACGCTTAGATCCTATAAATTCTATGCATTGCCTTTAAAAATTAAATTTGTAACAAGGAAGAAGGGCCAGAAAAAGTGGTCTATCATCTTATGTCATTACAGACTTGGAATGGAACCACAAACCAGAAACCATGGAGCCAGACAGGGTCACGACTCTCCAGCAGTACCACTATCAGAAATTATCATTTAATCTACTTTCTCCTGCCTACCACTAAAACCCCTTCTCAAGAAGAGTTTGTCTGGGAAGAATCATGCAGTATGCTGAATTAGATTTTCCTCTTCCCCCCACCCCCACCCCACTGGTATGAATCTCTTACATGGCGTGTATGCTGGTGAGAGCCCTGAGCATCACAGCTCCAGCTGCGATGTGACAGGAAGGGCTCAAAAATTCCAGTGCTTTAAACAGAAGTCAGGGGGTTTTTCCTTCACCTTTGAGGAGGCCACCAAGAGCGCTCCAGGTGCCATCTGGACAGCAGTGAGCATTCCTTAGGAAGACTTCTTGGCCCATAGAAAGGATGGCGTTGCCAGCTGAGAGGAGGTCACTGGAAAGAGAGTGTGCTTAGGAGATAAATAACAGAGAATGACTTGGGAATCCCACGGCCACACAAGGAGCCCAGCAGTCTCCTGGCAAGGAAGACAGGAAGTAAAGGAAGTTGGAAGGTGTGAAGGATGGAGATGAACAGGGAGAAAGTTCATCAGGATTCATCTCCTGGATTTATAACCCAGAAGAGGGACAATGACGCTTTCTTACTAGCATAAAATTGTTGTCAAGATACATGGTACCAAAGGGCTCTTGTCAGTGATAATTAGACACTTGGGGCCACCTGGCTCCTTTGTGAGTGAGAAGAAATGCATCCTGAATGAAATGATGCTTGAGTGAACAGATGTGTGTCTATAACCTAATAAGGAAAATATGTTGAGGGCAGGGTAACACAGACACAAGAACCCATGCCAAGGTCATATGACTGCCAGAATCACAGCCTACTTGGTTAAACCTGGAAGGTGAGTTGTTTTCTTTAAGAGGTTGAGGAGTAGAGACTGCAGATAGCCTGACCATGTAGGACTTTACAAGACAGAGAGACATGTTGTTCTTGTCCTAAGAAACCAGGAAAGTCCCCAGGATTAGGCACAAGATAGGCTGTTTTTAAAAGGTCACTGTGGCTGTAGTTTGGAAGGCAGATGTTGGAGTGTATAGGAAGGGGTAGAGGAAGGTTAAGAGATCACAGGAGTTCACCCCGGGAGTGCAAGGGCAGGTGTTAACTGCCAGTTCACAGGATCTAGAATCTCCAGAGAGACAGAACTCAGAGACTGTGTGTAAGTGATCATTTTGATTAGATTAAGTGGAGTGTGAAGAGTCATGCATTGTGGTTGGCACCCATCCCCAGAGACAGGATGCTGGATGGTAGAAAGAAGAGAAAGCGAGGTGAGCATGCCATTCTCCTCCGCATTGCCTCCTGACTGTGGATGTGACCAAATGACTCAAACCCCTGCCACCCTGACCACCCCCCCAAGGATGGATGATACCATCTGTGAACTGTGAACCAATATCAACCTTTAAGTGGCTTTGCAGGAGTATTTTATCACAGTAACTGGGAAAGAAACTAAGACAGACAGTTGCAGCTGAGACCAAGGTAGTAGAGATAGAGTGGGAACAGGTTCCAGAGGTTTGCAGATTTAGAATCTGTGTGTTCGTTCATCCAATCCACATGGTAATTAGTGCAGAGTATCAGTGTCTCCCATGACAATCTTGGCCTCATGGGGGATTTCAGGCTAGTCAAATGCAGACAGGAGCACTTTTTCATCTTGGGGAATTTAGTTATCTAAAAACTGACTGATAGTTGACTGGATTCTGTTAGCAGACTTCTGAAATACAGCTAAGCATCCTATGATGCACAGGCCAGTTCCAAACAAACACTTGTCCAGCCAAAACATGAAGAATACCACAGTCTAGGAGTGCTAGTGTAGATACCCTCTCTCCCCGAACCTCCAAAAGCTAATAGAGGAGCCTCTTCCATCACTATTAGGAGCAACAGAGACACACAATGTAGATATCCATCCGCAGCAGTCAGGAGGACTTGTCATTGTCTACTGAACATCTGTCAAGCTCCGCTCTAGGTGGGGAGCTCCTTGCCATATTATTTCCCATCCTCCTCACCTTATTCTAAGCATCTTGTCACAATGTCGATGAGAATCTTCTACAATTCAGAAGTTTGTCTCTTATTAGGTCCTGTCTAGTGTTTGCAGACTCTGTTTCAACTATTACAGTAGGTGGCTAATGAATGACTCTATGCCCTAAGAGAAACAAAGCCTTTGGGTTAAAATCAAGGGAGTTGGGGAGAACTGAAGAAGAAGAAGAAGAAGAAGAAGAAGAAGAAGAAGAAGAAGAAGAAGAAGAAGAAGAAGAAGAAGAAGACTTAATAATGAGCACTTTGCATAATTATCCTAAGATATTAATTCTTGCTGACTCTCAGAATATTCATGGTATGGTTATTAAATATCCCACAATGGTTCATATGTTTGAACATTTTAGTGTCCTACTGGCCATGACATCTGAAAGGTTGTAGAACTTTTAGGGAGGAGGAGCCTATCTCGAAGAAATAGGTCTCAGGGGATGACGGTGGACTTTATTAGTTATAGCCCAACCTCTCTAACTTCTCTGCTTCCTGGGGGTCACCAAGCTATGAGCAAGCAGCCTCGAATTGCTCCACCATTTCTTGTTTACCATGCTGGATCCTGAAATCATGAGCTAAAACAAATCCTTCCTCCCCTGACTTCCTTCTCAGTAGATAAGCAACTGTCTTATACCACCTCTGAAAATCAGGTTGAAGGCTAGACCCCACATTCTTTGCCCTTTCACTTGTGTCCTCTCCTTCACCCCTCTCCAACAGCCAACACTCACCTCTAGGCTGATATCAGAAAGTTGGTTTTCTCACCAAGGGTTAGTTCTACCTTCTCTGGAAGGAGGGAGATGGTTCTTGCAGTGAGCCTTCCTTAACCCCCGCTGTTGATTGTCCTCCTGCAGATCACCTTTCGTAGTCAGAGCAAGGACTGTCCAGCTCTCCCAATCCCATTTCAACAAGTGGAATCATAGTCTTCCTTCTTACAGTTCATTATCTCAAGGTGTGAACCAAAACCACAGGCAGAGGTGGGAATAGCTGAAGATAAGTGATTGTCAAATCACCAACATGAAAAATGAACTATGATAACTATGTTCTGTCAACGAATATAAGTGTCTTTCATTCTCATGCAGAGAAGACACTGGCCCCACAATAATGGCCTGCATGGTAGAAACCAAGACCATTAGCTGTTTTATCATATCTCAGATGAAGTTCATTTATTTTCCAAACCCCACCTTGCCTCTGTGTTCTCATCGCTTTACTCTGGACAGAAATGTGAATTTTATCTGTGTAGGAACAAAGATAGCTTTGCAGTTACTGATGGAAATCTTTCACACAAAAACTAAAGATGGAAATGACTTTGATTTGGTGCTGATTGATTTCCTTGCCCTGATGCAATCTTCTGATTGGCTTTCCTACCGGATCTTACAGAGAAAATTTGATTTTTGTTTCTTTTCATACTCGTAGGGAACCAAGATCTGTGTTTCTTTTGTTGTTAGGGTAAATATGATAAGTGGGTGAATTATGAAATTCAAGGCAGATGCTCAGAACCACACAGAGGATTTTTTTTTAATTCACATATGATTTCCGAGCACTAACCCAAATAGAAAAAAAAGTATATGGCAATTGCCAATAACCAAAGTCATTTCTCCATGTCCCATGCATCGTTTCAAAGAAGGAGAGAACAAGACCAATGGTGTGTCGACGACAGCCCATCTGATAAAGAGAACGCTGCCTGCATAAAGTAGTGTCAAGGTCATGAGAAAGAACCTCTCTGCCCTTAACTGGTTTCCTGACAGCGTCTGGAAAGCTTTGCAATACTCCTGCTTTAAAACTGAGCATCAGGTAGCAATGCAGCTCATGATAGAGTTTCTGCCTAGCATTCACTAGACCCTGGGTTTGATCCCCATTATTGAAAATGATATAAGAGTGTTGAGGCTTTGTCACAGTGGTAGTATTAAGGAAGAAAGCCAAGGTAGTTAGTTGGTCATTAAAAGTCTTGACACTGTCTCCAAAGAAACAAAACAAATATGTATGTGTGAACATTAACACACACATCTATGTACAAAGAAAAATCATTTTAAGGAATAGCCTTAATTTGGTTTGGGGGGAGGGGTGATGACAGGTTTGAAATCCACAAAAAAGACAGGTCAAGAAGTCCAGTGAGAGTTAATTGTGTATGCTTGGGTCCAAAGTCAGTCTGGAAGCAGAATTGTCTTTTCCCTATGAGGACCTCAGTCTTTTTTCCTTCAAGGATTTCAACTGATTAAATGAGGCCCACCTATATCTTCTTTACCAAGCTCTACTGACCTGAATGTTAGTCTCACCTAAACATCACACTCAGAACAACACTGCGCACCATTATGTAGCCAGGTCAACCTGTAAAACCAACCATCAAATGCCTTGCCATACTCGCCTTTACCATACAGATGTGCTAGCCCAGAGGGCTCAGAACTTGGCATAGGCTAGTTTTAACAAAGCATATAAGAAGAAAAGAGAAAAAAAAGGGATCTGAGGCCTTCGCATCAGGAAGAATACATCTAACTTACATTGAAATTCTAATAGAATATCCAAGACCAAGAAGATGGCAGTAGACCTGTGGACCACTTGGGAACTAATGTTGGGCTTTCATCTCTAGGATTCATACAGAACCAGCGAGAAAGGGATGCTGATATTTGTTAATGGGTACTCAATATGTAACAGACACTATTCTAATCTCTTCATATATTAACTCATTAACTCATTTAATTGAAAAGTGGATTGTATTGCTGTCTCTGTTTTACAAGAAGGGAAACTGAGCTCCAGTGAGGTTTAGCACCACAGGGACATCAGCTAGAAGTGTGCAAAGGTAGAATTTGAATCTCTGAAGCCTGCCATGAGAACTCATACCCCAAAACACGATCTCATCTCTGAAACCACTATGGAAGATGTTATCTACAATGTCCTCCGTGTTCCCTGTGTTAGTACATACACATACAATATGTTCCTCTTGGTACCAGGAAAATGATTGCATCTCCAGGACCTAGTTTATTAAGATGGATCAGATATACAACTCATTTAGTTTTCTCTTGCCTGGCTTATACCTTTCCCTTTCAAGAGCCTTGAACCTGTCAGTTTGCATCAGTGCTAGGAGGAGCTGAAAGAAAATCACCCTGCACTTGACCATGGTTCCTTGGCAAAGCAGTAGAGCTGCTCCTTGGGATGCTTCCTGGTTCTACCTCCCATCATGCTCTTGTTTCTATTGTCTATTCTTGACGGCCTGCCTCTGTCTTATCAGCTTCTCCTTACACAGCATTTGACACCAAACCTTTTACTTTATGTCTGCTAGCAAATCTGTTCACAATAACACCTGTTTATACCTAGATCCTGTTGACAGTTACTGTGCTAATGCCTAGTCCTTGAGTTCTACTCCAAAAACATTGTCTTTACCATAGCTTTTCATGGGCAATGGAAATTCCCACTGACTGTGACAAAGGACAGAAAGCCATAGCCACAGTCAGTTCCACTACCTGAAGCCACCAATAAGAGCTTCCAGATGTATCACACTGATGCTATAGGGCCCCAGCCCTGTTTCTTTCTCCACTTACCTTAGTTATGTGTGAGAGGTCTCAATAATACTTGATTAGTGTTCTAGGCTGAGCTGCAGTGTACGTGGAGATGTGGACAGAGACCTCTTTCTTTAATATGGCTGAACTCTTCTTGAGAGTTCACCAAACTGACAAAAGCCAGCCAACTGGACAGGGAAGTCAATGGTCTACATTCCTTACATATTTAGAACCAGCAACACCAGGGAAAATCAGGTCAGAAAACACTAAGGCCATGGTTATGAGACAATCTGGAAAACTGGAGTATACCTCACAAACCACATGCAGATCATAAGCCATGAAACTCCAGCCATGTGGTGGTGCTTGCAATGGACTGAAGGATATTGAACACAGGAGTCCCAGAGTCTTTCCATGATCCCACCAGAAGCCAATGTGGATGATGTAAGCAAACTCGGTAAGTGCACATCACAGTGACTGCAAAGCTAAAATAAGTACAGCCAATGGAAAGAGGAGAGAAACATGTATTACCAGTAGCAGGGAAGGGCAGCACAGTAGCTGTTTTGAGAGAAACACTCCCCTTAAACAAAGGAAGTGAGGTGATTTATTTCTGGCAACCTATGCATATTCATATAAGAAAGCATTTTAGGGACAGGCACACTGCTGACCATGCTCAGTACAGCAGTGCATTCCTGTTCCACTTAAGGTCATAGTGTAAGAAGGAAAGACTGTAGATACACATTTGTGTTTGGTTAACTCAAGGTCTGAGAGCATAAGTTCAAAAGGTTAAAACTGTGTTGGAGGGAGATGTGGCTTATTTGATTGAGTGCTTGCTTAGCATACATAAAGTCCTAGGACTCATTCTCAGCAGGACATAAAGTGGGGATGGTTCCATACCTGTAACCCTCCAAGAAGAACATCACATACTTGGTAATCATAAATCCAACTAACTCCAGAGAAAGAAAACGTTCTCAGACTCGTCCGAGGCAGAGTCGGCAAGGTGTTTGTCTTTTTTGGTTTTATTTGCATGAGGGGAAAGAAATGTGAACCTTAGCTGACCAAGGTGACTTTGTTTCCAACACTTGTTGGAATTTGCTTGTTCTCGGTGCAGAGGGAAGGCTGTATGTTTCCCTGTGTATCTTGTTCAAATGATAGCCCTGTGGTGCTCTTCTAAATGTAGGTAGTTTTGTAGACTTTTCCTCTTGGTCATTTAATCATCCAAGATACTCTTATTGTGGGCATGAGTCAATGAAGAAACTGCCACGTTTGTTTGATTTCTATTTTATGGGCTGGTTTTGTTTCTTTGTTTTCTTTTCTTTTTCATTCCTTAACGATTTTGGAGCAAGAAATATTGGTATGTACCTGAACATGAGGTAGAAGGATCCTGAGCTACATTAAAAAGCCTTATCTCCGTCAGTAGAATAGCAGAGTTCATTATCATTCCAAACAAATGAATCTTTCTGCAGACTCACTTTAGGTAAAGAAACCACAAATACTCCCTCTTTCAGACCTAATGTCCTTTGCATATTTACATTACTTCTCCAGAAACCCGATGTTAATCATCTTCTACTTCCTCATTCACAGTTGTTTAGTCTTAGCTTTCAGTAAGGGCTTTGTTTGTTTGTTTGCTTGACTTTGGGTTTTGCCAGTCGGATGTAATGAAGAACTTTAATCAGCTTCACTGTGCTGCAGGGTTAAAGCCATTGAATGAGACAGACCCGGGAGGGCATCAGCCTGGCCTCTCCGGTTTCTAAGTTGGGGGATGAGAGTTCTCTAGAGAAGAAGAGGGAGCACCCATGGGGAGGATGTGAAAGAGCACATCTTCTTTGAAGATGTTCCTGCTGACAACTCACTTGACAAGGGCAAAGTTGACTAAAAAGCAAAACTATACAACACAGTATTAGGAGAAACCTTGAACTGAGATTTTTTTTGCCTCCCATCCTTATTGAAATTATATGGAGAAAATAAACTGTGGTTTATAAAGAACCTATTTGAAAAAGTTGATCCTTAAAGAACAAAAACAAAAAACCTCACCGCTCCAAGCCGAAATTTCTGGCGCCATCTTTAGACACATGAAAGTCATATTATATTCTTAAGAGTTGATATCCACCCTTGCAATCCAGCAAGACCAGAGAAGAAAAAGGACAGTCTTTGCCCAGTTGGATTATGATTCTTAAGTCAATGATATCATAACCTCTTGGCTCTTTGAATCTTTGGAATAGAGGATACTAGCATGTAAATTCTATATCTAAGGAACAAACATCTTCTGATGGGCGCTTGTGCTGGAGGTCCAGATGCCTGCAAGTTTTGGTCTATCAAGATTCCATGCTGTCAGGGGCTTGAGAGATGGCTCAGTGTCTAACGGCACTGACTGCTCTTTCAGAGGTCCTGAGTTCAATTCCCAGCAACCACATGGTGGCTCACAACCATCTGTAATGGGATCCGATGTCCTCTTCTGGAGTGTCTGAAGACAGCTACAGTGTACTCACATACAAAAAATAAATAAATCTTTTTTTTAAAAAAGATTCCATGCTGTCCAGTTGTATTGGAGTGAAGAGAATTACTCAGGTATGGCGGTACACCTGTAATTCTAGCACTCAGGAAGTGGAGACAGGGATTCTGAGTAAGTCAAAGCCATCCTTGAGTGTGTCATGATTTGGAGGATGGGGTGGCCCAAGTTCTGCCTCAAAAACACCCAATGAGAAAATTAATCAAACCCACACTGCATTACTGAATGGTGCTGGCTTTTGTCTGGGAGACTTTCCAGGGCCTTCCTGGTATAAGAGCATACTTTACCTCTGAGTTTGTTACCAATTTTGTTGCAGTTTGATCTCAGTTTAATTATTGTTTATAAAATAAAGCTCTCTCTGGTTCATTCTTGTATTGATTTAACAAATTAAAGCATTTGTCTCCTTTCAGATAATGTGTCAGGAAGCACACGAGAGGAAAATGGAGGTGATTGGATTGTGATCTCATCACCCATGAGCTGTGCAGCATGGACATCTCCTATACTAGATGTTTCTCTTCTGCACACTGACAAAGGATATCAGGAGGAGGACTGTTGCTGGCTGAGAGGACAGAAGCCATCTGAAGGATATTGTGATCCTTGATCCAGAACAGGTTCTGAAAAACTGTGCTTTCTCGATTCAGCTATTTGTTTGGCCCAGTAAGTTCTAGACAAGACAGATTCACACGGATTCTATTGATTGGTATCTACTTTCTCTCAAGTATTCTGTCCCAAGGTCTGACCATTCCACATGTCAACACACCTACAGAGTCGCTCTTCTTACATCACTGAGGCTACCTATATTTTCACAGAGTACTGGCTAAACATCTTTTCCCCCAAGGACAATATGGTTGTGAAGTCACAGTGTGAAGTCACAAGTACCAGAGCCAGCACTCAGAATCTTACTTGTGAAGGAGATGAACAGGAAAACCATCAATCACAGCAGTGCTCTGGATTCCATCCAGAGAATGTATTCATCATTTTCTCTATCTGTGCACAGTAGTAGAAAGGCAATACCTTCCTAATGACAGAGGACAAGAAGAAGAAGTCAGAAAGGCTTCGGCTGAGATGAGAACTCTGAGAAATGCAGTCTAGGATAAAAGAGAACAGGGATATTTGGATGCTTCCCAGTAGAAGGATAGGATGAATTACCTCTTTCTTTTGGTGACAGAGAATCCATGATATATAATTCGAGTGGTCTGTGGAGGTCTGCGGATGTCACTCAGTGGGCAGTGCTTACCTTGTGTGCACAAATCCGTGGATTCGTCACAAATACCACATAAGCCAAGTGTTGTGATACCTGTAATCCAGGACTTAGATGGTATGTATAAATGCACCAGGAGTTGAACATCATCCTTGACCATATAGCCATTTTGAGGCCAGCCTGGGTTACATGAAACTCTATATACATCTAACTAACTTTATTCATTAATTATTTTGTAAAGTACTTTAAGTAGGGGTGAAAGGCCTCACTCAGTGGATGATCACTGCATAGCATGTATGACATGAGGTCCTGAATTCAATCCCTAGTACTGAAAAAAAAAAAAAACCTCAGATACACTACTGAATCAAGGGTGTTTTGTCCGTAGTCTTGCAATCCGATTCATCATGTATTATACATGTTGGAACTGTTTGACTATTGGCTAGGCCACAGTAGTCTGCCTGAAGGAGATAACGACTTGATTGAAGTTTGCGTTTGTTCAGGAACTTTGTGATCTAGCTAGAAGAACAAGTAAACTACAGCTGACCAATAGGCATTCAAAGCTGGAGCCATCGGGCTGATACACGCTGCACATGCATGTGCACATACTTAACATTACAGGGTGAATGCTTTCTCCACATGTAAGCAGAAGCATGCTGAAATATCAGGATTCCAGGTTTCCAGCTAGTCTCTGAGACAACATTTGAGTCAGTAAACAAACAAACAAACAAAAAAAACCAAACTTTTTTTCTGTTCAAAAGAGTTATTTCCAGTGCTACGAAGATGGTTCCATCAATAAGTGTTTACTGAGCAAACATGAGTTTACATCCCTTGAGTCCACATCAAAATGCCAAGCAGTGAAGCTCAAAACTATAATCCTAGCACTGCAGCGTCAGAGCAGAGAACTGCGGCACTTGCAAACCACCTAGTCTAGTCAAACCAGTCAGCTCAAGTTCAGTAAAAGGCCTTGCCTCAAAAATAAAGTGGAAAGGTGATTAAGAAAGAGCCTGATATCAACCTCTGGCCTCCCTGCATACACACATACATAGAAGAAGATGTATGCATGCATATATAGAGCCATCAATCCTCCCAAAATACACACACACACACACACACACACACACACACACACACACAGATATATGCATGCATATATATGAAGATGTTTCCAGTTATGTTCTTAAAACTTAATGCATTGTAATTCATTTTATAATTTGATATAGAAAAAAATTTCAAAACCATTGATAAATATTAAGTCGTTAGAAAGATAGGAATACACACACACACACACACACACACACACACATATGCATGCATATATATGAAGATGTTTCCAGTTAAGTTCTTAAAAGATAATGCATTGTAACAATTTTTTAAAATGTATTCATTTTATAATTTGATATAGAAAAGAATTTCAAAACCAATGATTAACATTAAGTGGTTAGAAAGAGAGGAAGTGACTAAAGTGTATTTGTGATCCAGGCCTAATTCTGCCCTGATGCCGTAGTCATTTACCTTCCCCTAAATGTATGTCACAACTCTGTGTCTCTGGATACAGATGTGAGGTCCCCAAGGGCCTGAAACTGTTTTCCATTGCAAATTAGATGCCAACAAAGACTGTCACTTAAGGTGGATGATAAGAATCTGCCTTGACAAAGAATGACACTCACCTTATGGGCCAGGATGGAAGATGCATTGTGCATCACTGAGGCATCGACATTGGATGCCAGAAGTAGTCCAGTTAAGTCAACATCGGCTTTAGAATGTCTGTATAGCCAATGGTTTCTCTCAGGGCTTTGAGACTGCACCATCTGTGGCTCAGAGTTGAAGAGGGGGTGTTGCCCTGGCGCATGAGTGGTCAGACTTAGTACCTGAGAGAAGAGCTACTCTCTTATCCTGGAAGTGACCCAGCCCTGGCTATGGCAGCAAGATCCCACAGAGAAGGGGAAACTTGATGCTGCTGAAGATGATGGTGGTGGTGAAGATGAAGATGATGGTGATTTTGATGAAGTAGAAGAAAAATCCACCAGTGAGGAAATCTGTATGAGACCTTCCTGTGGAAAGGACGTAAAATCAAGTCAGAACAGAAATGGCTGCAAACCATCAACATCAAAGGTCAAGGACCCTTCGAAAACAAGCAGGGGAGGGTCTTCTTAAAATACCAAAAGGACCTGGTTCTATAGATTACATCAAAGCCAAAATATAAACTGGTAAGCTCAGCTCCACAAAAGGAGAAGTCAGAAGAGTCCAAATAAAAATAGACAAAATTGATATCCAAAAGAAAGCTTCTATTTTATTCTCTTTAAAAATCGTTTTTCTTTTGGTTAATTTTATTTTTATTTTTTTACTTTAGTAACTTTCATTATACTACTCAATCATTGTTACTGAAAAGACTCTTGTTAAATGTATCACCATCTTTGACAATGTATATCATAATATATTATCGCTTTCACTCCTGGTATTCTTTGCCCTCATATCTTCCCAACCAGCCTCCCTCCGATTTCCACATCTTTTTTTGATCTGATGAGTTTCTTCAGTGCCGCTGGTATAATGAGCATCTGTAGGCGTTATTTTCTAGAACACGAACTGTTTACCAGTGGCTACACTACTGAAGAAAGTTGGGCCTACTCCCTAGCAACCATTTGCCACCCACGCGCCTTTCTAGGCTGGAGGCCAGCTACCCTAAATCATCGAGGTGTGTTCTCTCATGGCCGTGAGTCAGACAACCATCCTCAATGCCTTCTACTGTTTTCCCTGTGACTTATCTCTTCCATCAGGTGTTAATCATTTTACATCTCCTTAGCTGCCAAACTGAGGCGAGGAAAGAGGCAGAGGACAGAGAGACACAGACAGAGACAGAGAGACAGAGACAGAGATGATGATGATGATGATGATGATGATGATGATGATAAATGGATGAATGGGTGGACAGATAAGTAGAGAGATAGACAAACCGACTAGAATCCTGCCAAGAAAAAACACAACCAAACAAATTGTGCTGTCATTTTTAAAGTCATTCCTCTTAAGAATCTGAGCTCACAGTGAAGCAATTCCATTTGCATAATAGGGTGATAGGCAAGTATATTACCAACATGAGAGCCCGGGCCCTCAGAATTGAATAAAACAAGGTCTGAGGGTAGGAAAGAGAGGAAGGGTAGGTGAATGGACCTTGTGGTGTTGGATTGGAACTGGAGAGAGCTAACTCGGACATTAACAAAGCAGGCTTGCATAGAACAGCTCTGCTAGGATGCACTGAGAAAAAGACAGACACATCTTTCCTGGCGGGTTCCTCCCAACATTGCAGGAGATGAGCCATTCCAGGAAAATGACAGGATTCTTCAGAAATGTCAGGACCATGACAGACAAGGTGACTGAAGAGAGGTGACAACTGGATACTGAGTGGATCCCAGGACAGACAGAAAAGGGTCTTTGGTCCTGAAACTAATAAAAGCCAAATCAAGCCTTCAGCTTCAGACTGTATCATAACTTATTTATTTATTTATTTATTTATTTATTTATTTATTCTCCATGCGCCCCCTCACACAGTCCATCCCCACCCCCTCCCGTTCTCCTCTGAGAGGGCAGAGGCCCCCATGGACATCCCCTGATGCTAGCACATCGAGTCTCTGCAGAGCTAGGTTCATCCTCTCCTACTGAGGCCACACAACGCAGCCCAGTTAGTGGACCAGGATCCACTAGACTGGCAACAGCTTTAGGGTTAGCCCTGGCTCCAGTTGTCGTGGGACCCACATAAAGATGGAACTGTATGTGTGCAGGAGCCTAGGTCCAGCCAACGATTGCTGGTTCAGTCTCTGAGAGCCCCCAAAGGTCCAGGTGAATTGACTCTGTTGGTCTACCTGTGGAGAAACTATCCCCTTCGGGCCCCTAGATCCTTCCTCCTGTTCTTCCATAAGCGTCCCCAAGCTCTGTCCACTGTTTGCCTGTGTTTGTATCTGTGTCAGCTGCTGGATAGGGCCTCTCAGAAGACAGTTATGTTAGGCTCCTGTCTGCAAGCATATTATTAATAGTGTCACGGATTGGTTCTTGTCCTAATTTCTTTCTTTCTTTAAAAAAAAAATGTTCTTTTATTGAAAAGGGAAGTAAAAACATTTTATGATAAAATTGAAGATTTACATGGGAAATATTTCTAATAAAATAGAAGAGATATATAGAAACATATATTTTGTTAAACTTGACAATTTTCATGGAGAATTAAAGAGTAAAGCAATAGACATAAAAACATTGCTAAATTAATTGAAAAAGGAAGTAGAAACATTTTATGATAGAATTGAAGATTTACATGGAAAATATTTCTGATAAAATTGTTGAAAAATTTTAGATGTTAAAAATTTTAAGCATGTTAGAATTGAAGATTATCATGGAAATTTTTATATAGATATAAAATTGGTATGCGAATTTTGCCTACCATAATAATGAAAGGCATAAAAGTATTTCTAAGTTGATTGAAAGTGGAATTATAAATATTTTCTGATAAAGTTGAAGATTTACATGGAAAATATTTCTGATAAAATTCAAGAAATATATAGAAAAACATGTTAAAATTGACTATTTCATGGAAAACTGTACAGATAAAATGGTAGACATAAAAAACCTTTCTAAATTAATTGAAGGTGGAATTAAAAACATTTTGTGATAAAATCAGAGATTTAAATGGAAAACATTTCTGATAAAATAGAAGAAATATATAGAAAAACATGTTAAAATTGAAGATCATCATGAAAAATAATGCAGATAAAATGGTAGACATAAAAACATTACTAAATTAATTGAAAGAGGAATTACAAACATTTTCTGAAAAATTTGAAGATTTACATGAAAAATATTTCTATTAGTCTATGTCTTTTTATTGGGGAATTGAGTCCATTGATGTTAAGAGATATAAAGGAATAGTGATTGTGGCTTCAAGAAATATATAGATTTTTGATGTTATTTTTATGTTTGTGTGGGTATCTTCTTTTGAGTTTGTTGGAAGATTACTTTCTTGCTTTTGCTAGGGTGTAGTTTCCCTCCTCGTGTTGGCGTTTCCATCTATTATTCTTTGTAGGGCTGGATTTGTGGGAAGATATCATATAAATTTGGTTTTATCATTGAATATCTTGGTTTCTCCATCTACACTGATTGATAGTTTGGCTGGGTATAGTAGCCTGGGCTGGCATGTGTTCTCTTAGGGTCTGTATGAGGTCGGCCCAGGATCTTCTATCTTTCATTGTCTCTGGTGAGAAGTCTGGTGTAATTCTGATAGGTCTGCCTTTGTAAGTTACTTGCCCTTTTTCCTTCACTGCTCTTAATATTCTTTCGTTGTTTAATGCGTTTGGTGTTTTGATTATTATGTGCCAGGAGGACTTTCTGTTCTGGTCCAGTCTGTTTGGAATTCTGTAGGCTTCTTGTATGTTCATGGGCATCTCTTTCTTTAGGTTATGGAGATATTCTTCTATAATTTTGTTGAAGATATTTACTGGCCCTTTAAATTGGAAATCTTCACTCTCTTCTATACCTATACTTCTTAGGTTTGGTTTTTTCATTGTGTCCTGGATTTCCTGGACGTTTTGGGTTACAAGCTTTATGCATTTTGCATTTTCTTTGACTGTTGAGTCAATGTTTTCTATGGTATCTTCAGCACCTGAGATTCTTTCTTCTATCTCTTGTATTCTGTTGTTGATTCTTGCATCTATGACTCCTAAATTCTTTCCAAGGTTTTCTATCTCCAGAGATGTCTCACTTTGTGATTTCTTTATTGTTTCTACTTCCACTTTTAGCTCCTGGATGGTTTTGTTCAGTTCCTTCACTTGATTGTTCGTGTTTTCCTGTAATTCTTTAAGGGATTTTTGTGTTTCCTCTTTAAGGGCTTCTGCTTGTTGACCCATATTCTCCTGTATTTCTTTAAGGGATTTTTGTGTTTCCTCTTTAAGCGCTTTTACCTGTTGACTGATATTCCCCTGTATTTCTTTAAGGGAGTTATTTATATCCTTCTTGAAGTACTCTATCAGCATCATGAGATACCATTTTAAATCCAACTCTTGCTTTTCAGGTGTGTTGGGGTACCTGAGACTTGCTGTGGTGGGAGCACTGGGTTCTGATGCTGCCAAGTAGCCTTGGTTTCTGAGACAGAGTTCTTGTGCTTGCCGTTTGCCATCTAGTTATCTCTGGTGCTAGTTGGTCTTGCTGTCTCTGACTGGAGCTTGTCCCTCCTGTGAGTCCCTATGCCTGTGTCAGTACTCCTGGGAGACCATCTCTCTTCTGTCAGGGTCTGTGCAGAGAAGGCTGTGGAGCCACCTGGCTCCCTGGTACAAATGGTGGTGGGGTAATAATTTCTTTATATTAAACATTCTACTACTATTACATGTAATGTTTCCGTTCAACATTAGGGGTTGAAGGAAAGTTCTATTCTCACCCATTGGTCGGCAACTCTCAAGTCACCACAAAGTAAAAAGTTTTAAAATATGAAACAAATGAAAACTAAGCACTGTGTCTCTTCTCTGTCCATGTGGATTGCATGTGTCTGGGTGGCTGGAAGGGGATGTCAGTGTCCTGCAGCTGAGCTGCTGTAACACATTACCAGACTCTTTGTAGTTTACAGTGTACATGTTTATCTTACAGTTCTGTAAGTCAGAATAACGGCACAGTCAAGATGCCAGTAAACCTACATTTCTTCCTGGAAACTCCATGAGACATCACTGAGAAACCCATTGTGTTTCTCAGCATCTAACGACTAGTCAACTGCAGACATTTGACGACTGATAACTCCTTCATCTGTCTTCCAAGTCAATGGCTGCGACTCGCCCATCCATCCCACTGCCCCTGCTCCTTGCTTACATCTCTTGCTGACCTCAGACTGGAACAGGTTCCTGTTTTATGAACACAAGCGATTAGATTGCAAAGTCTACTTTGCTACTTAGTCTGGGACATTTGGTGGTCCAGGGTAATTATTCTATCAGCTGTAAGAGCTCTTCAGAGACAAGGAGACGGCATCTTTGGGCTCAGGACAGAAACTCCCCAAGAGCAGATGAAATGGGGTTGATACAGCCTGAAAAGATGAAGCCACCACTCTATGTAACATTGCTGCCTATCATAGTATGGCTAGTATCTCAACAGATGGAATCCTTTCTTTCTAGAACCTCTCTCTCTCTCTCTCTCTCTCTCTCTCTGCTGTACTTCTAGGTCTCCCCATTCTCAGTAAGATGGGTTGGAGCCATGATGTCTCAGGAACACTATTTGTTTCCCCCGCTTTATGACAGAACCCCCAAATAGCACAAAGCACAGGGTCTATAATGAGAGCTCTTTGGAGCACACCTTTACCTAACAAGATTACATCAGGGCCCTCCATATCTGTGGCTTCCCCATATGCAGATTCAACACACTGCAGAGAGCCATTTTTTTTACAGCTTTGACAAGTCTCTAATTCCAGATATTTCGGAGACTGAGGTAGGGGGGTGAAAAGTTCAAGGACTACCTGGGCAACTGAGTGAGACACTGTCCCAAAATAAACAAATGAATAAAAGGGAAGCTATGGAGGTATATCATTAGAGCATTTACTTAGCATGACTCAAGCCCTGAGTTCAACCCCTATTACAGGAAAAGATGAATCTATATTGAGTATACATATTCTTGGTTTTATTTCCCAAATGAAACAAAAGAGAAACTCTATATTGCACTGTATTATTTCAGACAATATAAGCAATCTAGAATTGCTTATTGTACCCAGGAGTATATGCAGAAATTATATTAAAACCTCTACCATTTTATATAATATATTGAGCATCACTGGACTTTGGTAGTTAAGAAGGTCCTGGAACAATCCAATGTGGATGCCTAAGGTGACTGTATTTGGTTCTGATCTCTGTATTTCTGTTTCATGTATCCGTGAGTCTGTTAAGAACTACCAGTCTGTTTTCAACCCTGCCTATAGAGGATGGCTGTGAGAAGGGAGCAGGAAGAAGTTCCTCCCATAATTTGGGTGTGGCAAGGCAAATGTTATTTTTATTATGGTCCTTGATGCACACAAAGTGAGACTGAAGATACAGTTGTCATGCTATTTCAGGGTTAGAATTTTAGCACCGTAAAGCACCCTGCACAGTGCCCGTGTCTTTGAATCATTCTAGTATTTATGTAAATGTACATTCTATTCAAGTCCTTTGCATCCTCTGTTAATATGTTTGGTGCCATCAAGCAGTGAAACCCAGGCTGCATATCAGTGTGAACTGAGGGGCTTTGAAAATGCCTCCTCCTACCCTCCCTCTCAACCTTTTTCTCACTTAAGTCTCTTGTTAGGATCCCACACCTCAGTACATTGAAAATCTATGAGTGCTAAGATGAACCCAGGAAGGCAGTCACTCTGCTAAAGAAATGCTGTGTACCTGTTAATAAGAAATTCCTATGTACCTTGGTAGAGTGGTATGGATGAGGTAATGTCCTAGATTGTCGTATCACTATTTTTCATGAGCCTATGATTCCCCTACCTCAGCCTGGTTCTCCATCAAGGTCTAAATCACATATTCTCTCTCAACCCCTGTCATAGTTAGGGTTTTACTGCTGTGAACAGACACCATGTCCAATGCAAGTTTTATAAAAAAAAAAAAAAACATTTAATTGGGGCTGGCTTACAGGCTCAGAGGTTCAGTCCATTGTCATCAAGGCAGAAACATGGCAGCATCAAGGTAGATATGGTGCAGCCTCCTGCTGAGAGTTCTACATCTCCACTTGAAGGCTTCTAGTGGAAGACTGACTTCCAGGCAGCCAGGGTGAAGGTCTTAAGCCCACACCCACAGTGACACACCTACTCTGACAAGACCACACCTCCTAATAGGGTCACTTCCTGGGCCAATCATATACAAACCATCACATTCCACTCCCTGGACCCCATAGGCTTGTTCAAATGTGAGTCTATGGGGGCCATACTTAAACATAGCATAATGCAAAATACATTTAGTCCAACTTCAAAAGCCCCTGTAGTCTATAGCAGTCTCAACAGTGTTAAAAGTCCAAAGTTCAAGGTCTCTTCTGAGATTCATCCAATCACTTAAATGTAATCCCCCAAGCAAGACAGGAAACCAGCTCGGAAAAGTCCAAACTCTGCATCTCCATGTCTGATGGCAAAGCAATCTTCAGATATCCAATTCTTTTTTTTTTTGTCTTTGTTGACTGCAACAAGGTTCTTTCTCCTGGGCTTGTTCCACTCCCTGTTAGCAGCTTTCCTTGGCAGGCATCCTGTGGCTCTGGCATCTTTAACATCTTGGGATCCCCAAGTCAATTTCAGCTTCACAGCTTCTTGTTCCAATGTCTGAGATCCACACATGATCTTCTGTGCATCTCCAAAGAGCTGGTGTCACTTCTCCTGCTCTGCCCTCTGTAGCACTCTAAGTTCAGGTTGATCCACTCCGCTGCCACTGCTGTTCTCAGTGCTCATCCCATGGTACTGGCATCTCCAATATGCTAGGGTCTTCCACTGCAACTATGCTTCACCAAAGCCTTTCATGGGCTCTCTTCATGGTACCAAGCCTCAACTCCTTTGCATGACCCCTTCAGTCCTGGGCTGTCAATTACAACTGAGAGTGCACTTTCACCAATGGCCTTCCATGGCCTCTCACAATGCCAAACCTCAGCTGTTCTTCATAATGCCTTCATGCCTTCAAAACCACTACAAACTGGATGATTCTTACATGTTACCAAGTACAGCTGCAGCATAAGGTACAACTTTGGGTATCTCTGGAACACAGCTTCTTTGTGCTCTCAGCAAACACTTCCCAGAATATTTCACCTCAATGATCCTGGTCTTTTCTTAATCACCACTAATTTCTTAGCTCCAGCTAACCAGCATCAATTGTCCCAGTAGTCTCTTTCTCCTCTTGAATATAAAGCCAGAGACACATAGCCAAAGCTGCTGAGTTTTGCTGCTTGCAGGAGCTGGAACATTGGTCCCCTTGTTCTATTACTTTATCACTAGCTTCCTTTTTCCCAGATCCTTCACTGCCTGAATTTTTGAACTTACTTTGAACTCAGAGATCTGCATGCCTGTCTCCTAAGCACTGGGATTAAAGGTGTGGTCCACCAAACCTGGATTTAAGTTTTTCTTCACCTAGAATTTGCACTGTTCTATGCTGGCCTTGAACTCAAAGATCTGCTTATCTTTGCCTCCTGGGATTTAAGGCTTGTACTACCTTGCCTGAACCTAAATTAGATGGATGGAATCTTGCCCCAAGGTCACCACTCCCTTAATTCAATTTAATATCCTAGAATTCAGCTCCATTTCACTTCCTGGAGTCCCTTTAATACTCAAACTATATATTTTGTACTTTTCCTTTCTCAGCTAGCTATGTTTGTTAAAAATTCTCTTCATCAGACTTAACCAGAAAACAAAGTCTTTGTTGGACTTTTTTGTAACTTCCTTTGCAGATACAATTAATATAAATCTCTTTACCTTAGCCCTAGGCAATCTCTTCAGACAATGGCAAAAAGCAGCCATGTTCTTCACCAAAACATCACAAAAACAGTCTCTCAGCCACATATTAAAGTTCTTCTCCACTGAAACCTCTTGGGCTATCAGGCTTACACAGTGCAAATGACCCTCAGCACCACTGTCTTCCATATTCCTACTAGGCTGGCCCATTAAACCCCACTTAAAGCATTTCATGGCTTTCCAAATCCACATTCTTCCAAACAAAAGCATGGTCAATCACAGCAATACCCCAGTCCCTGGTACCAACTTCTGTCTTAGTTAGGGTTTTAGTGCTGTGAACAGACACCAGGACCAATGCAAGTTTTATAAAAGACGGCATTTAATTGGGGTTGGCTCACAGGCTCAGAGGTTCAGTCCATTGTCATCAAGGTAGAAACATGGCAGCATCCAGGCAGATATGGTGCAGCCTCCTGCTGAGAGTTCTACATCTTCACCTGAAGGCTGCTAGTGGAAGACTGACTTCCAGGCAACTAAGGTGAGGGTCTTAAGCCCACACCCACAGTGACACACCTACTCCAACAAGACCACACCTCTTAATAGGGTCACTTCCTGGGCCAATCATATACAAACCATCACACCCCCAGTCCGAATTTTTCGCTCACTCCCCACCCAGACTCCATCTGGCACCATTCTCTCACAATCTGTTGGTAAACACTCCCTTGATTGTCCTGCTCCCTAAAGCTACTTTTACATAGGTTCCCCCTTTGTCACTCTCTTGACCCTGTGGCTCCCTTTCCGTGCTACGTCCTCATTTCTCACAACCCTTTGCCGCTACTCAACACAGATAAAACATACAGAGAGGTAGGAGAATTCAGGTGGCCCTAATAGTGTGTTTCCTCCTAACAGCGGGAGCATCGTGGTCAGACAGCGCCCGGTGCTAGCCTCCTGCAGCTGCACTTCTCTCTGAGCCTCTTCACCTGCACTCACTCCTTCCACATCTCCCTCCAAAGATCAGACAAGCATCTAGTCCTGAGGGCTCCCTCAGCCACCACCACCCCCAACACTTACCCATTTCCCCTCCTGGTTATATTTCTCGTATATCCAACCTCATCTGTCACTTTGAAAACCCAGACTAGCACTTATATCACAAGAGAAAAAAGGGTAATAACCAAATGTTATTTTTAAAGGAAAGTCTTCCTAACCATTTATTTAATTATTATAACTGTCTATAGACCGTCTATACAAACATACATACGTACATACACACACACACACACACACACACACACACACACACACGGCTAATTTTAATTGTCAATTTGACACAGTCTAAAGTCAACTGAGAAGAAAGCAGCTTTTGAGGATTGCCTAGGTCTGATTGTCATATGACCATGTCTGCAGAGGACTTTCGTAATTATTAATTGGTGCAGGAGAGCATACATAGCTCATTGTGGGTGGCACCATTCCCTAGGAAGATGCTCCCGTGCTTTATAAGAAAGCTAGCAAAGTGTAGGCCCGAGAGATAACCAGAGTATCTTCCCTGGTTCCTGTCTTATACTCCTGCTTTCACTTCCTGGAACAATGATTTCTGACCTGGAAGTGTAAATGAAATAAAATGTTTCCTCCCCACATCGCTTCTGAGTACTGTATTTGTCCCAGCAAGCAACGGAAAGCAAACTACAACACCGTGCATGAACAGTTGTGTCAGCTTCTTACAGGGCTGAAATAGCATGAAGAATGAACGCTTGGATAAAGGAGGGAGATGCCCACAACAGATCATTAGGGTGCTCCCATAGTGCCCGGACCCCTGGCTGCCCTTATAGCCTGGCTGCCCTTGCGCACAGTGTGGAAAACTTGCGGATCTTCTTTCTGAGATCCTGATGTAATTGTTCTGGGAGGGGGGATTCCTGGAAATGTGCGTGTCAAGGGCTCCGCAGATGATCTGAGTAATGCAGTAAGGTTTGGGACCCCCTGCCACTGGGACATATATAGTGAAAGACCACGACGTATAGAACTTGAAAGACGTAACTCTGCAGCTGCTCGGGAGAACTGTGGTCACTCAGAGTCCTGAGGGGAGAGGAAAACGTCTTCAGCAGATCTTTGTAAAGGAAACACCGTGGGATGTTGGCAACCACATCCTTAACAACATCCCTGCAGTAAACACAAAAATAAGTTCACAGACTCACGTCCTGTGACACCCCTCAGCACTGCCAGGTTCTTTCCATGTGCTGCCACTTACTGTGAGCAGGTTCTGCTCACGTACAAATGTGGAGAGGAATTTTCCACTTTGGTTAGTGTATCTCCCTCCTAAGGAGGCTTCATGCCACGTCCTGGGATTAAAAAAAAAAAAAAAAAAAAAAAAAAAACTTTGGTTAGACACCAAGGGCAGCAGCAAGCATCCATATTTGTCTGTTTCCTATATTGCGGGAGTTGCCCAGAAATGTGTGCCTGGCTCACAATTTCACTGCTATGGAGTACTCAAAAAAAAAATCTAGTCTATAGCAGAAAAGTAACATTCTTGAGTGAAGTCACTTCAAACCCTTGTCTCAGGAATAATTAACTTCAAAATGAAAAGATCAATGCAAGTGACCGTCAATTTGCAACTTGCTATTCAAGCGAACATCTAACAGCGGAACATCCGGTAGAGGGTGGGATCTATATGGAGCTAGACCACCTGCAGCCAACACCAGACTCTATCAGACCAGAAAAGCCCATTGTTTTCACACAGAAAGTTGAAGATAGTCTCTAGCTAACAGTCACCTTCACCCAGCTAACTCCTTCCATTCCCCCGTAGCGATGGAGAAATACTCTCTTCAGTTTTGAATTTGAGAAAATAATCATGAAAAATCACACTGCCTTGGACTTGATACTAAAGCCCGTAAGAAGCAACCCTTTGGGGTTCTCACATTTGGGTTCCAGTCTGGTCTTCTTCCATTTCTAAGAGGTACAAAGCAGTGCGCCTCCCGCCGCCCTGGGTGGAGGACATCTGCAGGTCTCTCCCCTTCCCCTCCCCCCCCCCGCCCCCCAGCCTGCCTCTCATCACTGCAGCAGGCTGGGCTTTTGGCTGTAGTTTCCAGAATTTGTCATCCCAGAACACTTGTCCCCAGCCTGGATTTCATGTGTCCATGTTTAGTAAGTGACTTCTCTCCATAGTTTATGATTTGCATAGCTTGAAATCCATGATTTCTTATTGCGCTCAGTGTAATAGATGGGGAAATTTTTCAGTGTTCAGTTCTATCATCTACAAATGAATACACATTTCCAGGACATTGCTTTTAAGCTAACAGAAAGTACATGCTCTCAGCATTATAGAGGAACTCGAATTATTCAGTAGACCTGAATAATTATCATAGACTCTGGATTAAAAAGCAAAAACAAACAACAGCAGTAGTAAGAAATAAACCCTGAAGTGAGTTGTTCTAGCATTCCAGACCAGTGAACTGAAATTCAAAAATACCTAGAAGACTAGAATTAAAAGAAGAAAATAGTTGTATCATTCAATTGATTTGGGTCATTGTTCTATTCAGTCTCGGCTTCTTGTAATCTTGCCTTTACTCATGTGTGCATAGAAAGCCCTTACATTGCACAAGCGCGCCATTTGTTTATATACTGTGATTTATAACTTGAAATGAACCTTTATCTACTTTACACCCAGTTCATTTTTCTCCAGTGAACCGCCCTTCTCCAAACAGCGAAAGTAGCCACCAGCTCCCAAGAAAAACAGTCCTTTAGACCTGGTGACATTTCAGAGCAAGCCAGGCATGTTTCCCTCACCTGACTCATGAGTTTATGAAGTTCTTGCTTACTATGAGAGTAATGGGCCTGCCAGATTCTTTTGGGGAGAGGGACACTAGTAAACTATGTATATGCTTCAAAAACTTCAGCCAGCTTGTCAGAAAAACAAGACTAGCTGGAGGAGCCAGTGTACGACATTTTACCAACATGTCTGCCATCTTGGACTTTGTACTAATGGACCTTAGATACCAATCTGGTGTAAACAGAGTATGCCTAGGACAAAGGCCAGGCTGTCCCTCTACCCAGCTTGGGTCCTTTATGTCAACGCATCACAGTTTCTGGTCCTTGGTTTGTCCTTGATGCCAACATTCTGGGTCAGCAGGTTGCTGTTCTAGCCCATCTACACACCGCAGGTAGGCTTAGGAGGAGGACCATGAGACAGGTTCTCCCCACCCCACCCCCCAATTTGATCAAGGCTTACTGGTTATTGAAATACAGTACTTTCCTCTAGTCGTATTATTGGTTACTCAGTGGTAGGATTTAACACCTGGCAATTTGCTACTCTTGTAGCTTCTCTGCAAAGCTATGCTGCCTTTGTGGAGATGGAGGCAAGGACACATGTGAGATTTTTGTCTCCATCCTGAGTGAAGGACAGGAACAGGAAGTTGAAAATAAAGGACTCCCGCTCGGAATGAGCGCCAGCAAATGAGCATAATAGCAGCCTGGAGGAAAATCCAGTCAATCAGGTCTGGAAATTGGCTTCGTCCTTTCTTCCCCTAAGGCCAGGAGGAGAGGTGTAAGAAATGAGAGCTTTTATCAAATCGGACTTCACTTCATTACTCTCACTACAGGGCGAATTCACAGCTCTCCGGGGTAAACCCACCTGTCTCCCTGCCACCTCACCCAGGGTGATGCTTTTTTAAATGAAATGTCTTTCTCTCGCTCCTCTGCTCACAATTCACTGGTGACTACAGGGAAGGCTAAAAGTAAAGGACATTCTGTCACCAAAGCTTTTGAGATAGGCCAGATGTGTTCTTTACTGAGCCTCCCCACTGTTCCTGTGTATTCACACATGATCACACTACTTTAAATGACAGTCCTCAAGGATTTTTATGGAGTAATTTTGTTTAATCATACATCTTAAGATATGATGGCAAAGGAAAATGAACCATCAGAAATGTTTAGGAAAATGCATAAAGATTTATTAACAAGACTTGTCACTGAACTAACTTAAATTCCAAAACTATGAACACTATTCATAGTTATATAGCACGTCTGTCGATATGTTTGATGAGTGTATCTATTCTGTGAATCATTTAAAAGTACCTTGAGGATATGTTACTGTGGTTGCAATACAGTAAGAGGAAAACTGTAAAGTTAAGAAACACATACATGGCAATCTCACTTTTATTTATTTAGGGGGAAAGAATTCTAAACTGCTGATGTTCTAATTATTTTCATTCCAAGTAATTCTAGTCTTCTTTTTCTGTATTATTAAAATATTTTAATCATTATATATGATATTGAGAATGGAGGAGAAGGAATCTTTTTCACTCTTAGGTCAAACAAGCTACTACCCCATTGCCCAAAGCACTGGTATATTTTATGACGCTGAGAAGAAAGAACAATGTTGAAATACCCGGTCCTCTGGGAACTAGGACTTCCGTGCATGATAGAAGAAACTGAAATGTCTCTAGTTTCCTTATGGCTGAAGCAAGTGAGCTCTAATGCAGCTCCTTATGTGTTCAGCTCTTTGTCTCTTAAATCCCTTGAATGGAAGCCCATTGACCCTTCTGAAGCCTTTTTCCTTCATGCAGGAAGAAAGCAGGCACACATACCTGGATCCACCCACTGCATCCAAGCCCTGATTGTCTACCCCTGAGGTTTTATTAAAGGCCATCATCACACCTACCTGCTACCTCAAAGGGTAACCTAGACCAGTACCAATGCATTCCAGACAAGAGCCACAATTTGGAAATGAGTATAGAATCCAGGTTCTCCTGTTCCTCCCACGCTTCACATTTCTACCTTCATAAGGAAACCGGGGCATATCTGAGTGAGAAAATTGCCCAATGATCATTCCCTGTGGTATGGAATCCAGGTCGTCTTGCCTGACACCAACTTGAACTTTGGCACATGCAGACATATTCATGCCCCCTAGATCTCTTTTGGCTGCCTATTCTGCAGCCACCAATGTCCAAATATAATGATATGACTGCAGTGTTGCCAGCCTGGGGAATTAGAATCAAGAGAAATATATAGCAATGTAAGAGTGTGCACTTACTGCTGGTAGCAATATAATAATAATTCTTGGGAACTTCTGGCTCCTTATTTTTAAGGCACAGATAAGTAGCATGGCCAAAATAATGTTAATCAATGCCTGTGCAAAATTAGCATCTGAAACATTAATGCATTCTCCCTGAATCTCAATGTTGTAAGACATTGGGGCTTAATTAATGTAGTTCTTTAGCAATATAATTATCAGACATTCACTTTCTACAAGAATGTGAAATTTAATGAATCATTAAGTTTAGTGCCCTTTAACACTAGGGAACTTAAGATTGGTCCAATTTCCCTAAATATCTGGTGTAGTAAGTTTTATGAAAGTGGAAAACATAAGGCTACCAGAAACAAATTTAACCATACTTTTAAAATTACAGGATAATTGCTAATTCTGTGGTCATTCATTCCCAAGCCATAAACTCCAACACAGGAAACTATGAGAAATATAACCACTGGTAAAATTAAACCTGCAATTACAGCAACATTTTCTAGGATATGTTGATTTTTCTCTATTTTGCAACATGCACACAAATACATAAAAATTTCTCCTTTATGTCTCGAATGTTGGCCTTGTCCGTTCAATTTCTCATATCATAACAGCTTTAATAAATGTAAGACAGCTTTTGATCCCACTTATAGCCTTTCTTGTTAGCTCACTTTTTAAAATTGCCATCTAATCAAAAGGTATTAATAGACCCAATAATCCTACCCTTGAAGTCACTAGGCAGAAATAAAGAAGCAGGGGGGTAGCAAATCTCTATGTTACACTCAGACTACCATCTGTGTAAGCAGTGGCTGTGTTTGCCATGCAGCCTGACATACTGCACATCTATGCTAGAAAATGGCATCTGCTCTGGACCTCTCTCGGGTGCTACTCATTTCTCAGCCACTACCTTTGAGTTTTCCCACTTGTGAAGAAGTACACCCAAGGTCTCATGACACCATCATCTAAAACATTCAAGCAGCTCCACAACTTTCCTCACTACTTGAAACCTCCTCCTCCCAAGATCTTCCTTCCATCACTATGACTAGAGTCTTTGATCTTCTTTCTTCGTCATGACCTGAGCAAATGATACATTTTATCTGTTTCACATGTGTGCATGGTTAGCATTCTCTGGGTTAGCACTGCTTGTCTTGAAGCATCACTTCCGTTGGCTGGGGCCCCCGTCTAATTCTAATGGCACCATACCATACCTACCATGTCACAGCTGCCACCGTGGATGGGAAGTGGAGATGAGGTCAAAGCTTTAGCAATCAGGAGTTTCCATGTAACTGTCTGGATACAAACCCAGAAGCCACGAGTGGTGCCAGTGTTTCAAATATCACAGTGTGCTTTTGTAATGAGGAGGGAGAGGTGGAAGGAAGCAGAGGAGGAGGTTAAAGAGGAACGAATAGGAAAGAGCAGAGGTTAAACTCTAGTAGCACAACTGTACTGAGATGAAATCTGAAGGTGGCACTTGCTGTGTGGCCCAATTGTATCGAATAGATCCAATGTACTAAGTAGTGTGATGTATATGTTACACGGTCCCTACTGAGCAAAATGTCACCTGAGCTCAGCTTTCCCCAGATTGTAGTTTAGTTATGGAGAAAGGTGAGGGGACAGAGAAGGACACAATCCCTGGGGCCTTTGTGGGAGAGGTGATATCTGAGGTTTACACTGAAGGACAGGCTAATGTTAACATAAAGGTGCATCCCAAGCAAAGGAATTAACGTGTGCAAAAGCTCCATCTCATCTCTTGGAAAAGACCAAGGCTATTTAAATAATAGGAAGGTGGACCCTAGCCCAGTTCTAGCACATGGTAACAGTTAATGTCGGACAATGGTGCAGGTGGTATTCAGGTTGGTGGTTATGGAGGACAGTACATTTTCCTATTTGTTTTTCATTACATTTTTCAAACCATTTTCTTAGATTTATTTCTTTTATTTTGTGTGTATTGAGTGTTTTGCTCACATGGATGTATAAACACCAGGTTCGTGCCTGGTGCCAGAGGAGGTCAGAAGATGGGTTTGGATCCCCGGGAACCGGAATTATGGGTGGTTGGGAGCCACCATGTGGGTGCTGGGAACCAAACCTGGGTCCCCAGCAAGAGCAGCCAGTGCTCTTAAGAGCCAGGCCGTCTCGCCACCTCTTGATTACGTCCTTTTAGCCAACCATAAAGCTGATTAGCAGAAACTTATTTTCCCCACCTTCCAGCATATCCCTTGATGAAAATACTTCTTTAAAGTTCAGTTTTATAAGGACAAGCAAGAAAAGAGAAAAAGAACCGAACATCTGGGCTCTGAACATCTGACTCATGTCCCTTTTATTTGTGATTTTTCTTAAAGCGGTATTAGAGGGCCAGTGATGGAATCATTATAAATGGGAAGAGAATACAGGATGACTCACTGCACTGCCTGTGCTGCTGCCCTAGCTCTCAGAATATACAATTCTAAGTAGTAAAGCTGTTTAAGATACCCGCGGAATAGCTCCAGTTTCTCCCGTACAATAACAGGCAAAAAAGAAAATGTCACTTTTCCAAAGAGAAAATAAATCTCCCAGATCACATCCCTTTCAGGTGTGACTTTCGAACATGGACTGCTAATAATAGGGTTTCGGGGGGGGGGGGTTGGTTTTTTTTCTAAACAGCGTTTTGGAGACTGATATGCACAAGGTTTTTCTTGTTCACCTTGAAGTAGATCTGAAATGCTGTGGTAAAACATGAAAGGAAATGTCATTTTCATGGAGGATTAAATGCCTATCCACGACTATCTCCATCTTCTGCAGCCACTGTTCAAATACCAAGGTTCAAAGGATGAGAGAAATCTAACAGTTACAAACACTAGATTCCCACACCCAAGAGATTTCCATAAAAGTCAAAAAGAAAAGAAAAAAGAAAAAAAATCATGCAGAAAGATGTGGTTGTTAGTTCTGGTTTCTTTAAGTTGTGGGTTGTTTGCTATTGAAAATAATAGGAGCTGTTTATTCACTGCATCTTTCCGGTGGGATAGAACCCAAAAGAACAGAAAGCAACGGCTGGAAGCGTGACCCAGAGAAAATGCCATCTCCTACCAACGCCTTGGAAATAAATAGGCTCTCCAACCAAGGACTCTGGCATGGGTGTTCCTCCAACCCAAATTCCGAATATCCTCAAAACTGTGTGCTTACATGTCCGGTGAGCCCCCACACCCACCCACCGCAGGGAGGGGGAGCTATAGCCTTCTTAAGATTTCCAGTAGAGTCCATAACCACAAAACAGGTGTGAATACATTTACCCAGTCTTCTGTTTTCCTGTCACTTAGGGATGGACGTTAAAAACCCTGGGAAGTTCCTTTAAGGGGGGAGGGGCTGGACATTTTAAATAAAACCTCTGCTTCATTGCTTTTAATTAAGCCTGAGAAATCAAAGCCTATAATAACACTATTATAATACTGATAAGAAGCAGGACAGCTGAATGATCACTTGGCTCTGCCATAAAATATAAGCAAGAAGATACGACATGTTGGGATATATGACTTTATTCAAAATCATTTCATTGTTATTTTAAAAACTTCAAAACCCCAGGGCGTGAGTGAACTGCTCTGAGGCCTCTTCACAAAATTCTCTTAAGCTGAGCAACAGGCAGGTATTTGAACACTGAAAAGCAGCCTCCATATTTGCTGATACTGTTTTGCAGTTATGATCTATGGGTTTTTTTTGTTTGTTTGTTTTTGTTTGTTTGTTGTTTTGTTTATTTTTTGGTGGGGTATTAGTTATTAGAGTCTTCCCCCTCAACTATTCCTAGCTCATTTTATTCAGGGATTACCCTGCCCCCAATGTTTACAACTCTAACTTTCCATAAATGAAGGACCCTTTGGATAATAACTGATCAATTGTCTACCTACACCCAGAAATGCAGATCAAAGAGTCGAACTGGTAGCTCTGAATCGAAACAAAATGTGGACTGTGGGATCCTTTTCGCCTGTCTGTTCTGCTCTATTTTGTTCTAAAGTGATATTCACTCGCCCCTAAGGACAAAATTATAATCGTGAATACACCCTGTAAATGTAAAACATGGGGCTAGAGCGATGACGCAGCAGCTAAGAGCAATTGCTGTCTAGTGGAGAACTCAGGCTTGGCTCCCCCAAACCTACAGGAGCCTGCAATCTATAACTCCAGTTTCAAGAGATCCAATGTCCTTTTCTGTTCTCTGTGGCCACCATGCATGCACAGTGGACATATATATGCAGCCAAACAGTCATACACATGAAACAGAATTAACTAAATCATAAAGATACACACACATACACATTCCACTAAGGTGACGTGCATTATATGATGTATGTTTTAAATGTACATTTAAAAAAATGGAAAGATATGCTTTTTAAATGGTAGAAAGAAAAAGAAATTTTTAAAAGGGAGACGGGAAGAGAGTGAGAAGGTAATGTGGTTTGGTAATAGAGGAGGAAGGAGAGAAAGAGAGAGAGAGGATGGAGAGTCTGGGAAGAAAGGAGAGAAGCTAAAACCTTCTTTGTACTTTTGGGTGGGAACGGTGTCGCTCCCTGCTGTCTTCAGGTATGTTTTCCAGTAGAATTTGATTCTTCTGGGCCAGGTATATATACCGTATTTCAGATGGAAAGAGAAGCAGCTGCAGGATGCAGAGGTGTGTTTGTGTGTGTGCGTGTGTGTGTGTGTGTGTGTGTGTGTGTGTGTGTTATCCGGTGTGTAAGGGAGAGTGGGAGAGAAACATCACGTGATGTTGGTCCTTCCTTGCCAATGAGGCTCTTGCAGACCAGGTTAACAAGCTTTGTTCTTCAATAGGAAGCTCCTTGGAGTGAAGATATCAGGAAACAATTTTTAAAAAGTGCTTTGGTCACAATAAATTGCTTGGTTTGTAAGGTCTTAGGAGTCCACAAGAGGAAATGGTCGGAGGCTATTGTTAGAACAAAGGCGGTGATTATCAATGTTACATGTTGAGACTGGATTTAGAGATATCCACATGGCTTATAGAGAATACATCTTGTTGGGACTGAAGAGAAGGTGTGGTCAGTAAAGGGCTTGCCTCTTCAAGCAAACCTCTTACAAGTTTGGGAATCTGAATTTGATTTCTAGAATCCATCTTTTAAAAAAAAGAAAAAGAAAGAAAAAAACAAAAACCCGAGTGTAGTGGCACATGCATGCAGTCTCAACTCCAGAGAGGCAGAAACAGAAAGCTCCCAGGAGCTCCCTGTCCAGCTGACCTCGCCAACTAAACAAATTGCAAGCCAGTGAGAAGTGGTGTGTCAGGAAAACCAAGGTAAGCAGTTCATTAAAGCCACACCCGAGGCTGTCTTCTCCCTTCCATATATGTGCATGCATGTGCTCTCTCTCTCTCTCTCTCTCTCTCTCTCTCTCTCTCTCTCTCTCTCTCACACACACACACACACACACACACACACACACACACACACGTACTTGTGAATTCTTTCTGGTGTTGTCTATGACGGTGTTTCTGTAGAGGATCGGCGTGTTAGTCAATAAACTTGGTGAGATTTCTCCTCTGTCCAATTCCTGACGGACTGAACAGAGAAAAACAGTGGGAGGGTAAAACTGCTTTTTTCTCTCTCCCCTACAGTGACTTCTTCTGCATGTAGACATTGGAATTTCAGTCTCTACGGCCTGTGAACTCCAGAACATGCACCAGCTGCCACCTAAGACTGACAGTTTCATGATCAGTTCGGGCTGAAGCCCCAGCTTCCCTGGGTTTCCAGTGTGGAGGCGGTTATCCATGGGATCCGCAGCCTCCTTGACTGTGAACCGAGCACTCAAAATAAGCTTTCAGTGTCTTTTTTTTTTTTTTTTTTGTAACCTAATATGCATATCGGGTAGAGGTAGCTTGGGAAGGTTAATAGAAAATAGAGAATTTATCACATTTTAACTTTAGGAAGAGAAGACACTAGATTGGAATGCAGTTAAGAAGGTGCATTTAAGTGACAGCTTAGAGTAACAGATGATATAGGAGAAGCTGATATCCTAGAAGCTGCAGGGCAGGCCTGGTGCTCAGGGGTCGTCGGCCAACAAGTGACTGGCTCCATGTGTCCTGCTTTTGCTTTGTTTGTGTGTGTGCTTTTTGTTCCGTTCTGCTTTGCTTTTTTGTTTTTGCTTTGTTTTGTTTTTGTTTGTTTTTTGTTTTTTTCTATATTCTTTGTTTATATTCCAAATGCTTTCCCCTTTCCCAGTTCCCCCCTCCCCATATGTCCTGTAAGTCCTCTTCCCTCTGCCCATTCCCCAATCACCCCCTTCCCATCTCTCTGTTCTGGTAATCCCCTACAATACTGTATCAAGTCTTTTCAGGACCAGGGCCCTCTCCTTCCTTCTTCTTGGGAATCATTTGATATGTTAATTGTGTCTTGAGTATTCAGAGCTTCTGGGCTAATTAATATCCACTTATCAGTGACTGCATTCCTTGTGTATTCTTTTGTGATTGGGTTACCTCACTTAGGATGATATTTTCCAGATCCAACCATTTGCCTAAAAATTTCATGAATTGTTTTTAATTGCTGAGTAGTATGCCATTGTGTAAATATACCACATTTTATGTATCCATTCCTCCATTGAGGGACATCTGGGTTCTTTGCAGTTTCTGGCTATTATAAATAGGGCTGCTATGAACATAGTGGAGCATGTAAAGAGAAAGAACATGACGTCGTATTGGTAAGGAGATGGGAGAGGATCTGGGGAGAGTCGAGAGAAGGGGGAGATATGATCAACATACATCGTATGGAAAACATTTTAAACTAAGCACACAGCAGAAGTTAACTGTACCCACCCCACAGGAGAGGATTGTGTGTATATCTTTTGGGGTGGCTTTGACATTGCTATGCAAGAGTCACCCCCACTCTGTTACACTGGTCTTGTAACATGAATTGTCAGGCTAACACAAGTGTGATAAATACCCCTTCTCCAAGTGGGTGTTTCAGGAGAGAATTAAGCTCTACAGAAAATCATCTGAAAGCAAATTATGAGAGGCCAGAGACACAGTTTAGTGGTGAAAAGCTCTTCTTGCCCTGCCAGAGGACTGGAGTTGATTCCCAAGCACTCACATTGGGTGGATCACAACCACCTGTAACTCCAGTTTCAAGGGATACAATGCCCTCTTCTGGCCTCTATAGGCACCCATACAAGTGCGGCATGTGCTCACAGACAGACAGACAGAAAGACAGACAGACACACACACACACACACACACACAAAAAAAAAAAAAAACAAATCTTTTTAAAGCCTAGTTTTAGAAGTTGTTGCCTCACAGAATGCCAGTTCTCAAGGTTGGATAGTCCTGATCTGCGTTTTTCTTCTTTAAGCCCAAATCTATTGTTCTTCTATGGTCCTGTGTAATTCTATTGTTCTTCTGTGTTTCGTCTGTTGCTGGTCCATGGCAGCATGGTTAGTGTGTGCTTTAAAACTTATCCAGTGTTATCACTAGGCTGGTTTGTCCATCGTTGGGTGGTTCCAGGTGCCCTCGAAGTTACTTGATAGGATTTATATTCCCCTAATCTCATCCATATGTGAACGTGTCACTTCCACGGGTCATTAAAGAATGAGTGAAGTGTTGGGTCCCACTTGCCAGCAGAAAATTTAAAAGCTGGTGTTTACGTCCTCCGGTCCCTGAGTTGCCTTTCTCTGACTCAGTGAATACAGAGCTGTAGGACTGAATCCCAGAGTGACTTTCTTTTTCTTATTTCCTTGTTTAATTTTTGTTTATTTAATGATTTTGTTTATCTAATTATTATTTATTTATTAGACAGGGTCTCACAACATAGCCCCAGCTGGCCTCAAACTCAATACCAAGATCTGGTTGGCCTCAAACTTAGAAGTTGCCCACCTCAGCCTCCTGCGTGTTGGAGCAGAAGGCAGATCTAACTACAGCCACTGAACCAATGTTCTGTCTTCTCACATTGAACATGCACCAGGGTTATGAAAATTTTTAAAAAATGCTTACTGTGTTCTGCTACTTTGATTTTTGGATTGCTTGTTATTACACGATGGCTTCTCCTATCCTAATATAGATGCTTCTTCCAAAATGCTCTGCAAATTCTCACCTTAAATTGCACGGATACCCAAAGTGGTTTGTCGATACATTTTAGCTCAGTGGCTTGCTTTATTCTGAGTAACTTGTGGTCTTTAAAGCTGATGATTTTTCTATCCTTAACAGCAGGAAGAGGGCTGTCTTCTTCATTTTCTTTTCTCAAGACTGTACCAAAGGCAGGTCAGTGGAAATGATCTATCCCTTTGCCCCACAGAGGAAATAAAAAGATGGATTGTGTAAAATATATTTTCAAATACTAATAAAACCAACTAAAATGTAGTATGCTTTTTATTGTTACCAAGTGAGTACAATGCACCATTTTACAAATGTCAATCACATAGCACACTGGAAACATTCCCCAGCAGAAAGCACCCACCAATTGGGACCTATGAATCTATTCACTGTGTCAGCACCTCATGTGTACCAAACACCGTATGGTGTCCTACAGATAATAGAACAGCAGTGACATCACGCTCACCTCAGATGCACAAGTTGGCATGGAATGCATCTTTTTCTCCTCCTGAAGGAAGTGACCCTTGAGGTCAACCTGAGTGGTAAAAAGAGGAAGCTTTGGAAAGATCTAGAAGAGCATTCTAGATCAAGAGACCATCAATGTTATTGATATCAGAATGTTTCTAACGAGGCTGTGAGAGACCAGACACTATTGCAGGATCTCTGAGCACAGAGTTAAGCAGGAAAGTGAGACATTGTGAGCCATTCTGAAAGCATGCCCTGGCTGCTGTGTGGAGGGAGAGAAGGGAGAAGAGAACGGGACCCAGTCAGGGACGATTGCATCACTGCAGGCAAGGGGTAATCATACTGGGGATGTTTACACTGGGAATGTAAGAAAAACAGTCAAATCCAGGACATGTTTTGGGGTTAGATAGGGTAAGACTTACTGACCATGTGTTGGTTGTCAGTAAATGAGATGAGTAGAAGTCAGAAAGTTTTATTACGTGGATGGTGGGCTTTAGTTACTAAGAAATGTTCTTAGTTTACGCTACGCTCAATTATGAAAAAACAAAAAATAAAGCAAAACAAAAAGCTAATTTTGCTCATCAGCTTCCCCTGGCACGTAGTAAACAAATTAAAATGACAAAAATTTTTAAAAAATGAAGAAGTATAATATTTATCACTTAATTTACATTGTCAGTTATTTGGGCTACAAGACAATATCCTAGATTAGATCATCTAGGAATAGCCATCCGAGACGACTGATTTGATTGGCCTGTGGTGATGTCATAATGCTTTTTTCAGAGTAGAGCTGAAGTCTGGGCGATGATGCCCAGAGATTGAGGTCTGGCCACCCACTGATCCCCCAGCCCTCAGCAGGAGCCATGCTGTGCTGAGACCATTCTGGGAGTTGATAAAAAGCTGTAGAATGGCTGGCCGTTAGGTTAGAGGGTTATGGAATGCAGTCCACAATGGTAGTGAAAGTAAGATTAGAAGCCAGAAAATATATGTCAGTGTGGTCTGACCCCTTTCCGAGTTCATGTCAAAATCCCATTTGCTTTCCAGAAAGCGGTGGTGCAAACCATTATCCCTGTTCATGGGCTCTTGGGGACAATTCTTCTAGGACACAGTTCTTTTTTGTTTCCACTAGAAACTATTTCTAAAGTAAACAACACAAGATACCACTACATAAAGAAAATCTGACTCCAAGATCCTTCTCAGAAATATTTTATTGTTGCACACACACACACACACACACACACACACACACACACGACCCTGTTACAAAGAGCATCATTCATAGGTCTGTAAAGAGGAAGGAGACCAGGGGTGGTCTGACCATGTCCTTGAGGATGCATTCATCAATGTCATTTCCAGTGACAGCTATAATTTCAAAATGGACATTCAGCTATGAAAATGGACTTTTACCCATTGCAAATTTATCAGAAATTTCTGACCAGGTCTAGCTTAATGCAGCACCTGAAAAATAGTAGTGCTGAATAAAAACTCAGTATTATTATGACTGTACTGTAGTCTTGGGCTATGTTTAGTAAGTGACCCCTTTTGACCTTATGTGTTGTCATAAATTGTCTTTAGAAAGGAGGAGGGGCTGGCTCACTCGGTAAATTGCTTGCTGAGTAAGCATGAGAAACTGAGTTTGTATACCCAGCACCCACATAAGAAGCTGGCTGTAGAAATGCACAGGTGTCATCGTAGAGTTGACTACACAGAGACAGAAAGATTCTGTGGGCATTTCAGACAGTCTATTCCAATTAGTGATCCACTGGTTCAGGGAGAGACTTGTCTCAAAAAGTAAAATGGAGACCTACAGAGGAAGATATACCCTGGCCTTCTCACATGCATGCACAGACAAGTGCATTATATACATACAAACATGCACACATGAATACATACACTCATATAACACATACACACACACACATATACACAGACACATACACATGGGGATAACATGAATTATCCTAATAGTAGAACCCAATGGCAAGAAGTGTGGTGTGATCTAGGTTCTTAGCCCAGCCCTGAAATAGCTTCAGCCTAGATTCAAAACCCAACTCTATTGCCAACTGTATGACTTCAGGCAGTTATTTCTGTCCTCTGAATCACCATTTCATTTTCTGGGCACCTAATGAGTTTATAGACCTAGATAAAAGTAGTTAGCATGGTAACAGATTTCAAAAGTAATATCATTCCTATTTACTTATAGAGTCTTTCTTCCCAGGAATCTATTTTGGAAGAATTCATGGGGCCAATGGTCATTTTACTATTTAAATTAATTTATTATCTTTCTCTTAAGGTAAATACATGCATAATGAAGATAATTTTCCAATAGTAATGTGCTATCATACTAAGCACTTATTATCTGCTTTGTCTAAAATATTTAACAATGCAAAATTTCCCTAATTCCCCTTATATCTCAGTGCTATAAAGCAGAGTAAATGTTAATTGGGGCAGAAAGGAAGGTAAGATGGTGCTTAACTGTTCTGACATGGTATGGATTGGAGACTTTCCCGATCGTCTCTACATGTTCATCTAGACTCTTCATTCCAACACAAGTCTACAGCTTTCTCAATCAAATCCTAAGACTTTGAGAGAGAGGCATTTTGAAGCTCTCAAGATGGGAACATAGCAGACAGAGCTGCAACATGTCTTTCCTCCCAAGCAGCAAGGCTATAAGGTTTGATTACATTTTATATCATTGCCATTATCTAATTACATTATATAATCACATTTTATGACATAGCCACCGAAGGCCATGATGGAAATATGCATTTGCATGATGTGCTAAATGAATGACCACAGAAGCATGAACTGGAATGCATTTACTGAGGCTTAGTCCCAGGGCTGGTCACAGCACACCAGTTCAATCACAGGTGATTGTGGAAATGCATTGGGTTGAACAGCAGAAGATGCCATGCCCACAGTGGTTGAGGTAAGTTACAGCTTGACTTGAGATAACATCAGGACAGCCAGATACCTGACTAAACAAGTAGGCCTTGGGAGCTAAAAGGAGAAGTCAGCAAGGGTGGGGTATAGGTTTGGAAAAGCAGGAAACCAAGCATTCTATCCTATGAAGAGTTAATCTGTGCATCCTTCTGGACATGTTGTACTCTTTGGGGTCCTCTGCGTCAGCATAATTGCTGGATGCTAAAATCAGAAGCCAAGTTAAGCAGCATGTTACAAATATTTACTGGGAACCTACTGTAAGAATAGATTGTTTCCATGATCCAAAGATGCTTACATTCTACCAAGGGGATACAGGCAACGCTGTATAAATAATCTGTGAAAATACAAATCACTTACCACGTTGGAAGATGAAAATTGCCAAAGGAAAGAAAAGAGAACTTGGGGTAGAGAGGATTAGGAAAATATCAGGAGGATGTCGCTTTAAGTAAAGTGGTCAGAGTAGGACCTGAGAAGGTGACTTTGAGGTGGAGCCAGACACCATGTAAGCGGAGTGAAGAATATGCAGGTGATCAAAAAACACAATGCCCTCACTAAATTGAAGCATCCCAAGGTGGCCAGGGATATTGGAGATGAGTGGAGGTGGGGCCAAGCAGAGCTCAGAAATTATGTGCCCAATGTAGCATGGAGGTTGGCTAGACCTCGGCAGGTTTTAGGAATCTTCATTTTGCCACTAGGTGAAATGTGGGACAATGCACAGTTCTGAGCAGAGGAGTGACATGATCTGACTGGTGTGTTTAAAAGGCTTTGAGACAGTCGCCGTAAGACAGCAGGATACAATAGCAACTCGGGCCAAGATAGTATAGCTGCAAATGAGGGAGAATAGTCAACACCTGGACAAGTTTTGAGTAGGGATTTCCTGGTAGAATTAACAATGGTTGTGGCAATGGTTGTTGCCTGGAGGTTCGGGGTCTGGAAAACTGAAAGATTAAAATTGATAACAAACAAGGTTTAAGAGGGTGGGCCTCTTGGGGGAAGGACACAAGTTCAGTTTTGCATGAGTTTGCTTCCAATGTATAGACATATAAGAGGAAGAAGCATGAACTCTTATGTGTGATGATCCTGGGACTCAGGAGAGAGGTGTATGCTGGAGACCACAGACAAAGGTTTTGTGGTAAGGTGAGGCATCCAAGGGAGCCATTCTGAGACCAGAGGAAGTTAAGGATGAGGCTCTCCCATTGTGTGAGGTACCCAGAAGGACCCAAATGAAGGGAAGAGGGAGAAAGGTTATTGAAATCAGAAGGATACATGCTGTGGGTACCCAAAAAGTCTGTTGTCGTGTTAATTTTAGGTTGAATGTGTGCTTTGGGTGATGGGGTATGAACCTTGGGAAGGGGTCACAGTGGCTTTGTGGATCCTAGGTGTACGGAAATCAGCATGGGTTATAGTTTTGTGTGCCGGTGTTTCACATGTTTGGGATATATGGCTGAGACTACAGAGCCACATGCTCCAAGAGAGAGAACCTCGTGAACAAGGAAGCCCTCTGAATACAGCTGCTGGTGACATCTTTTTCTACTTAATGGGATGGGAAAGGTTTCTTTTCTTTTTTTTCTCATTTTTCCAGTTAAGAACATTTCATAAACCATCCCTAGATGTTTACTGTGTACAGTGTAACTCATTCTGTGTGGATGGCCACAGAGCTTCCAACTCTTCGGAGGAGGAATTTCTCTGAGATGCTTATGGACAGTTTGATTCTCTCCTCTTCTGAAACAACTCTTCCTGGTTAGTGAGTGTCCCTGTTATCACTGCTATAAATGATGTGTGACTTCTTATTTCTTGGCTGTGCAAGCTCTGTCAATTCTATCAACTCAGGGAAATCTGTTCAGCACACTGACTCAGCCCTGGCATCGGGGCCTGGGATAATGTCTTTCAGGGTTTTCCCAGGGTTGAACTACACACAGGAATATATGTTCCTAAGTCCTTGTGTAGTTAACAATCATCACATAACCATCTGACAGGCCACCCTCAAAAGGTTGACAAAATATAATTCACTGCATCCTCTCAACAACTCCTTAAGGTAGGGGCTGTCACCATCAATCCCCCAAACACCACCACCATCCTGCCATTACACAAGTGGAATACAAGTTACACAGAGGTTGGATTACTTGTTAAGGATATAGCAGACGAGCCGTTGGGTCTAACAACACTACACTATGCCCACACCTTTCTTGCTACTTTCCCACCATGCCAGCTGCTTCTCCTTTTCTGTGACAAGATCAGGATATCCTATCTGGTACTCTGGGTCACATTTTAAGTTCTTTTCTGAAAAAATAAAATAGCGATGAAGTACCCAAGCCAGGTTGCTGACCATGACACAACCCAACAGAGAGCCACAGCCAAAATGGCACCTCCCATTCCTCCCTGGGTGAAGGGAGCATGGGTTATAGTTTTGTGTGCCCGTGTTTCATATGTTTGGGAAACAAGCTCCACTGTAGCTGCTGTCAGCAGACAAGGACTATTACAGAAGTCAGTGTTTTCAGTGCATGCAGTATAAAGCCAACTGAATGCTGAGTAGTATGTTCGCATGAAGATTAAAAATGCTTAGCCTAGTCCTTGCCAACTTGATTTTTGGATTGAATGCCAGTGCTAATCGGGGTGTTCAATCGCTGCTTTTTTTTCTATTGTCTAGCTGGGGCATGTCCTCTCTCTAGGCTGACAGCAGCAGCAGCAAGAGTGAACTTCTGTTTTCTGTAGTTGTCACTACAAATGCTCTTAGCTGGACCTGTTGCTCAGCAGTTGGTATCTCTGCAAAGCTTCCTATGCCTGTCTCAGCATGGGCAATCTGCCCGTTAACAGTGTGGAGTCAAGGCTGAGGCCAAGCTTCTGCATTTCTAACATGCTCCCAAGTGACGCTGTGGTCACCCATCTGCTCGACACAACTTAGAAATGATCCACAACTGTGATTCTCAACCTTGGCTGTCCTAAGGGAAATGCCTGGGGCCCTTTCAAAGATACTTCTGCCTGGGTTCTGTGGTCAGAGGTTTAAGTCAACTGACCTAGGTTATCGCGTGGATAACAGATTCTTCAAAGATTTCTGGAAGAAAGACTGCCGGTCAGCCATGATTAAGGCCTGATGCTTTCTCTTAGAACAGTGGGCTTCTAAGAAAAGAAGGTGTTGTAAACAAAAAGAAAGAAAGGAAGAACAGGATTCTCTTTAATTGTAATCCTGGACCACCAGCCTCTGTTTCTCTTGGGAACTAGAAAGGAATAAAAAAAAATTGGCCCTGTGTCAGCAATGTTCTGTTACTATAACAAAATATCTGAGGACACTTAAAAAGAAGGAAGATTTGTTTGGGGCTCACAGCTTTCGTGGTTTTCATCATTGACTGATAATACCTTGCATTAGCTACTAGTTCATAGCTTGTCTTTGTGACCAAATACGTGGTCAGGGAGGTGGGGTGGGATAAGAATTTATTTTGGTACAGGGTGTGGAGACTATAATCCTTTGTGATGAGGAAGGTATGGCGGGGCAGCAGCTGTTACCTCACACTGCCAGTCCAGAAGCAGAGAGAGAGGAGACTCAGCTGTGAGGGAAACAGGCTATGACCCCAAGGCCTGTATCTCAGCCTCACACTTCCTCCAGGTAGGCCCTGCCTTCTGAGCTTGTGGGGCACAGTCTACATCTAAACCATAACTGCCTTGATGCTTTAGGCCTTCGGTGAGGTGGGCCATCAGGGCAATGAACAGCCTCATGGTAGTAGAGGAGCCTCTTAGCTCACAGCTAGAACATAAAGAAGAGGAGAAGAAAGAGGACATAGCTGCTGACCTGTAATCCACCTCAAGGCAAGGCCCCAGTTACCTAAGACCTACATTAGTGAGTGCCACCTCTTACACATGGGCCTTTGCAACAATTCTATATTCAAACCATCATAGGAGCCTTGTCATAGCCCAATGGAGGGGCCCAGCCTTCCATGTGATTCAGCCCCACACAGTGCTAATAGACAGTGAACTTGGAGAACCTTTGGTTTAAGGGTACACAGAACACATCTTCTCTTTCAGTTTTTCCTCAGTTTCTTACCTATGCTCCTCTTGGTCCTCAAACATCATGTTTGTCAGCTGGAATGCCAGAAATGTGACAAAGAACACTGATAAAACACTTTTCTACTCTAGACTTTTCTACAGCCTAATGATGACTGTAGAAATATTTGGACCACCTCTATAGCTGACAATGGATGGCCTTGATTTAGGCATTGCCTGAGTTACTTTTTTCCACTGCTGTGATAAAATACTCTGACAAAAGTAACTTAAGGGATAAAGGGTTTGCTTTGACAAAAGTTTCCGGATGCAGTCCATCACGGTCACTAGAGCAGGACCTCGAGGTCACATGGCATCCTCAATGAGGAAGCAGAGGGAAATGAATACGCCCCTTGAGCTTGCTTTCTCCTTTCTACACAGTCTAGGACTGAGACCCAAGGCGTGGGCCACCACTTTTAGAGTGTGTTCTCCCACCTCAAACAACATTATCCAGAAAATCCCTCACAAGCATGGCCAGAGGCTAACCAAATCAAATCTCCTAGGAGATTCCAGAGCCTGTTGTTAATTCGGTATGAGTGGTCACAGAGAAACCCTAAGCTGTAGTAAAAATGATGCAGCTTTCAAATCCTTTGGCTGTACATATTTACATTTATAATTAAAGCCAGTAATGTCCAGAAGTATAAACTGGAAGAAAAAATGAACTGGAATTGTTTTGTAGATGTTTTTTACCAGTTACCATTCTAACATTGTTTGTGGTGTTGGATAGACCTACATGCACTAGAATGTGTCTGAACAGAAACAGAGCCACTGTGTCTAAACTATCAGTGTCCCTGTTGCATGTGGAGGTCAGAGGATAACATGCAAGGCTGTTTCTCTCCTTCCACCATGTGTGTCCCAGGGATCAAACCCAGACCATTAGACTTGAGAGCAGGTGCCTCTACCCAGTGAATCATCCTCTGGTCCCCTAAGTTTTTATTCTTATACATACTACTAACTGAATCATTTACCAACTTAAAATAAAGAGTTCTTGGGTCCCATTAGCGCTCTGGATTGAGAACACTTTAAGATGTGACAGCAAGCCCACAAAACAAATGGGAATGGTTGCAAGCAGTGCAACCTCTTTGCTAAACACTTAATTAAAGTCGTCACAGTTATTGTAGACCCAGATTACAGACAGGCTTATTCCACATTCATGTTACCTGAATACTTGGGAATCTTTAAGGGAAAAAGGAAAAAAAAAGCCTTTTCTCCCTACTTCATTTCCTTGGGCTCACAATCCAAAAGTATGCACTCATGGGAAGGAATGTTCTGGAGATACATACTTCACGGTTTACCTCATAGTCAGCCACAAGGCACAGAGAGTCATCCATCTTACAAATGCCAAATACCATAGTACCACACCATGGAACCTTGCAAAACATACTGTCCATCCTCGCTGAAAGCAGACTGCCACATTGTCACTGCAAATGTGAAGGAAAGGGTGCCAGCAGCGGATGTTCCAGGGGACACAAATGTGAAATCTATCATTATCATCAAACTTGGTTCTCACTTAGACAGTCTCAAAGCCCTGCCACTCAGTTGCGCTGGCCCGTGGTTCTCCTGGGAGACTCGGATGTTGCTGTTGGAAATGGGCCTCAGAAGTAACAAGGCTGTATTGACCAGGGAGGGAGAGAAACCAACAACATAGTATCACAGCAGCACACTGCAGCTAGACCCTACAGGTCAGAAGTGATGTTCAGGCCTTGTCTACCTTACATCCATGTATCATTTCCCTTGGCATTCTGCCCCTGGGTGTCATCAATAAATCTTCATCTTGGGGGAAAAAATAGCTGAGTTTGTCTCCAAGGAACCTCAGGAATGACCGAGTCTCACTGACAGTAATGAGAAATTTCATCTCAAAAGTAAATACAGGCATTTATGCTTCCTCCGGGAACACACAGGTCAGGATAGGCTATAGAAATTTTTGCTTCACAGCACATATTTTTTCTCATTTTCACTGTAATTGTTTTTCTCCAATAAACATATTTGAGTACTTACCAGACTGTTCATGGTGTGGAATACTGGCCAATCAATGAAACGCAATTCAAATGCCTAATACCAGGAGATGGGTTGACAAACACATAATGTGTGCATTTAAATGGAATATGATAGAGGCATAAATGTAGATGATGGCATAAAAAATGTATCTACAAGTCTATCAAAGAGAACATAATAAGTAATGTGCTCATATATAGTGATGATATAAAAACATATCTACAAGTTTATCAAAGAGAAGACACTAAGTAATGTGCTCATATATAGTGCATTATTACATGTGTAAAGCCAAAATAACATGTGTAAATAGTATAAAATTAGGTATATATTATAATATAGCATAAATTTTATTATATATAAAATATAACATGTTAAAACGTCATTTCTGCATGGAAGTTTTTCCATGTTCCAGATTTCACCATGCCCTCTGATTAAATATTTTCCTAGTGTCCTGTATTGCCCTTAGCACCTTCAGTGATTATGAAGAAACATTTAACTGCATTACCATCTTTCCCTTGAATAAAACTCCCTTGAGTAACAGGGCTCCTGATAGTTTACAGTATGCAGCTGTGTCTAGCTTTTAGTAAGCAGTTCCAAATTTATTTGCTGAATAAAAGGATGAATAAATGGTTGATGTCATTGCATTGGACAAAACTAGGAAAACACAGAATGTCAGCAATAGTGCTTCTGTGTGTAGTGAGAATCTCTTGTGTAATGTATGGAAGCATCACCTGTCAATTAAAAAGCTGTTGCCCTGTTAGCTTAGGCAGGAAATAGGAGGTGGGAGTTCCAGCAGGGAGAGAGAATTCTGGGATAGATTCAGGAGTCGGAAGACATTAGCCCCAAGATCTGAGGAGACAGGCACATGAAACAGATCTGGTAACAGCCATGTGGCCCTCATAGAATAGAATAAGTGGGTTAATTAATTTACAAGCTAATCAGGCAGCACACCTACGCTTATGGCCTAGGCATTTATTCATGAAATAGTTCAGTCTCAGAGTCATTATTTCAAGAGTTTGGGTGCCAGTGAAAAAGCCCAGAGTTACATCTGTGAATAAGGAGATTATATTGGGATTCTTTTGCCTTTAATTTGAGTTGTTGTATTTTTTAATGTTTCTGAGATAAAAAAAAATAACTTAATAGAGTATGGATTGGAAATATTGATCAGCTTTGCTCTAATGATGCCAGCTAGCACCAACTCCAGAATACCAGTCTTACACTAAGTTTTCATCTCTCTCCCAAAGTCTGTCTGTCACCCACCTGAATCCCTGGGTCAAAATAAGCTACATGACCAAATTGAAAGACAAGGGAGAAATGGTGGCTAACTTGCCCCCAGTGGGACAGGTAAGCCATTTAACCAGGGAGGAAGTGTATCAGTGCAGAGAGGAAATAAAGAACTTTTCATGCAACCTGGAACTAGAGAGCCAATTGGCAGTGGGGCTAGAATATGAAACCTCTCGACCCACTTCCTCCAGCAATGTTCTACCCCCTAGAGAGCTTATGGCTTTCCAAAACAGCTCCATCAGCTGGAGACCAAGGTCTCACATACATCAGCCCATGGAGAACTATAGACTACAATGGCTATATAGCACAATTATAAACTCACCTGAAACCCAAAGGCAAGTGAATAAATCCAGGCCAGCTGGAAAAGTGAACAAACTGTTAACTGCCTCAATATTCATTCGTTGGGCATTCAATTAGGGTACAAACCAAATTAAAACCACAGCATCATCTATTAGAAATAGATGTTGTTTTAAGCTACCATCATAGATACAGTTTGTTATTAAGGAAAGAGATGCTGCACTTGATAAGATATAGGCTGAGATGTTAGGACAAAAAGACTCAGACACACAACTGTTTAAATAAGAAGTTCACACAGCAGACTTCAAAATGTATCAGCCACCGATTTCCGTCTCTGAACCCAAGAATGCTCTTTAAGCTCCCTCATCTCTCCTCTACCTTCCAGTCAGCACAAAGGAGGCAATATGATGTGGTCCCCATGTCACCATTTTAGGACAAAACCTGTTGTTTCATTTCTGCTCAGGCATCAGTCATTGTTAGAACATAATCACAAGGCCATGCTTACACAGGATAGAAATAGTGACCTCACCCTGGGAAAACATCTTTTTGGCCAGATAACAACGTCAGTAGAGTAAAAAAGAAGTGTGGGCATTAGATAGCAGTTGACTGCTCTAGTTACATCAACTTCATAAAAATGTTAAGTATCATGTGCATGTGAAAGAAAAGGTCTTCCAGTGGTACCTAAACAACCCAGGACACTGTTCAAGCCTCCATTCTACATTGCTACTAAACTATTCCACTATTGAAAACAAAACAAACACATAACAAACAAAGAAAAAGCATCACTTGCCCTTGAATGTGTAACACAATTTGTTTCTCTGTATGGGGATCAAAATAGAAGACAACATGAGTTTTCATAATATATATATATATTTCCTCCTGATTTCTATTAGGTCATCAAATGCTACAGGCAGAATTGGAAATGTCCCCCATGGTCTATGTGTTCAAGGCATGGCTAGCAGACAGGAGCACTGACAGGAGATGGTAGAACATTTAGAAGGTGGGACCTAATGGCAAGAGGTTATGTCATGAAGTATGCATCCTTAACTAGGATATTACTGGGATAATATAATAGGATATTAACTAAAATAACTCCTTCCCAGACAACAAGCGTCTTTGGCTGTGCACTCCCACCATGATGGATTGTACCAGCAGAAGCCACAAGTGATGAGTTCAAGGAAGCATGACCTGCAACTTCTGAAATCATCAACCCAATGAAGTCTTCCTTCTAACAAGCACACGGTCTCGGGCATTCTGTTACGGTAACAGAAAACGGATCAACGCACCAGGAAATAGTCCCAGCATGTGAAAATGTTTGAAACAAAAGCCAGCCCTCTAGCCATGCCTTCTGAGAGGCTCTGGCATCAGCCCCACCCCTCTCTTTAGAGAGTGCATCTTCTCCGATAAATTTCACCCTGAATGTTCTAAGCCAATGATAATTTTTAAATGCCTGAGAACTAGGTCACGGGAATTATGTATTCTGTTGAAAGGTTAATTTTAATGGAAGTGATATGATTGACAGAATATAAAACCAGACAACAAAGGTAAGGAGTGAATACAAAAAGGAAATAGGAGTGGTTTAGGAGCCTAGAAATATGCATGATCCTCCTCCACTAAATAGACTTGAAACTAGCCTGGATACCAATTTTCCTTCACTAAATGACAGATTGTTCACAAGAACACAGAGGCAGGTACTCTTTTGTTAATATAATATTTTTATAAATTCTTTGAGAATTTTATACAATGTGTTTTGATCATATTTATCTTTACTCTTCCCCTACATCTTCTCCCTGACCTATCCACACCCACACACCCCCACCTTCATATCCTCTTCTTTTTTAAATAACCCACAGCATCCAGCTTGAACTTCTATACAATCAATGGTGTGGGCTCATCCCCCTGAGCACAAGTGGCCTACCATGAGCCACACCTTGAAGAAACCAACCACTCCCACCGCTCCCCAGGAAGCCATCAGCTGTCAACTGTCCTCAGTTGAGATAAGGAATCATCAGACCCTCCCCCATCTCATGCTCTAGATCTACCTAGATCTTGTGCGGACAACCACAGCTGCTGTGATTCATGAGTGCAGCGGTCTTACCATACCCAGAAGATACCATTTGGTCCTGTTTCTCCTGATCTGTGTCTTAACATCTTTCCTCCTCCTCTTTTTCAGTGCCCTCTGGGCCTTTTGCTGGGGTGAGTATAGATTCCCCATTTGTGGCTGAGTACTCTGCTGACACTTACTGTTGTATATGTGTATGTATATGTGTGTATGTATATGTATGTTATGTGTATATGTATGTGTATGTGTATATGTATATGCAGGAAATCTCTGTGTGTGTTTGTACATGTATATGTTTCAGTGTATGTGTGTATATGATCATATACATATGCTATAACTCATATAGAACAGCTATGTGATTAAAGTTGTGTTATATATATTATTTATATGATGTCCTCTCAGTTCCTATAAGAATGACACCATCTTTTTCCTAAAGTCAGATGCCTTGCACATAATTATTAAAACTGATATGCTCACCTTTGGAATGTAAACATAGAATATAGAAAATAAAAAAAACTGATATGCTCAAAGAATTGCGTATTTGATAGCAATAATAAAATTTAACTTAATTATTTTTCTAAAGGAAAATGAAAAAATAAAGTACAGAGATAGACAAAGAAGACTGTGCCCCATCGCACAGTGCTGACACTCAGGTCCTTCTCGGTTTCTTTCTACCCCCCCTCAGAACCCACACTAATCCATCATTAGACTCTATGATTATATTTCCAGAGTGTACTGAAATACAACACTCGGTGTCACCACCACAGTCTCCCTCCTTAGCCCACTCTCTTCTCTGCTTCCTCTCCAGACTCCTTGTATTTAGCGACCCTCTGGATGCTCTTAGTCTTCTTGAAAAGAAAAACCAAGTTGTGTCAATTCTCTGGTTAAATCTTTCAGTCGCCCAAATGCTGGAGCTGACCTGTGTGGCTCCATGTGCCCTGCTGCCCGTCTTCAGGTTCGCCTCACACCCTGACCTTCCCTTCTAACCCTGCCTTTCCTCGGCCAACCTCTTCTGAGTATCTTCTACAAGCTGGTCTCTCTTCCTGGGGGTGGGGGCGGGAGCTCCCCTGTCTTTGCCATCATTCATTTTCCAGTCTTTAGTTCTCAGCTCAGCCCTCACAGAGAATAATTGTGGGTTTGCATAGAAGTATTAAAACACATATCAAAACACTGATGTGGAGGAGAGATTTTAGATAGGTCCTGCTTCCTTTTTGGCACTGACATGAGATTTACTCTAGTAACGAGATGTTGCTCTCATGACGGAGCTCCACGTTCTCAGAAGAAGTGTGTTTGGTCTCCGTATTTCCATGACTCCTCGTTCTTACCTCTTTAAGAGTAAGCTCTTCGCTTTAAGATTTATCCCTGAATCATGATTTTTGCTCCGTGGGATAAAAACCAAACCCAAGCTACTGCCTCAACAGAAGCAAAATACTCAACTGATGTTGGTCAAATGCACTGTATTATGGGCGTGGGGGTGGAGGCGGCTAGGAGGAACCGAGGTGCAGCTAGATTTCCCAGCTCGAGGTGCAAGCTCTCGCACTTGCATGTCCTTTTAAATTGGAGAAATAGTTCCATAGGAAGCAAAGATATTGAAAAAGGAAAAGGCAAGACTGAAAAAAGTGTTGAAAGTCTTCAAGGGGCTTAAGCTGCAAATGAGGAGTGTGGCAAGTTTTCACACTTCAGGCTTACTCCACCACACTCGTACCAAAGTTTGTAGTGGGTCTACAAAATCTGTACTCACTGGCAAGACTTGGTTTCTTTTAGGTGACTTCATTTAGGTGACTTCAGTCTTTTGAATTCAACCAGAACCCACCCGGGGCAGCATGATTTCCCACTAATAGCTCGCTGCCGCTACAGACAGGGAGGACGGTGAAACCCGTGGCTTCTGTCCAGAGAACATCCGCCTCAGCCACCACAATTGCACAACGAGGCAAAAGCAGCGTGTAAACAGAGGGAGGATCGAGTCGGGATGCACAGCCGCATCCAGCAGCCAGTGCTGTCTCCCCCTCTGCTCCTATCACACTGTGTTCAGGGCTCGGACCAATGCATTCATCCAGTGGTCACTTAGCTACCAGAAAGCAGCTTGCCAACAGGACTTGGCAGTACTCCCTGGGGCTGCACTCGTTCCTGGTGGCACTGGGCGGGGTGCCAGGCATCACCCTCTGTGTACAAGACTGCAGGGCAAGGTGCCCAGGACTGGGAAACAAAAACATCTGCCAGAGTCACCGAGTTGCTGGTTGCCTGAGTTCACCCACAGAGAACTCGAGGACAGTGAACTGCCAGGCCGTTTCCAGGATATGTCCCAGTCCCTGTCCCTGGGAAGCACACCAAGAGCTCCAGAACCCAAGCCCAAGAGTCAGCCAATACAGAGTCAAATGCACATACCTCCCCATTATAATGGGCAAGTGGACAAAAAATCAGGGGCAGAAGCCAGGCCCCTCCTGTTAAGACATCAGACACCGGGTCTGGGTCATTTCTAGGTGAGACCCAAGCCACTAGGGAAAACATGAAGACAGCTTCTATTAGAACCTTTTTGGTAAATGTTTTTTTCCAATAAGACATCCAAAACAACATGATTAATTTTTTCCCCACAGAAAATATTGGTTCTAGAGAATAGAGTTGATCTTACTTTTGTTGATATCTATGGTCTCTGAAGAACTCAGAAACATGAGAGTCCCAAAAGGTTCCCAGAGCTGCCCTTTGGACTTTCTGCTGTGGTCTGTTTCTCGTAGAAAAGTATCAAGATAGGCCAGAGTTTGTTAGGCAGAGCAAGGTTTAGCTGAAGAAGTGCATATGTAAATAGCACTCCTGACAAAAAGAAGAAAAAAATCTAAATGGTAAGTTGGCTGATTGGTAAACAGTGTGACTATAATAGGGACCTGAAGTGAGATTTATTTTGGTAAATGAATCATATTTCAGCTTTTCCCCCAGCTCAGTATCCTCTATATGATTTCTACTTTAGGCCATTTGTAAGTCTTTTTCCCTTGTCCTCTCATGTATATAATTCAGAATTTATTTTCCAAATGGGCTTTTGGCTGGATGATGTTGCTCAAAAGTATAAAAAGATGGTAGTAGTGTCGGGACAACCTATGTGTCATCTGTGAGGACATTCCATCTGCTCTACAGGTACCACAGGAAGCTTGCTGTTGGGTTAAGAAAACATATAGGCAACATACAGTGACATCAAACTTCCTTCCCTGACGCCAACTGGGTGTTTGATGTGGTGACATTCTGAAGTCAGCCAATGCCAGTTTCAGATGTATGAATCACATTTTTAATCTTTGGAAATGCCGAACATGGATCCAATGAATGGACCCAAATTCCACCCAGATGTACAAGAAAGATTATTTATAAATATTCCCTTCTCTGTGTGACTCTTCAGACTTAAACTCTGTGATTTAGACGGTCCAATCATTCACTAAGCAGCTGCCGTCGTGGCTTCAAATGACTTTACCTCTCTCTGGCTTCTAATGAATCCAATCCAAGGTAGTTCCCAGCATTTACTCAACAGGAAATGAACAAGAAGCAATCGCTGGCCAACCTCCCTTCCTGTTAGCCCCTTGTCACTAAGACATTAGACATCTTTTGAGTTCATTCTTAAATGTTCTTCAGTCTTGAAAGTGTGTACTTAGCTATTTGAGATTCCACCTCACACCAGTCAGAATGGCTAAGATCAAAGACTCAGGGGACAGCAGATGCTGGCAAGGATGTGGAGAAAGAGGAACACTTCTCCATTATTCGTGGGATTTCAAGCTGATACAACCACTCTGGAAATCAGTCTGGTGGTTCCTCAGAAAATTGGATATAGTATTACCTGAGGACATAGCTATACCACTCCTGGGCATACACCCAAGAGATGTTGCAACATCTAACAAGGATGCATGCTCCACTATGCTCATAGCAACCTTATTTATAATAGCCAGAAGCTGGAAACAACCTAGACGTCCCTCAGTAGAGGAATGGATATAGAAAATGTGGTATATCTACACCATAGAGTACTACTCAGCTAACTCAGCAATTAAAAACAATGGCTTCATGAAATCTGCATACAAATGGATGGATCTAGAAAATATCATCCTGAGTGAGATAGCCCATTCCCAAAAGAACAGATATGGTATGTAGCTACTGATAAGTGGATATTAGGCAAAAAGCTTGGAATACCCACAACACAACTCACAGACCATATGAAGCTCAAGAAGAAGAAGACCAAAGTGTGGATGCTTCAGTCCTACTTAGAAGGGAGAACAAAATAATCACAGGAAGTAGAGGATAGGAGGGACTTGGGAGGAAGAAAGAACGGGGAGAGAGAAAAGGAGGCACAGGATCAGCTATGGGAGGAGACTGGGGAGGTGTACAGAGGGTCAGGAAATCGAACAGAGGTGTGTAGGAATGGGGATGAGGAACTGGGGGAAGCCACCAGAAAGTTCCAGATGCCAGGAAAGCAAGAGGTTCCCAGGACCCAAATGGTATGACATTAGATGAAATGCCCAACAAAGGGGAGGGAGAAACTTTAGAGACCATATCCGGAGGTTAGGTACAGCCCCTGGTTGAGGAATGGGGCTGCCCACCCATCTCCAAAAATGTAATCCATAATTGCTCCTGTCTAAAGGAAATACAGAGACAAAAAGTGGAGCAGAGACTGAAGGGAAGGCCATCCAGAGACTGCCCCACCTGAGGATCCATCCCATATGCAGACACCAAACCTAGACACTACTGCTGATGCCAAAAAGTGCTTGCTGACAGGAGTCTGATATCGCTGTCCCCGAGAGGCTCTGCCAGAGCCTGACAAGTACAGAGGCAGGCACCCATAGGACTGAGCATGGGGACCCCAAGGGAGGAGTTAGTGGAAGGACTGAAGGAGCGGAAGAGGTTTACAACCCCACAGGAAGGACAACAATATCAACCAACCAGAACTCCCAAAGCTCCCAGGGACTAAAGCACCAACCAAAAAGTACACATGGAGGGACCCATGGCTCCAGCTATATATGTAGCAGAGGATGGTCTTATCTGGCATCAATGGGAGGGGAAGCCCTTGGTCTTATGAAGGCTCAATGTCCCAGTGTGGGGGAATCCTAGGGTGGTGAGGCAGAAATGGGTGAGTGGGGGAACACCCTTGTAGAAATAGGAGGAGAGAGGATGCAATAGGGGGTTTGTGGAGGGGAAACTGAGAAAGGGGGTAACATTCATACATAAATAAAATATCCAATAAAAATAAATTAATTTTTAAAAAAAGACTGAATGTTGAGATCCTGAAATAATTTTTTTTAAAGAATGAAATAGAGAAATGTTGCATCGATTGCAATACTGAGTACATTTCTAGTGCTCCATGTTTAAAAAAAAAAAAAGAGTCAGGAGATAGCTGAAAACATTTTTCTTCTATCGATTCAGAAAATATACCTTTGGTCATATGCTTTTAAACCTTAATTTCAGCACAAAATTGTCACACCAATCAACAAGTAGAAATGTATCAATGCATTGCTGGTTTCAGTACTGAAAAGGGAGAGGTACTTCTCAGAGTCTCCTAAGATAAATCCTTTCATTAACACTTCTAGTCACAATTACAGAACTTGGAAGCCAGTAAATAACTTACTCAGGCTGAGTGTTCATCACATTTTCATCGATCTATCATTCTCAAAAGGTAAGCCAGGTTTTTTATTTCTATTTTTTTCTGCCCCAAGATGCTTCTAACACACAGGTTTCCTCTAAAGTCTCCATTTCATGCATTCACTGCATTCCAGATGTGACCACAACTGCATATTTTAGTAGCCCCCAGACAGTGACACTTCCTCTGTGTCAGACACTGTGCTAAGTGCTGTGTGAAGCGTAACCTTTAATCTCACACCAGTCATATACTCCTTTGTGTACTGTAGCGTTATGCTACATAGCATATACGTTCAGCTGGTACTGTTATTAATCTCCTCCCTCGGGAGATGAGACTGGGTCACAGCGATCAAATGAGCTTTCCACAGTCAGATAGCAAGCAAAGGGCAGAGATAACTGGGATCTAGATATTTAAGTCTCGTTTTTATTGGTTCTCTAAAATTACATTGACTCTATCCTCCAACTTCTCCCAAACACCCACCCCTGCATCCCTACCCACACAACTTTGTCTTCTCCTCCTCCTCCTCCTCCTCCTCCTCCTCCTCCTCCTCCTCCTCCTCTTCCCCCCTCCTCCTCCTCCTCCTCCTTCTTCTTCCTCCTCTTCTTCTTCCTCTTCTTTCTTCTTTCTCCTTCTTTTTCTTCTTTCTTCTTTCTTCTTCTTCTTCTTCTTCTTCTTCTTCTTCTTCTTCTTCTTCCTCCTCCTCCTCCTCCTCCTCCTCCTCCTCCTCCTCCTCCTCTTCCTCTTCCCTCTCCTCCTTCTCCTTCTTTTATCAATCCCTCTAGCCCAATCTGTGCTGCCCATATACTCTGGTGTGTTGCCTTCCACTGCCTGGTCAAACTACCAGGGACTCTTAAAGAAAATGGTCTCTCCCTCCTCCACCCCGCCCCCACTCCACACAGCTATCAGCCGCCATTAGTTCCTCAGCTAGACTCGGTGCCCATCTTTGCTCCCATGATGGATGTGAATCCGGTCTGGATTTCCATGTGTTTTATACATCCCGTTCCTGCAAATGTAAATGTTCATTTGTACAACTGCCTGCCGTGCCCCTCAAACACCTTTTCCACTACCTCTTTTTAACAGCACTGGAGATTAATCCACAGACATTGAGGTAAGCAGTGAGTGAAAAGCAGTTTAAGTTATGTAATTCTGGGACTTGCTTCCCTCGGGAGTCTGGTCCTCAGCGCTCCCCACACCAGCTTTCTCTAGTTTTGTCTTCTTGCACACATGTTTTTCTTTGAGAAGATCTTTAGCAAGTGGATACGAGGCAGGAAGATCCATGGTGAGAACTTACCTCAAATTCTAAAGATTTTCAAATATTAAAAATAAAATCTATCCAAATTTTGTAAGAAGAAATTAATTCTAATTACCACTCAGAGTAAGCACACTAATATAGTGAGAGTTACATTTCTAAATATAGACTATACCATTTGTATTCCATTTATTACTTTTCAACATTATTATGAATGCCATAAGCATCAACAACTATTTCTACTGTCACACTTATATGTGGACATGGTGGGGGGGGGCGTGTGCATGAGCAAGTTCATAAGAATGTGTGTGTGTGTGCCAGTGTGTGCACATGTGTGAGAGAGATTCTCCAGGATGTCTGTTGTTGTTCCTGTTGTTGTTGTTTTGCCAAGATCTGTCAATGTCCAGAAGCAGGGCAGTTAGGCTGGGTTATAGGGGGCTCTAACTCAGGCTCTCGTGCTGCTTGGCAAGGATTTTATTGACTGAGCCATCTCCTCAGCCTCTGGCAGCTATATTGTAATAGTTGTCTACGTTCCTGCCTAAATGCATTTAAATAGCACCTCATAGCTGGGTATCAGTAGCTACCTGCTTTTGCACATTAATAAACCTTAGTGTTTAAAGTTGTGTCCGCCTGCTCTAGATCTTATATAATGAAGTCATGTCACAGCTGTGAAGTCATACTTGAAGTCACTCACAATACATTTTACTCCTTACTCCAGGCTATGTCAATTGCTTGCATGTGACACTGGACCCCAATCCTCTGCCCTCATGGTGGAAGGAGAGAACTGACTCCCATTAGTGCTCTTCTGACTACCACGTGTGTACTGGATAGCATTTGCACACCTGCACACATAACAACATGAAACAAAATTTAAAATCTCTCTTAGCCAATGAACCTGAACTTCAAGTTTAAAAACAAAAAAATCAAAACTGGGTCACTTACCAATAGTCACATCATTGGCACTTCATAGAAAAACCATGAAAGAACATTGAATTCCACTCTGAGTTAGATACAGTTTATTATCAGATGAACTAAAGCAAGAATTTATATTAAATAACCCATAGCAAGAACTCTCATTTAATTACAGTGTTACCTCTCTTGTTAACTCATCATTTCCTCCTAACTAAAGGGTGTGGCTAAGAGCAAGCTCACCATGTTAGATCCAGTTCACTGTTGACTTATCTAGCAGACACCCTACTGGTCCCTGTTACCCGTTCCTGAGCCCATACGCAACACACAAACATGATTATATGCTACTAAGTCCTAGCTACAACTGTGAAGAATTCTAGGCCGCACTGCAATTACTTAAAGGTTACCGTTTTTTAATGTGGAATTGTATTTTCTTGATTCCAACAGTGTCTATTTCTGTTTACTCTTTCCTCAGGTCTAACCACGGTATTTTCTTAGTTCCAACCATGTCTGCTATTTGCTACTCTAACTATTCCAGCTATATAATGATATAACTGTGCAGAGCCCCCAGTGTGACACACAGCCATTTTTCAGTAAGTGATGGCTACTGTGATGTAAACAAGTGCTATAAACACTTATTCACACGAGTCTATAGAAAGACTACCTAAGATGTCCCATCGAGGTAGGAAGAAGGATTATACAGCCTCACCTAGCTTTTGGCAAGCACAGTTTCTACCCTGTGTGTTTCCTGAACAAGCCGCAGCCTCTCCAGTCTGTAGTTGCTCTGTTTTTCCTCCCTCTCCCAGTACCCCTCCCAACAGCTCTGCTCGCAGCTCCCTGCTTCACTAGGCCATCTTGCTAGCATCATGAGGTGTGGATGTATTTGCACACCTGAGCAGTGAAGCATATTTTAGTAGATAGATGAATAAATAAGTTGGGGCTCAGGGAGACAGACACACAAGGAATATGTACCTGCTATATGCATCCTTATCTAGCTATGTCTTCATTTCTCTTGTCAACTGGAGCAATCAAGTATTAGCAAAATCCTTGTTTAAACAAAAATGTTGATGATGTTGGAAAAACAGACAAATAAACAAAACCAGCCCAAATGCACCGTTGAAGAGAGGCTGGAGAGATGGCTTGGTGTGTAAGAGTGCTCATTGCTGTCAGGAGACTGGAGTTCAGTTCCCAGCACCTCTGTCTAGCAGCTCACAACTGCCTATAAGTCCAGGTACTGAAGACCTAAGGCCTTTTTCTGGTCTCTGGAGGTGCCTGCACTCACATGAGCATGTATATGTGCACGTGCACGCACGCACGTGCGCGCGCGCGCGCGCGCGCGCGCACACACACACAAACACACACACAAAATGGAAATCTTAAAGGAGGGAAGCCCACAGAAAGGAGAGCTTACAATGAGCAAGCAAGCCTCACTAACATGCCCAGGAATTGGAATTCTCTGTTTACCTGAACATTCCTATATAGATAGCATTGCCACTAACCTAACATGTTAAGAAGCTCCTTTTTCTTTGGACAATTTTTTTTTCCAGAGTAACTTAAATCTGTATTCTCCAGTCTTATTTTCCCTTAAAGCAAATTCATTTGTATGAGTGTGAGGGGATTTAAGACCAGCGGGGAGGCAGGCTGGCCTCCTCTTGCCTTCCTCTCTCCTCTGTCAGAGCCCTCAGAGCCAACTAGAAAGGCAGAACTGGTCTATTCTGAGCTCATGTGGGTCCCTCCAGATCTACTAAAGCCTGCTGCGGCCAGTGGCGGCTGCTGCTGCTGTTCTAAAAGGCACCAGATTAACTCTTCTCTCTTCATTTCCACACCCCAGTCCTAAAAGGTTTTCCCTGGACTAATCCATGTGACCGTGCAAGGGAGAGAGATTGGAGTATATATTCCAGTGAGACAGCTACACTTTAACTAAAGCCCTTAGAAGAAAATGTGTGACCCAAAGGAAACCACCCAAAGACCAAAGTTCATGTGTTTGACTACTTCTCTGGTGGTGATAGGGAGGAAGGTTATAGTGCTTTCAGGATCCTTGCTGGGAGATGTGAGTCATGGGGGAGGGGGAGTAGAAGGGGGATCTTGAGGATTTATAACCCAATCCCCCATGCACTTCCTTTCTCTCTCTCTCTCTCTCTCTCTCTCTCTCTCTCTCTCTCTCTCTCTCTCTCTTTGTCTCTGTCTCTCTCTCCATCCTGACTGATGATGCAATGGGACGAGGGGCCTCCCACTCCTTCTCTCATGCCCTCCCCTCAAAAGTAACTGTATCCCCTCAAATTGTAAGCCACAACAAGCCCTTCCCTTCTGAAGTCACTTGCAGTCAGGCATTTTGGTCAAACCCATGAGAAAGTAACTAAAACATACTGTGATCCCATTTTTCAGATGAGGAAAGTGAGACTCAGAAAAGTTAAGCAGTGTGTCCTGTACCGCAGAGCCCGTCAGTAACAGACCTAGTCTCTGCAAGTTCAAGATCTGAGCGCAAAACCCTGTGCTCCCTATCTGCCCTTTGACTGCAGCCAGATAGAACTTTCTTCTCAAAGACCCTTTTTAAACTGTGTAGATCACTCCATGATAAGGAATGTGAATGAGCTATCAAAACACACATGCAGAAAGCATGAGGACCAGTCCTAAAAACAAAACAAACACTTCACTTGACTCCTGGTGTTTAATCTCTGTGGTAAAGCCCATGCAGAACTCCATATGTCTTCCTCTGAATTTATGTTCCTACTGGAACCTGAGATCCATTGCTGGAAGGAGATTAATTTACTTACAGTTTTGGCCGGAACCAGGGAAAAACACACTCTCCGTGCTGCCCATAGCAAGCAAAAGACGAAAAGGAGTAAGATCTATACATGTGGAGAGTTAGCTGAATCCAAAGTATCAGAATTGGACATAAAACTTAAGCTCCTGTGGAAATGAATTATCTTTAATATACATGTAATCAGTGAATTACTCCAGTGGTTGTATTTCATTACCTTGTGCTAGTCCCCAATATCTACACAGAGAAACCAAAATTTCTGTAAAACGACACCTCAATAGCTGAGCAGTTAAATGATAGTACCTTAATCTCCTATGCTAATATGGCTCCCTCCCAGCCCCATCCCATGACACTTGCACGTTATTATTGACCTAGCTCTTTGGCCTTCAGGTGTATTTCCGTGATCTTTCTAGATCACTACCTCATGGCTCCAAATCCTCCAACCTCCTCGATGATCTGAGTCTCTCTCCCTCTCTCCCTCTCTCCCTCTCTCCCTCTCTCCCTCTCTCCCTCTCTCCTTCTCTCCCTTACTCCTTTCTCTGGTTGGCAGACATCTGCCCCTTTCTCTATTCTGCCCAGCCATTGGGTGATCACCATTTATTGATAAGGCAGAGAATAAATGGTAAGAACTGTTTACACAAACTTGAGACAGGAGATTCTTGGTATACACATCATAATGCTGTGTCCAGATTGAAACAAGATATGAGGGCAGAGAAGTGAACATATAACCAATATATATCAATGAATAACCAGTGTACGAAAACATTACAGCTACACTGCTGAGAGACAGGTCTATCCTCGGGAGCCAGTCCTGTAGCTTCATACGCAGCCTGGAATTTTCTGCAGAAATTCTAACCTTAGTACACCCTCCCTGCCCATTCCAATATTACCTCATTTGGATGACAAGGAGGAGGGACTAACTTGCTGAGGGGAGGCTCAATCCTATTTGCTGACGGGTGTTTCTTGTTCTCTTGAAGGAAAGAGACTAGGAGTATGGAAGACAGAAATCACAGTAAAGCCAACACTGACATGAAATGCAAATAATGCCTGTTGATTTTAACACACTGCTACTCTATAGGAAAAGATTAGTGGGAAGGAAAAAGATGAGGACAACTGTGGGAAGAACTGCACATGAGAGGAGGTTAAGAAGGTAGGGAGGAATAGACATGAGACAAAGACAGGCTTCAAGCCAGTGAGGTGATCAGCTCATTGCCCAGAGGCTACTTCTTTCTGATTGATGGCTTTCCCCTGAGAGCTGCTGGGTGACCTTGGACTGAACGTCTCTGAGAATTTTTTCCACAGGCTCACTTTCCTGGCATCATGTCGTAACCTCATCTGGGGACGCACGGAGCCTTGGTGATGCTTCATGGATTCACACAGTGGCCTGCAGAGTTTGGGTAGTGGCTAGGAGAAAGGGCACAGTCTTGGTGACCAGTAGGCTCGATTCAAATCCCAGGTCTCCCATAGAATACATTTCTATCTCCCCAGTGCCTCCATTCCCGGAAGCTAAAGGGATAAATATACTCAATGAAAGTATCAAGTACAAAGCCTGGCACAGGGTAGACAGGTGTCCTCTTCAGGATTCATCACAAGTTATTGTTAATACTTTCAAGGTACCAAATATTAAACTTTGAATTATGAGCTCAATCTTGAAACACATCTATAGCTGCCCTTTGCTACGCTGTCTGTTCTTTCCCCCACCCTTCATCCCCTTTTTCATTTTCTATCACTTGATAGGAGAGAAAGAATGGGGTGGGGGAGAGATGGAGATCCTTGAATCTAATTTCTTTTCTTCTTTACTTTTAGCTGCTCTTTGCTAATTTGTGGCTTCTTTTTTCCCCACCCTTTACTCCCACACCCAGTTTCATTTTCTATCACTAGATAGGAGAGAAAGAATAGAGGGGGGAGATAGAGAGATGGAGATCCTTGAATCTCATTTCTTCCTTCTTGTTTCTTCTTTGAGCACAACTACTAACAAACTGCACCCACCACCACCCGTAACTACCAGCACCAACCACACTCTGTGAAAAGTTCCAAACGTTACGCAATTGCCAAAGCTACCTGCAGCTGGCAAAACCACGCCTCTGCTAGAGCAGGAGGCAAAACATAGTCAACTGCTGTGGACAGTCTAAAGCAGCCCCTTATCCCTACACTTGGGATTTTTTTTAAAAAAGAAGTTCTTATAATATTTCTGTGTTTTTAAAAGAAACCTAAGTTCTAGAATTCTCCCTACACACATCCTTTCAGGTGCTGCGTCTTTCAGCACCAACCGCACATCCCTGGTGGGGTAGTCACTCTTCTGCATTTACTGTAACAAGATATCGAGCCAAGGCAATTAAGGAAGGAATTTCTTCATGCTCGCAGTGTAAAAGGAACACAGCCCACCCTGTGAAGGCACGGTGGCTGGGGCACAAGGCCACCAGGCTCACTCTATATGCAGTTTGGAACAGACAGATGGACACCAGTGCCTGGCTTACTCTCTCTCTCTCTCTCCTTCTCCTCAAGGACTACCTCTGCCTTTATGGAAGAAAGGGCTCCCGTTGCCTCCCTAGGAAGAGAAGAAAGTAGCCAGAGACCCTGAATTAACAAAAACCAGACCTGAAGCAAACCCTGCTGTTCCACAGATGAGCTGAATAGAAAACCAAGTTGCTCGGAGGTTAAGTAACACCTGGTGTGTCGCCTACGCCAACCAATCTGGAATCTGCCTCTTGGCTTCATTTTTTCAGAACAGGCTTTCTGTGCCATTGGCTTATAAGACCATGGAGAACAACGATGGGGGATACATGCGTTGTCCATTATTTTCCTTTTTAGAGGCACAGAAACCAGGAAGGAACATCCTAGGAGGAGTCTCCACAGCCCAATCACAGCACCTCTGACCGAGCGAGTCTACATGCTAGATGCTTACAGGGTGTGGCTGCCTAGCGTCATTTCTTAAAAGCCAAGTACAAAGGGCATTCGTTTCTAAGTGGATGCTGGATAGTCCCGTGCTGCCGTTAAGAAGATCGCCCTGCTCCAAACTGCCAGTGGAGCTTGGTCATGCAAGCAAATCAGCACTTTGAGCAGTTTTGTCTTCTAGCCATGTTCTCTTCTTACTAGAGAATGAACGTGTGTGTGTGTGTGTGTGTGTGTGTGTGTGTGTGTGTGTGTTTGTGTATGTGTCTCTGTGTGTGTTTGTGTGTGTGCTTGCGAGTGTGTGTGTGTGTGAGTCTGTGTATGTGTGTTTGTGTATGTCTGTGTGTTTGTGTGTGTGTGTTTGTGTTTGTGTGTGTGTGTCTGTGTGTGTTTGTGTGAGTCTGTGTATGTATGTTTGTGTATGTGTCTCTGTGTGTGCTTGTGTGTGTGTTTGTGAGTGTGTGTGTCTGTGTGTGTGTGAATCTGTGTATGTGTGTTTGTGTATGTGTCTCTGTGTTTGTTTGTGTGTGTGTTTGTGAGTGTGTGTGTGTCTGTGTGTGTTTGTGTGAGTCTGTGTATGTATGTTTGTGTATGTGTCTCTGTGTGTGTTTGTGTGTGTTTGTGAGTGTGTGTGTGTGTCTGTGTGTGTGTGAGTCTGTGTATGTGTGTTTGTGTATGTGTCTCTGTGTTTGTGTGTGTTTGTGAGTGTGTGTGTGTCTGTGTGTGTTTGTGTGAGTCTGTGTATGTGTGTTTGTGTATGTGTCTGTGTGTGTGTGTGTGTGTGTGTGTGTGTGTACACATATACGTGTATATTCATGGCCAACTGGAAGGGGTTTGTCATCACTGGGAGATACTTCCGGGTTTAGGTTTAACTTAGGAGAGAAGAGCTGACCTGAATGTGGGCAGCTTGATTTCATGGTCTTGGAACCCTGGAAAGTGAGAGACTGGAAGGGGGTGTGTGTTAAAGTTTGGGGGGGGGAGCTCTCATGTGCTCAGGGCTGTGGTTATGGTGCTGTTCAAGGTCATTCATTTTTATACAATTTGCCGAAGTAGATCTTTTTGTTCTCTCTACCCCAAAGAGGGCTGCCAACATTGCTTGAGGCCCTGGCTCCACAAAACCTGGATCTGCCTCTATGTGTGTGGCATGTCTCGTGCCAAAGCCACCAGGAAGTACAAAGTGGACAAGCCGTCAGGCGAGCAGATGAAAAGTTCCACAGCTGGCCTTGGGCTTCCTACCGCCCAGCTCTCCACTTCCCCTCCCCTGTGGCTCAACCTGGGAGTGTTGTTGATGTTGATGTTGTTGATGTTGTTGTTGTTGTTTTGGTTGTGGGTGATTGGGAGGGAGAGAAAGAACTCTGTCCACTGCCCTTACTCTGGATGATCTAGAGCAAGAAGTTGAGATCTGAACATCAAATTAACTGGCCCACATTCATAATTTAGATCAAAGTCGTAACATCCACTCCTGACGATAGGGTGCTATGGCCTCTGCCTCCCTCACCCCGACCCATGCCAAGTGCAAATCCTGCAGCCCTGTGGTACTTCACGGAGAATCCCCAGCTGGGTGGTGCAAGCATGGAAATAAGATCTATGCAGCCGCTCTTCCTAGAAGGCAGCTCACACGTTCGTTCCCCTCCCGGTTTTCTACAATATTTAAAGTTAGAGGAACTGGTGGATGGTTTTCATGGTCAGCGGAGATTATTTTTACTCTCAATTACAGGGATCAAAATAGCAGAAACTGTGCTAGATATACAGAAATGGCTGGCGTTTGTTTAATTGGTTTTCAACAGTGTCTTCATGAAAATGTGTGTGTGTGTGTGCTTGTGTGTGTTTGTGTGTGTGTATGTGTGTCTGTGTGTGTGTTTGTGTATGTGTTTGTGTGTTTGTGTATGTGTGTGTTTGTGTGTATCTGTGTGTTTGTGTGTGTGTGTCTCTGTGTGTTTGTGTGTGTCTCTCTGTGTGTGTTCCTGTATGTGTGTGTGTTTGTGTGTTTGTGTTTGTGTTTGTGTGTGTCTGTGTGTTTGTGTGTGTTTGTGTGTGTCTCTCTCTGTGTGTTTGTGTGTGTATGTGTGTGTGTTTGTGTGTGTATTGTGTCTGTATGTATGTGTGTGTGTTTGTGTGTTGTGTGTATGTGTGTGTATATGTGTGTGTGTTTCCCAGGTATGCTATGCTCCTATGGCTCATCTTCCTGAAGAATAGTCTTGGATCCTTGCTTCTAGGGTGCAGCTGGCTGTTGGTCCTCTTACGACCCAGGCTCTTGGAACTTGCCTAACGACTGAGCATGCTGGCAGCAGCCACACTCCTTCCGCATGGGCAGCCCCAGCCATGGTTATAGGACACCAAGCAGAGAACATTGCTAAACACTCATGGTGCTTCCAGCTTTGGGAGAGCCAGGGGAAGCATCCTTAGGGGGTAAACTACACACAACCATACTTACTCAACTTTTTGGGAATACGAACTACAAAGTGATATTTCACAAGCCACTTAAGCAATGGTCAGTCCATTTCCTGAAAGTGATACTGCTGGGGGGTATAGGCAGAAGGCATACGTGAAAGCAAATTTTTTCCAGACCAAGGGAAAGTCTACAAGTTCTAAGCTCTGTATTCTTCCTGTGGTCCCATCTTGCCCCCAGTTAATGTGTCCTGCACAGCTTTGGAAATTAATCCGACTGGGCTAATGAGGGATGGAAGAAAGGACAGACATACAGATGCATATAGAAAAAAAAAAGCTAGTATTGGGCAGTTTGTGCTTGCTCTGATGTTACAACTATGTAACAACCTGGACCCTCGCTGCATTTACTATGTACAACACCAGCAAAGAGAAAGAGGAAATCACTCACATCACTAGGCTTCTATAGGTTAGCGGTCCCAGGTTGCAGTCATCTGTGAGGAGGAGGCCGTGGTTGGTAGTATTTGCACACACAAATCAAGGAAGACTATCATTGTCCTCTGAACATCACCACCATGAGTCTGAGGCAGCAGAGAACTTGTCATGGCCGCACCCATGTCAAATAGTACACCTTCCCCAGAACTCCATCTGCTTTTTCACACATTAACTTGGGGCTTCCGCAGATCCTCACATCCTGTGGTGCCTCTGGTTCCCTTGGTATACCGCCACCAGGACTTGAAATAGTGCTGGATGCATTGACTTTCTAGTACTGGCATAACAAACTATCTGAGACTCATCAGTTGAAACAAGACTCATTAATCAGTTCACAGTTCTGTAGTTCAGACGTCCTGGGAACGAGGCTGCTTGAGGTCTGACACAGCTAAAGTCATGGTGCCAGCTTGCCAGGCTCTCATCTGGTGATTCTAAAGAGAATCAAGTTCCTGGTTCATTTGAATTGTTGGCGAAAACTATTTCCTTTTCATGGTTCCGATATGACCCCTTCCATCTCCAAGCCTACAGTGGTTGACTGAGTCCTTACCATACTTGACTCCTGATTTTTTCTGCCCTCTTTCTGATATCAAGAGCTCTTGTGATTACCTCTGGTCTGCCTTTGGTAATCCATGAGTTATTGTTCTCCTTTGAGTCAGCTGGTTAGCAATGGTAATTATATCTATAAATTCTCTTCACGACATAGCCACAAGAGATGACTACCACTAGGGACAGAAGCCATGAGATTTCCATGTTCTGCTCTCTTCAGATCATTCAGGAGCTCCTGTGATTCTCAGGCACCACACACATGCCCAGTCCCCCAAAAGTTTTCCAAAAAGATGCAATGACAGCTTCAGCATTCCCCTAAATACTTTCATCAGTCTAAATGGTGATCATTCTCATCACAATTTAAATTAAGTGTGACAAGGCTCTAGGGCACTCCATTTTGTCTAACCCCTCAGCCCAATCCTTTCTCCTGTGTGGATCCAGACAGTAGAAGAAACAAGTTATCTGCTCCCAACATACAAACATGGGACAGGAGACAGGTAACGTCATATCATTCCCATTCTGTAATGGGAAGAAAAGAAAGCAGAAATAGCAAGCCTAAAGCAGCATCCAGCCTGGCAAACACAGCTACATTTCAGTGCCTGGAAGTCATTCTCCATGGCTCTCCACAGTGCTGACTGAGTCACTGGGTGAACCAAGGAGCACTGTGTTCCAGGCAGCATGCTGAGGGCCCGACATATCCTGACTCATTTAGTCCTCTCAGCTATCATATGATATGCAGTCACTCCTCCGTATCCACTGAGATCCTGTCCAAAGTCTCCACGGATGCCAAAATCTTCAGGAACCCAAGTTCTAGTGAAAACTAGCACGGTGTGTTTACAACATAACCTACACTGGCTATTTGACCTCCTCTCTAAACAGCTTATAATGCCAAACACAAAGTCAGTAGTTACTCCAGCATGTTGTCTAGAGAATAATGACAAGAAGAAAGCCCAAGTTTTCAATACAGACACAACTTGTTTTGCCTGCATGCTTTTGCTATGTAGTCAGTTGAGTCCACCCCTGCAGAACCCACAGAGAGAAAGGTCCAACTGCTCATTGCTATTCTTTATCCCTAGGGTTGCTGGTAAAGACATGAGTTTACATAGGTTAGATACTTTGTCCTCACACGTTCAGGCAAGGCAGTGGAGAATCTGGCCTCAAAGTCCGGCAGCTTTACTTCAGACCCTCTATACCTTTTGCAAGACGCAGCTTGCAAAACCAGTGATGCTTTGAAGCCATTGAGATCTGCTCAGGAAAGTAGACTTTGGGAGGTTACTCTAGCCTTTGCACATAATTTTTTCTGAGGTGTGTGTGTGTGTGTGTGTGTGTGTGTGTGTGTACACTATCAGTTACAATACAGGTGCTGTAAGAGGGTTAAAAATACACTTGGCATCTGGGATGGGATCTGAAGAGGAGAGAAACAGGGGAAATCCCAAGTCTTAAATGTACCTGCAAAATATTTTCTTCTCCAAAACATTTTATAAAATGTGTATTTGCATATCAATCTTATTCTTACCAATGAATGATTTCCCTTCCTTTTAAGAAAAGGAAAGCTGGCTTCATGGATATAGATGCAATTAGTTCCCACTATCCTTTGTTCTTTGCCTCTAGTGCAAAAACACACTTCCTTCCTTAATGTTAACACTTGTGCTCACAAAGGGCAGTAGAAGGCTTGGACTATGTGCATTGGATCTTGGCCCCATCTCTTCACAGCTTAAACCTGGGTGCTTACTTAACATACCCAAGGCTGTCCCTTAAAGAGGAGAGCATGCTAGAACCTGGTTTATAGGGATTTTTGTGATAATTAACTGTATGCTGACTCCCTGTGTTGGCGAGCCAGTGCCCTCAGTTGCTTTTGTGTTGCAAATAGGTTTCCTTGCCTTTGCCTTATGCCTTTTGTAATTCCCTTTAGGTAAACTGCATATTGATATAGAAACAAGTCCACGACTCAAAGAAGAATTCCTCTTCCTTGTATTATTTGCAGTAGGGATTGTTAGACATATGCCACTGTTAAACTATAATCTGTAAAGTGGTCTGTCACCCATTCTAATAATGATCTAGCCTGAAACAGCAGAAATTCTTCTTCAATTTTACACAACTTATTTTATGCAAACCAATTTGAGCTTTTCAAGAATAACTCACCAATACACAGTATCTTGCAAATGTCTTTCTCTTGTTTACATATCATGTAAGATGTTCTCACAGTATCTATTACTGTGTTCCCCTGGGATTCAATACCCTTTTGCTGTGCAGATATACATGCAGACAAAACAGCCATATACATAAAATACATGAATAAATAAATCTTTTAAAATAAAGAATAGTCAAATAGATAGAAATAGAAAACAGGATGGTGACATCAGTGCTTGGAGGAGGGGCCGGAAGACGATTCCAGTACAACATGAACAGCCCTAGAGATTAGTTTCACTGCAACATGAATACATTTAGTATGAGAAACTGCATGCTTAAAAAATAGTTACATAGCTGGTTGCATATATCACATTAGCAGCTATGGAATATGCAAACCCAAGAGAGAATCCTAATATATATTATGGACTTGGAGCAATAGTGGCTTCTCATGGATGTTGACTGACTGCAACAAATGTGCCTCTCTGGTGCTCTGTGTCCATATGTGTAGGGGGCAAAGGATGTACGGGAAGTCCTCATCTTGTCACTCCTTTTGCTGTGAAATCTGAAAAACAATCTATAATAAGTTCTAGAATCTAGGCTATGCATGTGGAAAATATCCAAGGTTACCTTCAGAAAGTCTTCTGTTGGGGGTTAAAGAGGGCAGTGCATAACCCGAAGCATGCTATAACACAGGACCCATGGCCAAACTTTACTCCTCAGGACTCAGTATTTTGAAATATGCAGGGCTCCCCATGTTCTTATCAATGATGTAAATGGCTACATGAAGTGACCAACAAAGTTCATCTGTGGTTTTGTGTGTGACCCTCCTAAATGATTTTCATTGATAGTAAAATGTTTAACAGGCAAGTAGATCAATGGAATAGAATTGAAGACCTGGAAATGAACCCATAGAATTATGGTCACTTGATCTTTGATATAGGAGCTACAACCATCCAGTGGAAAAAAAGATAGCCTCTTCAACAAATGGTGCTGGTTCAAGTGGGGGTCAGCATGCAGAAGAATGTGAATTGATCCACTCTTATCTCCTTGTACTAAGATCAACTCCAAGTAGATCAAGGACCTCCACATAAAACCAGACACACTGAAACTAATAGAAAAGACACTGGGGATTTAACAGATATATATAGAACATTCCATCCTAAAGCAAAAGAGTATACCTTTTTCTCAGCACCGCACGGTACCTTCTCAAAAATTGATCATATAATCAGTCACAAGACAGACCTCAACAAATACAAGAAAACCGAACTAATCCCATGTCTCCTATCTGATCACTATGGAGTAAAAGTGGTCTTCAATAGCAAGAAGAACAACAGAAAGCCCACATACACATGGAAACTGAACAATACTCTACTTAATGACACCCTGGTCAAGGAAGAAATAAAGAAAGAAATCAAAGACTTTTTAGACTTCAATGAAAATGAAGGTACGACCTACCCAAATCTCTGGGACACAATGAAAGCAGTGCTAAGAGGAAAACTCATAGCCCTGAGTGCCTCCAAAAAGAAACTGGAGAGAGCATACACTAGCAACTTAACAGCACACCTGAAGGCCCTGGAACAAAAAGAAGCTAACTCACCCAGGAGGAGTAGAAGAGAGGAAATCATCAAACTAAGGGCTGAAATCAATCAAGCAGAAACAAAGAGAACCATACAAAGAATCAACAAAACCAAGAGCTGGTTCTTCGAGAAAATCAACAAGATAGATAAACCCTTAGCTAGACTAACCAAAGGACACAGAGATAGTATCCAAATTAAAAAAAATTAAAAATGAAAAGGGGGATATAACAACAGAAACAGAGGAAATTCAAAAGATCATCAGATCCTACTACAAAGGCCTATACTCAAAACAACTGGAGAATCTGGAGGAAATGGACAATTTCCTAGACAGATACCAAATACCAAAATTAAATCAGCATCAAGTAGATCAGCTAAACAGTACCATAACCCTTAAAGAAATAAAAGGGGTTATAGAAAGCCTCCCAACCAAAAAAAGTACGGGACCAGATGGTTTTAGTGCAGAATTCTACCAGACCTTCAAAGAAGACTTAACACCAATACTCTTCAAACTATTCCACAAAATAGAGACAGAAGGGACACTGCCCAACTCGTGCTTCGAAACCACAATTACGCTGATACCTAAACCACAAAAAGATCCAACAAAGAAAGAGAACTACAGGCCAATTTCTCTTATGAATATTGATGCAAAAATACTAAATAAAATTCTTGCCAACCGAATCCAAGAGCACATCAAAACGATCATTCACCATGATCAAGTAGGCTTCATTCCAGGGATGCAGGGATGGTTCAATATATGGAAATCCATCAATGTAATCCACTACATAAACAAACTAAAATTTAAAAAAAACATGGTCATCTCATTAGATGCTGAAAAAGCATTTGACAAAATTCAGCATCCTTTCATGCTAAAAGTCTTGGAAAGAGCAGGAATTCAAGGCCCATACCTAAACATAGTAAAAGCAATCTACAGCAAACCAGTAGCCAACATCAAAATAAATGGAGAGAAACTTGAAGCAATCCCACTAAAATCAGGGACTAGACAAGGCTGCCCTCTCTCTCCATATCTTTTCAATATAGTACTTGAAGTTCTAGCGAGAGCAATTAGACAACATAAGGAAGTCAAAGGGATACAAATTGGAAAGGAAGAAGTCAAAGTATCATTATTTGCAGATGATATGATAGTCTACTTAAGCGATCCAAAAAATTCCATCAGAGAACTTCTACAGCTGATAAACAACTTCAGCAAAGTGGCTAGTTATAAAATTAACTCAAGCAAATCAATAGCCTTCTTGTACTCAAAGGACAAGCAGGCTGAGAAAGAAGTTAGGGAAATAACACCCTTCACAATAGCCACAAACAACATAAAGTACCTTGGCGTAACTCTAACCAAACAAGTGAAAGATCTGTATGACAGGAACTTCAAGTCCCTGAAGAAAGAAATCGAAGAAGACCTCAGAAGATGGAAAAATATTTCTTGCTCCTGGATTGGCAGGAACAATATAGTAAAAATGGCCATCTTGCCAAAAGCAATCTACAGATTCAATGCAATCCCCATCAAAATCCCAACTCAATTCTTCATAGATCTAGAAAGAGCAATTCTCAAATTCATCTGGAGCAACAAAAAACCCAGGATAGCTAAAACTATTCTCAACAATAAAAGGACTTCTGGGGGAATCAATATCCCTGACCTCAAGCAGTACTACAAAGCAATTGTGTTTAAAACTGCATGGTATTGGTACAGCAACAGGCAGGTAGATCAATGGAATAGGATTGAAGACCCAGAAATGAACCCACAGACTTATGGTCACTTGATCTTTGATAAAGGACCCACAACCATCCAGTGGAAAAAAGATAGCCTTTTCAACAAATGGTGCTGGTTCAACTGGAGGTCAACATGCAGAAGAATGCGAATTGACCCACTCTTATCTCCTTGTACTAAGATCAACTCCAAGTGGATCAAAGACCTCCACATAAAACCAGACACACTGGAACTATTAGAAAAGAAACTTGGGAAGATCCTGGAGGACATGGGCACAGGGGTAAAGTTCCTGAACAGAACATCAGTAGCTTATGCTCTAAGATCAAGAATTGACAAATGGGACCTCATAAAATTACAAAGTTTCTGTAAGGCAAAGGACACTGTCAGAAGGACAAAACGGCAACCAACAACGTGGGAAATGATCTTCACCAACCCCACATCTGACAGAGGGCTAATATCCAATATATACAAAGAACTCAAGAAGTTAGACCCCAAAGAACCAAATAACCCTATCAAAAAATGGGGCACAGAGCTAAACAAAGAATTTTCACCAGAAGAAATTCAGATGGCCGAGAAACACCTTAAGAGATGTTCAACATCATTAGTCATCAGGGAAATGCAAATCAAAACAACCCTGAGATTCCACCTCACTCCAGTCAGAATGGCTAAGATTAAAAACTCGAGAGACAACAAGTGCTGGCGAGGATGTGGAGAAAGAGGAACACTCCTCCACTGTTGGTGGGATTGCAAAATGGTAAAACTGCTCTGGAAATCAGTGTGGCGGTTCCTCAGAAAATTGGGCATGCCACTCCCAGAGGACTCTGGCATACCACTCCTGGGCATATACCCAGAGGATTCCTCTGTATACAACAAAGACACATGCTCCACTATGTTTATAGCAGCCTTGTTTATAATAGCCAGAAATTGGAAGGAGCCCAGATATCCCTCAAAAGAGGAATGGATACAGAAAATGTGGTATATTTATACAATGGAGCACTACTCAGCAATTAAAAATAATGAATTCATGCAATTTGTAGGTAAATGGTTAGATCTGGAAACTATCATCCTAAGTGAGCTAACCCAATCACAAAAGAATACACACGAAATGCAATCACTGATAAGTGGATATTAATGAGCCCAGAAGCCCTAAATACTCAAGGCACAATTAGCAAGTCAAATGACTCTCAAGAAGAAAAAAAGGAGAGGACCCTGGGCCTGTAAAGATTGGATCCAGTATTATAGACCCAGAACAGAGAAATCATGGGGGGGGGGAAGAGTGGGGAATAGCATGGGGGGAGAGGAATTATGGGGCATATGGTGGGGGGTAACTGGGAAAGGGGAAAGCCTTTGGAATGTAAACAAAGAATATAGAAAATAAAAAAAAAAGAAAAGACACTGGGGAAGACCCTGGAGGACATTGGCACAGGGGGAAAGTTCCTGAACAGAACACCAATAGCTTATGCTCTAATATCAAGAATTGACACATGGGACCTCATAAAATTACAAAGTTTTTGTGAAGCAAAGGACACCATCAGAAGGACAAAACAGCAACCACCTAATTGGGGAAAGATCTTCACCAACCCCACATCCAACAGAGGACTAATATCTAATATATAAAGAACTCAAGAAGTTAGACCCCAGAAAATGAAATAACCCTATTAAAATATGGAGTACAGAGCTAAACAAAGAATTTTCACCTGAAGAAATTCAGATGGTCAAGAAGCACCTTAAGAGATGTTCAACATCACTAGTTGTAGTGGCTATTCCTGGTTGTCAACTTGACTATATCTGGAATGAACTACAATCTAGAATTGGAAGGCTCACCTATGATCCTAATCTGGAGGCTCAGAGATATACGTTTCTGACCTAGATCTTAGCATGAGATCTTGAAGCATAGTGGCTATGGATTCCAGTTCAAGATCATCTGGGATTAAAGGCATGGAGACACACACCTTTAATCTGGGCCACACCCTTTGCTGGAGACCTACAACCTTTAATCTGGGCTACACCTTCTACTGGAGACATATATAAGGACATTGGAAGAAGGAAGACTGATTCTTCCTTGCCAGCTTGCCTCGTGGGACTGAGCAACTGCTAGATCCTTGGACTTCCATCCACAGCTGCTGCTGACTACTGTTGGGGAGTTGGACTACAGACTGTAAGTCATTGACAAATTCCCTAACTACATAGAGACCGCCCATACGTTCTGTGACTCTAGAGAACCCAGACTAATACACTAGTCATCAGGGAAATGCAAATCAAAACAACCCTGAGATTCCACCTCACACCAGTCAGGATGGCTAAGATTAAAAACTCAAGAAACAGCAGGCGTTGGTGAGGATGTGGAGAAAGAGGAACACTCCTCCACTGTTGGTGGGATTGCAAGATGGTACAACCACTCTGGAAATCAGTCTGGCGGTTCCTCAGAAAATTGGGCATGACACTTCCAAAGGACCCTGTCATACCACTCCTGAGCATATACCCAGAGGATTTCCCTGCATGCAACAAAGACACATGCTCCACTAGGTTCATAGCAGCCTTATTTATAATAGCCAGAAGCTGGAAAGAACCCAGATGTCTCTCAATGGAGGAGTGGATACAGAAAATGTGGTATATTTATACAATGGAATACTACTCAGCAATTAAAAATAATGAATTCATGAAATTTGTAGGCAAATGGTTGGAACTGAAAAATATCATCCTAAGTGAGGTAACCCAATCACAAAAGAATACACATGAAATGCAATCACCGATAAGTGGATATTAATTAGCCCAGAAACTCTGAATATTCAAGACACAATTAGCAAATCATGTGATTCCCAAGAAGATAGAAGGAGAAGGCCCTGGTCCTGAAAAGACTTGATCCAGTATTGTAGGGGAGTACTAGAACAAAGAAATGGGGGGGGTGATTGGGGATTGGGCGGAGGGAAGAAGACTTATGGGATATATGATGAGGGGGGAACTGGGAAAGGGGAAAGCACTTGGAATGTAAACAAAGAATATAGAAAATTAAAAGAAAGAAAAAACTTAGGTGACATAAATTGGTTGTGCAATATTTCCCAGATATACAGATATGAACAAAATGACTTACAATCAATTACCATTCAGCTATAATTTGAATGCAGATCCTAAAGCAATTTAGCTCTCCTTCCTTGAAACAACACAGAGCCAAAAATCAAGTCTCAACAAATTTAGAGCATCAGCGATACCCAGGCTGTTGTCTCTGATCACAGCAGAGTGAAACTACAATGAAGAGCCAAAGAACAAAGGAAATGCCAACCTATATAGACATTAAACAGCGCATTCTTTACCGACAAGTCAATAATTCACTGGAAATTAGAAAATACTGTATAAAAACAGCTGGTGAACAAGAAGCTGAGGGGAAAGTTTGCATAAACCCATCCAACTCCAAAACAACAAAGGCCTGGAATTTACAGCTTTCCCCTCAAGCAAATAGAAAAGGAAAAACAAATAAAGCTTATAACTAAAAGAAGGAATAAATACCAAAAATGGGGCAGAGATTAATGACATAGAAGATGGGGAAATGGAAAGATTATAAGTAAGAATTAGGTGGTTTAAGCATCAGAAGACTTGGTGGCTTCGTCAACAAATACTGCTGAGAGCCCGATGATCTCGTGCAAAAATGAAGAGACAGCCTTTCTTGAACCATATGTGAAGATGAGCAAAAAAAAAAGGATCAAAGTCTGAAAGATGGAACTCAAAACTGTACAACTCTTTGAATCATGAAGGGGGGGGGATGTCTCACAGCCCCCGACTTGGTAATAACGTCTCCAATATAAACACCAAAGGTGATGCTGACAAGAGCACAGAGCCCACCAGAAGGACATTTTGTAGAATTGAAGAACGTATTTGTGAGTCATTCAACCAATAAGAGCTCAATATCCCGAATAGCCAAGGACTCCTAAAACTTACAAAAACAATCAAACAATCCAATCAAAAAAAAAAAAAAAGAGTAAAGAGATTGAAGAGATTTTTTTTTCTTCAAAAATGGACAGACTAGAGATGTTGCTGAGTGGTAGGGTACCTGGCCAGCACACACAAGACCTGGCAAGTTGAGTCTCCAATACCACAAGAAGAAAAGACATAGATATTCAGAGGTGTCCAGGCAACACACTTGAGAGTTGCTGAATAGCATTAGCCTCTAGGGAGAGGCAGATAAGAACTTACCGCTAAATAGGTACGTCCTGCCACATGCTTAATTTGGAGGACAATATGCTAGACAGAATGTCAGTTATAAGCATAAAATCACGAATGCCATATGACTCCATGTGCATGAGATATATAGTCAGAGTAGCCAAATGCACACCAGTAGAGTGCAGACCGGTGGTTTTGAGGAGCAGGAAGAGGTGGAGGAAAGGGCTATTCAGCAGATATTTTCAGCTTTGTAAGAAGGGGGGCAGACGTTCTTCAGAAGTGCCTCGCAGCAATGTGAATGTATTTATTGCCTCCAAAGTGCACACTTAAAAACCCCCATTTAGCCAGGTGCAGTGGTATACACTTTTAATCTCAGCATTTGGCAGGCAGAAGCAATGGATCCCTGTGAGTTTGGGGCTAGCCATGACTACATAAATCCTCCAGGTTGTCATTGAGCCTGGATAGCACCACCTCTACCCTCAAATACACAATAGTCTTTACAACGTATTTAGGAAGACTTGTGAAAGAAGTAGCAGAGTTAAGGGTACACCCAGGAGGGACCTCACAACCCATTCAGCCCAGGAGGCACCAAGGCATGCTGGATTCTAGCCCTATTTACCACTGACAGTCCCACCAACTAGATGCCCAGGTCACCAAACCAGCTCACTCCATCAGGAGAAAATAATGTCCCATACCTCCAATCAGAATTGAACTCTGTTCCTGTCTCCATGGGTCTCAAATGAAATGATCTCTAAGGTTGTGTCCTCCCAAATAGGTTTGTATAAATTTAGGTGTGTGCGCACACATATGCACACTTGCATTAAGTTAATTTGTTAAATTTCAGTATAAAGACTTGCACTTGCTCTCCCATCCACAGCCTTCAGTCACCTAGACTTTCTTCAAAGCATTTTTCCAGTCAATATTAGGCTGTTTGCCTGCTTCTGAGAAAAGCTGTTGCAATTTTCATCAGAATCTCATAATGTCTTGTTTATTCCTGAGGGATGATGACATCCCTGAAATATTGAGTCATTCCATCCATAACACCTTGTGTCTCTTCATTTCTTCTGTGCCCATGTTCTCAGTAATGCTACAGCTAATCCCACAAATTCACAGAAGCCTCATACATCCTTAATGATCTCCACAGGCATCTTTCATTTTTTACCAGACTTCTCTTTTGTTATAAATACTTGCAAACATGCACAAAACTGGAATAGCTCAGTAAATCCTTATGGGCCAATTCCCCATTCAACAATTACCAATACTTTGCCACATCTGCATCATTTCCTTCCTATCCCTGATTTACTAAATATCCATTCTTGATGAATATAGCTTACTATCAATGAAACGCACAGATTTTATGAGGAAGAACTGGGGCATTGCTACCCCCCAGAGCCTAGGAGGCTCTTCCCTAACTCTCCTCTGCTGCCCATCTTGCTTGCCCAGCAACCATCAACATCACTTGTCAAATACATCCTAACAGCCTCATCCTGTCTCTCAAATGAATGTCTCCCTGCTGTCTTCTTCGGTATATTCCCAACCTAACCCTCCTATCAGATTGTAGAATGGAACCCAAATGGATAATCTTAGGACTCAGTGAAGAGGTAAGGAAATTTTCAGGGGAATTTGTTCCCATGGCCACTAGAGTCCACTGGAGGTCTGCTGGGCCAGAGTCCTAACTGGACATTCCAGATGGACATTTGAAATAAGCACAGAAAGATCCTTGCCCAGGCTGTTCCTGCCAAGCCAGGAGTGTCCTGACTTCCCAGTGTCAGTACTAATGGCATTTGGGGCTAGATAATTCCAGTTTGAAGGGTTGCCCTGGGCATAGCAGTATGCATATAAAGTAACATCAAGGCTTCTGTTCTCCAGCTGTGCCAGCAATGCCAAAACACATTGCCACGTGTACTAGGAGAGGTCAAATCTCCTCTGCATGTGAGGTTGTGATGGACAGTGAGGCAAAGGAGGATTTTTGCAGGAGGAACATCCAGGAAACCCTCACACAAAACAGATACATCCATCCTTGATGAGCACTCGCGTGTCATTGGGAAAGCATCAGCAGTCAGTGACAAAGCCTTCACTCTGTTTGCTCTTCCTTCATCAGATGAGTATGGGACCCACATTTTTTTAAGGAAGAGACCCATCTGTATAAATACATAAGTGAACTCTGCGCAACTACCCTATCTAATTGATTCATATGCAAAAATGATACAGTAAATCAGGGATGGATTCTATTCTTGGCTCTGTTTTGATTTCTGAAAGTCTCCATTTAAAGGCATTAGAATAATGAATGTTCCCTAAGAATCAAAAGCAATTTATTTAGCCCTAAAATAGCTTGGGAATGGAATGCATCGCAAAGGAGTTATAAAGGAGCTGTCACTGACTTCTGATACCATTCCAATGATACTTGATTTCTGAAACAGAATTGGTTTTCCTATATTTAAATTACATCTTGTATTTTTAAAAATCTACAGCATCTTTGCATATAGTTACAGAAAACAAGCAATGAAGGTTCATGAAGTATTATATATATGAGGTAAATATATACATATATATACATATATTATATATGAAGTAATATATATGAAGTTATATAATATGTATATGAAGCATCTATGTGACCCGTTAACCCTAACAGTTTTTATCGGTTAGTATCCTTGTGCTATCCCACTTTAAGAAGGCCAGTGGGTATACAGTATCTGTTGGGATATGGTTGAGATGTGTAGAACCTATGATTGTAAGCTATGGCACCCCGTGCCCCAGAAAAATAAAAGTTGTGAGTCTCATGGAGTTGGGTCTCAGATAGGCATACACTGAGCTCAGGGCTGAAACCAATAACTTTACTATGGGCTGATCCAGACCATCTGGGCACCAACTTTAGCAAAACTGAAGGCTCTCAAGTGAACATGAGAAAAAGAGATAAGCACTAACCCCTTAAGGGAGTCAGAAGGATGGGAATAGAAGTGCAGAATTAAAATGGAAAATCCTTTTGACATACGAGGTTTCATAGTCATAGGGGGGATTTCCACAGAAATAGCTTGTGGGTTCTGAAGCATGTTGGCCTATCAGCTAATGTTCCTACTGTACTATATATCTATCTATCTGGTGTCCAGAGAGACTCACATTGCTAGGAAACACCCATTAGATGTGAATGCCTTCCAAGAATAGCTACATCCTATTGAATGTCACTGCAGACAGTAGAGAGGGAGAAAGAAGTTTCACAGTGTTATAGTATAGAAAGCAGTAGTTATTCAACATCTAAAATTTATAAATTAAGCATGTAACATAGTCTATAGCTTATTTAGACAATAGTTAAGCCATGTATAGCAAAACACACATGTAATCCCAGAATTCAAAGGATGTAGGCAGAAGCATGACAAGGTCAGGGGCTAGCCTGGACTACACAGCAAGTTCAAGGACAACGTGGCTACTCAGCAAAGCACTGTCTCAGACACCAAAGGCTGGGGATGTACCCCACGGACAGAAAAGCTGTCTAACACGCGCCTGGTTTGATCTCCAGTGTCACACAAGAGATGTTTATTGAATAATTATTGAGATCCGTGAGGAGCCCTGGCTGTGCTCTATTCAGTAACCACTTCTTTTTCACAGAGAAGTAGAGAGCGCAGATGTTACCCAGAAAGGGAAAGGTTAAGTCCGTAAGTCAGTCCCGTGAGCTCTGGAGCGCGCACCGTCACTGGGATTTTTTTTTTTTTTTAATGAAAGCGATGGGCTCCAATCTTTACTGCATAGAGAAAGAAAAAGCTTCTACCCTTTTATTGCTAAATGAATTAAAATCAAGTCTGTAAGAAGAAAGCTTTGTTCTTTTTAGTAAAACCAAGCCTGTCTTGCTATTTTTAAAAAAGGCCTGTTCTGTCCCATGCGAAGGAGAAGCCTTCCTCTGTCCTCTCTGCAGCTTCTTTTCCTTTGCATGCTGCGTATTGCTCTCTTAATTTTTTTATTGGATATTTTCTTTATTTACATTTCAAATGGTTTCTCCTTTCCTGGTCTTCCCTTCGGAAACCCCCTATCCCATCTCCCATCCTCCTGCCTCTGTGAGAGTGCTCCCCCACCCACCCACCCACCCACTCCTGTCTTCCTGCCCTGGCATTCCCCTACACTGGGGCATCGAACACCCTCAGGCCCAAGGGCCGCTCCTCCCAATGATACCCAACTAGGCCATCCTCTGCCACTTATGCGACTGGAGCCATGGGTCCCTCTATGTGTACTCTTTGGTTGGTTGGTGGTCCAGTCCCCGGGATCTCTGGGGGATGGGGGGAGCTAGCCAGTTGACACCGTTACTCCCCTCATGGGGCTGCAAACCCCCTTAGCTCCTTCAGTCCCTTCTCCAACTCCTCCTCCATCTGGGTTCCAGTGTCTGCCTCTGTGTTTGTCAGGCTCTGGCAGAGCCTCTCAGGAGACAGTCACATCAGGCTCCTGTCAGCAAGCACTTCTCGGCATCTACAATAGCTTCCGGGTTTGTGTCACCAAGATTTTGTAGCTCATGAGAGACAGGGTATGAATCTGGGGCTCTGGGCATGGAACTGCCCTAAGGGGTCCTAGTTGAATGGTTGGCTATTTTCTGTTCCTGGGATAAGCCTCCTCTCTCCCGCCACCAATGAAAACTGTATCTATGAAAAATTAGGTTCATTAAGTTGATCATACCCCTACTGCTTTCTTATGAAGAGTGTAGTTAGGAATGAAGATATCTCACAGTGGACACAGCAAAGCAGTGGAGTCCTGCCATTAAACTCTTTAAAAAGATTTGTGCAAGAAAGAAATATACATTGTCAAAGAGTTTGAAAAAGGCCTGAGAGGAGAGGGCTCCCACAATGCTTGTCTAGACACTGAAATTTTAGCTTCAGACTTCAAAAGGTACTGGAACAAAGCCCGAACACTCTCAATAGATTTCACTCAGACGTCAGTGGAATTTCTAGAACTTACCACTTACAATGCCACTTTGACAAAGAAAGTCTGATCCTTCAGCGAATGATCTGAACAGCTTTCTGGAAGCCAATTAAAGTATTCAGAGGAAAGAGAGTTGTGCCCTCTCTTGAGGGAGAAGTCTCTGGAAGCTTTGCTCCTATAATTCTTCTTGTGCGGAAGGCGAATACCATTCTTGATGTGGCTAATATTCACTTAATAGCATGGGGACTGGGGCTTTGAGCTTCCTTCTCACAGCCGTGACAGTGTTTGTCTCTGTCTTCAAAGCAGGCAAGAACAGCAAAGACATGTCCATAGGTGTGAGTATGCTTTCTGTCCCTGTAACAAACTACCTGGGATAACTGAATGTACAAAGAGAGAAAGTTTACTTCTACTGATGGTACTAGAGACTTCAGTCCTTACCTAGCTGGTGCTTTTGCTTTGGAGAGGCAACATGCTCCATCACTGTGGGGAGCATGTACTGGGCAAAATGGTTATCCTAACAGCCAGGATATAAAAAGAGAGTAGGGGCTGAGGTCCCACAATCGCCTCCTTTGAGGGTATGTGCCAAAGACGCAGTGAGCTCCATATCTCGAAGTTTCCACCACCTTCCAAAAAGAAGGTGATTCAAGCTGGGGACCAGGCCTTTAGCTCACAGGCCTTTGGAGAATGCTTGTGATCCAAACTACAGTACTTTAGAAGCCACAGATACGCGGCCTGTCTGCTGTGTCTGCCCGCCATGTCAAATTGCTAATGAGCCTTTGGGCAAGCCAACCTATCTTTCATTTTCAGCCTTAAATTTTTCTTGCCTTTATAAAACGATGGAAGTCTGTATCATTTCTCTGTTCCGTTTGTAACGAATTACTGCATCTCTGGTAGAAAAAAAAATGCTGTTTTTCAGTTCCAGAGGTGTAGCGAGGTGGTAGAATGCTTTCCCAATATGCAAAAGTACCTCGGTTCAATTCCCAGCATTACACACAAACAAATGCATTTTCCCATGATCCCTCTGTGCCCAGGCTCTCACTTCTTACCGTTCTTATTATTTATGAGCTTCAACTGTAAATATTGAGGATTTTTATCAGTTTGGTACAATTTAATTTACTTTTCAGCACCATATATATTTATAATAGCTTATAAATATTTAAAATTATCATGATAACGAGTCCGTTGACTCAGGATAAGTTTTGTGCTTTGTGTAGGGACGATTGCCAAGCTGATAATCCAGAAACAAGGAAAACCCCGCCAAACTCAGTGACTGGTTGGTCCCAAAAGAATATCATCGTTCTAATTACTGGAAAAGTTTGACCACTTAAGTTTAGCTGTCTTAGAAGTTAATCTCCACAGATAAACATCCTGAAATGTACCTCTTTGAAAAAGATAAGTGAAAGAAATATTCTTCGCCAAACCATTTGTTCATTGGGCTGTATCTTAAAAGCCAAAGAGCTCTGATGGGTTCTCAGGCTGTGTGTGTGTGTGTGTGTGTGTGTGTGTGTGTGTGTATTTACCAGATTCAGAACAGAGAGCTACAGACCTGATGAAGACCAAGTGTGAAAGAACACCAGCTGATGCACGGATATGGTCCCCAGCTTCAGACACAGAGCTTTGAGTTGACAAACCGCAGTTAAGGCCTAAGTCAAGGGGCAATGGTCATTTCAGGATAAGCCCTGGGCCAGAAGCATCAACAGTACCTGGGAGCTATACAAAATGGAAGTCCACCAGTCCAGCCCAGCCCAGCCCAGCCCAGCCCAGCCCAGCCCTGCCCAGCCCTGCCCAGTGACCTAAAGGCTCAGATACTAGGGCGCAGCCTCTAGGTGACCAACCCTGAGTATTAGAGCCCCGGCCACAGTGTCATAGACTACGGTAAACGAAGAAGTTCCTTCAAAGGCCTCCACTCAGTGGAAGCAGGGGATTCTTAGTTATGGTGGAAGAGAATTTCAAGGCAAGTCAGGATGAGGAGCTATAGCATTTATGGAGAAAGTAACTTTAATTTACTCAGATAAGGGCAGCGACAGAGCGGAGTACTTAGGAGACATAGTCACCCAAGTGTGGTGTGGGCTTCTCCAGAGCACGTAGTGCCTGAAAATGTCAGCTGCAGCCGAACAAGTATTGTTTAGGTTGTTTAGGTGACTTCTGAAGTCATTTCACATTGTTCCAGTGATTTTTGAAGAAACTTCTGGTGTGGGGGCTGTTCTTAGTTTTGTTTTGTTTGCAAATGAGATCAGAGAGTGGCTCTACAGCCCATTAGGCAGAGGTGCAGGCTGATGAGGTAAAGCCCGTGCCCTAAGCTGAGGTACCCTGACTATACTAGAACACGAGTTAAGACATGTTTCACTCTAAGCAAAGTCGGTAGTCTTGTGAAATCCTCAAAAAACAGACAAATTCAACAACAAATAACTACATCTGGCAAGAAGTCTGAGCCCAAGTCACACACATGTAGCCTCAGGCCCAGCTCCGAGCTATTTTAATGATCTCATTGGAGATATATGTATGAAGAAGGAATATTATCTCTACATTGCCGGCTTTCGAAGCAAACTTGGTTCGGTGTTAATTATGATAATTAGTTAACTGAAAATTAGTTCATCATGACTCTCAGCGGGTGAGAGACTTCAGCCCAGGCTTGGGGATCCAAGATTCGAGTCCCTTCCCTTCTTCCATTACTGTTTTCATCCTGCCGCAATAGGAGATATTCCCAGCTCCTAGGATGACATGGCCAGATCTGGTGGCAACAGGGAATATTCATCAAAGGGGAAGAAACAGAAGGCAGGGCAGTCCGAAGGGAGTAGTGAAGGTATATATTGATCAGAGTTTTAAAGTCTAAGATGTAGTTATTTATCTATTACCATTATTCATCTCTACAAAGAAAAATCTGCCAATTAAGTGATAGCACACTGAAGATTCCTACTTAGGGTTTTAATTTTACACTGTTCAAAAGAATCTTCTATACTTACACAGATTTTTTTTATTGCTTTACCACATATCAATGAAAGAGAACTTACAAGCAAAATAGTTTGCTTATTTGATTGAGATACCCAAACACTTATCTCCATTTAAGATATAATTCTTCTAATGCACTTGCCACTCGCTCTACAGTCATCTAGAAAGCCAGAACACACACACACACACACACACACACACACACACACACACCCTTTCATTTCTTTCTAAGATTTTCCCCCAAGAGACTAAAGTATATGGATACATAGACATAGAGACCACATGTGTCTGGGGACTGCCACCTGGTCCGTAGACACTTTGAGATGCCTGAGCCTGAGCATATGCAAACATGGGTGGTGATATAGTTCTTAAAACTGACAGCACAGTAATAATAGAAGGAAGGGGTGGGTATCCCTTTCCTTGGAGGGTTATAGAAAAGCTTGAGAGAATTGCTGATAAACTCAAAACACAATTGAGAAGAAGGAGCATCCAGAGGGGAAAATGGCTAATTTGTTTCCCTATCTTACAAGAGCCTCATTGACAAGAGCTGCCTGTGCACATTCTGGATCCCCAGAGCAATGTTCAGCCCCATAATGTTTATTGAGCTAACAAGGAAACAATGGCCAAAAAGCCAACACAGAGAGCTGTGTTTTAGGGGAAAATGAGTGGTCGGTGATAGCAAGTTCCATAGTGGGCCAAACAGAATAAAATGGTGGTAATTATTTTTTTGTTTTAGCGTCAAATGTTTAATCTACCTTACTACCAGCAACTTCATTTTATGAGTGAAGAAAAGAAGCCCCTAAAGATAAACAGCGGATCAATAAGCTTCTGCTGGAAAAACAGCATCCTTGCTGCTGCTCAATTGCCTGGCTTACACATCAGGGAGAGCTCATATCATCTCTACAGATCAGGAAAGCAATGAGAAGAGAACAAGGGGCCAGCCAGGTATTCCATGTTAGCACTAGCATGACCTATCAGATCTGCTGCTCTCCAAGAGAAGACAGGGTGGAGGCAATTTGAGTGTCTAGAACACATTTTTTTTTCTCTCTCTCTACCCCCAGTTACAGATGGCAAGAAGAGACTCTAAGAGCATGTGAAGGGGAAATAAGGCAGAGCAGACATTTATCTCTAATGTGGGGGCTGTTTGGTAGAGGTTCTCCCCAGATCCTAGGATTGAGACAAGCAAATTTGAACTCAGTGAGCTCCAAACAAAAATCCCTCCTACACTGTTCTTATTGGTGATAAGTTACACTGATGTCCCTTGAGCTTATGACATCCTGGGCAAAGGAGTGAGGTGATTTGGTGGTTTGAAAATGTACCCAGTAGGCCCATAAGGAGTGGCACTACTAGAGGTGTGGCCAGTTTGTTGGAATAGGTGTGGCTTTGTCGGAGAAAGTGTGTCTCAGTCTTTTCCTGCCGCCTGCAGATCCCGATGTAGAACTCTGCTCCTTCTCCACCACATCTGCCTGCAAGCTGCCGAGCTTCCCACCATGAAGATAATGGACTGAACCTCTGAAACTGTAAGCCAGCCCCAGTTAAATGTTTTCCTTCACGAGAGTTGCTGTGGTCATGGTGTCTCTTCACAGCAATGAAATCGTAAGTAAGACAGGCATCAATATCAATAACAGTGGCTCTAATACCAGTGCTCATCAGAACTAAGTGAAGAAAAGAAACCCCTAGAGATAATTAGATACCTTAAGAGAGCTTAACGTGAGCATTGTGGGAAGGCTCTCCCTTCATTTTACCCTGGGATAGCCTAACTTGAGCACCATCTCTAAAGTTCAGAATTGTCCCAAGAGAAATGGTGAACATGACATTTCCCACATTTCAAAACTCAAGAATTGTCAACGAGTGGGCTCCACCACTCATTTCCTTCCTTGTGATCCTTATAGCCCTGAGGGTCAGCAGGATGAGGCTTGTGTGACCATAACCCTGTGGCTTCCGTGTTTTCATCAGCAGAGACATGCATGGATGTGCAGCAGTTTCCAGAGGCCCCGTGTGATGGAGATGAGTAATGGGGCTTTCCCTTCAGATATCCCAGCACAGGTGCCAGAGGTATACTCATTTCAGATCACAGCCCTAACAAGGCAGTTTCTTCTGGGACATTTCCCTAAAGGAGAACTCACGTTCCTTTCACAGCCTGTAGGGCACACACCTGTGGCACCTTTATCCCTCTATAGGGTGGGCTTATGTCTAACCTAAATTTCTGACCTACATACTTCACACCACTGGCAAGCCTCCTGTTTACTTGTCAGAGTAAATCTTCCTTCTACTATGTAAGTTGGGATGCTCATCTGCTTTTATATCCCAGGGCAAGAATTTAAAAGATGAATAAGAGAGGGAGAAGGTCATAGGACAGGGTCACAGAGAAGGAGCAGGAGATAGGATCTAGTTAGAATTTCTAATAGACCACTTTCAAGTAGGTCAAAAGGCGGGATTCAGAGCCATGCAGATATTACTGGCTGGCTGCTGAAAAAAATCATCAGAGGTTGTCCTCTAAAGTGGCAGGAAGGCACTTAGTGACACATCATGTATTCACTGTCATGCTCTACCCAGACAGAGCTTACAAAAATACACAGGGGAGGGGGGAGAGAAATACAGGATATACATATTCAGAGCTCATCCTCACAAGGATGGGCAAGGTTTCATCCTAGAGATAAAACTTTCTATTACTTACCATTGACATAAGTCTAGCTCATTGGTAATTGCTATTCCTTTCAATTTGAAAAAGATAAATCAACAGGCTTAATAAGAAATGGAGAGCAGGAGCATGGGCTATCATGCTAACTGAGTGATATGTGGAAACTCACAGTACCTCTCTGATCCCATTTTCTTCATAAGCAAAGCAATGTTGAGCTATTAACTCCCTCCATCTCTAAAGTTAGTCTATCTATAACAGACACAGTTGGTGTCTTGATTCCTTTCTCTGCTATGATAAAAAGAAAATTTAAAAGTCAGGGTTTATTTTTGGTTCACACTTCAAGGGTATCATTCAATCTGACACCGAAGTCACCGTATTAGGAGTTGAAGACAGCTGGCCACATCACACCTACAGACAGGGAGCAGAGATGAATGCTAGAGCTCACTCTGTTCTTACCATTTGATTCAATCCAAGACCTTATCCCATGGACCAATGCCATTGACACTGGGTACGTCTTGCCACCTCAGCTAATGTAATCTAGATAACCCCTCACAGGCACGCCCACAGGCTGGTCTCCTAGATGATTCTAGACTATGTGAAGTTGGCACTGTTAGGCATCACAGTTGGTGAGAAGTTTAACAGAGATAAGAAGCATGATTAGACATGTCCTGTGGCAGAATAATTAATATTTTAACACAGACAGGCACTTGGATAATTACGACTTTAGAAATAGCAACCTTAGAAATTAAGGAGCCAGGGCTGCTTGGCAGATTCCCAGAACCCCATATCCAGATGGAGGAATCCATCTCTCCCAAGATGCACTGTATATTTTCTAAACATCGAGCTATAGAATGGGGATTCTGCAAAGTACTGAAATGATTGATAGAAAAATGTGTTGAAGACAAAATGTTCCCCACAAGCTCATGTCTGGAACACTTGTTTCCCAAGAATATGAAGCTTTTAAGAGGCAAAGAAATGGAAATAGATGATCAGGGTCAGACCTTGAAAAGACATAAATATTTCTGGTTCCAACTATCTTTCTCTGATTCCTGTCCATGCCATGCTAGGAACCTTCCCCACAAGCTCCTACCATGACACCTTTGCCACCGTGATGTACTGAGACTCTGTGAAACCATGAATCAAAGCAAATCTTTCCTCCCTTAAGTTTCTTCTGCCAGATATTGTATCATGGTGAAAAGAAAATTAATTACTGTAATGTGTAAATTTTAATAACTTTGTTAGTTAAGCAATCTCAGAGCCTACCCTATAGGGTTTGATAGAACTTTCAGAAATTAAATAAGTTGATTATTGTTTCAAATCCAGCAGATATCTTGGCTACTCTATATGAAAGCTAAACAGATTTCCACAAAACTGTTATTAGAAGAGTTCACAATCTGGATTCAGCACAGCTCTATGACCTGATGGAATAGAGACTTGGATCTCACCCATTAAGATGTAATGTGTAAGCCCTTAAAAAGCATGGAGACTTTTTGTGAGCCCATATGGAGTGGAGTGGGTGTTATTGGTGTCTCCCAAAGGAGTCTATACTCAGATTTGGGCAGTGGGGCAGACAGGGCACAGTGAAAAGTGTTTCAGGTTGATGGCAGGCAGCTGGTATGTCTATGATCTGGTTAAAAGGCTTTCCACACTGACCCACTGGACTCTCTGCCATTGGACTATCTGCAGAAGATTTAACAGAAAGCATAAAATATAATCTTTAGACCGTGCACCCATATATCCACAACAACGAAAGCTCCTTTGCATCTTGGGACAGATCGGAATTTCAGATGCTGTGAAGGTGGTTCTGAGTCCTGATGAAGAGGCCCATGTGAAGAACAAATACACTTTGGGAACCCCACCAAGAGCAGTGAGTTCAAAGTCTGCTGATGTCGTGCCATTTCACTGTCTAAGCTGTGTCAGGAGTGTGTGTGTTGTCCCCCTTATCTGTTTTGTGATGAGAGCAGAAATGCTCAGATGGCCTGCCCAGGGTGGGGAAGGGGACACATCAATCCTTTAAAGTTACAAGTAGGAGTGATTCATAAAAATCCTGCAGCATAGCCTGATACTGGATGACAGCTAACCTCTGCATCAAAGGGTTCCACCATCTCTGAGATTCTACTGTTCCTACCGCGTAGACTTCAGTTGCCCCTCAAACATGGTGCCATTGTGCTAGATGAACTTCACTCACTTGGCCCTAACTATCTCCCTAACCAGTCACATCTTATAACCCAATGTGTGAATCCGGGGTTGCTCATTTTATGCATAACTGTTCAAATGGGTATTATTTTTACTGCAAGTATCAGTGGTGTGCATTGCTATATAAGAAGAAAACTTTATATATGAAAAAATGCAACCAGACATCTAAGTGTCATTCCAAGAAAAACACCAAGTAAGCCATGAATAGTAAGGAAAATAACTTTCTTCAATAATGTAACACACACACACACACACACACACACACACACACACACAGAGAGAGAGAGAGAGAGAGAGAGAGAGAGAGAGAGAGAGAGAATAAGTACACATGTGTAATATACACTATTACCGAAGTCACAGTCCTAGTGTGACTGTTAATCACTTGAAATGTAACATATGAAACAAAGGAACTGAATTCACTTAATTAATTCATTTTTAGATAAAGAGCTCCCTAAAGCTAATCTACATATTAGCTGGCAACAGTTATCCTGCATGCACTCATAAATGTTAGCACCAAGACACAGATAATATACATAGCATTTTCTAAATATGTTGGGTCTTGAGTTGTGTTTTGAAATGACTGAAATTCACTGTAAAACCACTTAGGTAACTCTAACCTATGAGTCATCTACCTCAGGAAGTTCCAGAATTCCACTCTGGCTTGAACATGTTACCTAGACATCACAGTCACCACCGACTACCCAGTGCTAAAGGCCAGACTATCCTCTGTTCTCTATGTATGTAAATGTTACAGCTCAGTTTCATCACCACTGAATTTCCCAAGTTCTAGCCAACTCCCTCTGAGACCCACTGAAGGTGTAATCACAGGATTCAATCAATGTTAAACATCTAGCTATGTCTTAATCAACATATATCTACTGCTACTGGGTTTTATGGTTAACCAAATACCCTTGTACCCACATGAGCATACTATAGCCTCAAAAACTCAGTGAGCCAAGTAGATGTGCATTTTATAGATGAGAAAATGCAGCTTAGCTGAAGTGACTTAGTTCCTCAGACAGTCGGTGGGCGTTAACCTCAGGTTTTCAACTATTTCCCATTAACCATTCTAATAAACCATCTTAAAATTAGCATTTCCTTAAGATATCTAGGGCCCATGACATATTGAATGAATATATTCTCAAAAACTAAAAAAAAAAATGTTATATCACTAAGAAAAGAAGTTTGTTTTAGAAGGTTTGTCTGTGCTTATCTTTAAAAGTGTGACACTTGCAATAAGTGTTTCATGACCACAGAACAAAGGGAGAACAAAATTATTCTCAAACAGGAATTATGTTCAATTCCTATTATGCAGGAAAATCTGCACTGGACCTGGAATAATTATGTGCCTCTTAAGCGAAAAATCCACACTGGTGTGTAAATAACCAGCTACAAATTTCATTCACCCAATTATTCTCCTCTCCTGGGCATGCAATCAATTTGGTGTTTCGCAGTGTCATTTATTCAGACCACAGCTGCTCATTTTTTTTTCTATCTAATTTGGGCTTGGATTCTCCAACAACAGCTTCTGAGCCAAAGTCCTTGAATCAATTTGTCATCACATAGGCGATGAACGCATCTGACTTTGACTCAGATAATGGTAGAAATCAAGAGTTTTTCCCAATGGAATTAGTGTTCCTTGAACCATCATTTGACCTTGTAGAAAACTGACTAGGACCTGAAGCTACAACCCAGAGTCCAAGCCTAGGCAGTGCCAAGGAAGACAAGGAGAGACCTAGAAGAGTGTTTCAATGAGGCGGACCCTCTACAACTCAACAGCCATGGGCAGCTGTTAAGAGAATCAATTTCATACATGTTTTAGATTAAAATATAACCACTTTTGGTGACATACATAGCAGTAGTTTCTTCTGCAATAAATTTAAGTGGATCAATGTAAGCAGTGCTAGACAAGTCTGAAGACAAGCATACTACAGTTATCATGACAATACTGCAGACAAGTATGATATTCTGTCAAAATTAAAGGATAAGAAAACAATAAAGCTGGTGTGTGGTGCAACATACCTGTAATCCCAGCCTTCTGGAGAATATGAGTTGAAGGTCAGCCTGAGCTACATAAGAAGATCCATCATTAAAAACAAAGGGAGGAGAGAAAGGGACAATGAGACAGAGACAATGAGACAGTGAGACGCAGAAACAGAAAGAGGGAAAGACAGAGGAGGAAGATTTTTTTAAAGCAATGACTAAAGAACAGAAGGTAGTGATATCCTGGGACAAATATATATGTCTATTCAAAGGCAAAGGCTGGGTCATCAAAAAGAAACCTTGAACAGAATGACCAGGCACTTTGGGAGCCTAGGAAGCCGTAGAAAGGGGGAGGTTTATTTATTTATTTTATGTATGAGTGCTCTATTTGCATGTACTACCCAATGTCGGAAGAGGGCATCAGATCTCATTACAGATGGTTGTGAGCCACCATGTGGGTGCTGCAAATTGAACTCAGGACCTCTGGAAGAGCAGCCAGTGCTCTTAACTGCTGAGCCATTCAGTCCTTCTTAGAAAAGGGAACAAAATACTTATGAGCAAATATGGAGACAAAATGTGAAGCAGAGACTGAAGGAAAGGCCATCCAGAGACTGCCCCACCTGGGGATCCATTCCACATACAGTCACCAAACCAGACACTATTGGGGATGCCAAGATGTGCTTGCTGAAAGGAGCCTGATATAGCTGTCTCCTGAGAGATTCTGCCAGAGCCTGACAAATACAGAGGCGGATGCTTGTAGCCAACCATTGGACTGAGCACAGGGTCCCCAATGGAGGAGTCAGAGAAAGGACTGAAGGAGCTAAAGGGGTTTGCAACCCCATGGGAAGAACAATATCAGCCAACCAGACCCCACAGAATTCCCAGAGACTAAATCACCAACCAAGTAGTACCCATGGAGGGACCCATGGTTCCAGTCACATATGCAGCAGAGAATAGCCTTGTCAGGCATCAGTGGGAGGAGAGGCCCTTGGCACTGTGAAGGACTGATGCCCCAGTGTAGGGGAATTCAAGGGCAGGGAAGCGGGAGTGGATGGGTGGGGAGGGGAGATGGGATAGGGGTTTTGGGAGGAGGGGGAAGCAGGAAAGGAGATAACACTTGAAATGTAAATAAAGAAAATATCCAATAAAAAGGAAAGAAAGAGAGGGAGGGAAGGTTTGGGTAATGAGCATGGCGACAGAGAGCACTGTGGTAAAGAAGGCTCCTTTGGGAGGGAGATTAGAAACACAAGGTGAAAAGAGGCCCGAAGCAGCATTAGGCTCAAGCTCATTTATCCAACTGCAAAGGCTCCAGGACAGCAAGGAGGACACTGGAGCTGAGAACCGCCATTTCCAAAGCTTGCCCTCTTAGTAACATAGACTCCTAGTCCCACACTAAAGCTTTCGGCTGTGTCTTTAATGAGCACATTCAGGGACTGTCAGGATGACATTTGGAAAACAGTCATCAGATCAGAAGGCCAAAGGCTGAAGTTTGGATCTGGACCTCACTAACCTGGAGAGACACTTACTGCACTGTGCCTTGATTTCCTTGTCTGGAAAAGTAACCTGTTTACTCCCTGTCTAAATTCTGAGTTTGGGCTTCTTATCCTCATCGACATTTAGATCTTAGGACACCAAGACTTGCACCAAGACTTGAGTGCTTGGTTACGTAGTCCATAGACCATGCTGTCGGTGAAGAATTAACATCAAAGCAGCAGACCCTGGTGATGAGTATTAGGTTCTCCAACCCGGTGATGTTCTGCCTCTTAGAGAGGTGCAGTATGCCGAAAGTCGGGGAACTTTCCAGACAAGGTATTTTATTGTTGATGCTTATTCACATTGGATGACAAGCAATGTTCCATTCACATAAGTTACTCTATAAACTGGCAAAGTTTACTCGAATTAATATTTGAAACCAGAATCTGTTCCCCAAGATTAATAATTTATAGGAACCAAGCTGTGACTCCACCTGGGAGCCAGCACAGGCATATTAATACTTCAGGAAACTTCAAGGCTAATAAAGATACAGAAAGTGGTAGACGTGGATATTAAATCAGACACCCGTAGTCTTCAACATGGATCCAGACTCTAAAAGAATATTAACACAGAAACCCCAATCTGCAGTCTAGGTCTAGATGCTTGTGTGGGCTAATAAAATTCAGGGATTCAAGTCCATGTGCCCAAGTGTGTTCACCTCTGCATCCCTTTATGCAGTCCCACAAGATCTTTAACATATTCCTGAGAAGGCAGTTTGCATTTTCTTTGAAATCGGATGTTACTAGTGCATTCCTGCAGACATGGTAACATATTTCAAACTGGAGACTGGGTCACCTGCTGATGCAGCTGGGACTGTTTATCTCACCAGGATGCATAAAATGATTGTCTCTCCTTCCACAGCATGCTCTGTGCTCCGGGCTGAAAGGATGGTGCACTCTGAAAGATAGAACATGACACCAGAAACTAATACTAAATTTTCTATCTAAGAAAATGTGTATATACATACATACATACATACATACATACATACATATATACATATACAGAAATGCATATGTTTCAGAAGCCCAGCCTGCCAAGGGCAGTTTTAAAATACTCTTTCTTAAGGTCCTGAGAATAAACTGAAGTGGCAGAAGAAAGATAACAGCTGACCTCTGTGCACACAAGAACAGGCGGGTTCCAGGAAGACAACATGGAGATGCATCCAGGTAGGTGTTAGGTGAGTGTTCAATGCCCACCAAAGGACGAGGCGCCCTTGCCAAAAAGTCCTTCCTTTACAAAGGGCCAAATCCCATCATAAAGCCTTCTAATTCCTGCCTTCTTGTCTATAATTCTTACAGACTCTCGCCCTCATACTCACGTGGCCCTGACCCTGTGGCTGACAGCAGCAGGTCTACCCACAGGACCCAGGGGAAATGACAGGAGAGTCGAACCAATTCTCTTTCTCTCAACTTAGAACAGAGTTCTTCGGTAAGGAATTCAGAGTCAAGTTCAAATAGAGCCAGACTGAAAAGCATTGGCAGTAGCATCCCAGAATGGAGACGAGGGGACATCTGTCTGAATAAAGGAAATAGTAAGAAAATCAAGGAACAGACACCATGCTCTCTCTAAGCCTGGTTCCCGAATTTCCATGTTGAGTAACCTGTCTATAGTTTGCTTCAAGTTAAATGCAATAAGCAATTATATTCTTGCCCCAAATCTTCTTTCCACATAGACTGTCTTGTGGAGTTTAAATTTCTGGTAACAAAGAAAACAATGAAGTATAAACATATATTGACCTTGACGGAGAACCTATACCTGGCACCAAAGCCAACTTTTCCCATCCTTCTCTTCTTCACCCAAGGATCTTCTCTGCATACTGAGCAAAAAGAATATCTTCCTCTCACCTTCCTCAGCAGCAAAAATAAAAGCTGTGCCCTGGGGACTTTCTGTCGTTCCCCACAGAGTCTAGGTTTGTTGTGCTAGGGGTTAAACACAGAGCCTCACACTTGCTAGGCAACCACTCTACCATTGAGCCACACCCCCAACACTCTGTGCAAGAGAGATAAAATCAAACTCCAGAGGAGGCTACCTAACTACCAACCCTCAGATCCTGGGACCACCCTGGCTTCCTTTTATGCTGCAAAGGCCGACTCCCCTCATGGGCCTTCCCTCATCTCTGTCCCCATAATCTACCAGCACAGCTGTGCTCATGTAAGCAAGCTCCTAATTAGTTCTTTTTTTTTTCACTTACAGCTTTTCTTTTTTAATTATAGTTTTGGTTAATATGCAAGAAAGATGTTTTGTTGTGAAAATTTTATGCGTATTTATCCTTTACACTTTGTTCTTATTTATATCCCTCATTGCCCTCCATATTGCTTCCCCCCCCCCCGCCCCCGCCCACCTCTTCCTGGTTCGCCTTCCTCCCCACAAAGTTTGCCTTCTGCTTTCGTGAGAGACACTTCCTAAAACCAGCTCTTTCCCTGCTCCCCTGTGTTTAGACTTCTTGGACCCATCTTGTACCTTCATGCATCTCGACATATACATTAAAATCTACATTCCAGGCCCGGCAAACACATGACATTTGCCTTTCCAACTCTACGTTAGTTCATTTAATGCAATAATCTTCTGTTCCATCCATTTTTCTGAGAATGTTATGGTTTTATTTTTTCTAAGTTTCTAAGTGGACTAAAATTCCACTGTCTATGTGTACCATGCTTTCTTTATCTATTCATCTGTCGACAGACATCTAGCTTGGTTCTGTAGCTTTACCTTGTGAATGCTGCAGCACTGAAGTAGATGTGCAATTGGCTCCTCCCAGACGATGACCCTCAGAATGGAGGTATTGTGCAAAATTGCCTTGGGCTTTCATGCTGTGGTCTGTGTGCATTTTGCAAATGCTCCCTAATGCTGCCTGCCTGTTATTGGGATCAGCTGTATTTGTAGTCAACCTTGAGGACATTTTGCCTGTCCAGAGTGATGGTGATAGGAACATAGATTTTGATGGAAGGCTGAGAAATATGTTACCTCTCTGTAAAAACACTCTTACCTGGGGGAAGAGTGGCCACTGTCTGTAAAAAAAATTGAGAAACTTCCCTAATACATTCAGTGTTTCAATTTTCTTTTAATTGTTCAGAATTCGGAACCTCGAAGACAGCCAATGTAAAAGTCTCCAGAATGAAGCGTCCGCCTACCTATACCCTAAATTATATCAAGAAGCACTCCCCTCATCCTCCTGCATCTCCATATCTCAAGGTGTACTGTCTGAGGACGCTCCGCCTCTAGATGTCTAAGTGTTTGATTATGGAAGCACTTTAAGGTTCAAAATAGAATCATAGAAAGGTGTTTCCGTGAAGAAAAGACCTCAGGAGGATAGTGGAAGCTTGTTCACGTCTGAATGAGTGATATGCTATCTTAATGCAATGTAATGGTTAGATCCCACATAACCTACACATGCATACACATGTAGACATGGAGAGGGAGTGCAACTGTGGGCTTTTCCATACATGCCCCAGTCCCTGAATAATGACTTGTAGGCTTATTATTTATTTTTAAAAAATGCCTAGACTTGTTCCCACTAGCTCATAACTGATTTAACCCGATTATACTATTCTATGTCTGCAACATGGCTAGGAACCACTCCTCAGTTTAACACATCCGACTTCCTTCAAGTCTCCATGGGAAATCCCCTGCCTCTCACTATCTCCCAGAGTTCCAATCTCTCTAGGGAACTCCTACCGTCTACTTTCTACCTTTTGCTAATAGGCCATCAGCTTTCTATTGATAGTTGATGTTTCTACACAGTACTCAAGAGATTATCCCTCCTGGGGTAAAAGGGTGTTTAAGTATTATACAGCACAGATAAAATTTAACCCATCAACAAGGAATGTCTAGCTAAGAAATTGACTTGAAATTTTTCCACAAAATACTGCAGAGGTTCCTTTTTTTTTCTATATTCTATGTTCACATTCCAAAGGCTTTCCCCTTTCCCAGTTCCCACCCACCATAGTTCCCATAGTTCCTCTCCCCCCCAACTATTCCCCAATCATTCCCCCTCCCCCCTCGGTTTCTTTACTAAACTGGATGCAATCTTTACAGGCCCAGGGTCCTCTCCTTTCTTCTTCTTGGGAATCATTTGACTTGCTATTTGTGTCTTGAGTATTTAGGGCTTCTGGGCTCATTAATATCCACTTATCAGTGATTGCATTTCATGTGCATTCTTTTGTGATTGGGTTAATTCACTCAGGATGATATTTTCCAGGTCTAACCATTTACCTACAAATTGCATGAATTCGTTATTTTTAATTGCTGAGTAGTATTCCATTGTATAAATATACCACATTTTCTGTATCCATTCCTCCTTTGAGGGATATTTGGGCTCCTTCCAATTTCTGACTATTATAAACAAGGCTGCTATAAACATAGTGGAGCATGTGTCTTTATTGCATGCAGGGGAATACTCTGGGTATATGCCCAGGAGTGGTATGCCAGGGTCCTCTGGAAGTGACATGCCCAATTTTCTGAGGAACCGCCACACTGATTTCCAGAGTGGTTTTACCATTTTGCAATCCCACCAACAGTGGAGGAGTGTTCCTCTTTCTCCACATCCTCACCAGCACTTGTTGTCTCTTGAGTTTTTAATCTTAGCCATTCTGACTGGTGAGAGGTGGAATCTCAGGGTTGTTTTGATTTGCATTTCCCTGATGACTAATGATGTTGAACATCTTTTAAGGTGTTTCTCGGCCATCCGATTTTCTTCTGGTGAAAATTCTTTGTTTAGCTCTGTGCCCCATTTTTTGATAGGGTTATTTGGTTCTTTGCGGTCTATCTTCTTGAGTTCTTTGTATATATTGGATATTAGCCCTCTGTCGGATGTGGGGTTGGTGAAGATCTTTTCCCACTTTGTTGGTTGCCGTTTTGTCCTTCTGACAGTGTCCTTTGCTTTGCAGAAACTTTGTAATTTTATGAGGTCCCATTTGTTGATTCTTGATCTTAGAGCATAAGCTATTGGTGTTCTGTTCAGGAACTTTTCCCCTGTGCCCAAGTCCTCCAGGGTCTTCCCAAGTTTCTTTTCTAATAGTTTCAGTGTGTCTGGTTTTATGTGGAGGTCCTTGATCCACTTGGAGTTGATCTTAGTGCAAAGAGATAAGAGTGGGTCAATTCGCATTCTTCTACATGTTGACCTCCATTTGAACCAGCACCATTTATTGAAAAGGCTATCTTTATTCCATCGGATGGTTGTGGCTCCTTTATCAAAGATCAAGTGACCATAAGTCTGTGGGTTCATTTCTGGGTCTTCAATCCTGTTCCATTGATCTGCTTGCCTGTTGCTATACCAATACCATGCAGTTTTTAACACAATTGCTCTGTAGTACTGCTTGAGGTCAGGGATATTGATTCCCCCAGAAGTCCTTTTATTGTTGAGAATAGTTTTAGCTATCCTGGGTTTTTTGTTGCTCCAGATGAATTTGAGAATTGCTCTTTCTAGATCTATGAAGAATTGAGTTGGGATTTTGATGGGGATTGCATTGAATCTGTATATTGCTTTTGGCAAGATGGCCATTTTTACTATATTGATCCTACTGCAGAGGTTCCTTTTCCGAAGTCATGCATGCAATACATGCACCAACAGAATGCACACTTTCTCCTTTTTCCGTTCACCCCAGAGTAAGTGTTTAATCTAAAGAAGAATGCCAAAGGACATTTTTCTCCAAGAATTTACTTTAGAGCAAAGGGCACAGTGTTATTCTACTGAACAGTTCAAAATAGCATTGTATTTAACAACACATTGAAATAAGTAGTAAAGACATGGTCTATTGTAGTTGAGACTTGGCCAGGCATCACCTCCTGAAAAACCAGAAATCTAATCAAGATTCTGAAGCTTCAGTCTTACATCCATGGTTAAAGACCCTGGAGGAATCTGGCTGCTGTGGCTTCCATCAGCTTGCAGGAGGTTTGCAGGGAATCAAGATCATTGTAAGCCTGGATAGTTGTGTCTTGAGTGTTCCCAGCAACTGTATTACACCATGCAAATTTTCCAAGGAGGAGTTGATTTCTTGGCTTAGGAGCCATGTACAAACTCCTTTGGGCTTTTTTTTTATATATATATGAGGAAAACATTGTTGGGAAAGGAGCCTGAGGATCAGCCACTGGAAAGTGCACTCAATAGCACTTTGGTTGAGATAATTGCTCCATTTTTTTAAAATTGTAGGCTTCCAAGGTGACCGCAAGCAACATTTGTGACAGACATTTGACACTGAGAAACTTTGCCATGTATGAGTGTTGTTTTTTTTTTTCATAAACCCCTTCCCCCCAAACACTGGTTTATTGACTAACAAGGGAAAATGATCTAAACCCACTAGAATATGTTGGCCAAGTCCTCCTTTCTGCTACAATTCATGTTTATTAGATACCAAGATTGGTCACTGCATAGTCCTGTAGATTGCATCTGGACAAGCAGCCGTTCTGTCTATTGCAGAGTGACAGCTTAGCAGCTCATTTGCATGGGGTTGGCCGTGCTCTGTGTACACACACATGCAGGCTCCTCATTCATGCTGAACTGAAAGAAAGAACCTCACAGCTCTCGTCAGTAGCTACAAGGCTACTCAACCCCAGAGCCGGTTGCTCTCCATTGACCTTTCTGTCCCTAGTAAGTGCTGTTCAGAAGAAAACTTGACAGTGTAGAGGTAACACATCCATCAAGTAGAGACACAGGCCAGAGAAAATAAAAGATGGCTTGCTTCCAAGGCACTCTGCCTGACCATGGCTGCCAGGGCTCTATGTTATAATTTAGCATGACAAGGATATAATTGGGACAACTAGGTAGAGAGCCTTGGAATACTGCCACTGTCTAGTACTCTCTGGGCTGTGGATCCAGGCAGCTGGCAAAAACTCACTAGCAACATGCAAAGCTGTTCCCTGTAGGCACTTCCCCCAGTTCCAGGATTCTTGAAGAGCTGACTTCCTAGTAGGTCTCCATACTATAAGGAGGGAGGCTGTTTCCTGACTTTCTCTAGCACCCTACTTTCCATTTTAAATGTTGCACTGCAAAGGAATAGTAATGGAAGTCAGGATGATTTCAGTTCTGCCCTTTCTTGCTTGGGGGCACTAGGCAACTATTTTTGGCTTAGTTCTATTGCATAATACTATGCACAGCCTCGTGTCCTTGAGAAGATCCAATAATACAATAGGGGTGAAAATGCCATGTCTCCCAAATGTTTTGCCCTAAATGAGAGTCATGATCATATGTAATGTCTTAAGCAGTCAGTTACAAGTGTTAGAATATGAGATTCTGTGTTAGATATTTTGCATCATTATAACAAACACCTGGGATAATAAATTTATAAATAGAAATGGTTTGTTTTGGTGGGTCCTATCCATGAACAATTTTTCTCAACTGTTCTTAGTTAGTTAGTTAGTTAGTTAGTAGTTAGTTTTGAGCATGTCATAAGATGTCAGGGCAGAACTGCTCACCTCATGGTAAAGGAACAAAAGATGAAATGGATGGATCCACAACCTCCTTTGATAACAAACCCCTCTATGATCTAAAAATCTCCCACCAGGCTCTACCTCTTAAAGGTTCATCACCATGCAAAAGCACATTCCAGAAGACCAAACTGCTAATTCATTGGCTTTGGGGCACATTTATGACCCAGACTATAGCAAATTTCAAAACTGTGTGGAGAAGATTCCCTACCCTTTAAGTTAGTATATATGCTAATTGAAAAGAAGATATAACATGTGCAAAGACAGTAAATTAAAAATAGAACACCTAAAGCATATGTATAGGGTAAATGCTGTGGGATTTCACAGGAGGAAGAGCAGAAGGTAGCTGGGATGTCAAGGAAGGAGGCATTCTAGAAAAAGCCCAAAGGTTAAGATAGGTTTCGATGAGATAAGAATATATCACAGATGGGGCAAAGCTTCTGAATAAAGTACCCCCAATAAAACAAGGCTCTCAGGAAACCATGAGGCTCTCCCTGCTGTGGTGGTTTGAATAAGAATGGCCCCCATAGGCTCCTATGTTTGGATACAGTTGGTGGAACTGTTTGGGAAGGATTAGGAGGTGTGGCCTTGTTGGAAGAAGTGTGGCACTGGAAGTAGGATTTGAGGTTTCAAAAGACTTATGATATTCCTAATATTCTCTCTCCTCTCTCCTCCTCTCTCCTCTCTCCTCTCTCCTCTCTCCTCTCTCCTCTCTCCCTCTCTCTCTCTCTCTCTCTCTCTCTCTCTTCTCTCTTCTCTCTCTTCTCTCTCTTCTCTCTCTCTCTCTCTCTCTCTCTCTCTCTCTCTCCCTCTCCCTCTCCCTCTCTCCTTGCTGCGATGGATCAAGATATGAGTTCTCCAGCCACCTACCACCATGTCTTCTCCACCATCATAGACTCTAACCCTCTGAATCTATAAATCCAATTAAACACTTTCTTTGGTTTTGTCACAGCAGCAGTAAAGTAACTAAGACACAGCGTCAGCCCATTTATAATTGAACAACCATGAAAACTAAAGATTCTACAACACAGAGAGAAGAACACATCTCTGTACTGCTCCTGCATAATGGTGTCTCTGATTTGGTATAGAAGAAAGTACAGCCATAGTTTTCTAACTCCAGAAACAGAGCAGACGACAAGGAAAAGAAAGGCAAAATATAAATAAATAAAACATACACAAAGAGAACCATCTGTGTTTTCTGGCTTAGCCTTTCTTCCAGTGTGTAATTATGACCCCAAGAGCTGGGCTGGCCATTCAGAGGGATGCTGGTCCAGGTCAAGCAATAACCCACAGAGGAAGGAATCAACATCCAGACATTAGGCTGCATTTGCATAGTTTTTCTCTTACAGGAGGTTTGTGTTGCCAAGTAAAAACTAGATACTTCCTCAATACATCTTAATTTGATGGGAGACATCAAATTTACAAATCTCCAGCAAAGTCTACAGTGGTGCCAACCACCCCATCCCTAGAATAAAATACCAAGACAATATTATTTTCATTTTGTAGGAAACACTGAAAGTTCAGGGCTGGAAAATGGTGTGTGGGCTGATGCCTGATGGTGCAGCCGGTTATTATGTAGTGACTCACAATAAATTTCCAGAGCTACCACACCTCAAAGCTAAACTCACTCAAACCAAACAGTAAACTATTAGCAGGGATATTTTTGAAACCATAATTTCTAGCCTTTTAAATATTATTTTAAAAGACATGCAACATAGCCAATTTTGTAAAAGGCATAGTAGTAGCCTTTTCTGGTGTCTATGATTTAGAATATTCATCTCTCAAAAAAAAACAATTAAAAAAATGGAAACATGCTCTGGGGGTGTTTTAAGGAATTTTTTAGCTGACCAACTCAGACAACCAGCATAACGGTGGGGCAGTAACTCTGTCCTGCCAGCAAACCCCAGCTCCTCACCACAGGGAAAACTCAAAGGACTCCTGCGGCCATAGCAGCATCTGCCCCAGGTACTGTAAAGGAAGTCTCTTCACAGAAGACCAAGCAGATGCTGGCACCACACAGGAAGAGCTGCTGGTGGCAGACACCAGGTTCTAAGAAAGACTGTAGAACAGGCTGCTAAGCACTTCCCTGAGCCAGAGCAAAGCAACTGACAAACCGTGCATAGATCAACTAAGGCTCTCCAACTTCACGCCTGACTGCAGGTTTGGGGTACCTGCAGTGACACGCCATGTATCTGCAAGGATCCACAATGAAATTGCATCTGTCTGTGCCCCCAAGAACCTGGTTTAAGGGGATATTCTAAGAACATCTGAACAGCTTTCTGAGAGGCTCAGCCTGGAGATCTCACGATAGCATCTGACTGGACAGGCTTTTATCATTTCTGCTTAACCACTGTGGGGCATGTTATTGGGTCTGTGAGGCACAGAATACTTGCATGGGCTATACCGTGCTACATGCTTTAACTCTGCGTTCCTGAGCCTGGTGCTTCACACAGACATCAATATTCAAATGGAGTTGATGAAATGAATAATTTATAGTGTGCGTTTTGCAGTCCCCTTTGTTCCAATCTCTCAAAGGTCTCAAATGTGTCATTAAAGACATTCCTAGAGTGACATCCTCCCATTCTTTTCTTAAGCATAGAATTAATGAAGGAATGAGTGTTGTGAAACCTTCCAAAACTCCCCACTGGGGTGGGGGTGGGGAGAAAAGGGTTGGAGGGAAGGATTGCCTCCTTGTGGAGGCAAGACCAAGGGCTTTCTGTCCACAAAGGCCAGCCAAATGAGCTGCTCAGGTGGGGCAGAGGCCAGCAACAGGAGACAGAAGAGCATATTGGTACACCGCAGACAGAGTGGGGAGTTTTTCTTGGTTTGGAATGCAAACCTAACCTCAGCTCTCAAAAAGGGAATCAGATACAAAGAGCTGCAGAGGCACAGAGGAGTCAGGGCAGCGAGGGTAAAGCCACGTCTGTCCTCTGCCCAGGTTTGTTCGTCTAAAACGAATTGAATTAAAAGCCAAAGGTGGCAGAGGAAATGAGTTGTGCACTATAAGAAAATAGGCAGAAAGTCCAGCCTCCCAGGCAGTCACGTCTCCCTCCTGAACAGAGGGATAATTCCTGATCTCCCAGGGCTCCAGGTGCCCTTCCTGTTTCAATGGCAGTGGTGACTCTGCATACTGGGCCTTCCTTGTAGTAGGAAATCCCATCACCTCTCTGTAGGATCCCTCTGACTCCAGCACTTGCTCTTCTACCTGGGTCAGGACCAGAGGTCTGGAGTCTCCCTACAACCCCTGTATTCCATGCCCTGCTCACCCATCTCAAGGACAGCTTCTAGCTGATAAAACACTGCCTCCCTGTCCCTGGCCGTCCAGTCCTCCTGAGATCCCCGTGTTCTGTTCCTTAAAGATAGTTTGTCTGTGTTGTTGTGGCACCCAGAGTAGGACTTCTGGCTCCCCTTGGACTGTGACTGATGGAAAAGAACAAAGTCCTGGTCTTCCACCGCTCCTCTTTCCTTCTAGTTGGTCGTATATGCTCGCTACACGTGCATAGCTTGACTGTTCTGTGGTCCGACAAAGAACATCCTCAACTGTTGATGGAAGAAGACACACTCAGAAGATCTCTACCCTGCCACTCCCAGAAAGCCCCGCCGGATCCACTGGCACGCTCTACTACACAGAACACAAGCAACTAGACATTCTCTTTCATCTTCTTTGTAGAATCTTGGAGGCACTTACGCTCTTCTGGCTGCTGAGTTATTTCTTTCCCACGGCAAGAACAAGGCCGATGATGAATGAAGGCTTAGCCTGCAGCTTGAGCTCAGGCCTTCTCAATCATCCTCACTGTGGAAAAGGTACTTTGGCTTCCTGCGCCAAGTGATTTTTTTTTTGGGGGGAGCACTCTTAAGTGAGAGAGCAGATTGTACATCAGGTGTCCTGAAGGGACATCCTCTGCTGCTGGCCCTATCTGCAATAGGTACATAATAATAACTCCACTGTCTAGATGACTCCTGAGCTAAAAGATACCCTGCATTGTGGTCTCCTTAGGCAATCAAAAGGCCAGTGCCTGTTCATTGAACTTCATGAACAGCTGAGAGTGTCTAAACATCAGACGTGCATAAGTAGGGCCCCAGATGGGCGAATGTGTATCAGATGAGTAGATTCCGTCAACATCTGAGGAATGACTTTGAACCCCCAAACCCTATATATAAGGGCTGAGGTACTTTCAATCTCAAGTTAGCATAAACTTAGAAATCTGTGGGTTTGCATACCTGTGCCTTTGATCTCAAGCCACGCTGGTCTCAGCATCTTCAAAGACCTGCTCTGTCTCCACCTGGTGGACAGGTGCTCTTCAAATGCAGGATCGTTGTCAGCTTGGATCCCGGTGCAACGAGAGCATGTTCCCATCATACACCAGAAACGGCTCAAGAGTCTGCTTGCTCGATAAGCCTGTCTCTAAACTGCTACTGGGTTAAGCAGGCTCCTCCATGGCAGAACGGGCCTTGCTCCCGCTGTAGAAAACGTTCTCCACAAAAGAGAGAGCCTCAGTTCCTAGGATGGGAGTAAATACTGGCCAGCCAAGACCATCGGTGTTACCCAGAGTCAGCTGTGTACCAGATCTGCAAAACTCACGGCAAACCGAGATGCCCAGAGCCCACAAATGGGGATCTCTTACCCAATTTGCTGCCAACAAACAACAAAGAGCAGGCTGGGACTGGGACTTAGAGAGATGAAGTGTAACAAGGTGTATCTCTTTCTTCATATAACAGGCTGACATTCTTTTGGCTAGCTGGAGTTAAGTTCACGTAACCATAGACTTTGCTGCAGTCATCAAAAATAATTCTATGACTCACACGATAAATGAGAAGAAAACACACAGAAGAGTCAAAAGTTACAGTGGAGTTAGATTGTAATCACACCCTGTAGCTCTGGCCACCCACTGACAAGGCTTCCTGCTGCAAACACATCTCTAACTTATTCTCCTCCACAGAAGGTCCTCCTTTACAGACTCGGTGACCAGGGCTTCACACAGATGTGTCCTATGGGCAGCAATCAGGACAGCTCCTGTCTCCCACTGAGCCCGAATACCAAAGAGAAACACTGACCCATCAGCTCAAAAACTTCAAACTGAGAGGATGCTGGATCATCTGATGAGCCACAACGTAGCACTCGTTCTGTAAGGAACACAAAAGGCTCCTAAGGGGATGAGGATGCTCCCCTCACTAAGATTAGCACACACACACACACACACACACACACACACACACACACACCGAGCAAGGATACCTGAACACCCTGACCCTCTGGGGGAAGTGGGGCATTCTGGGAAGGCCTCCCTGTCAGAGAAGGGCTCCCACGCAGAGCGTTCCTAGGCTTTGTGAGGACTAGATTCTCTCAACCTGGCACCTCTGTGTCCCCAGCCCTGTCTTGGGTCTTGGGAACAGCTACCTACCTACCATGTGACTGGCACGACATCACAAAGATGCCTTTAGAAGTTTCCAGGCAACTCCCAGCCCGACACTGAGGTACAGAATAGTTCTGTACGTATTTAAAACAATTTCACACTGGAAAAAAAATAAATCAGGCTAACATTTCCACAGAAGAGAAACGTGGGAACAGACAAAGTTGAAGCCATGGTTTTCTGGCTAAGAGAACAGAATTGCTACGATTGCTTCCCTGCTGTAACCAGCAGCCAATGTGTTTCCGGGCATACATGGCAGCAGACCTGAGTAGAACTTCCCTCCAGAAACCAGCCCAAGATGCCAGGCTGGTGTCTTTCTATAAAAGCCAAGAGTGATCAGTGAGGAAAAAGCCGGCATGTACAGCTCCACAACGCCATCCACCAACTTAGTGGCCGCCAGAGCTGGAAGAGCCAATGACCATCATTTGACCTGGGACCATCATTTGACAGAGTTCCTGGGCGCTGCGTGGAGGTGGTGTCGAAACCACTGACTGGGGAAGAAAAGCAACAGGCAAGGGAACAGAGGGAGCAAAGCCAGCCATGGGGGGCAGACATACTGAGCCACGGTTCTTCCACATTAGGAGGTGACGGGTGCCTCGCCTGAGAAGGCTCTGCGATAGAGCTTAGAGAGGCGGGTGGGTGTTTAAAGGACTAACCAACCAGAAAAAAAAGTGAGCTTTCAAGTCCTCCTCAGGAAGTTCAGCAGTTTCACGATGAGTCAGCGACAGACAGGCAGTGGTTAAAAAGGAAGATACTGATCTAATTGCACCAGAGAGAGAGAGAGAGAGAGAGAGAGAGAAAGGAAGAGAGAGAGAGAGGAAGGAGGAGGAGGAGGAGGAAAAGGAAGAAGAAAAGAGAGAGAGAGAGAGAAGAAAAGAAAAGAAAAGAAAAGAAAAGAAAAGAAAAGAAAAGAAAAGAAAAGAAAAGAGAAAAAGAAAAAGTAGGAGAAGGCAGAGACCCAACTCATCATCACTAAGGCTTAAAGGCTGAATAGAAGAATTCCTAAGACACATAAAAGTTAGGAAGGAATTTTGTCACCTACATCACGAATGCTGTGTGCTCCAGGCCAATGAGAGACACTGTCTCAGATAACAAGGTGGCAGACAGGTGTCACCTAACAGGTGACATTTGAGGTTGGCCTTGGACCGTGCCATGCAGGCTCCCACACACACATCGGCTTGTGCGACTCCACCCACATACTCACCCACACGAACAAACACAAGTCAAGAATTCCTAGGTTCCCAACATTCCGTCTCATGCGGTTGGCTGACTTCACGACAGATTTCCAAGCTCCAGTTCCTGACTTTTCTGCCCTTACTTGGAAGATTTTTCTTTTCTCTTCAAAGAAATAGATGTGTCCTCCTCTATGTTGGAGCCAAGAGGGGAGCCGGTCTTCCTGTTTTGTTAAGCAGAAAAGGCCGTCTCTACCAGGCTCCTCTTGTGTGCCAGGCACTGGGCTAAGGGATTGACACATCTTCATTTTCTCCTTTCGAGTAGGTCTTCTTTAGTGAAAGAACTCATCAGGCAAAAAACATGCAAACGGCTGCTTCTTTTCCACACAGAGTAAATGGGGACACCCCAGAGACCCTTGTTCAGACAGAAGTTCAACTGGAGGCACGGGGAGCATAGGTAGTAGCAACATCTCATAGATCTGAGACTAGGAAACAAATTCTGGAATTTCACATAAATGTTAACCACTTTTGAGTATGAGGGCCTCGTGCAAATTGCTCAAGGAAATAGGATGAGGGGGAAAGAGTACGAGGAAGAGAAGGAGAAGGGAAGAGATGAGAAATTGTCAGAGTCTTTGTGAACACTGTAGCATTTGGACCAGAAAAGCACAGCCACCACAGGAAATCCTTCCTGGGACTCAAACATCCTCCCTCCCTGGCGAAGAACACAGCTGACACCTGGCTTCAATAAAGAGCCATCCTGCAAACTCAGCCTTGCTCTCACAATGGACACAAAATACTGGGTTCTTTAAAGCCCAATAGGTGCCTTTGGTGCTCAACCCCTGGAGCTACAATCTGTATTTCCTGTAGCAATGCATTCATTTATCCTTTGTCTATTAAAATGTTGTGGGGGGGGGGGAGTGTTGCTGCTTAAGATGCCCAACTTGAAATGCTCTTTTGCAAAGAGCGGAAGGCCCGGAGAGGCCCACCGATCATCCACTGCCCCTTGCTACCCAGCACATTGATTTTTCAAGGGATTTCCATGTTTGACAACTAGCAATGCTCCTCCCCACCCCTTTGACCTTCTGCTAAGACGGGGGCCCTGGGTTAGTGGTTCTTTTACAGTCTCTAACAGCAATGCCATTTGTGTATTCATTATCTGGACTTAAGCAAAAGCTGTTGTCTGGTCATTTATAACTCTCCTGAACTGTATGATTAACTGACAAACATCTGTCTAATAATATGGCTCACTGAAGGCTTCAAGAGATAACTGTGTGTTTTCTACTTTCCTTCGTCCCGATTTTCAGTATTTCCGCCCGTCTCAGGGGCTCCCTACAGCAGCAGATATGACCTCCAGCTGCCTTCCTCACCAACGGAAGAAACCAGAGAAGGCCTTTTTCCACCTAAGATCACATTTTCTGAAACCACTTCCTCTCCCCACTCCCCTTGACCTCTGCTGAGCAGTTGGTTGTATTAACCACAGCGTTCTTGACACTTTCCCCATGTGCAGGTGAAGGGCAAAGATTCTGGTCACCCTGGATACGAACTGCAGCCTGGTGCCTTCTTAGTACCCGACATGAAGGGAATGGCTGAGAAACCGAGTCTGTTGCTGGGTGTGTAAAAGGAGGTTGAAAAGCCTCACTTCATGGGGGTCCTGCAGGAAACTAACTTAAGCACTCACAGTGCAATTAAAAGACAAAGACTTCAGGAAGACCAGATTAGCTTCTCTGGCTTTGTGTTCCCATCTCTTCTTGTTCTCTGCTAAAGACAAACAATGTACATGGTTCATTCCTTGCCAGAGTCAATCCCCAGCCCCTGTTCACACCCATCTCTCTCTACCCTAGGCATATGTCTCCCCTTGATCCTATATACACTCTTCATAGTTCACACCCACCATATGAAGGTATGGTTTGCCTCAGTTTCTAGGCCTATAAAACACATTCACACTCCTAGCATTTTGTTTTATATAGGCCTAGAAGCTGAGGCAAAGCCTCACTCCCAAAGCACCAAGCGTAAACCGAGAAAGGACTGCCCAACTTCCATAACTCATCTTGGTCTCCATTTTCTTCTAAGAATAGCTGGTGTTCAGAGACAGATGGATAGGAAGAGGGAAAGACTTCCCTTGCCTGTGTGCTCCTATACTCTTGCAGTGGCACACACAGGGAATTGGGTTGAAAATAAATCAAGACAAAAGCAAAAACAGTGAAGAGTTCAAGCCAACCCCTAAGGATTTTGTAACTGTCCCCTAGTGCTGCTTCCGCTAGAAAGTTATGTATTTACAAGTTTATATCTCTTCTCCCAGTTGGTTAGTGTCTCTCAATGACCTTTAATTAATTAATTCCTTCACTTGCTCCTCCCAAATGCCAAGGAGGATCCTGAGCAAAGAGGTGTCCTTCCTGTTGGCCACTGGAAGATCATGATTGTGGAAAATGAGCTACCAGGGACGTGGGTACTGATTAGAGTCTGTTTCCAGGTCCGGGCTGTGGTTACACAGGTGTGCTTGCTCAGCCCTAATTCATCATAGATAAACACTGGGGATTGGTACAGTTTTCTTTTGCAAATTGTACTTTAATTTTGTTTAAGTTTATATTTATTTACAATATATATGTTCCTTCCTTGGATTTTTCCGACAAACCTTCATTATTTCAGGCTTCATTATTACATTGTTCAGAACCCATAATGTTTGGCAACAAGGTAAGAAATACCACGATCTTCTCATTGATAGCTCACTCTTCTTCTCCCTTCACCTCCCCCTCCTCTCTCGTTCCCCTCAGTCTTCTCACTCTCGTTGAATTCCAGACAAATAACCAAAAAATAGAATGGGTATCAATTACAAAATATGGCCTTCATTGACTTGACATCAGGAAAAAAAATTACTTATCTATCTTCCACAACAGTTTCTTATCTGTAAAGTAAGGCTAGTACTACCATCAAGGGGATTTAATGCTCATAAGCAAGGTGAACACTAGCTGGGTCTTGTGTTTTATTTCTAATTTTCTATTAGTCACTTTCCCCAAGCAGAGATTTACATTAGGGACTGACTTAGTTAATTTTCTAATGTTCTAATAAGAACCATGACCAAGGTAACTTATAACAGAAAGCATTTAATTTGGGGCTCATGGTTCCAAAGGGTTAGAGTCTACAACCATCTTGGTGTGGGGAGCATGGCAGCAGGTCGGCAGGCATGGTGCTGGAGCAGTAGCTGAGAGCTCACATCTCAATCCACAGCATGAGACAGAGAACACCATGGGATTTTTGAAACCTCAAAGCCCACCCCCAGTGACACACCTCCTCCAACAAGGTCACACCGCCTAATCCTTCCCAAACAGTTCTACCACCTGGGGCCAAGCATTCAAACACATTGACCTATGGGGGCCATTTTCACTCAAACCACCATGAGAAGAGAGTTTTAAACAAGACTCATGAAGATGGCAAGATCTCTTGATGCTAGCCTCTCTAATTCATCTGGCACTCTTCTCCCTCTCAAACTTCTCTGGCTTCCTGGCCTGCTTCAATTCACTCTATTGGGAAATTATCCAACTCTTCCTTGGCTAACCTTCCTCTGGACTGAGCATGCTCACTGACTCATTGAAAAACCAAACTTTGGGGCTTCTTCCCACTCTGAAACTCTCAAGCTGTACTGTCTCTACCTGCAGTCACAGAAGCCAGAGACATGTGTCATCCTTGGACCCAAATGATGCAAATAAGGAGTCTGACCACAGCTGTTCCCTTCTTGTACCACTTCTGTTGGAGATGCTGTCTTCTTGTCCTTAAGTTTCCCCTTTCCCCCTTCCCAGAAGGAATAGACTCAGGGACATTTCCCCTTCCTTTACCATCTCCCTCCACCCAGAGAAACAATCGTCTGTAGCCAGTCACTCGCATTTGCTACCTCAATGAATATGTCATCCTTGCCCAATTGTATGTGTCTTGTCAAGGTACCTCTGCCAGGTATTTAAATCTGCCATTATTCACACTACAGAGTAGAGAATGGTAAGTTCCTTTCTCTCTGGGAAGTTCCTAACATTCATGGACTTATGACAACTTATTTGGAAGGATATCCTCTAAGTGATCTTTTCTGTTGGTGGAAATTCTGATCCAAATGCAATTACTGATTTTTTTTTTTGAGCAGTCACTTAGCCCTAATCAGCAAGCTAAGTGTTATTCCATTTTCTCAGATGATGACTCTGACATCCAGAGACCCAAGCAATGGAGACCATCATATTTAGTCTGTTACTGATGGGACTAGAACATGGGGCTTACCATCTTTCTTAGTGGCTTATAGATGGGTTGATAGGAGACCTGTTTTACCATCTACTATTGGTAGCTCAGCTACCCAGGCAGCTCTGGAATATGGCCCAAATGTTCCCACCGGATCCGCCTTCCTCCATTGCTTATCCTGCTCTAAATGAACTTACAAAATGTTTAAATCCTTTCATTTAATAAACACTTACTAGAGACCTATTAAGTGTTGGCCAGCAGCACAAGGACATGAGGGTTAACAAGCAGGATAGGTCCCTGATCTTATGTCACCTGCTCTCATTCCTTTCCTTGGTTCCTTCTCTTTAAACATCTTGCCCTTCCTGCCCTCCCCCAAAGACAGGAAACTCCTACTGACCCACGGGAACCCAGCTCACATATGTACCTCCTCATCATTACTGTCTACAACTCCCTGGATGGCATTTCAGGCCTTTAGTAACTAGCTGGATGGTCAGAATAGGAATGCCAGCTGTGACCTATCAGTCCACCTATGTATATAACCTGAACCACTGCCCTGTCTCACCATGAACAGATAACTCCCCACCAGTGAGGATCATCATTGTCTTACAAACACTGAAGCACTGTTCTTTCTTCCTAAGGGTCTGGTCCTTTTCAGATCCTCCCACCATTTTAATATCTACCAACATACATGGTTGTGAGGGGGAGATTTTGATAATAGGAGAATCTTGTCTTAGTTATCTAGAAGTCTCAGAACAAGCCAAACCTTAACAGAAGTTCAGCAAATCTCTGGGGTGTAGACGAGTCAGGGTAGCATGCAGTTTGGCCTTCATCCCATATAATCTCCAAACACCTTCCAGATTCAAGTCAAGAGCCTTTCTGCTTTAAGACTCAAAAGTCATTTAACATTGCTAGTGGTATTTCCATTATTCTTGAGATTTCCCTTTAACTGCTTTTAATTGCTTTTTTGTGTTTTGTTTTTAAACTTTATGTACATAAGTGTTTTGCCTGAATGTGTATCTGTGTGAGGGTGTCAGATCTTGGAGTTACAGACAGTTGTGCACTGCCGTGTGGGTGCTGGAATTTGAACCTGGGTCCTCTGAAAGAACAGTCAGTGCTTTTAACTGCTGAGCCATGTCTCCAGAACCTTTGAATTGTGTGTGTGTGTGTGTGTGTGTGAGAGAGAGAGAGAGAGAGAGAGAGAGAGAGAGAGAGAGACCTGTATAGACTTGTATAGACTATAATACATGTATGGAGATTAGAGGACAGTTTGTGGGACTCAGTTCTCTCCTACCATAAATGTAACTTTTCGTTTTCTAAATATTTATTTTATTTTTAATTATTATGTATGCGCATATGAGTTCAGTGCTCACAGAAGGAGGGAGTCAGACTCCCTGGAGCTGGAGTTACAGGCAGCATGAGCCATCTAATATGGGTGTTTAGAACTGAACTCAGGTCCTCTGGAAAAAACGGTCTGAGCTCTTAACTACTGAATCATCTCTCCAGCTGCAATATGATATTTTATGTTTCAATTTTTATGCCATTAAGTTAACCTAATGTATCCATTGCCTCACATATTTGGGATATTTTATAGTAAAAATACATAAATGTACATTTTTAGCAATTTTGAAATATATAATAAATTATGATCTATGGTCATCATGGTATGCAGCAGATCACTCAAAAGTCTTTCTTTCATGTATTATTTTTCTCCATCCAGCCCTCCAAAGATGCATTTATATATTCCTAATTATCTTTCTTTTCATGGTTTCCAACTTGTAGCATGACAGTATTGTTATTGGCTGAATTATGTTCTTCCTAAACCCATAAAGCTCTAATGGCCAATACCTCAGAATGTCACTGTATCTGGAGGTGATGCCTTTGAAGAAATTGTGTTGAAATGAAGTTATGTGGGTCAGCCCCAGTCCACTATGACTCCTGTCCTTGTAAGAAGAAGCAAGGGCATAGACATTAACAGCAGGAAGGTAATGTAAACACTCTCAGACAAGACAGCCATGTAGAAGCCAAGGAGAGAGGCTTGCAAGAAACCAACCCCCTCTGACACCTTAACCTTAGATTTCCAGGCCCCAGATTGAAAAATAAATAAATAGATTTCCATCACGATAGTCATCCAGGCTGTGACACTTTATTACAGCAGCCCTAGTGAATGAATGTATCAATCTCCCTTGAGGTGAACAGTTGCTATAACAAATAACACAGATTTTCATTGTGTGTGCACTAACTCCAAGTAAAATGGAAACTTGATGTTAGTGGATATCACATTTATTCTTGAGACTCCCATAAAGCTAAACACCATGTATGTACATAATAGATACTCACCAACATTTAGAACCCATGCCATGACATGGTGGAACATATAGAAACATTATTTATCTTCCTTATGTCCTTCACTTATGTAGGACTGAGCACTTGTCCTACTTAGGGATTCTATTGTTATAATAAAACCCCAAGACCAAAAGCAAGTTATGGAAGAAAGGTCTTATTTGACTTATACTTCCACATCATAGTCCATCATTGAAGAAAGTCAGGACTGGAACTCAAACAGGGCTGGAACCTAGAAGCTAGAGCTGATACAGAGGCCATGGATGGTTGTTACTTACTGGCTTGTGTCCCATGACTTGCTCAATCTGCTTTCATATAGAACCCAAAACCACCAGACCAGGAATGGCCCCACCCATAATGGGCTGGACCCTCTTTGTCAATCACTAATTAAGAAAATGCCCTATAACCAGATCTTATAGAAGTATATTCTCAGAAGAAAACAAAACAAAACAAAAGTATTTTCTCATTTGAGATTCCCTTTCAGATGACTCTAGCTTTTATTGAGTTGACATAAAACTAGCCAGCACAGCACTCAATGTTGTTCAGATCAGGCACTAGATTATTCCTTGTTCTGAGCACTGGGGGATGCCCACTGCACCCTACCCACTAGTTGCCAGTAGTAGCTACCAGTAATAGTATTCATGTCAGTCATAGTACTCCAAGACATTGCCAAGAATACCCAAGGATTCAAGCCATGCCCGGCTGAGAAACTATTTGCTGTGGTCTTATCCTCTCCTCTGCTTCTCATATTCATCTATATGTTTTCCTGTTAATTTTTCAATTATCATGTAATTTTGAAGATTTCCTTAAAGAATTATGAATTCAGTCGTGAGAGGGACCACAGAAAATGGGTCATAGTGATGGAGGATCTATCTGGCATGCCTTGGCATTTGATCTGGTGAGGTTATTTTGTCAAAGTTGTCTGTCGTAAGAATAGTTTCTGGATTGAGACAATTCCAAAGAAAAGGCTAAAATTATCAGGACTGTGGTTTCTGCTAAGCCAGCAGCCAGGCCTCTAGTCCCAAGATTTTACCTTCTGGTAAAATCAAGGAGTTATAGCCCTCTCTAGGATGGACTATTTTAAGTGAATTCATGGTTTGGTGTCATATCTTAGTAGACACATCCCCACATCACAAAACTCACCAGTGAAACTGTTGCCAATTAGCATGCTTCTTAACAACCCCAGGAAAGAAAGGAGTGGCTGTCCCCCTAAACAGCAGTCTCCTGTTTGGAGCTGGCCTGGCACCCTGGTGCTGAGAATAGACATAACCAGACTCTGGGGCCTTATAACTCACTAAACACTTTCCTTTTGCAAAACTATCTCAGAATTTTAGGTCCATCAAGGGATGATGAGGTCTCCTGTACAGAATGTTAAAGTGAGGACGTTGATGGTACAGGTTTCCTCCCATTGCTGCCTATCTCTGAAGTCCTGAGTCCCGTGCTGTAGATCTACTGGATCCAGCCTGATACGGTCTCGTATAGGCTGGTGGCTCTGGGACGTCGGCCATAGGCACAAAGGGGAAAGGAAAAGGCTGGACAGATGTCAGCCTGGAGCCATATCAGAAATGGCCACCATACCCCAAACCAAGGCATCTGGATTAGTCCTGCATTTACCAACTTCCTGTCTTAAGAAGTAATTTTGTACAACCGCTTTGGAAATCAGTTGGGTAGTTTCTCAGAAAATCAGGAAAAGTTCTACCTCAAGATCCAGATATAGATATAGATATAGATATAGATATAGATATAGATATATAGATATAGATATAGACTACTCCTGTTTCTATATCCAAAAGATGTTCCACCATTCCACAAGGACACTCGCTCCACTATGTTCATAGTAGCTTTATTTGCAAACAACCCAGATGTCCCTCAACAGAAGAATGGATGAAGAAAATGTGGCACATTTACACAATGGAATACTACTCCGCTATTAAAGACAATGACATCGTGAATTTCACAGGCAAATGGATAGCACTAGAAAAATATCATCCTAAGTGATGTAACCCAGATCCAGAAAGTCACATGTGGTATGTAATCACTTAAAGGTAGATATTAACCATAAAGTACAGGATAACCATGCTGCAGTCCACGGACCCAAAGTAGCTAAGTAACAAGGAGGACCCAAGGGAGGAGGATGCTTCAATCTCACTCAGAAGGGGAAAAAATAGCTATCTGAAGCTGATGGAAAGAGGAACTGGGTGGAAGAGCGGGTAGAGAGGGAAACATAGGTGAGGATCAGGTATGGGGAGAGCAGGGGTGGGGTAAGAGGGATGGGAGAGAGAAGGGAAGTTGGGGTGGTGCCTCTCTGGGACAAGCAAGAGACCTTGGGTGGGGGAGGCTTCTGGGAAGATATGGGGGTGATCCTTGCTGAGAACCCTAGCATCAGGGGATGTGGAGCCTGAAATGGTCACCTCCTATACTCAGGCAGGACTTCCAATGGAGAGGGGGGGACACCAACCCACTCACAAAACCTTCGACCCAAAACTTGCCCTGCCCACAAAGGTGTACAGGGATAAAGATGTGTCAGAGATTGAGGGAATGGCCAACTAATGACCAGCCCAACTTGAGACCCCACTCCACTGGGAGAGAGCTAACCTCTAACACTATCAATGATACTCTGCCATGCTTGGAGACAGGAGCCTAGCACGACTGTCATCTGAGAGGCTCCACCCAGCAGCTGATGGACAAATGCAGAGACCCACGGCCAAACATCAGGCAGAGAGCTCAGGGAGTCTTGTGGAAGATTGGGGGTGGGGTGGGGAGGATTGAGGGAGGTGGAGAGGTCAAGCACACCACAAGAAGACCACAGAGCCAACTAACCTGCGCCCATGGAGGCTCACAGAGACTGAGCTGCTAACCAAAGAGTGTGCAAGGACCGGACCTCTGCTGTCTGTGTCTGGACTACTCGCCGCCTGACCCTACCTGCCCTTTGGGGTTGGAGGTGAGATGGCACAGAGTCAATGACAGACTCCAGGAGCAGGTGGGAAACGCCACAGCAAGCTCACCTGAGCACTGCTGCAAGCTCCTTTAATACTCTCCACCCATGCCCCATTGGTCCCAAGAAAGCATCTCTTCTAAACATCAGTTCCCGATTGGCTGGCATTACCTGTGCCAAGAATCTTTGGTCTCTCAGGCAGTCCTCCACTAGGTCCTCCTGCAGGAGATACCTTTGTGACTACACGCGCCCCCCCGACCCTGCTGGTATATACATAGAGGTGGCCCCACCATTCCTGCTACAGACCTAGGTCCCTTCCACATAATACATGGCAGATGTGCAGTTTGTCTTCATGCGGGTCCCCCAACAACTGGAGCAGGGGGTGTCTCTGACTCAGACTCTGTTGCCTGCCTTTGGATCCCTTTACCCTAGCTAGGCTGCCTTGTCTGGCCTCAGAGGATGCACTTAGTACTGCATCTTCTTGATGAGCCAGCGTGGGTTGGTACCCAGGGTGGGGGTACTAGGAGAAGGAGGGGGTGCGGACTGGGAGAAGAGGAGGGAGGGGGCTTGGTCTGGATGTAAAGTGAATAAATGAATGGAAAAGAGTAATTTTGTCTGATGTTTTTTGGGGGAAACAATAATGGTTGAAGCCGTAATGGCACTACCGGAATTCCCAGCAATATATTTATTTATGTCGATGTTATGGTAGAGGATGATAGAATCTACCTGGGCAAAGGCCCAGAGGATTCCTTTACATTCCCCTCCGGGAGCAAATGAGAGCTCAACCTTTCAATTTGATGTAAAGCTCAGAGGCAAACCTCTTTCCATTTGCAGTTTCTGAATTAATCACTGCACTATTCACCATCCCAGATGTACCAAGCAGTGAGAGCAGTGAGACAAAAAAAAAAAAAAAAAAAAAAAAAAAAAAAAAAGCCTGCATTTATTTGGACATGAACCGCAAGTCTGGGGCTGTGCCTCACACCTGCTCCCTCTCCCTCAGGCTGCCCTGGCCGACAGATGCAAAACTCCTTCCCATATGACTGACTGGGACCCACAGGCCGCAGACTAAATATGTCAGGGGGAGTTTCCTAGGGGTCCCCACAGCTTCCCCATTCCCTTCCATCATGGTTTGATATATCTTGAAGGACTGACAGATGCAAAGGCTGCATCTCTTTCAAGAAGGTGTTCTTAGTGGCCGTCAACCACCATGTCCAGTGCAAAACACCCATTATTCTCATCACCAAGACTTATATTAGCATCTATACCATTAGGACATCTGTGATGTGCTAAATTTCCCATGCCCGGGTCAATTTCCCATACACTCCCTATATATCTGGAAAAGCACAGCAAGGTTGTTTATTGCTGACAATAGTTTACTATTCTGGTACTAGGTTTTAATGGCTGCAGCACAGATGTATTTTTAAAATATTTTTAAATATTTTATTTATTTATTCATGCGTGTGCATCTTTGCCGTGTGTATACCTCTGCAGGCCAGAGGGGGCATCACATCTTCCAGAGCTGAAGTTATGAGCAGTTAAGAGCCACCTGGCATATGGGTCCTGGGAACCAAGCTCCAGTCCTCCTAAAGATCAGCAAGTGCTCCTAATCACTGGGCCATAATATTTCTAGGCCCAGCACAGGCATCGAAGTTCCACATAAAAGATAATTAATTTTAAAAATAGAAATAAATAAAAAGAAGCTCTCATGCTGAGACCATAGAGTGTACTAAAAGCCCTATAATGTGAAGTTGGTTTTCCTCTGCTGGGAAACAATGTTAAAGAAGCCATAGTCCGTTTCTTTCCCATTCAGTACATTCTGTGCTGCAAAAACCCTTCCCCCAATGAAAAAGTTACAAATGTGAAAACTTAAAATACCTGCAGTAATTAAGACCCAGCTATTTGTTATTACACAGTTACTACTCCCAAAATGTAATCTCTCTAAAGTAAAACATACTCCCCTTAGCAGACAGGAGTTGCGATCAGTCAGAACAGAAACCTCTCTGCTCTGTGCATCCCCAGTGACCCAGAACCATGGTGATGATGCCTTCTGCTAGCTTCGCCTCTTCCTCCCTTTCTCTCTCTTTCTGACTTACATAAAGCCACATTTACCTTTCCAAGTATACTCTTCTATGTGTTCCCAGCACTCCCAAGAACATTGCACTCATCTACAACACCCATCTTTACTCCACCCGATAGGAGAGGTACAGGGACTACAGAGACTCCCCCTGCTTTTTAAAGGCTGTTAAATAAGAAACTGCAGCTCATGTCACACTGTACAGAATTCGATCGTATACCTGACCTAGGGGTCCAACTGAAACCTGGAGTCTCCACTGCTGAAAGGATAAGAAGAAAAATGAACACGATTAGCTTATCACTACCCTACATCAAAATCTTTACAAGACTTGGGAACTGGATTCCTTTCCAGGATCTGTTAACGATTAAGGCTAGAATACCTTTACACATAGCCAACAGAGCAAATGTCTAGTGGGACTATCTCCCCTGATGTTCATTTGTACCACTCATTTCTACTTCTTTTTTAAGATATAGGTCAATTAGAAGCATGATATTTTCTGTTATAGATACTACTGGCTAAAATTTGTCATTGTTCCTTCTTCTTGGCACAATCCAACATTTATTCTTGATGACTCCCGCAATCATTAAATGAAACCAGTGATATAAATACCCTTCAGCCCAAAGCATTTACAGGGTGTCTATTCGGAATTAATGTGCTGGTATGAAACATATCTCCCATGCTATATACTATGAGTTGGAGATGATCTTCATGTCTCTGCTGGCTAGTTTTATGTCAACATGAAACAAGCCAGAATCGGAGCCTTAATTGATAAGATGCCCCCATAGGATCAGGCTGTAGGCAAGCCTGTAGGGCATTTGCTTAATTAGTGAGCGATGGGGAGGGCCCAGGATAGTGTAGGTGGAGATACTCCTGGGCTGGTTGTCCTGGGTTCTATAAGAAGGCAGGCTGAGCAAGCTACAGGGGAGCAAGCCAGTAAGCAGCACCTTTCCATGGTCTTGGGATCAGCTTCTGCCTCCAGGACTCTGCTCTGTTTGACTTCCAGTCCTATCTTCCTTCAATGATGAACAGTGATGTGGAAGTGTAAGCCAAAGACTCTCCCCCACCCAAGTCACTTTGGTCATGGTGTTCCATCACAGCAATAGCAACCCTAACTAGGACAATGTCCCACAATTATGAAAATGCAAGAACAATGTTCTGTGGAATGTCAGTCCTCTAGGTGGCTTCTGATATTTGCTGAAAGCCTGACACTGTTGGCAGAGAAAACTTCTAAAGGAGCCATTAAAAATAAACCAAGCACATCTATGTCTGCTAAGCCGTCCATACAACGCATTATTACAATGGATTATGGCAGTTAATGCTCTTAGGCATCAGCATTTTCTAAACATAAAATATTCCATCAACTGCTGCTCTGATCATCATCGGTAACAGTGTATCTGTTCTATAAGCATACTGTAACAACTGCTTAATTTATACACTGATAGCATCCAACAATAATGATGGTGGATATAATCTCTTTAATTCTATCATTTATTGCACACTATGCTAAATATTTTGACCCAGTCTTATAATTTTCACAAAAAATATTGCAAGGTAAGTGCAGTAAGTGTTATTTTTCACCAGTGTTTCTGGCTAAGTGGGAATATCTAAGAGATTATGAGTGCATCTTTGATGCCAGGCCATGAACTAAGCACAGTGAAGCTGAGATTCAAATCCATAGCACCTTTGCAAGGTGCTTTACAAAGTAAGACCTTCATTAGCACCACCATAAGCTTCACGTTGCCATATGCAGCCCCTTAAGTTGCTTTTAAAAATGTGGCTCCTGAGTCAGATATGGTGTACACACCTGGGATCCCAGCACTCAGGTAGCCAGGTAAGGATATCATGAGTTTGAAGCCTACCTGGTCAATACAATGAGTTTTAACTTAGCATGCCATATAAAACAAAACCAAGCCGGGCAGTGGTGGCACACGCCCTGGGAGGCAGAGGCAGGCGGATTTCTGAGTTCGAGGCCAGCCTGGTCTACCGAGTGAGTTCCAGGACAGCAAGAGCTACACAGAGAAACCCTGTCTTGAAAAACAAAACAACAAACAAACAAACAAACAAACAACCCAAATAATATGGAGTCTTAGTACTTGCCTCAGTTCGGTTTCTATTGCTGTGATAAACACTCTCCATGACTAACGTAACTTGGAGAGAAAAGGGTTTATTTGGCTTACACTTCCACAACACTATTCATCCCTGGAGGAAATCAGGACAGGAACTCAAAAAGGACAGAATCCTAATGGCAGGAGCTGATGCAGAGGCTATGGAGGGATGCTGCTTACTGGCTTGCTCCCCCATAGTTTCCTCAGACTGCTCTCTAACAGAGGAACCCAGGACTAGTAGCCCAAAGGTAGCTCCACCCACATTGGGCTGGGCTTTCACCCACTGATCACAAATTTAGAAGACGCCTTACAGGCTTGTCTACAGCCGGGGCATATGGAAGCATTTTCTCTATTGAAGCTCCTTCCTCTCTGATGACTCTAGCTTGTGTCAAGTTGATTTAAAACTAGTCAGTATACATACCAACATACCTAGCAGTAATGTAATATTCTAATTCAAAGATGGCCCACGGGGTGGTCACCCATTCTGTCACATGGAGCATCTATTATCTCTCATAACATGCTAAGTAGAATGGATGATAGCTCTAGGTACAAAAATAAAATGTGTTCCAATCAACAAGTGTGCTTTAATTCAAATTCTCCCTAATTAGTCTGAAGTAGATAAATATATGAATACCCTTCTGATTTGGTGTGAATATAGCACTTTTAAAATCCAGTGTTGCCAACTTGGTAGTATTAGGAAGCAGGACCTTCTTGGGGGTAAGTTAGTCATGAGGACTCTTTTCTCACGGGTGGAATTAGATGATATAAAAGAGCCTCTCTTTCTTTGACTATATGAGGGAAAGGCATTTATGTCCTTAGAGAACAAAGGTTCTCTAGCTGAAACTTGCCAGCCTCTCTGTGACAGCAAGAAACAAATTTCTGTTCTTTAGAAATTTCCAGTCTTAGGTATTTTGTTATAGCAATACAGAAAGCAGTTTTATACCTGCATCTTCAAGTACTTGAATTGAAAAATAAATCAAAAGAAGCAAGCATGAACAACTATGAGCTATAAGAAGGCATTCTGTGTATCATTAAAGCCCTTCAAGTACTTGGAACAGTACCTTCCCTGTTATTGGTGTGCAATAGTAATCTATAGGAGTGTGTGTGCATGTGAAAGCCAGAGGTCAGAGGTCAATGCCAAACACCTTCCTCTGTCTCTTTTCCACCTTATTTTTTTCATTTCTTTTTTATTAGATATTTTCCTTATTTATATTTCAAATGTTATCCCCTTATCCCATTCCCCCTCCCCCATTCACCAACCCGCCCACTTCCACTTCCCTGTCCTGGCATTCCCCTACACTGCAGCATCCAGCTTTCTCAGGACCAAGGGCCTCTCCTCCCTTTGAGGTCCAACAAGGTCATGCTCTGTTGCATATGTAGCTGGAGACATGGGTCCCTCAATGTGTACTCTTTGGTTGGTGGTTTAATCCCTGGGACTCTGGGGTACTGGTTGTTTCATATTGTTGTTCCTCCTATGGGGCTACAAGCTCCTTCAGCTCCTTCTGTCCTTTCTCTACATCCTCCATTGGGGACCTTGTGCTCAGTCCAATGGTGGGCTGAGAGCATCCACCTCTGTATTTGTCAGGTACTGGCAGAGCCTCTCATAAGACAGCTATATCAGGCTCCTGTCAGCAAGCACTTGTTGGCATCCACAATAGTGTCTGGTTTGGGGACAGTATATAGGATGGATCCCAGGTGGGACAGTCTCTGGATGGCCTTTCCTTCTGTCTCTGCTCCACAATTTGTCTCTGTATCTCGTCCCATGGGTATTTTGTTTCCCCTTCTAAGAAGGACCAAAGTATCCATACTTTGTTCTTCCTTCTTCTTGAACTTCACTTGGTCTGTGAATTGTATCTTGGGTATTCCAAGATTCTGGGATAATATCCACTTATCAGTGAGTGCACACCATGTGTGTTCTTTTGTGATTGGGTTACCTCACTCAGTATGATATTTTCTAGTTCCATCCATTCACCTAAGAATTTCATGAATTCATTGTTTTTAATAGCTGAGTAATAGTATTCCATTGTGTAAATGTACCACATTTGTCTATATTCATTCCTCTGTTGAGGGACATCTGGGTTGTTTCTGTTGTTTCTGAAAAAAATTTCTGTTCTTTAGAAATTTCCAGTCTCAGGTATTTTGTTATAGCAATACAGAAAGCAGTTTGATATCTACATCTCCAAGTACTTGAATTGAAAAACAAATCAAAAGAAGCAAGCATGAACTATGAGCTATAAGAAGGCATTCTGTGTATCGTTAAAGCCCTTTTAGTACTTGGAACAGTACCTTCCCTGTTGTTCTGGCTATTAATAAATAAGGCTGCTATGAACATAATGGAGCATGTGTGCTTATTTCATGTTGCAGAATCTTCTGGGTATATGCCCAGGAGTGGTATAACTGGGTCATCCAGCAGTACTACATCCAATTTTCTGAGGAAACACCAACCTAATTTCCAGAGTGGTTGTAACAGCTTGCAATCCCACCAGCAGTGGAGAAGTGTTCCTCTTTCTCCACATCCTTGCTAGCACCTGCTGTCACCTGAGTTTTTTATCTTAGCCATTCTGACTAGTGTGAGGTGGAATCTCAGGGATGTTTTGATTTGCATTTCCCTGGTGACTACGGATGTTGAACATTTCTTTAGGTGCTTCTCAGCTATTCGGTATTCCTCAGCTGAGAATTCTTTGTTTAGCTCTGTACCCCATTTTTTAATAGGAAAGACAAAAACCACATGGTCATTTCATTAGATGCTGAAAAAACATTTGACAAAATTCAGCATGTTTTCATGTTAAAACTCTTAGAAAGATCAGGAATTCAAGGCCCATACCTAAACATAGCCAACTTGAAGAAATTCCACTAAATCACGAACTAGACAAGGCTGCCCTCTCTCTCATTATCTATTCAATATAGTACTTGAAGTTCTAGCTAGAGCAATTAGACAACAAAAGGAGTTCAAAGGGATACAAATTAGAAAGAAGAAGTCAAAATATCATTATTTTCAGATGATATTATAGTATACTTAAGTGACCCTAAAAACTCAACCAGAGAACTTCTAAATCTGATAAACAACTTCAGCAAAGTGGCCAGATATAAAATTAACTCAAACAAATCAGTAGCTTCCCTATACTCAAAGGATAAACAGGCTGAGATTAAGGAAATTAAGGAAAAGACACCCTTCACAACAGTCACAAACAATATAAAGTATCTTGGTGTGTCTCTAACCAAATAAGTGAAAGATCTGTATGACAAGAACCTCAAGTCTCTGAAGAAAGAAATAGAAGAAGACCTCAGAAAATGGAAAGATAGCCCATGCTCATGGATTGGCAGGATTAATATAGTAAAAATGGCTATCTTTCAAAAAGCAATCTACAGATTCAATGCAATCCCCATCAAAATTCCAACTCAATTCTTTATAGAGTTAGAAATAGCAATTTGCAAGTTCATCTGGAATAACAAAAAAACAAGGATAGTGAAAAATATTCTCAACAATAAAAGAACTTTTGGAGGAATCACCATCCCTGACCTCAAGCTGTACTACAGAGCAATAGTGATTAAAAACTGCATGGTATTGGTACAGTAACAAGCAGGTAGATCAACAGAATAGAATTGAAGACCCAGAAATAAACTCACGCACCTATGGTCACTTGATCTTTGACAAAGAAGCTAAAACCATCCAGTGGAAAAAAGATATCCTTTTCAACAAATGTTGCTAGTTCAACTGGTGGTTAGCATGCAAAAGAATGCAAATTGATCCATTCTTATCTCCTTGTACAAAGCTCAAGTCCAAGTGAATCAAAGACCTCCACATAAAACCAGACACACTGAAACTAATAGAAAAGAAAGTGAGGAAGAGCCTCAAGCACATGGGCACAGGGGGAAATTTCCTGAACAGATCACCAATAGCTTATGCTCTAAGATCAAAAATTGACAAATGGGACCTCATAAAATCACAAAGCTTCTGTAAGGCAAAGGACACTGTCAATAAGACAAAACAGCAACCACCAAATTGGGAAAAGAGCTTTACCAATTATACATCCAATACAGGGCTAATATTCAATATATACAAAGAACTCAAGAAGTTAGACTCCAGAAAACCAAAGACTCCACCTTATTTTTATTGCTGGCTTGTTTAAAACAGTGTTTCTCACTGGGCCCACCACTCACCAATTAGCTTCTGATGGCTCTGACTACTTCTAAATTATGCCCTGACATATTTATGCCATTGAATTAGTGCCCTCTATCCTCCCAAAGAGGACTTCTGTCTTAGTCAGGGTTTGTATTCCTGCACAAACATCATGACCAAGAAGCAAGTTGGGGAGGAAAGAGTTTATTTAGCTTACACTTCCAAATTGCTGTTCATTACTAAAGGAAGTCAAGACTGGAACTCAAGCAGGTGGGAAGCAAGAGCTAATGCAGAGGCTGTGGAGGGATGTTACTTACTGGTTTGCTTCTTGGTCATGATATTTTGTGCAGGAATAGAAATGCTGACTAAGACAAATTGTTACCAGCCAGTGGGGTATTCCTCTGACAACCTGACTATGTTTTTGGGGAGGACTGTGGAAAGACTTTGGAACTTTGAGCTAGAAGATCCATTCGGTGTTAAGAGCTCTGTGGGATGTTGTATAGGAACTTGGAAGATAATGTCGAGAACAGTGCAGATAATGGAGGCCTGGCTTGTGAAATTTCAGAGGAAAGATTAAAGACTCTTATCAGGGCTATGTTTTGATTTTGAAGATTCTGTGGTTTTGGTTAGCTGGGGCTGAAGAATCAGCTGTGAGTAACGAGATACCAGAACCAATAAAGCAAACCTTTGTGTTACTAGGACTATTGATGCTGGTTAGCTGAAGCTAAGAAATCAGTGGTGACCAGCATCACTGAGGTGAAGTCTTCTGGGAAGTGTTTCCTGAGAGCACAAAGGCTGTGTTCCAGAGATAGCCAAGGTTGTACCTTGTGCTGTGGCTGGACTTGGTAATGTGTAAGAGTCACACAGGTAGTACTGGTTTGAAGGCATGAAAGAGTCATGAAGAGCAGCTGAGGCTCGGAGCGGTGAGAGGCTATGGAAGGCCATTGGAGAAGGTGCAGTCTCAGAGGCAATTAATGGCCCAGTACTGAAGGGGTCATGCAAAGGAACTGAGACTTGGCCCCATGAAGAGAGCCTGTGAGAGGCTATTCGTGAAGCCTAGTAGCAGCAGAAGACTGCAGTGTTTTGGAGTTCCCAGTACCATGAGATGACCACCAAGAACAGCAGCAACAGCGGTGTACAGGCAGCTGGAACCTAGAAGACAAGGTGTGTGCTACAAAGGGCAGAGCTGGAGAAGTGACCCAAACCCTTGGAGGAGCCTAGAAGATCGTGAGTTGGATCTCAGACATTGGACAGTTGGAGTTTGATTTTGATTTTGATTTTGACTGTGCCCTGATACTTTGCCCTCTTGAAGTAAGAAGATATTTTAGTGGAGCCCACAGTTAAGAAACTGAATTTTTAAAAGACGATGAATTTTAAAAGATATTGGATAATTTAAAGGGATTGAAATTTTAATATGTAAGAATTTGCAAAGACTGTAGGACTTTTAAAGTTATTTAGATCTTGGGGATGAATAAGAAAGTAAGGATTGAGGCTTAATAGTGATGTGTTTGTGTGTCAAGTTGACAAGGGGTCAATTTGAGTGTCAACTTGACTCAAGCTGGAGTTATCACAGAGAAAGGAGTTTCAGTTGAGGAAATGCCTCCATGAGATCCAGCCACAAGGCATTTTCTCAATTACTGATCAAGGGGGAAGGGCCCCTTGTGGGTGGTGCCATCCCTGGGCTGGTATTCTTGGGTTCTCTAAGAAAGCAGGCTGAGCAAGTCAGAGAGGAGGCAAGCCAGTAAGAAGCATCCCTCCATGGCCTCTGCATCAGCTCCTGCTTCCTGACCTGCTTGAGCTCCAGTCCTGACTTCCTTTGGTAATGAATAGCAATGTGGAAGTGTAAGCTGAATAAACCCTTTCCTCCCCAACTTGCTTCTTGGTCATGATATTTGTGCAGGAATAGAAACCCTGATTAAGACAACTTTGAAAAACGTATTTATCAAAACAAGAGAACCAGTGGGAAAAAATGACAGTGTTTTCTGTTTTATGATCCTTCTTAATTCTGGTTAAGTAGAAGAGAGAGAGATGGACTCTCCAATCAACATTCACATTAAATTCATTAACAAATGTACTTTGCCAGGCAGTGGCACATGCCTTTAATCCCAGCACTTGGGAGGCAGAGGCAGGCAGATTTCTGAGTTTGAGGCCAGCCTGGTCTACAGAGTGAGTTCCAGGACAGCCAGGACTATACCGAAAAACCATGTCTCAAAAAACCAAAACCAAACCAAACCAAAACAACAAATGCACTTTGGTTGAACTACCCGAAGAAAATTCTGCCTCACAAAGTCATGTAACAGAAAAGGCAGGCGGATTTTAATAGCGTTTGAGATGGCCAAACCTCAACAATTGGTGGTTCTTAGTGCTTAGTTACAATGAAGCATCTAAAACCGTTACATCAAAGCCCATCAGTCTTTTGTACAATTTGAATTTTATAACACCATGTACTGGTCTTTTTGGTCAGTCCCAGCAAATCTTTGAAGTGCTGACACTTCCACTATACAATGTCGAAAGACTACAGCTCTTCCCACCACTGTGGCTCCTGCCAGCAAAGCTGTGAAGCATTATAAAGCTGCCAGGCTCCAGGCAGCCGTGGCGAACTTTCCAAAATTCAAACTCTCATGAAAAGGCGCAAATCATATCACCTGCCATAAACACCATCGTTTGTTTTCCCTTGAAGGGTCACTCTCAGGCTTCTCATTTTTTGAGAATATGTCTGCCCAAGTCTGAATCACAGAGCCTGTCTGTCTTTCATTCTTTCTAAGAAATGTGTCACTTTACAGGGGAGGGTGCAGGGGCTGAAGGGGAGCAGCCGGCTGGCTCACGACTCAAATAATCTCACAAAAGAGCTTTCCATCAAGGGCCTGTGTTGATTCATCCAAAATGTAAATATCTGCTTGTAAAACATGCTTAACGAGTTGTGAAGAGGTAATGACAGATGGGCCATCAAAGTCATAGCGGATAGTTACACGTTACAGGGCCTGTGCTTGGTTAGGAAGAACGCAGTGAGTGTTCCTGCAGCCTCACACTTCTCAATGCCAGCTGTAGGAAAGGAATCGCTATGAAGAGTGGTCTGACCCGGAGGCCCAAGTGAGCAGGTGTCAGGTCCCCACAGAAAACTGAGAACCACCCCTCTTCTTAACTTAGGGTTTCCCGCAGTTCCTGGACTTCAGTAGCCACGCAAAGGACCTGACTCAAGTATAAAATCATGTAGTTAGCACCGCTTGATGACAGGTCATTTCTGGTCTAAGCCTTATCTGGGCTACCAGTGGTTCACAACTGGCCACAGCAGCTATTGTTAGATGCCAGAGTAAAATACCCTCTATTTCTAATTCCCCTTTGTCCTTAAAAGCAAAAGCATTTTCCAACTTCCTTTCTGTGAATGGCTTCTGAGTGGTGGCTAGTGAGACGAGTGGGCCCTTCTGCCTTCAGCAAGCTCTAAAACAAAAAGGGACGCAAGAGCTCGATTTCTGACCCACTTACTGAGTTCCTCCAACATGTGAGTTTTAGAAGCTGAGTGATTTGAATAGGAATGCCCCCGCCATAGGCTCATAGATGTAAATGCTTGGTCATTGGGAAGTGACGATACTTGACAGGGATTCGGGAGGTGTGGCCTTGTTGGAGCAAGTGTGTCACTAAAGGTGGACTTTGGTGTTCCAAATTCTCAAGCCAGGTCCAGAGTTTCTCTCTCTCTCTTGTCCTGCTGCCTGCCAATCCAGATACATAACTCTCGTGTCTGCTGGGTGCCGCCATGCTTCCCACCATGACAACAATGGACTATACACCTCTGAAACAGTAAGCCAGCCCCAGTTAAACATTTCTTTTTATAAGCGTTACTGTGGTGGTCATGGCGTCTCTTCACAGCAATAGAACACGGACTAAAACAGAGCCTTTTATCAAGTGTGCCTTTGTGCTTAGCATGGACTGGCTGATAAGCCCAGGGTTAGAAAGAGATGCAGAGACCAACAGCAAGTCACACCACATGGGGATTCCAATCTGCTTCTTAGAACAGTAACATTCTCCCTCCTGTGGCAAAATACATCCAGCCCAGTAAGTATTTTTAGATATTTTGTACAGTAAAGGAATTACATTCTACTCATATTAAGACCTTCAGCATTCTGATTGTAAGGACAGAAATGTGGTGAGAAAATAAACAGTAAGAGCTCTATACAGGCCATGTTTTGATGAGTGTGTGTGTCTCTGTGTGCATTCACAAATGTGTGCCAGGCCTTCAGAGGCCAAAAGAGAGAGCACATTTCCAAAGGTTGCAATTACAGGAGACTGTGAGCCATGAGGTGCAGCTGCTGGGAACCAAACTTCAGATCCCTGCAAGAGCAAGTGATCTTGGCAGCCGAGTCACCTCTCCACCCCTATATGGAGGTTCTGAAGTTGGCCCAGACTCCATCCAGAGCTCTGCTGGCCTGGCCGGCATTCAGTATAGCATCGTCTGTCTCCTGCACCTTCTTTCATCTGTCAAAAACAACATTTAGTCATTAATGGATTCCATTAAAAATGTTCTAGCTATATAGAAAAATAGCAAGCAATTAGCATAGACTTCCCATATACCCCATCAGCATGTGAAGATACGTTTTTGAATTTTTGTGTTTCATTTTTTTCTGTTATTGACTTTTTGCATTATTGTGGTACATTCCTTTAATTATAGACTCGGCATTCGATCTATTTTATTTACCAAAGCTCATGTTTATATTCATATTCCAGTTTTGTGTCATAGAGCTTTTTAGATTCATCAATTTTTACAGCTCTAAAATCCTATGTTTCTCTCAACTTACTTGCCTCTTGCCCTCCAAACTTCAGGCATTCACTCACCTTCTGCCTTTTCCAAAATGCCAGAGTGTTTAGAGCCAAACACTGTGTAACTATTGATACTGGCTTCGGTGGCCAAGCAATAAGCACTCAGTGGTTAAATGCCCTTATGGTATGTCAGAAAAGCTTAGCTCGAGTCCCTTTATTTAAAACTAAGTAATATTCCATTGTGTGATATTTGTGGCTTGGTCCACTAGTAAAACACACCTGGGTTTCTTCCAGTTTTTAATGACAATGAATGAAGCTGCTGTGAACATTTGGGTGCTCAGAGTTTTCACCTGATTGTCAAGGTAATTACTGAGTTGTTTGCCATAAGAATGTTTGATTTGGAGGAACAAATTTTCACATTTTCTCTCACATGTGCAATCTAGGTTTAAAGATATGTGTGTATATATGGCGTGTGTGTGTGTGTGTGTGTGTGTGTGTGTGTGTGTTGAAAGTAGAAAGGGGAGAGGATCTAAATTGATGGGAGAAGGAAAACATGAAGGGGTGAGAGTGAAGAAAAGTCAGATGTGTCATGCTTCTGTCATGTGGGGAATCTGTATTTAAATGAATATATAAAATCTAAGCTTAAGCATGAAGGTGGAAAGACTGCTGGATGAAACAAGGAGACCAACGGGCGTCAGGGACAAGAGAAGGTGACTCATTCTGATATGACTGTAGAGCAAGCATGCACGCTCAACACGGTGTCATAATGAACCCTTGTTATGAATACTAACTAGAAGGATTCATTGTAAAAGCCAGGCCTGATGGGGCAGGCTTGCAATCCCAAGCAGAGGCAGGAGGGTAGAGATGTCAAGCTCTGTCTGGGTTACAGAGTAAGTTTAAGGCTAGCTTAGTCAACATAGTGAAACCTGTTTCCTGTAGCTTTTGCTATCCTTCCTAAGCTCGGGGAACAAACAGACTGTGCTACCAGCCCCTGCCCAGAGAATATTGGATCCATGGATGAAAGACACAGACACACAAGTTGCTCAATTTCAACTTGCCTTATTGGCTCACCTGCTGAGTGCCTCCGATCTACTGATGCTGGCGTGCCCTTCCCAGTACTCTTAGCTCACCACCTCTCAGCCTGCCCTAGCTTTAGTTGCTCAGTTACCTTCAGTCCCAGCTCAATGCCCTATCCCTGCCTAGAGACTCAGCCCATGGCCGTGTCTCTTGAGATCTTACATGGCTGGTCACCTTTTGTCCCTCTGATGCATGGCGAAAACTCCATTCCTCTCCCCTGCATCTGCTAGCAAGCCTGTGAGGACCTGGAAGACCTGCCTATGCTGCCTAGAAATTAGCCACTAGGATCTTTATTGATGTATCAAGAACCAGTTGGGGAACAGGACCTTAGCATCAGAGCCATCTCCTACAAAAACCTGCCTCAATAAATCTAAAAAAAAAAAAAAATCAAGAGCACTAATGATATAGGTCAGTGGAACACTACTAGCTTAGTATGGTCAAGACCCTCCTTAAGATCCTAGATTCATGCCAGCAGGATACACACACACACACACGCACGCACGCACGCACGCACGCACACACACACACACACACAAATAAATAAATAAAACACAATATATTGGGCTGGGGCTGCACTCAGGTGGTAGTGTGATTCCTTATCATCCACAAAGCCCTGGCCTAAGTCACCACAATGCATGAACTGGTCAAGGTGGTACCCATATTTAATCCCAGCACATGAGAGGTAAAGAAAGGAGCATCGAAAATGCAAAGTTATCCTTGACTGCATAGAAAGAAGGAGGCCATCCTAGACTCAAGACTTCATCTCACTGACTATATTTACTCAGACACTTAACTGTGGCACACAAAACAGCAAAAACCAAAGGCCTCAGTGGACAGCATTTTGCCATAGTGTGTGGATGGGCACGTCCTTCAAACTGCAACTAGACTTTCTTCCCACACCCAAGAAAAAATTTTTTTGAGGCAGCATTGAACTGTATAGCTCTGGCTGGCTGCAATTTGCTATGTAGGTCAGCCTGACCTTGAATTCATAGAGATCCACCTGCCTCTGACTCCCAAGTGCTGGGATTGAAGGCACATGTCATCACACCCGGCTGGAAGGAGCACCTAGACATAATACAGAGATGAAGTGAAAAAACGTTGTCATCAGTTGTTCCCCAGTGCTCATGGAATAAGTTCCCGTTCACTCATGGGACCACCTGAAGCCCAATTCCAAGCCTCGCCCCTCTCCCTTGAGTGCTTTCGGCTTTTCGCTTTCCTCTAAACAACCGTCTACTTTTACCCAAATGTAGATTAGCATTTACTTCTGGTCTTCTCATCCTTCTCTCTTTGCTATGAGACCAAAACAAAAAACAAAAAACAACAACAAAAAAAAAACCACCCACTTCCCTGGAGGCCTATTTAATGCACCATCATCCTTTGGAGAGCTTTGCTACATGCCAGCAGCTCCCCGACCCCACTCCCAGTCTCAGTACTGGAATGCTGGCCACATGCACCCACCTCTCCACCTCTCCATCTAGACAGGCTGCACCCTGGCAACAGTCCTATCCTTGAGCATGGCACCCAAACCACGGCGAAGAGGAGGCTTCACAATGTGCAAGGAATAGCTGAGAAAACGGGTGGATGTCTAGACCACGCTCTCCCCGGCTAACAGCTCAGACTCTAAAAGTAATGGACACTGGCATGCCTTGACAGTACAGAAAGGGAAACTTACTCTAGGGAAACCAAAGGGGAAGGCCCAGGTAAGACTGTAGAGAAGATCTCAGAACCCCGAGATCCATGGGATACTGTATGAGCAAAACATCTTCAAGGTAAAATAAGTGAATGAATGAATGAATGAATGAATGAATGAGCAATACCCAGACAAAGCATTATGAGACAAAAAAAACAACACAAGCCTCCAAAAGTGCCATTGAGTTCATTTTGTGATCCCCATGCCACTACTGGGCATGGGGCCTGCCCTCTAGTGTGGCTTTGATGCTTAGTGTGACTTTTTAGGAGAAAACTAATTTTTCCCTTTCAGATGGTTATCAGTCGTAGACGGTTTTTGGTTGGAAATCTGAGGTGTTAGCTGGACTGGTTCTTCTGAAAGCTCCGGGAATGGAGTCCAACTTCCTTCTTCAACTTTCAGTAGCCGCCTGTGTCCTTCGGGATGTCGCCCTCACCTCTACCTCACAGAACATTCCTCCAACCTCTGTTTCCATTATCCGTCATCTTCTGTCTCGATCCTGTCTCCCACCTAAAAATACTTCTGTGACCAGAGCAGACCCACCTGACCGTCCGGGATAGCCTCCTCGTCTTCTGCACACAAAGATCATGCTTACCAGTTCCGGTGATTTGGATGTGGACATTCAGGCAGGGGAGTCATTACTGCCTTACATGACTAGGTTCATGTAGATTCGAAACACATTCTGCTCAGAGTCTTCTACAGGAGAGAGGCTGTTAAGAACTGTGAATTAGAACTTTTAAATATAGATAAGACTGTATCTCTGCCTACAGAAACACTTATGGTACTGACATTTGCCTGACACAGACATGAGATGAATAGGATATGCAGTAAATACAGAATAAATCAGACGAGGGTTCTTAGCACTTAAGGGTTATGTCCAACTCTGTCCCAGTGGCACAGCTGTACTGGAAGGACCTTGCACCTGCCCCCAGACTTACGAGTGTGGCTGCTGTGTCACGTGTGTGCCAGTAGGTGGCAGAGAGGAGAAAGGCTGTGTTCAGTGTTCAGACCTATGAACTTCTGAATGATGTTCCCCCTCACTGGCCACACTCAGGACAGCAGGCCCTGAACCTTGCCTGGGCAGAAGGACAGAAGTAGCTCTGGTGGGGACAGAGGTGAATTCTTCCTGGCTGGCTAGTCTGCGGGCATGAGAGTAGGCGAACAGGCAGGCTGGCCATCTCAGGTACCTCTCAGGCCTAGACCCATGGCCAACCTCAACATCTACCCCATCAGTGTACTACGGAGTGGATGAAGGGGCCTGTCCTAGAGATCAAAAAATATAGGATTGCCATGACACAGGGTAACAACAGGATATCTGAGAGGAGCCCCAGCGAGATGCTAATATCAATAGAGTAGCAGAAGCCAGAGGCCTCATACCAGACCAACGACTCATTGAAAAGGACATTTGTAAGCAAAGAACGTGTGGACAAAACAGTATGGTGTGGGATACACTGTGGTGCCCTACAGCTCCCACAATGAGACTTATTTCACTGTGGGGGAGACAGGTTGCAAGGATGGAGGGTGGGTATGAGGAGAGGGGGAGGTGAGTGAGATTGGGTTGCATGATGTGAAACTCACAAAGAACCAATACAAAGTCGAGCAGTTGTTGTTTAAAAAGAAGAGCCTTGCAATACTTGAGCACAGACACCCACTTGGGCTCAGCGTGGGAACCCCATCTTCTGCTCTCAGTCTTCCCTAGGAGGACGGTTCTGTGCCGGGTGCCTGGGACTCACAATGAGAGCAGTGTGAGGACAGGTAGAGCCCGGCTGCCTTTGGTTCTTACAGAGCTCAGCAGAAGAAACAACGAATGGAGAAGAACAGCATTTGCTGGGGCGGGGTGATCGTCAAGGACAAGGACCTCTGACTCACCACCAGCCCTATAGCAGGGAGTTCTTCACTAAGCCCAAACGCAGAGGAGGGAGCACAGCTTTGGCTGGGAGAAGCCAGGCCTGAGATGGCGAGGAGCCTGGCAAGCCTTACAAACAGAGCAGTTCCTCCCACTGGGCGCCTCCTTCCTCTTAGCTCTTAGATCATCAGGGCACCTCCCCCCTTTCCCTGGAGATCTCCTTCCTTACCTTTCTCCTCTCCTCTCTCCCTGCTTTGATGGAGGCAGGAAATGTTACATTACATTGTAGCACCTCTCCTTCCGCTACTCAAGTCTTAAAACCAACAGGCTTGGAGGGAGGGGAGGATCATTTGCAGTGAATGTTGTCAGCTCTCTAAAGACCTCGGACCACCGACCACCGTTTCATCTCCGGAAGCTTTTATCTCCCACAACGCTTGCAGCACCTGCCTTCAAAGACCTAAGAGCTCACGGGTACTCCGCTGCCCTGGACGGCACACAGGATCTGATCTGTTCTCAGATCTCTGCTTTACAGATGTGAAATCGGAGCCAACAGGAGCCTTTGCGCTCCTGAGCAGGTCTCTCCAGAGCGCCACACAGCTCGGAACCACAAACATTGACTCTAGACGCTGAGCCCCAAAGAAGGACCAGAGACATTTTAGCCACAGCTTTGTGATTCCGATTCCGGGACAGACTCTGGAAATACTAAGGTTCTCCAAGTTGGCGGGAGGCACCATGCTATGGCATGCATGCCCTGCCCCCTGCTGCTGGGGGTGGGGGGAAGGGCAGAAGAGCCACCGCCTTCTTTCACCTTCGTCCACAGTAATGTTTCCAGTCGCATCTAAGAGAGCATATCAAATTGCCGTAGCGATGGAAATGAAAAAAAAATCACTATTGTATAATCCAACTGAACCGGATGCCACACCATTAATAGCATCTCTTTCATAAACAGACTTAGGAAATCCACAAAGACCACGCTGACATCAGAGCTCCCTTCTTGCTAATCATGACTCTTGTAACCAGACAAGAGCAAAAACAAACAGCACCTAACTTTGGTGTTCAGCCTAGGTGCACGGCCCTCCCTGGCGGGACCTTAGAGACTGACACGTGGCCCAGTGGCCCCAGCCCTGAGATCAACTGGACAGTGCGTCGTCGTCGTTGGAGCCGGTGTCTGCTGTGCCTACTGCAGAGGGCCTGCCGCAGCTGCAGCTGCTGTTGTGGGGCTGACCTGAGGGATCTGAGCTTGCACCCACAGCACGGGCTGCTCAGCCTTCACATTCCCGGGGATTACCATAAACAATTCAGACAGGTAAGTGAGTGTCACATGATTCCAGACGCACGCTTCCGGTCCAGTGCGGCGTGGACCGCAGCTCCGGGGGAGGAAACTGTGGCTGATCTCTCCCTGCGGGATGGCTTGGTAACATCCAGAAAACCACCATCGCAGAACTCTGATGGTAATTTTATTCACAATTTCCGTGGCTTTCTCGAGGAGGCTGGCTTTGCTCCGTGAATAATCACACAGAATGTGGTGCTGTGTTTTCCCCCCAGATGTGTAATTAAATCATTCTTTCAGTCATGTACTTCCTATGCCTAAAAAAATAAAAAAAAGAAAGAAAGGCTAGTTACGTAGCATAGAATCAGCACTGGAGCATTCAAAGGACTCTAATTCCTGAACATTTGATTTTTATAAATTTATAACATCAAAATAATCTGAATCAGATAATGTGAGAATCTTTTAGAACACTGAGATTCTTTGAACTAAATATTGCAAATTAAAAAAAAGAATTGAATTTCAGACTGTGGGCTCGTAATAAATTTAAAAGAAAGGATTGTCCAGCTTCTGGCTATTATAAATAGGGCTGCTATGAACATAGTGGAGCATGTATCCTTATTGCATGCTGGGAAATCCTCTGGGTATATACCCAGGAGTGGTATAGCAGGGTCCTCTGGAAGTATTGTGTCCAGTTTTCTGAGAAACTGCCAGACTGATTTCCAGAGTGGTTGTACCAGTTTGCAGTCCCACCAGCAGTGGAGGAGTGTTCCTCTTTCTCCACATCCTCGCCAATACCTGCTGTTTCCTGAGTTTTTAATCTTAGCCATTCTGACTGGTATGAGGTGAAATCTCATGGAGGTAAAGCTGTAGACAAAGAGTGGACCCCCTCACCAAGCTGGGCTAACAATAAGTAATCCGAGATACTGACTTTTCACTGGGCGTATCCCTAAAGGGTGATATTCCAGTGCAGAGGCAGGCTCAGGCTGACAAGCCCACTAGATTCAAGGCCTTTGTCACTATTGGGGACTATAGTGGTCACATAGGTCTAGGTATTAAGTGCTCCAAGGAGGTTGCCACTGCCATCCGAGGGTACATCGTCTTGGCCAAGCTCTCCATCGTCCCTGTGCGGAGAAGCTGCTGTGGGAACAAGATGGGCAAGCCCCACACTGTTCGTGCAAGGTGACAGGCCGCTGTGGCTCTGTCATGGTGCATCTCATCGCTGCCCCCAGAGGCACTGGCATTGTCTCCGCTCCTGTGCCCAACGAAGAAGCTGCCGCTGATGGTGGGCATTGATGACTGCTACACATGAGCCAAGGGCTGCACTGCCACCCTGGGCCACTTTGCTAAAACCACCTTTGGTGACATCTCCAAGAACTTTTGCTACCGACCCCCCAACCTCTGGAAAGAGACTGTGTTCACCAAGTCTCTTTATCAGGAATTCACTGATCAGCTTGTGAAAACCCACACCAGGCCAGGTGGTGGTGGCACATGCCTTTAATCCCAGCAGAGGCAGAGGCAGGCGGATTCCTGAGTTCGAGGCCAGCCTGGTCTATAGAGTGAGTTCCAGGACAACCAGGGGTACACAGAGAAACCCTGTCTCAAAAAAAAACAAAAACAAAAACAAAAACAAAAAAAACCCAAAAACAAACAAACAAACAAAACAAAACCTAAAAAGGAAAACCCACACCAGAGTCTCTGTTCAGAGGACCCATTTCTGGATGTCAGGGATAAGATACCGGAAAGATCTCTAAGAGCGGTGTAAAGCCATTGTCCCAGAGAAGAGGAATGCCTTCATGCTTTTTTGAAAGATTGTCCTGTTAGTGATTTGAAACAGAGCAAGGGAGGAAGACGGCATGGCGAGGACGAACTAACCGGGGCAGTGGGAGCAGCCATCTTCGTGAGCGCTGACTGTGGCTTGGACTGTGAGGTGGAAATCCGAGGAGGCAGATGTAGGAACTGATTGGCTGCAGTGCTGGCAACAGCTGCAAATGGGTTGCATCTGGAGGACAGCAGGGACGACAGGACGAAGGCCGACTGCTGGTCCTCTGGTTTATATAACCGATGGGACATTCAGGGAGTCATAAGGAAGCCAGGATGCAACACTGAGGAAAGGGTGGGCTGCTTGGGCTTGCTTTTACCTGAATAACTGGTACCCTGGGGACATTTAATTGGAGAGCTTTAGCGGGTTGCGTGGTCTGGAGCTCCAAGGCGTGGTTTTGGGGATTATCAGAGTGGAGACTGTCACGGAAGTGTGCAGTGGTGGTGCATCAGGAGGAAATGAGGGGGGGGGAGTGGTGCAGCTTTACCAAACAGCCAAGTCATTGGTCATCATTGACTGATGAGATAAAAATCAGCAAATAGGGATAGAAAAGGAATAGCTACACACACACACACACACACACACACACACACACACACAGAGAGAGAGAGAGAGAGAGAGAGAGAGAGAGAGAGAGAGAGAGAGAATGTCATGAAATCCAAAGAAAAGTGTATTTCAAGGATGAAGCACTCAGCAGCAAAGCTAAAGCTGTAACAGGAATGAAGGATAAAATCCCCACATATGCAGCATCCATACACATAATAAACACTGTTCTGTGTGTAATGAGTGTGTTCTATACTCATTCAACATTGATGGATCCATCTATAGAGTTGCGGGGAGATGGTGTGTTGTCGTAGGGAAAACACAAGCCTTGATTCCGAGACTGTCCGGTTGTTAACTGTCGTGAAGAATGTCCAGAAGGACCAAAGCCTGGAGGAGCTGGAGACACTCTCCAGGGGATGGTCAGGACGGAGCCAGCCCACCTCTGTGAAAGGTGCAGAGGTCTCCTTCCTTGAGTCATCTGTACACGTGGTTCTTAGAGAGATGAGGGGACATGGTAAGGTAGGGGAAAGCCTCCGTTAACCCTGGGGACTGTGATAAAATCGCCACATAAAAACACACCAAGGGCCGGGCGGTGGTGGCGAACGCCTGTAATCCCAGCACTCTGGGAGGCAGAGGGAGGTGGATTTCTGAGTTCGAGGCCAGCCTGGTCTACAGAGTGAGTTCCAGGACAGTCAGGGCTATACAGAGAAACCCTGTCTCGAAAAAACCAAATCCAAAAAACAAAAAACAAACAAACAAACAAACAAACAAAAAAACACCAAGCCAGGCATCATGCCCACACATATAGTGTACAAGTCACCACAGCAGCTGGGAGGATGAGCAGAACGGCCATCAGGAATACAAAGCAACCCTGGGCCACACAGCAAGGCCACTCGGGTCTATGAGATACCCTTTCTCAAAAACATCGACAAGACAGTTGAAATCCAAGTCCCATTTTCAAGAATATTGAATATAATAAATTCACAATATAAGCAATACATTAAGGGCTGTTCCAGCTTCAATAATTTAGACCTGCTCATAGGACAACAGAGAGTATCCCTGTACCCACGCCCCAATCTGATTATTAAGTTTATTCTTATTAAGCCTCCTTAGAGACTAACTGCTAAAATTATCTCCATGAGGTCACATACCACACACTATCTGGGGACACTTAAAAAAATCTCTGATTATCTTTAAGAAATCTGTTTCCTGAAAGTGAAACTAAAGTTATTTGTTTTGTAAACTCTAAAAAGGGGGAAAATTTCTTGTAAGTTTCTACAAGGTCCTTTCAGAACTACAAATTCCAAGTGGAATCCAAATAAATTAGTTTGGAAAGCCCCTTGAATTCTTTGGACTGGAATTAAACTTGAGGGTTATCTTTCAAAGTCTTGCCTTGCTGACTATCAATATTTTATGGTGACATTTTCCTAAACAGTTTGCGCAAGGAAAGGACAGTGTAATCAAAGATACTAAGAAAGTAATAAGCAAACAGATGTGTTTAAGATAGCATTTTTTAAAAAAAAGTAACAACAGATTTTTAAGGACACAAATACAGTAGACGCCTCATGTGTCCAACATTGTTAAGCAATGGCCTTGTCTATACCAGGATATTTTCCACATAGCAGCTGATGTGACAGTACTTCAAAAATGACATTGATGAAGATGATCGTAAGACATAATACACACTTTCTCTCTGGCTCTCTGGGGCTAGTCTACTGTCTTTGCTATGTCTTTCTTCCAATGATGCAAGATCGTTGACTCTTACTATCTGTTGATATGGCCATGGTGTATAGACATTATTCATTCGTGGGTTGATCACAGTTCCAGGGGGTCTAGCTGTAGACTGAACTACTGTGTTTTTTTATCTGTCCCTTTCTTTCTCTTCCCCTTTTCTTCATAAGAATTCCTTTGATTTATGAGGAATTAGGTATGTGTATGTGTATGTGTATGTGTATATGTATGTGTATGTATCTGGGAATGTTTGCTGTGGGGTGAGGGTGGAGGCCGAGGACTATTCTCAGAAGTCAGAAGGGGGCTCTGGATGCCCTGATCTGGAGTCTCAGATGGCTCTGAGTCATGTAAGTGCTGGGAAATGAACGTGGGCCCTTCGGGATCGCAGCAGTCACCTTGAACAGCTGAGCCATCGTTTCTCTGGCCCAGCCTCCCGTTTCTTAAGATCACCCATAATCTTCCTCTATCAGCCCTTTATCCCTGTCCATAATCCAGTGTCTTTTCTACTTTCAGCTTTGAATACGTTCACTCCATAAAACCTGAAATATAGAAAATTTGTAAATAGTCACCTCATACACCATTCATGGCTGTCCTCCTTGTCAGTTTTTTTTTTTTTTTAAACTCATGGGTTAGTTTTAAAACATGTAGAGAGCAGCCGCAGCAACAGCAGTAGTAGATAAAACCTGTGTCCTGCTTTCTGTGCTTAACATAACAATTGTTTTTCTTCCAAATAAGCATTTTAAGTATAATGTTCCATTTCCATCAAAGATTTTCTTTACTAAAAACGTCTCCTTGCCATTCCAGTATGAGTGACTTCTAGTTTCCCTACACTATCTACAAGTTGAATACAACACTTCAAGTCAGACCCCTCCGTTGTCCACCTTGCAAAGCATTAGTGAAGAATGAATCTCACACTGAAGGCACTATATAAGGTCACAGATGCATGCACCACAAAATTTAAAATACAGCAGCACCCACTAAGTACAAATGTATTGAAATTATTATTGCAAGGCCAGGTAGGTGTGGTGGCACACACCTTTAATCCCAGCATGTGAAGACAACAGGCAAGTGGATCTCTATGAGTTCCAGGCCAGCCTGTTCTACATGGTAAGTGCCAGGCTAGCCATACTGAGACCCTTTTTCAAAAAGAAAAGAATGGAAGGATTTTTGCAACTCTGCTCATATGCTCCAAAGGCAGGATGCCCGTGGCAAGGGATAGGTTTAATATACCTACTGTGCTGCTTTTTAAAACTTTGACATAGACACATACTACAAATATGGAAGGATAACTAAATATATTAAAATATGAATCCATCTGCACAGGTAAGTGCACACATACCTGCACCTGTGTGCATTACAGATACATGGGCAGGAAGTCATATCCTTGCACATGTTTTACAAACAGCACTTGCTTCTGGAACAATATACAAGAAGCCTCAGAGTGACAGCCTCGGGCTGGCAGGCATTGAGGTAGGAGGATCATTTATTGTCCACCCTGGGAAACTAACAGAGACTCGTGCTTCTCGCCGCTGCTTTATACACATTACTTTCAAAGTCACTGGGAATGAATTTTAGTTCCTCTAGTTTATAGAAAGCAAAACAGCAATATTAGATATTTACTATCGTCTTAGTTGGGGTTACTCTTGCTGTGATGAAACACCATGACCAAAGCAACCTGAAGAGGACAGCACGTTTTAGGCTTATGCCTCCGCATTACTGTTCATCACTGAGGGGAGTCAAGACAGGGACTCAAACAGGATAGGAACCTGGAGGCTAGTGCAGGGGCCATGCAAAGGTGCTGCTTACTGGCTTTCTCCCCATGGCGTAACTCAGTCTGCTTTCTTATAGAACCCAAGACCAGAGAGATGGCCCTACCCATAGCAGGCTGGGCCCTCCCCCATCAATCACTAATAATTAAGAAAATGCACTTGCCCGCGGCCTGATCCTATGGAGGTTATTTTCTCAAGTGAGGCTCCATCCCATCCAGTGACTCCAGCTTTTGTCAAGTTGACATAGAATCGGCCAGCACACTGTTTAGTCCACTCCATGGCAAGGAGTTTGTAGATATGTAATCCCATTTAATCCCTGCAGTCACTCTGCAAGGTTGGCAACAATTATGTTCATTCTGTTGATAAAGTAACACAGTAGTGACATCATATGCCTAAGAGAACTCTGGGAAACACCAGAGCCAAGACCTCAACATGATGATTGACCCAAGTCTGCATTCTTGAGTACTTAAACAAAAATAAAGGCATAAAGTTACTTACAAACTCTAACTAGACCCCATGGGTGAAGGAAGTTACTCAGGAAGGGGAAAGATCCACACAGATAATAGCATGCTAGGCCATATTTTTTTCCGTATCTTCTGCCTCTAACTGTAAGCATCATACGGTGGTAACGGCTATACGGGTAAGGACTCGTGCAGGGTATGTTGGTGTTTGTAGTGTACTCTTTTCAGGAAATTTTTTTTCTTTTTTTCTTTTTTTTTTTTTTGGTTTTTCGAGACAGGGTTTCTCTATGTAGCCCTGGCTGTCCTGGAACTCACTCTGTAGACCAGGCTGGCCTCGAACTCAGAAATCCACCTGCCTCTGCCTCCCAAGTGCTGGGATTAAAGGCGTGCGCCACCACCGCCTGGACAGGAAAAATTTTTTAATCTGTATATTTGTGTGGGGCTAGTTGACATGTATTCAGATGTACACAGAGGCCAGAGGAGGGCATGAGACCCTCTGCAGCTGGAGTTCCAGGTCATTATGAACTGACACATATGGGTTCTGGGGTCTGAACTAAAGTTCTCTGGAAGACCAGCAAGTGCTCTTAACCCCTGAGACCTTTCCCCAGGCCTTCAATGTACTTTCGCATGGTTAACCCAGGAATAACTAGGAAAAAATGCTCCTCTACTATGAAAAGCTTCTCCACATCAACCCCACATCCTCTCCATTGCTATTTCCAATCCCCTGGGTCCACGAGATCTCCAAGGACAGACACTGACCCTGTCACATCCACCACGCTCTCCCAGTAGCATGTCCCTGGACTGTTAACCACGGATGTCTTTCAAGGCCTGACCAGATTCTACCTCCCAGAACTTTCCAATTCATCTAAATCAAGGCTCACCTTTCCCTCTCCTCCAGAGCTATCTTTAAGGATCTCTCACTGAAAACCCGAAAGTGCAAAAGAGATGTAGATTGTAAAGGGGTCTCTGATATCTGGCTGTTTGTTTATTATCTGTTTATTTCGCACTATAGCCACAAAATGGAGGCTGTCTAGTTGTCCATCAACAAATGAATGGATAATTAAAACTCAGTATCTATATAAAACTCAGCTCTAAAGAAAAATAAAATCACAGAAATCGCAGGAAAATCATTGGACTTAGAATATATTAAGTGGAGTCATACAACTTCAGGAGATAAAAACCATACATTCTCCCTCATATGCAGATCACAGCCTGTGGTTGTTTGACTGAGAAATGGCCCTCATAGACTCATCTGTTTAACTGTCCCCTAGCTGATAGAACTGTCTGGCGGAAGGAGCAGGAGGTGTGGTCTTGTTGAAGGAGGTGTGTCACTGAGGTGGGCTTTGGGATTTTAAAAAGCCCATGGCAGGCCCAGTCTCACTCTCTGCCTCATGGTTGTGGATCAAATATAAATTCAGAGCGATTGCCCCAGTACCATGCCTGCCTGCTCTCATGCTCCACACCATGATGGTCGTGGACACGCCCCCTGAAACTGTAAGTAAGCTCCCAGTCAAACGCTTTCTTTAGAACTTGCCTTGGCCATGGTGTCTCTTCACAGCAATAGAAAAGTAACAAAGGCATAGCCAATTGTGTGTGTGTGTGTCTGTGTGTCTGTGTGTCTGTGTGTCTGTGTGTGTTTATAGGTGTACACAAATGTAAATACAGGCATAGTAGGACATATAGCATGTAGTAAGAAGAATACAAAAATGGTAAATGTGAGCTGGTAAGGAAAGATAGGATGTGCAGATAGAGGACACATGAGTCACAGAAGAGGATACAGCTGCTTTTTTTTTCAGCTTTAACTCTGGTCACTGATTGTATATGTGTATTTGTGTGTGTGTGAGAGAGAGTGTGTGTGTGTGTGTAATGTGAATGTATGAGAATGTGTATATATGTGTATGTATGTGTGTATAAGTATGTGTGAGAGAGAGTGTGTGTGTGTGTGTGTGTGAATATGAGTGTGTGTTTGTGAATGTGTGTGTGTGTCTATGTGTTGGATATGTGCATCAAATACGATTAATGGTAAAAATGTAGACTCCAAAACAACAGTCTAGGGCTTCAGAATGGCTCTTCTGAAAGTGTGAAAGTTCACTGAGCTCATTTGATGACTATATTAATATTGCTATATGATGTTTTTTATTCTTTATTATAAAGTGATTTTTTACTTGAAGAGGAGGAGGAGGAAGAAGCATCATCTCCCTTGCAGTGTGGGTCTGAGACGAGGAAGAGCAATGTTTTTACTATTTAGATCACCACCCTTGCCCTGTGTGGCACTCACTGTATCTCGATGGTCGTCTAATAACCTGTTAGAAGAAATGGGACAGTGCACATAAACCACAGAGGAGCGAACCTGGGGTGGATGGAGACCGTGCGCATGAGCAGCCTGACTCGGCCTAGACCATTGATGTGAGCAGGCTGGCTGGGTGGATTTGGGTTGCTGGTGTGAGCAGCCTGGATGGGTGGACTTGGGTTGTTAGTATGAGAAGCCTGGATGGGTAGACTTGGGTTGTTGGTGTGGGCAGCCTGGGTGGGTGGACTTGGGTTGTTAGTATGAGAAGCCTGGCTGAGCTTGCAGAGTTGGTGGTCTTTGCCAATGTCAAGGTGTGAGACAGAAGCACACAATCCTCACACAAACAGCTGGCTGCTGGCTAAAGGATATGCTGTGTATGAAAATAAGCTGATGAGAGCACCTATTTCCTGCCATGGTGAGGCCTGTGTCATGCTATGAGCCTCCCCACTAGACAGACTAGGCATTCCTGAGCTTCAGGAAAACTGGTAATAACAAAAGGTGAGTTTGTCTACAGCCTCAGATTCATATACATGCTGTGGCAGGGTGTGTATGCTTGACCCAGGGAGTGGCACTACTGCAGCAGATGTGGCTTTATTGGAGTCACTGTGTCACTGTGGGGGTGGGCTTAAAGACCTGCATCCTAGCTGCCTGGAAGCCAGTATGCTGCTAGCAGCCTTCAGGTGAAGATGTAGAACTCTCAGCTCCTCCTGTACCATGCCTGCCTGGATGCTGTCATGCTTCTGCCTTGATGATAATGGACTGAACATCTGACCTGTAATCCAGCCCCAATTAAATGTTGTCCTTATAAGAGTTGCCTTGGTCATGGTGTCTATTCACAGCAGTAAAACTCTAAGTCAGTAGAGACGATAACTACGTCATCAGCATCTAAATTTTGTTGTTAGCAAGAGTGGGGGTTGTGTTTTATAATGTTTTGTCGGGCTTGGGGTAGGGATCAAGTATGGGGATTGGTTTGGGGGGCTTGGCTTTGAAGCACATTAACTCAACAGAGTGTGTCTGTCCTTAGATAAGAATTGTTCTTGCAGGATGGATAGAACCTGGAAGGACAGAGAGAGAAGGGAGAAGTGGGAGGAGGGTCAGAAGAGAGGACTCTGAGAAGGCTGGCAAGCTTGTCACATCCAAATGGATCCCTTAAGGGACCTGGAAGGAGGCCCCACTCCATCCTGTGGCCGCTGGGTGTTTCCAACTAACCTTCAAGAAACAGAGATCCTCTGGGAAAGGGCTGGCCAACACTTAGGCGCTTACTTAGAGCCTCTGCAAGGAAGGCTCTAGAACCTGGTCGTGTGTGATTGTGTGAGCCAGACTTTCCCGGAGAATAAAGCCTGCAGGCTCTGAGGGCGCATCCCATGAGTCCTCTGTGAATTGGGGTAGAAGAAATGGGAGAGGGGTTGTGGTCCAATCACGATGAGCCTCCCAGAGGAAGGAAATAAAGGTAATGGCAAGGTCAGAGCTGGCTGGCCAGGAGCCTAGAGCCCCTTGGGAAAGGGACAGGAAAGTACCTCCTCAGTGGGGGAGCGGTGGACAGGCCTGCAGAGGAACTGACAGGGGAAAATGTAAGCTGAGAGTAGTGAGGCCACACCCAGGAGAGGCAGGAGAGGGTGCAGCTCCTGGGTCTGCTCTGATCCTGGAGGTCGTGCTGCTGGCTCCGCCTAGTGCTCTGTTCAAGCTCAGAGCAGTGAAGAAGATCTCTTTCGAGTGTCCCTCCGTTTGACCTCCCGGAGCTTCCTCAAAGTTTGATTGCCTTGCTTCAGTCACCCAGCAAGGCTTCCAGTCCAGTTACCGCCCTACACCTTTAGAAGCTTTGTGACTATGGAGGGGGGGGAGGTCACTTCTGTGGAAGCCACAGCTTTCTCGTGAAGATTCCATGCAGACAGATAATCACACGAATTGCCGGAATTGCTCTGGCAGGGTCCAAGGAGTTTTCAACCCAGATTATGTCAGATGTGGCTCTTTTCCCTTCAGGAACAAAATGACAAATCCTTCCCAGGTGGCAACAAGAAAAATTAAAAGTACAACCCATCTGTGTGCTCTTGCCTCAAATGGGGAAAAAAAAAAAGACAAAAGATCACATTTCTCATGAATCTCTGCCTTAAATCCAAGCCCACTGGCAGCTGTGGAAAAGCCCAATGAGTCGCTTCAGCACCCCAGCCCCTGACAAAATAATAATTCCCAGTGCCATGCTAAGAGGACCCACGCTTCCGGAATACCACAGAGTGTGCCAAGAACCATACCTAGAAGTCAGCCGCTGTTGACACGCAGGGCGTTCCTACATTTCCTCTGGAGGAGTAGGAGAGAGTGGGTGAAGCTGGGAGAAAGGCCGGGATGGAGAAGAGAAAGACTAATCACACCAGCCACCTGACCTGCGAGTCTCCATTGGCACATCCAGCAGCTGAGACTGGGCCACAAGGGCAGCCGCTCAGTGGTGGCGCACTCCTGTAATCCCAGCACTTGGGAGGCAGAGGCAGGCAGATTTCTGAGATCGAGGCCAGTCTGGTCTACAGAGTGAGTTCCAGGACAGCCAGGGCTACATAGAGAAACCCTGTCTCGAAAAACCAAAAAAAAAAAAAAAAAAAAGAATGTCTGAGAAGCAAAGTGTTGTGCGTTCGGCCGGAACACTGCCAGGTGCATTCTGGAGAGCGAGCAGCTGTCGGGCCGAGGCAGAGGAGCCTAGGCAAGCCTGGGGGGGACCAAGAAAGAGCCGAGATGAGCAACGACTGTTACCATCCCGCTGTGGGAGTGGGGTGCGTTTTCAGCATCATCTAAAGTGATCAATAAGTGTTCAAAATGGCTTCCGAGTGTACCTTTGTGAGTCACTGTCCACACAGCATGCATGTGTTGCAGGATATTTGGTCATACTGTGAACCCTGAGATTGTGTTATTTACTGGGAAAAAAACCCTATTTCTTTCTTTTTTTTTTTTCTCCACTTTTTTTTTTTGGGGGGGGTTGTGTTTTGGTTTTTGTTTGTTTGTTTGTTTGTTTGTTTGGTTTTTCGAGACAGGGTTTCTCTGTGTAGTCCTGGCTGTCCTGGAACTCACTCTGTAGACCAGGCTGGCCTCGAACTCAGAAATCCACCTGCCTCTGCTTCCCAAGTGCTGGGATTATAGGCGTGCGCCACCACGCCCGGCAAAAACCCTATTTCTTATTGTGGTGCAAGTCAGCCCTTGGCAGACACCTCTGGCTGCAATGTAGACATGTTCTTATACCACATTAATCCCAAACAATGAAGATAGAGTTAGTTTGTAGAAGGAACCACCCATGTTTGAAAGTGATGTCTAACTGAGTGGAAGACAAAGTGATGAATCAGAGAAAGATTTGACAGAACAGGATATGCCCAACTCTCATGAGAACACAGAGAAAAGAGAGGCTACCTAAGAGAGAGCAATGTGGAGAGAAAGAGGAAAGAGGTGCGATTTTAGCAGGAACGTTTTACAGAAATAGGTTGAAGAGAGAACAAGCTAGACACGGGTGAAGACAGAACGAGCCAGAGAACGAGAAGGAAGCCGAAGATTAGAACAGATTGCCAAAGTTAGTATGAGGCCAAGCAGAGCAATTCAGGAGAAGCAGCCAAATTTGAATCAGTCAGCTGGAAGAGGAGTTTGAGCCAGAACAGCCGCGTTAAATCTGCCAGCCAGAGCTCGGAAAGAATAGAGTGAGCTTATTGAGCAGCAAGTCTCAGAGGCTGAGAACATTCTAGACCGCCTATATTAGATTGTACGAAGGCTAGAAGCTTCGAGGACAAGGTCTAGGTTAGCAGATGGAGGCAGTACGCCTCACAGTGACAATTACCTCAGGAGAATAAAAGTTACTTTAGCATGCATATGCTACTGTCTCAATCGTCAATCTAATTTAATTATGAGTAGGTGACAGGTAGACAGAAGAAGTATTCATCTATGTACAAATCTTCATGGGCACAAAGACACAGACATATACACACTTGACACGCTATGCAGACACCGAGTTCCATGTTATAACCTAGT